>JAKTUD010000001.1:0-600000 GCA_030556505.1 Millerozyma pseudofarinosa | reverse complement strand
CAGCTTCTTTTATCTTTCTCTTTACCGCATGCAATGCTTGATCAAGACTGAGTTTATACTTGGACATCAAGTATGCCACTACCACAGTGACAGATCGGGATACTCCTTGCGAACAATGGACCAAAATTGACCCTTTATGCTTTACTTGTTTGTCACTAGACAGGTCATGTTCCTCATTGCAACCGAATAAAGCTGCTTCTATAAACCCATTAGTCTCGGGGAACCATTCCACAATATTAGTGGTCTCCGAATCTTCTACTTCAACCTGCTTATGTGTGTAATTCTCAGTGTATAAAGGGGGTATAGGCCCTGGTATGACCGATAGCACACTATCTATATTGTATTTTTGTCTGAGATCTATTTCATTGTTAAGTGGCTCTATAGAAGAGATGTAGATACCTCCAAGTATTCGAGTTACCATGTTAAGAAGAATCCAAAAACAATACTCTTTTTGCTGCCCCTCCTGTAGTTTGTAGACAAGTACAGAAATTGGTGTTAAAAGTCATCTCTGCAGACAGAAAAATTGATATCAATTGAAGCGAGCTCCATCAAAAATAAGTGACACAAAACCCAACACTTACTGGGACAAAATCTTCAACTTTGCAATAACGCTAGCCATAATACACGCTACGGGTGGGTCCAAAAAAGACACCAGATCAAACAGAAGGGGGATATCTTCATTATTTCAGAAAAAAAAACAGACCCCAAGCTCTCACTATGGACAATTGACTAGTGTGTTTAAAATGCTGCACACATACAGTCTTCTTCTCATACTTTTAGAATGCTTAAGAAGGCAGACTTGACGGAAACCACTCAGCTCGGTCCAAGAAAAATCTGCCATGAAAAACTCCAGCTCCAAAGGCGAAGAGCAACGTTTACAATTAAAATACTCTAAGAGTTTGCAAATGAAATGGGCCTTTGTTATGTGTGACCCCTTAGCCTGCACTAACTACCAAGGAGACAAAAATTCGAAGTTAGGGCAGGACATTGTTGTGCTCCCGGAGGATATGTACATGACGACCCCAGATTTCGTGCTGCTGATTGCCCAGTTGAATGCGCAATTCACACCGTTTCTGTCGAGCGCGATATGCAGTTTTCCCCATAAATCGGGAGCCAATACGAAAGCATATTCCAGACATGCCTTGAGTCCGAATCAAGGAAACTAGACTGGACAACAATAAAAAGCATTCCATTGCCCAGCGGACAGCCCCTAGATCGAGGTTCGATATATGAAATTTTTCTCCTTGGGATTGTTCTTCTGCTCGGATCTTTCACGTATACAACGTCTTTAAATTGAAACACAGGAAGTATTTTTCACGGACCGACCGAGAAGGAGGTTCCTGCAACAGCATCGACAATGCAAATAGAGACTTGAGAAAAATAATAGTCTACACCACTATGGTCAGGAATGACCAGCCATAGTGGGGAACGCAAGAGGTAGTAGTAAACACCGACACGAGAATGAGCTCTTTATTCTCGATTGGTGTTTCACCCAGTGCCTAAGACTGTAGGAGTGCGGGCCAACATGACCGAGATGAACAACGAATCTACACTAACTGCAGGAAATCGAGGGACTGCTAAGCAGACGTCGGGCCAGGTTGGCAGCACGCTTCCATATATTGCAAAGGACCAAGAAGAGATTTTCCAAACGGAAAGATCGCTTCTCCCCCAAGGCTCCGTGTCGGTGAGCAACCTTCAGTCGGAAAGTATGGAACCTCAGCAGTGTGGCCGAAAAAAAAGTCCGCTGCTGAGGAATAACCGTACATGCGCTGGACAAGAGCCAAAGCTGCGGAACTCGTACGAGAACCCAACAGCGAAGCTCAAAAGGACACAGAGTGGTCCCCTAGCCTGCCTCTGACCCTCCACAGCATCCTGTCAGACAACGCCATCACCACAGCTGGGTGGTTCCAGATCGTGGCCACACACCCGCCAAGTGTTTGAAGACTCATGTGCAGGACAGCCACCCCATTCTGCTCGCCGGCTCTCCCCTAATTATACTCCGAAATCTGGGGTTGATGTGTGGTGAAGCAGCAAATGAGCCACCGGCGGACACGATAGCCGGCTAACCAGATAGCTGCAGTACCCACTGAGCTGGGTGTTCGTAGCGCTAGCTGCGAACACCCAGCGAGGAACTGTCGCGGCGATTCCGTCCCGACCCCAGCCGTTGATGCGGCCGCGGTCTCTCTGAGCGCTCTCGCCAGGCCCAGCGGCCGCGAAAAAATACACTCTGTAGCAGACCACCGGCCCAGTAGCACCAACAACTTCGCAGACAGCCTCCTCAGCACGGTGATGGTCCTGCCAACGAAACACTCTGGCATTAGGTACATGTCTTGCGCTCTCGCTGCCGTCTAGAAGGCACAGCTTGTAGGGCAAAACAGTCCAACCGGCGCAGGGTGCTGTGTGTGTCGTGCCGACGACACACAAAATGTCGCACATTAACCGCGCGCACCCAGTCGACGCCGTCATGCGTGAACAAACCTGACGTAAATAGAGTGCTACCGAAATACAACATGCAGCGCACCCACCGGATTTCGCCAAACCCTAATTCCGTATTTCCTGCTTATCCGAACACGGCCGCTCATTGGCCCGGCCGGTGCAAACACCATCAAAAGAGTGTCGGAGGCCATATTACTGCCAGACACCATACTGTAAAATCCAGCCGGGTAACCCCGGTAAGGAAATCGAGGATCATACCCAGGGGATAGGTTGTTAGCGGCTAATTCCATTATAAAAGACGAGGCATTTGCCAGGACTTTTATTAAGAGTTTTTTTGATATATCGTTAAACAGTCATAAATATCTAAGAAGATATAGCTGTATTAGACTTGCGAGTACTTTAGTATAACAGACAGGCTTGGAAAGGAAGATAACAGAACTTTTTAGAGCCCAAGTTATTTAATTGTATACATTCAAATTCTAGGTTAGTTTAAAGTTAATCGAAAAACTAACGGAGACGGCAAATTCCTAGCGGTTTTCATACATTACAGAGTACCTATTCAATACAGATAGGTTTTCATTGTTTCACGAAACGCAGATTAGCAATGTCAGGAATTCGTCAAGCTAAGATTTCTAACAAGTTGTCCAAGCAATTCTTGAGCGGAATCCGTACCTACGCTACCGCTGAGCCAGTAAGTATTTGAGTTAGAGTATCGCGGGATGAGTGCTGGTCCGGACGTCCATTCTGTTGTTTCCCGAGGCGAATTGGCACCAGAATTGGTGCTGATTCGCCGTATGGAGTTAGCACAGTTTTTTTTCACTATTGTGAATTGGGCGCCGACGAATTCTGGGGCAAACGGTTACGGAGAAAAACGCCCGAGCAATGTGCAGGATATTCTCCAGACTTTTCTCTGATGGGACAGAGAATTCGCGTCCTGCACATGGATATTGGACGATCTCTTATTACCTATTGAGGCCTGGTTCCTGAAATGGAGGGAAGGGCGCCATTGGCTTTGAGGGTGCCTGTTTGTCTCAAGAATGGCCAGGATGGAGCCAATTGAGTGGCGGTACACCGGAGGCATATCATCGCGGCCAACAGGAGCCAAGATCGCTCTTTGTAGGAGACTAATTTCATTTTTCAGTTTAGTACTAACCCATTATAGACATTGAAGGCTCGTTTGGCTGAGATTTTGCCAGAGAAGGCTGAGCAGGTCAAGCAGCTTAAAAAAGAGCATGGTAAGACTGTCATCGGCGAGGTCTTGTTAGAACAGGCCTACGGTGGTATGCGTGGTATCAAGGGTTTGGTCTGGGAAGGATCTGTTTTGGACCCAATCGAGGGTATCAGATTCAGAGGTAAGACCATCCCTGAGGTCCAAGCTGAGTTGCCAAAGGGTCCAGGTGGTAACGAGCCATTGCCAGAAGCTTTGTTCTGGTTATTGTTGACCGGTGAGATCCCATCTGCTGCTCAAACCAAGGCCTTTTCCGAGGAGTTGGCTGCTAGATCTAAGTTGCCAAAGCACGTCGAGGAGTTGATCGACAGATCTCCATCTCACTTGCACCCAATGGCTCAATTCTCCATTGCCGTCAACGCTTTGGAGTCCGAGTCTCAGTTCGCCAAGGCTTACGCTCAAGGTGTCAACAAGTCTGAGTACTGGAAGTACACTTACGAAGACTCTATTGAGTTATTGTCTAAATTGCCAAACATTGCTGCTAGAATTTACAGAAACGTCTTCCATGACGGTAAGGTTGCTGATGTCGACTCAAGCTTGGACTACTCTGCTAACTTGGCTAAGTTGTTGGGATTCGGTGACAACGCTGAATTTGTCGAGTTGATGAGATTGTACTTGACCATTCACTCCGATCACGAGGGTGGTAACGTCTCTGCTCACACTACTCACTTGGTTGGATCCGCATTGTCCTCTCCATTCTTGTCCTTAGCAGCTGGTTTGAATGGTTTGGCTGGTCCATTGCACGGTAGAGCCAACCAGGAAGTCTTGGAATGGTTATTCTCCATGAAGGAGGAGTTGAAGGGTGACTTCTCCAAGGAGAACATCGAGAAGTACTTGTGGGAGACCCTTAACGCTGGACGTGTTGTACCTGGTTACGGTCACGCTGTCTTGAGAAAGACCGATCCTCGTTACACCGCTCAAAGAGAGTTTGCCTTGAAGCACATGCCAGACTACGACTTGTTCAAGTTGGTCTCTAACATCTACGAGGTTGCTCCAGGTGTCTTGACCAAGCACGGTAAGACCAAGAACCCATGGCCAAATGTAGACTCCCACTCTGGTGTTTTATTGCAATACTACGGTTTGACCGAGCAATCTTTCTACACTGTCTTGTTCGGTGTTGCCAGAGCCTTTGGTGTCTTGCCTCAATTGATCTTGGACCGTGGTCTTGGTTTGCCAATCGAGAGACCAAAGTCCTTCTCTACTGAGAAGTACATCGAGTTGGTCAAGAACATCAAGGGTAACTAAATTCACCATAGGTGAAGTTTAGTCTCTGATGTATCTAGTCTTCTCTTGGTTTCTCAATTGATCACATTACATCTTAAAAGAGACAAAATAAAAAGCAAAAAATTAAGTTTATTTATTAAGTATTTGTGTTTATGATTTTTTTGATTGGAAAGAAAAAGGGTAGACTTTTTACATGGCTAACCTTGAAAATATTTAGGGTAGGTCCTTATGTAACGATTTCATGATAACTTTTTTTTTGTCTACTTTTTAACCATCCTAAAATGTAGTTTTTCAATCACATATATTTCATTTGTTCAACTTAGATGTAGTGTAAGCCTTTCATAGAGTTTATTGTTCTCCATATTGATTTGGCTGAAATGTAGATTTTGGTGAGTTTTCTGTTGATAATTTTTCATGACTCAAATTGGATCGAGCAGTGCTTAAATAAAATTGTCAGTAGTTAACCGATCGGTGTGTTCAAATTATACCTATTGGAGCTAAGTGCATTATGTTGAGGACATCCAGGAATCTCTCCTGCAGTAGGAGGATAAGGAAAAGTCAGTATAGTAGCACTTTACAACTTCCCAAGACTAGTTTTGGTCCCAAAATACCAAAAGGTGAAGCACGGAAGGAACTTCTTCAACAAATTGGACCTGACTTATATGAATGGCAGCATCAAAGGGAAACAAGTAAGGGTGAATGGACGCTTCACGATGGGCCACCTTATGCTAATGGTGACCTTCATTTAGGACATGCATTAAATAAAACCTTAAAAGATATTGTGAATCGGTTTGAGCTCATCTATCATAATAAAAAGGTGAACTATATTCCTGGATGGGACTGCCATGGATTGCCAATCGAGATGAAAGCGTTGGCATCCTCGCAGAATGCAAATGACTTGAAGGCGACAGAAATAAGAAAATCGTGTCGTGATTTGGCGTTATCGATGATCAGCAAACAGCAAGAGCAGTTCAAAGAATTTGGGATAATGGCCAATTTTGACGAGTTCTATGCAACTCTCAGACATAAATATGAGGTGGATCAGCTTCAGGTATTTGTCAAGTTGATGGAGAACGGACTTTTGTCGAGGCAGTTGAAGCCCGTATGGTGGGGGTGTGAAACAAAGACAGCTTTGGCTGAGGCAGAGTTGGATTACAAACCAGACCATGTATCAGTTGCTAGCTATATTAAATTTCCTGTAGTATCAAGGGGATTGTACGATTTACTTCTCGAGAGATGCCCAACATTAGAGGTAACTTCTGGAAATCTATACTTTCTTATATGGACTTCAACTGGATGGACTATCCCAGCAAATAAAGCGATTTGCGCTAATAAAGCTTTAGAGTACACATTGATATATGACACGCAAGGCGATAGTGTTTTAGTTGTCGCTAAGGAATTGGCTGAAGAGGTATGTAAATTGAATGAGAATTACGCTATTCATCCTTCGAATGTTATTATCAAAGGAGAAGAATTAATCGGTCAAGAGTATATTAACCCTGCTGCATCATCGGATGAGCATTTCTCTGTGTTGCATGGAAATCATGTCACTTGTTCTGCTGGTACTGGTTTGGTTCACACGGCGCCAGCTCATGGTGCAGATGACTATTTAATAGGGTGTAAGAATAATCTCACAATTGCCTCCGCAGTGGATGAGGAAGGAAAGTTTATTGGGTCTAACTTGCCACCCGGATTTCAGTCTTTAAATGGCTATCATGCTAACCGGAAGGATGGCCTTTGGATGTGCTTGAACATTTTGAACGAGAATGGGATGATTTATCATATCAACAAAAAGTATAGACATTCTTATCCTTATGACTGGAGATCGAATATGCCTGTTTTACAAAGGGCAACACCGCAATGGTTTATAAGTGTTGGCAAAATTAAACCATATGCTATCGATGCAATTAGCAAGGTGGAGTTTTTACCTTCTACCGGAAAGAATAGATTAAGTCTGTTCATAAACAATAGAAATGAGTGGTGTATTTCGAGACAAAGAGTATGGGGAGTTCCTATTCCGGTGTTTTATAATAAGGAGACAGGCTCACCCCTTGAAGAAATTGGTGTCATTAAATATACAGTTTCAAAGATTGCTGAATACGGAACCGACAGTTGGTTCGAGGAGGAGGAGGACGTAAGCCGCTGGCTTCCCGACTCACTAAAAACCTCTTCTCACCTTTATTCTAAAGGAAAGGATACTATGGATGTTTGGTTTGATTCGGGAACATCGTGGACAACACTTGGGAAAGATCCAGAGGAATTAGCCAACCTGAATGAACCTTTGGCTGATGTTTACTTGGAAGGAAGTGACCAACATAGAGGATGGTTTCAATCTTCCCTTTTGAACAAAATCATTGCATCAGGTAAAAATGGATCTGAATTCAAATCTACCGCTCCTTATAAAAAAATCATCACCCACGGATTCATCTTGGATAGTAAGAATAACAAAATGTCCAAATCAAAGGGAAACGTGATTTCCCCCAAACAAATCATAGAGGGAGGCGGGAAACCTCTCGTCCCTACCTTAGGCGTCGATGGTTTGAGATTATGGGTAGCATCTTCTAATTTTACCCTGGATGTGAGTGTGACCAGTGAAATTCTTTCGAGAGTTTTCGAAAGTATAAAAAAATATAGAGTTACTTTTAAATTCATTTTGGGTAACTTGAATGGGTTCGAGGCTGAAAATGCGGTAGATGTTGATCAATTGGGAACTCTAGATAAGTATGTTTTGTCACGCTTGTATGGCCTTCAGAGAAGGTGCCTCGATCATTACGAAAGCCACAACTTTGCTAAAGTTGTCAGCGAAATCAACACTCACATTAGTACAGATTTGAGTGCCCAATATTTTGATATTTCTAAGGACTGCCTTTATACCGACAAGGTGGACTTGTTAAGAAGAAGAAGCATTCAGACTGTATTAGCCACTCTTTTCAAGGTTTACATTGGGCTACTCGCTCCAATACAACCCATGCTAGTACAAGAAGCATGGATTGCGGCGCCCGCTAGTTGCAAGATGCAAGTCGATTCTCCGTTCAAGATCGAAGACTGGAATTCGTTTTACAATTTACCAGATAGCCTTCACGATCCTCAAGTGGAGGAGGATATTGGGTCCATATGGAAGTTGAGGGACACACTTTACAAACTGTTAGAGTCATTGAGGCTCAAAAATGTATTCAAAAACAAACTAGAGTTGCAGGTAAATTTCACCACGCTTACTGACTCTAGACCTTATGAAATACTCAAGCGCGAGGAACAGGTGTTGGAAGACTACTTTTTGCTTTCAAAGGCCACCATAAATGAGCCAACAAGCAACGAATGCTTACAAGAAACAGAGACAACCATAGATGATGTTCCTGTCACATTACTGATATCTTTCTCCCAAGACCATAAATGTTCTAGATGCTGGAAATACATCGCTCCCAAGGAAGATGAATTATGTCATAAATGCGAATCAACTTTATCAGCTTGAAATATTCCTTCGAGCCTGATTAAGGCTTAATTCTAACGACTATAGAGGCTCACATAGGATCAAATTAAACTACTAGACACTTGTATATAGAATCTTTATATGATTTGAATTCGACAAAAATCACTTGAGCTGACTTGGAGCTCATATAGTATATAACTCGCGTTATCTGATCTTCTCAAACTTCCGAATATTTGTTTAGTCATTAAGGGAAGCTTAACACGGCGAGAAAATGCTCCGAAAGAGGATTCAGAATCACGACGAGAGGCTTAATAAATTGAATTTCAACTATGATGAGGTCAGGGAGAAAGTTGGCAAGGCCGAGGAAGTCGATGGGGTGTATAATCCCAGGGAGGCATTATCAATAATATATGACTTCGATAGAACATCGTACAAGTTCAACGAACTCAGAACGTATATTGAAGTTGCAAAAGTAGAATTGACAGAGAAGGATATTGAATTAATGCAAAAACTAAAAGAGTACGAGCAAAAGTTGGAAAACGAGTTGCCCACTGCTGAGTTTATTGTGGGATACCCAGAATTGGCTATTATAAAGCGACAATTAAAAGAGAGTGCCGCCGAGGCAGGCAAGTTGGTGAAACTCGCCGAACAAAACAGACAGGAAAAAAATGTGAGCCCCAACAAACAAAAGCCCGAGTTGGTAAGCTGGCTCAAGACAGAAACCTGGGGGAAAGAGCATGTTCAATGTGTGATTGACGGTTATAGAACAGGAAACAATCTCAAGGAGAAAGAAGACGCGACAAGAAGATTGTTTGAAGAGCGGTTGGGAGTTGCAATCAGCCTTCAGGCTGCAGGTTACTTCTTTTCCCGCTACGGTTTGAGGGAGCAAAAGTCCAGTACTGAGGAGACTAACAACATTTTCGACCAGGCTTATGAAGAAAGCGACAGCTCTCCACAACAGGAGAGGGTCAGATACATAAAAGATAGTTTGAATGACAAATTAGACGTGTTATTAAGTGATAAGGATATATCAGTTGGGATTTATTTCAGAAATATCTTGAAAAGAATATACGGCTCTTTGAAAGAGCCAGATGATATCTTGAATGGTTTAGATTTTAATGTATGAGCAAAAAAAAAGCTCACGAGATAATTAGGAGCAACGATATCAATATTCCGGTTGATTGTCTTCAAGATCAGGTCCCTCATCTTCTTTGCTAAGTGCTAAGCGCTAAGCATAGTGATATATATGTTTGAAAAAGATAAGACGCGATGAAAAAGGCCCATTCATAGAAGTGATTAACCACATAAATAGATTCACCTGTCGCTTACAACTAGTCTCTTTTTTCATGAAAAAAGCTGTCCTTTCAATAATTTCGGTAGATTCTAAGTTCATGTACTATAAGTAATTAATGCTAATTTGAATATAGGAAATTGTATCTATATAATATTAAGCTTGAAGCTATTGCATTTATTGTTAGATTTTTATATATATTCACTATGTTTTCTGTGAGATGTATATTCATCAACCGTTACAAAATAATGTTATTATACAAGTTTGGGAACAAACTGCTTACCTTTTACCACTCATGAGTTGTGTGAGTAACTGAGAACTGGTAGATTGATTACCAGCGAGCGATTGATATGGGACTTGAGATGCTGAAGACAGTTGAGAAGTAGCTGCTTGACTTCCAGTGCCCTTTGATGCGTTATTCAACAATCCTGGAGGAGGAGGAGTGGAAGTCTGTCCGGAAAGCTCTTGCATTCTAAGCATATTCAAGTGCGCCTGAGTCTGGCTCTGAGGAGCAGTCTGTTGCTGCAGCTGCAGTTGCAGTTGCAGTTGCTTTTGTTGTTGCTGCAATTGTTGAAGTAACAATAACTGCTGTTGCTGCTGTAATGTAGCAGATGAAACAGCTGGAGTGTTAGGGTTAGTGTTCACATTAGTATTCACATTAGCATTACTAACCGGAGTACTACCGCTGTTCTGAGAAGATTGTTCTGACAATCTTTTTTGTTGCTCTAATTGCAATTGTTGTAGTTGAGCTGTCTGAAGGTTGGGTGTTTGCTTCTGACGCTGCTGCAACTGAGCTTGCTGCTGCAACTGAGCTTGTTGCTGAGCGATTGGGTGGTTTTGATAAGCAAGATGATAATTTTTTATTGGACGTAAGACAAACCTTTCAATTACTTGTTTCGCAAGAATCTTTTCATCCTCTATGGTAGTGTTATTAACATAAGACCTCTTGGGGTTGAAATTAAATAAAGGTAATGCAATACCCCCTGTTTCTTCTGAAAAATCATTGAAGTGAACATTTAATCTTTCTTTAGTACTGGAAATTGATTTCAAAAGTTCTGAAGTCTCATCCATAAAGTTTATAACATGCTCATCATCTATGTCAATATCATCAGGCAATAAAAAGTTGTTATCTTTCAACTTACCTCCCTTATTTTTCAGCTTCAACTCCTTCTTCTGATGCTTTTGATCCCTAAAGATCTCTCCTAGGGTAGGAAATGCTGCAGTATTAGCTAGCGCGGGGCTATTATTTGTAACAGGAGATGAGTTACCTGACTCTGCAGCCTTTGCCCACTGAGCAGTTGAAGGTAAGATTGGACCATTGTTAGACGACGAGGAAGGAGCAGGAGTGCTATTTTGAGTTGATGCTTGATTCTCGGCGTCGTTTTCCCCATCGTTTTCATCAATGGTAGTGCCACGAGAGCCATTATTAGCGAATCCGTCGTGATCGTTTCCTGAGTTCATTGACCCTTGTTTGTTATTCGACATACCCATCATACTCATCTTAATACCCTGTTGAGTAGACAAATCCTTTCTGGTGTATGAATCTGCTTCTTCTCCAGGCTCGTGCAAAAACATACAGTTTGGGTTGGGGCAAGGGTGGCCACGCAAGTATGATGAACAATATTTAGTGGTTCCGTGAGCAGCCCTCAAAATACGCCCATCACACAACGAGCCGTCAAGTTCATTGATACAACGTAACGCATCTTCTTTCTTTGCAAATGTCACATACACAACAAGACCAGGGTTCTGGTGATGATGGTGGCTGCTCAGCGGATTAGGTGTCTTTCTGTTGATGACAATTTTCTGGATCTTACCATATTGCCCAAAGTACTTGTCCGAGCGCAAAACCGAATGAACGTCCTCAGGATTACATGGGGGATTCAAACCAGTAACATACACAAGGTTTTTCTGAACGACTCGCAATCCGGCCAAGTGCTTTTTATTGGCCATCTCTGTCTCTTTCTTTTCCTTCTCTCTTTGCTTCTTTTCTCTTTCACGCCTTTCCTTCTTCAACTGCTGAAGCTTGTACTCTTCGGGACTTATTGTTCTATATTCAACACTCTCGTCATCGTACAATCTTCTACACCCTGGACACCTCCCGTTTAATTCGGGGTTTTGTCGAATGTTGTTGTAACAAAATTGGCAAATTTGATATCCGCAAGGACACGGTTTGAAATTTTTATCGGAAATGTCCATTTCCTCCACGCATAATGGACAGTATTCTTCTTCTTCGTCACTTATGAATGAATCGTCTCCTACTACCATATTATATTATATATTTTGTTGTTGTACCTTTCTCTAAGATAGTCTGTAATCACGAAAAGCTTCTTCTAGACACTATTTCGAACATCATGTTCGCCGGTTAGGACACGTCTATTTTATCAATTACATAATATATTATATAATGAGCATTGAATCTCTTCGCTGTATATCTGGAGGTAATGGCCTGTAGTTCTGATATACGGGAGTAAGATGAGTTTTTTTCAGGAGTTGTGGGACTCCGTCTTCACGCCTGGGACATCACCGGCGTTGATAAAAGCTACGCATGCTTCGTTCGTGCTTCTCATTATATCGTTGGTGTCATTGATATTTTTGACAAGATCTATACACTTCATTAACTTGTTAGTGATTGCCGTGTGTTTGTACGCTGCTGTCATTTGGTTCATCGAGGAGCTCAGAAAGGTGAAACTTGAGAATAATGAAGAATTGGCTGCTAATGGAGCTCTGGAGCAAGATCTGGAGCAGGATCTGGCGAAAGACTTGGCACAGAATTTGGTGCCATCAGAGGAAACCGAGAAAGGTGACAAAACAATCGATCTGATAGCCAGTGCTTCAGGCAAGGAAAAGCCGAGTGGGGCATCGAAACGTAAAGCGTAGAGAATTCGCGAGTAATAATAGTGCAGATATATAGAGACTAGTTGATAGAGATGAAAAAAGATCAATATTAGTAGTGCGAATATAGTAGAAGAGTTCGAGCCGTGAAGGTTTAGCCATAGCTTCGATTGCATCAATGAGTTTCCGGAATGTACTACAGCAATACATAGACAACCCAGAAAAGTTCCCAGGTTCGGTTTTATTGGATGAAGATGATGTTTTAATCATTCGGGATGCCTATCCTAAGTCTGTTCGCCATCTATTGGTGTTGCCCAAATCGCCAGATATAACACACACTCATCCTTTAGTGGCATTTCGTAATAACCTAGAGTTGTATCAGAAAATTACACTGTTTGTGAGAAAGGCCGAGAATATCTTAGTGGACGAATTAATAGAAACCGGTCTTTTAAAATTTGAAGCAAATGATAGCCTAGCGAGAGTGCTGTTTATCAACTCATTCGTAAAAGCTGGTATTCATTCTGTGCCTTCCTTGGAAAACCTACACGTCCATGTCATAACTAAGGACTTTTTTTCACCGAGACTTAAAAACAAGAAGCATTATAATTCTTTTACAACGCCCTTTTTTGTACTGTTTGATGAATTAGATCCATCTCATAGCGCATCCGACACAGAGAAGAAGCCAGAAAACCCGCTTCAAGTGATAAAGGAGTCACCTTTACGCTGTACTTACTGCGGCAAATCCTTCGAGAATAAATTCAAGCTCTTGAAATTGCACCTTGAGAAAGAATTCATAACCAAGTTTAATCCCGGAACAAGCGAGGTATCAATATTCAAGTCTTTGAGTTGATGAAGAACAAAACAGCTTGCGTGACACAGATATATAGGTCTTCAGCCTGCCGAATTCTTAACATAACTCATTGACCCAAGGACCCCAAGTGAAACCTGTCAATCTCAATCACTGTCTAGGACCTGTTTATTCCTACTTTTGACACCCAAAATCCAAACTATAAAATAGCATACAGGTATGCTGAATGTCTCGTTCCCATTCTTTCAGAGAGGGTATTCTTGAGTCTTTATGACATTCCTGCTGTATATATCCTCCGAATTTCTATATATCGGTGAATGTTAGAGGGAATACGGTTTTGGAGAGCAAGTTGTTTGTGTTCTTCATGAAGTTTTCACGAAGATATGTTACAGTTATGCTCTTATGGACTAAGAGGCATGGATACTTCGCTATCGCCTAACAGTTGCAGTATATATACTTATACACTATTATTACTTTTCAAATAAACTATCATTCTGGTGAAATATAACCGATTTCATGGGTATAAAATGAAGATTCACAATCATGAGTGCCAGACTCCTCGATTATGTCGACACCCTTCATAGATACCAAGTTGAACACCCTAGTTGGTGATGTAGTTGCAATTTACTAGATTAATAAATCCGGGTAAACACCTAAAATTTTTTATGGTACCTTTACTTGATTCAGATTTTTCATTTTATGATTTTTTTCTCACTATGTTCTAGTGGTCCTTGATACCATAATGACTTGAACATTCGTTATATTTGGGAATCATGGATTACATCTATGGGACATGATTGTGAGAATAAATAACTAAATAAAAAAATAAACAAAATTTCATACAGAAACGTCTTTTATTCAGGTGTAAAAATGAGTTAATGACGAACTGGGACTTTATCTCCATGTGCATGCCATCTCTAGATGTGTATGGTAAACGAATCCCAAATATCAAAGGTCGTTAACACGTACTGGCCTCAGCTTGTGCGTGTTTCCGTAGAAATGTTTGCAGAGAAGACTTCGCCTTTTTCATGCGATGCTTTTCTTTGAATACATTTTACATTATCAATCAAGATTTTATTATCTCTCTATATACAGAAGAACGCTAGGTTGACGAATTTAGGAAATCAGATATGACTCTTCCTTCCGTCATTTTATCAGCAAGCGGCTTTCTTTGAGAAGTAGGTATTTGGCAAACAGACGAGTAATTGCAGTATTTACATTTGGAAATATCCTCTACCACCGAGGGATCTCTCCGCCCATTCCAAAAAGTAACTGCATTAACAATTGAGCGATTCAAAGCCTCGTGATCGTACTCGTAGTTTATTTTGCTGAAGCATTTATGCGTTAATGCGTTGTGATATTCTACACTGAGGTTATCACTCAAAAATTGGCCACATAAACCATATAGTTGAGCAGACCTCGCCGCAAAGTACCTCAATGTCAATGGGTACTTCCATGACTTCCTCAACTCTGGAGTTAAAATCTTTTGAAAGTCAAAATTGTCAGGATCATGTTTAGAAAACTCGCTATCACTCAAAAATTCGTCTATAACTGCTGAAAACTCATAGTTCAAATTCTGTGAATCGTAGTTGTTCGACATGAAACGATCATAAGACTCAAAACCTATAGGCTCGCCATTTGCAAGCCTTTTATAATCGCAATGAAGCAAATCGAAATTTCTTCTAAGGAGTAGCAAAGCAGTCTTAAGATTTATTGGCTTATCAACATCTAAACCTCTTTTCTTAGCATTTTCAATAAGCATTTCATATGCATTGGGATTTCCTCCTGTCGATTCGCCCGCAAGAAGGCCTAGAAAGTGCCTGTAATAGGCAACTTGTAGCTTTGAAGCTCGGAGAACACTAACTTGAGATGGTATACGATTCCATGATCTCGTCTTAATATCTATCACTTTTAACTTGAATTGCTTAGAGTATTCCTCTATTAACACTTGGACATCTTTGAAGAATTCAGTCAAATCAACAAACTGTGTTCCTTCATTTTCTGGATAATTTGCTTCCAAGTTTGTTCTGACATCGTTGAAAAATGAATAGTCTCTTTGGTCTAGTGGGTTCATAAGTTTCAAGTAATCAATTATACCACTTACTAACACCAAATTATCAGAGTTCTTGCCAGTATCATTCCCAATATGAACAAAAGTACAATTTTCCATATCTAGATAACCATGAACTAAAACCTCCCGAGCTTCAGAAGTAAGCATTAGCATATAGAGACGAAAGATTATTTTATCGAGCCATTCGTCGGCCATTTGACTCTCATCTTGATTTCCTAGAAACAAGTTTTCATAGAATGAATACGTGCTCAATGCATCAGACTCCTCTGTTGTAGCATCAGAGCAGATACCCAAATCTTTTTTAAGAACCAAAAGCTTTTCCTGAAATACCCTGTATAGGTATTGGGAAAAAGACAAAAAATCAACAAGATGGTACTGACTATCTTCCAATTCTGTATGAAGATTAGTTCCCACACTCATTGCCTTAGTCTTCATGTATGGCGAGCCTGAATAAATAGTGTAGTAATCTCTGAGCTCGCACCATTGATCAGTCAATAGTTTGGTCACTGAAAGCCTAGGTATCGTCACATACGAAGCATTTTCATTGTCCAGGGAATGAAATTCAAAGGGCGTATACTTGACGTTGGATGGTTTTGATAATGGTAAGAATCCAGACTTGATTCCAAAGGTTTCATAGACTTTGCCAAACTTACCAAGCTCTTTTATTCGGTCATTAAAATCAATTTTTGGTGGCGTCAACAAAAACTGCTCTAGTATAGGTATATCACTTTCTACTTGTCGTTGGGCCCTCTCAGCCAAGTCTTCCTCTTTATCAACTTTCCTAGGTGCTGGAGACGCGCTGCTTGCAATCTCATTTTCGTTAGGTCTTTCTCTGCCGTAGGTGGACTCCAATGAAAAGGGTCTGAGATGTATCTGGTGAAGCGAAACTACGTATCTTCCTAGATTCCATTTGAGCTTGGCCATCTCATTTTATTAAACTTACGTTGTAAAGCGCAAAAGTGTTTGGAATAATGTTATATCAAATGTTTTTTATAGGTGCGTAAGTATATATATATATTATACTAAGCGTTCTTGCTATGCTTGAATATTGCCATAGAATTACCAAAGGACAGTTTATAAATTCAATGTATTCCTCTTTTTAACTTAAGAGAGTCTCTCTTCTTCTCGCTCAAGCTATACTGAGAAGGTAAGTTTATAGAGTCTTTTCTATTGTTCTGCTGATTATTATTGGAACTCAAGTCAATGCCTGCATCATTTGAGATTTCAGGAATAGGGCTACTCAATGGAATGTTATTTCCAAAAGAAGGGAAGCCACTTTCTTCTGAGGGCGTCACAGCAGACATAAATGGCGAATCTAATGTTTCTGTAGTATCGTTATTGCCACTCATGTTACAGAAGGATTGGTACGAATGGTCTGTGTTGATAGTGAGAGGATGTGGCAAGCCATTACCGACTCTAGACGAGGACCTTGATCTTTGCGTGAGATTGTACCAGTCGAACTCGGAGCTTGCACCTGCGCCGTTTATGTTCTGGACAACTTGAATATTCAGGAAGGGACTCTGTGACGCAGGTGGTGGGGAGCTTGAACCGGTAGAGACGGAGCTCTTTGTGGAGCTGACAGGGGTCTGATAGTCCATCATCATTGAATTGAAGCCGCTCGTGCTGAGATTATTCTGAGAATTTGCATATGGATTCCCGGAGGCAGATCTGTTGATCATTGACTGGGGCACGTAGTCATGGACCGACTGCAACGAATCGGTGCTGGTGTTCATGGATTCGTTGTTCATGGGCCCGGTGGCATTGTTCTGTCTGATACTATTAATATTTCCCACATGAAGCCAGTTTGAGTTGTATGAATTATTTCTCGTGAGCGACTGCTTTCTGAGATTGATCGAAGAGTTCCTCGACTTGATAGAGCTGCCGCCCGAGGCTGCATTGAAGTTAGTTATATTAGCGTCCGTTAGGGACATGCTAGAGATAGAAGACTGCCTCCCGGCAGGGTTGTTGAGCGAAGACTGCCCATAGGTTCCCGGGGTGCCATTCGTCGGGAGTGTCACGGTTACAGTTGTCGTCTTGGGCAACTTGGCAGCAGTGTCTATCTTGTTCTGGAAGCTACACAAGTCGCACAACCTCTTTCTGATCAAGCCCAAGAAAACAGGCTGGTATGCATAATTTCTCAAGTGTTCGTTGTTGATGATGGACTGCTGGTCGTACACAGCGAGCCCGTACGTCGCGGTATTCTTTATGAGGCAGTTCATTGTCTCCATGGCCACGCGGCTCGCCAACCCGCTGGGAGGTACCACGCCCAGAAACGGCGTTGTTGTGGGGAGCGAGAGGATGTGCGAGTATACCGACATCACAAGCTGGTCGAACGTCGGCGTGAAGCATATTGTGTACTGCTTCGTTACCTTGCCGCCATTCGGCTCGTCCACGTCGGTCAAGATGTCGTCGCTCTCGTTGTACTGCGCGTTGGAGTAGATGGTGTTGGGGCGGCTGTTGAAAAACCCGAACGGCGGCCCGCTGTCCACGGGCGTCCGTAGCGTCTGTTCTAGCGGCGTGAGCGGACCCTCCATGCTTATGTTACTCAACGACTTATTAAACTTGAGTTTTAAATCATGCTTCTGATTCACCATGCCTGTACTCATCTATATAGTTCTTTTCTTGCTGTCCTTGCTTGTTGCTTTTCAATATTGCTGAATGTCTTTTACTGTGTTTCAGGCCTAACTCTTTTTTCTCTCGGCCTTTATTAACGCTTTAAAATCCCAGCTTTCTTCTATTTTCCTCTAAATCTCTTTTGGTCTCCTAAAACGATATCTATTAACTCAAATCTTCAGTCCTTTGCTATTCGTTTCTTACGTTTTTTCTCCTCGTCTGAAAGAGTTTACAATATATATTCTTTAACTTAAACTACTAAGTAATTTAAATTTTATAGCGCGCGTGTATTATTCCATATGGAGTTAAAATTAATGTTAGCAATGATAAAGAGATTCGCAGGTACAGTTTCATAAGACGACATGTCAACGGGAGCATCAGGCAAATAGATGAGGCTTAATGCAGATTGCTAAATAGCTGCAGAGCCGAATGAACAAAGACAAGAAGGGATGGGGGGTCGGTAGATATGATGTTGGGACATTACAGTTAGCGATGAGGTTCGGTATGCATTGGGAGTGAAAAATAAGTATACAGTGAGAGCAAGAGGACTTTCTTGACGAGGGAGCGAGGAGGAAGAGGGATATGGTGGGGCGGGTGCACACGCGAAGCAGCCAGGTTGACAATATCTGGCCCATGCACAGAAAAAGCCAGAAATGGTGCCGAGGAACGCCCGGTAGGAGCCCGAAAGATCGCATTATGGGGAGCGAGACTGCAGGCATTGTTCGTAATGACGAGGAGTATGCACGGGTATTGCGAGACAAAGAAAGCACTGTGTGGCAGACAGCGAGGACGCGTTGCACCCGAGCCATCAGGGTTCGGGGGTGCGCGTTGGATCGTTGGTGTTGGGCTCGCGAGGTCTGTCGGGCCCAGCAAGCGATTCAGAGCCAGTGTCGTGGCTCCCGTCGAGCGGCTCGAGGTTGTCGTCCAATATTTCTTTGTCGTAGCGGAGGTTGTAGGGCAAGACGCTAACCAAGGCTGGCGACGGGGTGGTGGTGTTTTCGCCCGACTCGAGCGAGAGGAGAATGTGGTCGTTCTTATGCATGTTTCGAAGATGGTGCTGGAGCTGCTGCCTTCGGGCCTGGGTGGCGGGATGTAGCTTTGCGTTGG
This sequence comes from Millerozyma pseudofarinosa, assembly GCA_030556505.1. NCBI lineage: Eukaryota > Fungi > Ascomycota > Pichiomycetes > Serinales > Debaryomycetaceae > Millerozyma > Millerozyma pseudofarinosa. The sequence continues at coordinate 580,963 of JAKTUD010000001.1, read as the reverse complement.
CCTGTAGCGATATCAACTCGGGCCCTAGACTGGTATTGAGGAACTTCATGTCGTGGCCGAGCTTCAAATCCTTTTCTATCAAATAGTCGAGCCAGGTGATCTGTTCCTCGCCATCATAGATGTCGTGGTCCCCATCCACGTCCCTGGGTGTGTCTGGGTTGTTGTATTTGAAATGGTTGTAGTACTCTTGCTTCTCTTTGAGCTTACGCTTTTTCTTGTCTTGTGATGATTCGCTGGACTCGTCCACCTGTCTTTTCTCGATGAGATTTCTCACCAAATCCCTGGGAACTCTCGATATCTTTTTGCTCGTAGCAAACGAGTCGCTATATCGTAACCACTCGTAAAAAGACTCCACTGATTTAGTGTTGTAGTTCTTATGCATGTTTGAAGATTTGTCTGGGTAGTTCTGATACTTAGGTATATCGTATGCATCAAGATAGTTCTCAAAACTCGATGGCTTGATGAATCCTAGATTGAACATCGCCTGTGATATGTCCTGAATCTGTACATCCTCTGATAGTGTTCTTTGCTTCGATAACTCCATCGACTTCAAAGTTAAAAGCTTGAAAAAATGGATATATACGTCTGTCAATACATTCAACACAGAAGGTTTGCATCTGTCGAATCCCGAAGCCTTTAATATTTGGGCCACTGATATCCTTAGAAGAGAAAAGTGCAATGCTTCATCCATGGTATATCTTTATGGACAACTGTATCTCTTGGTGCTTTCATACTTATTTGCTTTAGTTCTTTAACCTGAGTAAACACGACATAGTACGACATAAGGAATTGGCGCGACATTTTGTTTATCCTGGCATTGATCTGTTTCTCTACGAAGTGACCTGATTCAGCAAGTGGTCACATAATAGAAAGCACAACTCTGGTAGACCGGAACTAATAGCAAGTCATAGTCCTGGTACGGCCGCGAACCAATATTTATGAAAATCCTCTCTTGCTACGTGTAGAAAGACAATCAGTCGCAGTATGTCAGGTAATACTACAAAGTAAGGGTTTACGTGATTTTTCATATTTATTATGATAATAAAGATCTAGTCTTTGTAAGTTTACCATACGATACTGTCGCATACAGCTTGCTGATGGTTTTGAATACAAGATGAATAACGCCAAATGTATACCTTGTGTTGTGTAAAGCTAGACATACAGATGTATTATAGGGCCAAGTTAGCATCTCACAAGCCCTGCTGTAACTTTTCTCCAAGCTTTTTCGAAGCGAAAGAGAGGGCATTGAACAAACCTCTCTCGGATATGTCAATGTTTATGTTCAAATCATTCGAAACATTAGAGGCACTTGGTGGATTGGTGACTCTGCTTACCAAGATTGCTGGATCTATCTCTAAGATAATACCATCGTCAATGCACTCGTCAACACACAACGACACGAGATCATACTTTTCTAAAACTGTTATCTTGTCGAATGTGTTGTCCAATAATATATTGAGCGCCTCGTTCAAGTTGTTTGTCAAAGAATATATCAACGACTCATTTTCGTTCAAGGGTGCAACAATGATTAATATTATATCATTAGTCTGCTTATACGTGATCAAATGGTTGCCATATAATATGATGTCTTGATGAAGCTTATTTATCTTACCAAAGAGGCTTTTTTCGAATTGTACTTGTTGAGCCACTGATTGATACTGTGACTCACTTTCTCTGTAGTACTTAGAATACAACCTCTCCCCCTCGTTGTCTAGTATAAGGGTGGCTGCAATCGTGTATAATCCTATGTTAGGGGCCATAGTGTCAAATCGCTCTGATGTATGTATTCAAATTATACCTTTCCTTAACACGGTGGTGATTTTCATCGAATTACAATATCCTGCATACTGAGAGAGTATATACAAAAATACTAATTAATTTGATTACAGTATCTATATGACAAGCTGTCGTAGAGTATTAATCTAAACGGAAGATAAATTAGTGTCCTATGATTCTAAAGATGAAGTCATGAATACGTTTATGAAATGCGTTTTCTTGGTAGAACTCAAGTAAGCTGTTTGGTTTTAAGTTGTAGATTTCGACTTGCGACCGTTCCACGTACGACAATCTAGCAAAGCCCATAACAAAATTAATGACCAAGGCAGCAATTAAGCCTATAGCGATAACAAGAGGGCCCCATACAATATCCAAATGCTTGCCAGAACGCTCTTTGATAATTTCACTTCTCTTGTTGAAAATATAATATGCCCAGGCGCCAGCAAAAACTGTCAAGGAAAAGTATATGTAGGCAAGAACCTCAGAGAGTACCGGGAAGTTTGCATTGTTCGCTGACGAGTGGATGACAAAAGTCAATGTGGACAACATGGCCATAAGATTAAGCCAGGAGTTGAAAGTTCTTTCATTAGCCAACCAAACCTTAGGCTCGATCTTCAAGGGTCCCGAATTCTTTATATAGAATTCTGGCTTTGTTACACCCTCAGGCAAATCAATCTCTTCTCCTTCGGAGTCTGCATCTACTAATTTTGCGATTTTGAAAACATTGGAAACCTTATTCAATCTCGAGGTTGGCCTGCTTTCGTTTTCAAACTCGTCAGATGAAACGTCCAAATCTTGAAGATTATTTCTCGAAGAATTGGACTTGTTCAGCTTTATTACTTCATGGTCTGGATTCAGACTACTTCCCAAAAGCGGACTGTCAATCACAATCTCTTGCTCGGGAAGGAAGGACTCAGAGAAGGATTTGGATTTGGGAGCAAAAATGTCTTTTGATGAATTTGCCAACATAGATCTGAATTTAGTCATGTTATCTTCGTCCTTTTGCTTCTTGAGCTGCTGCTTTTGCGAATCTAAATATGCTTGCTTTGGATCAGTGACAATGCCAGTTTCTATATCGTTGTACCACATAGGGATATTGGCTAATTTTTCGTCTTCTAAGAATAATGATGCGACACCCTGAATGAATTTTGAAAAGTTAGGCACCTCTTTCACAAGGTGTGAGTTCACCAACTCATCCAACCATAAAAATCTCTTATTCTTGTTGCTTACTTTAATCTTTACATCCATAACGGAAAACGGGAATTTTGAATACTCTCCCTTCCGTAACAAGCTAAGAGGTTTCTTAACATTTGAATCAATATCAGTCCTGTGCCATTTTGAAGGGTCTCTGATGGGACGCTGTTCATCGAAAGCATCCTCACGAATAAACATCAAATCAGAGTCAATTACTATACGTACACGGTCATCGCCGGGAATTTGAAATGCTGTCCTTTTGTAAGTTGTCCTGACACATGGCTGTAAACTATTATCCTTAATAAACTTAGTTAAGCTGGATATATTGTCTGTGAACTCAGAGATGGTTTCACTTTGATCTCCATTCTTCTCCATCTTCTTGATGAGTTTGTCTTTCAAAAACTTTCCAGCTACAAAAGAGTCGAGATATTTCTCCTTGATGTTGACCTTCTTGTCAATATCATAGTCCTGGTCAGACTGATTGAAGCTCTTCCTTTCGATAGTAATTTTTGGTTTGTCTTGTAATGACCCAATCCATTTGATACGCAAGGAACAGGAGTTGGGGTTCTTGGCCAACTTGTTATTGTACAAGTCAAAGTTGGGGTTATCGAAATACAAGCAGTTAATTGTAGGATCGTTCGAGGCCTCATTGTCATCATCAAAGAAATAGTCATCGACACTCTTCTTATTGTCGTAAATTAGCACAGGCAAGTGACGAAGAATAGTTGCTTTCACTTCCATCAAGTTGTCGGGGTGGATCCAGAGCTTCAAGGACTTGTAGTCTTTCTGGTCTTCATTGAATGAAGAGAGTTTGGAGAGCGACTCCTTAACCGAGTAGTTATCTCGCAAAAATTGAAACAAGGCTGATACCTTGTACAAGAGTGGAGAGTAGTCTTCGCTATGGAATGGTAGCAGACTCAACCTAACATTAAGCAAAGGGCGAACAGAATACTGAGGATGAACTCTATCGTGCTTTTTCACTATCTTGACAAACCCAGTATAATTTAACCGCTGGAACTTCTCAAGCTCCTGTGCAACATGCAAGCTGTCCTCCAACTTGGTGCTGAACTGATCAACGTCAAACTTCTGCACAGCATTTTCTGTTTCCGCCTGCAACTTGTCCAATTTGTCGTCAAGCTCATCGTACATATCTGTCACAAATGAGTACACTTTTTCAAGTTCAGTATCCAAAGCGCTTACGAAGTTCTGTTCATCCTTTTCACTCCAGGCGTCTTGCAATATCACCCCTTCTTTGAGTAATTTTTTCAACTGGTTGTAATTGATGTAGTAATCCTTCCATGGCTCGAAGATCTCGCTCTCCAACCTGTTGCCAAATAACATTTCACTGGTTGCTGATTCTTCCATTATGTCTGTCGATAGGAAATAACTTACTTATGTATTATTATGCTTCTATCGAATAGCATGGATGTCTCACACGTGGGGACCTTAATAACCAATGGATGTCGCACAGATCACGACATTATACTCTAGTAGATGCTTTGGAACACGCTCATGCCCGACAAGATGGACTAGGGCAAGCAGTTGCACAGGGCCCATTCTATACGAGCATTCGCTGTATTAGAGCACACCCTTGCAGTCCTAAACGATTGGCTATGATTAAGCCATATATTGTAATACTAATAACAATGCTTTGACTAAGATGTGGACGTCCCAGCTCAGATTAAACGTCACCAGATAGCTGTGGACGCTCTAATGGCCTAATTGGGACCTGGGCTATGGGATAATCTTATTGTAAAAAAAAAAGCCATGTTCATACAAATAAGGTCGCAGGAATTCAGATTCAGGAAGCAGTACGGCCCAGCATCGTGTTTTGAAATTGTGTCACAATGTCTCCATTTATGATTAATGTCCATTATGCTTCATCAGATTCGAACCTCGGGACAGGAACTATTGCACACACACGACTGTATTTTGAATCACCGGAAATAAATATATAGGCAGTTACAGATGGTGTAAGAGAGAGACCCTCGATAATGCACCATGAAGAGGAAAAGCGAGCGTCCTGTAGGTCTAAAGGCTTCTACGGTATGGAAAAAGATGGTTTGATGCGAGAAGAAAGAGCGGTAAATGAAGGAAACGCTGGGATCCAGGTGGAGGAAGAAAGGGTACAGTCATCAGAGATAGACGCAAATGTCGATAGGGCAAACGGTATAAGCCCAATTCAGAGATTGATCAAGCTGCTCATCTTGTTTTTTGTACATAATATAGTCAAAGTGTTTGAACACACAGCGTCTGGAGCGAACAGGATTGAATTATCGAAGGCTCCAGAGACGGACTCTGGAGAGCGACAGATGGTGAGAACTGACCCACAGAATAAGGAACCGGAGGATAGCAATGAATCAGATGCAAGTTTGGTGATTCTTGACGTGAAAAGGTATGATTCCGAGGGAACTTTCGAGTCCTATTGGCAATCGAGGATGCTGCAAGGCAGAAACGCTAGCATGCGCAAGGGCCAATATGGTACAAGCTTGAGAGGCAGCGTCTTAGATTCAGATCATGGAAGATATATCTATACAAATCCTCCTCAGCGGATGTTGCCGTATCACACCAGCGATACGACTGGAAACACAAGCATTTTGGACACTGGTACATATGACTATGATGCCTACGTGTCAAAGTTTTACTTACCTCGAGAGCCAGTCGCAAAGGACAAGTATTCCGTTGTCGAGTCTTTGATAGAAAATATTACTTTGGATGATGTATCGGGACTTGAAGAGCATAGAAGACACCGCAGAGATCTTATATCGAAAGAAAGAGAAAGCGCAAAGAGCTTGATTACTCCTTTGAAAAGCGACCAGGAGAATTTGGTTTATAAATACTGGAAACTGCCACCTTCGACACTCGTGGTGTCCTCTTTTCAAATTGAAATAACTTCTAGAGATTTGCAGACATTGAAGTATGGCAATTGGCTAAATGATAACATTATAGACTTCTATTTTAATTTGATAACAGAAAAAAACCCTAAAGTTTATGGCTGGACCACTCATTTTTATACTACACTAAGACAGAAAGGGTATCAAAGTGTTGCTCGATGGTCGAAAAGACGGAAGCTCAATGTCACCGAGAAAGATTTGATATTGGTCCCTGTTAATATTATGGGAACTCATTGGGCACTAGCCGTGATAAATAACAAAGAAAAGAGTTTTCAATATTTTGATTCCCTCTCGTCTCGTGGCAACTCTCAGGCATTGAAGTTGCTCAAAACATATATGATAGAAGAAGGGAAAAAAATTGGCTCTAAAATAGATTTTGAGACTTATACGATACAAGCAGCAATTCCAAGTCCTCAACAAAATAACGGTTCTGATTGTGGAGTTTTCACTTGCACTTGTGCTAATTATATATCAGAAGGTCGAGAGTTAACTTACTCCCAAAAAGACATGAAAATTATTCGGAAAAAAATGGCATATGAGATAATCTCAAGAAATTTACTACAGTAGTACTTGCATAGCGTTATATAGATATTTAGAAAGTAAACAAATATCAACCAACTTGAATTCCTAATATGCTTCTCTTCAGTTCACTTGACTTACCAATATTTTTTATCTGTTCTTCATAATTTATGATTTTGCTGGTTGATGCATCAATCTTTGTTTGTATGTATTCAAGACGGCTCTTTAAGAATTTGAGATCCGCTAATTTTGAAAATTTGGAAATCTCATCCTCTAACTTCGTTATCTTTGATGTTTCGATATCTATCAAACTCTTATAATATGACCTCTCATAGTTTTTGAAGAGCTTATTATCCTTCACGATATCTTTGAATGCTGCCCTATATAAGGGTCTTCCAATACAAATCGAAGTCACAACTCCCTTATTTCTGTGTATTGTAATCAAATCATACTTCTCTAAGGCAGAGATGGTTGATATTGTATCATTGTAAGATATGAATGAAGGCGCATTTACTAGTTCTCCATATGAAACCATATCTTTCTCTGAAAGAAGCTTAACAATATTCCAAACTTGGGTGGTATTCCAATCATGGTCAGGCTGATTAGCAACATTATCATTTAAGAAAAAGGTCGTAATTTGCTCACTTGCTTGGTGTATCATTTCATCCAACGCGTCCCTTGGAGATTCTCCAGATTTGATGCGTCGGACAAAGGCTTGAAGATCTAGCATCCTACCACCCAAAGGTCCTAGACAACAATCAACAGCTTGACTATCAGCCCGAGTGATATCACTCAATTGACTTATTACATAGTGTTTAGCACTTTCAACAGATGCATCTGATAAGGTTATGGTCTTGAATATCTGGTTTGGAAGAACCTTATTTAATTGCAGAATAGAACCAACGTCATCGGTAATAAAAATAACGTGTGCAATATTATTTTGAACAAGCTGTGCCGCCCAGTCTGAGATTAATGGATAAACAACATCATTTCCCTTATCAGACTTCATGGCGTAATTATTTACTACCAAAATAGGCTTTCCCTCAGGATGTTGCTCCAAGTACTCATCTTCATTCAACACTTCTGGGGTAGCTACTTCAGATTTGGAATTAGATATTTTATCCTGAGCTTGGATTGCAGCATGCCTATATGCCTTAAAATCGCTTAAAGCAATGCCTCTTAAAGCTTGAGAAGTTAACAGGAAAATATTTTTCAATTGAGTCTCCATGGATTCGCTCAATCCTGATTTCTGCCCGGTTAATCCTTGGAGTCCTAAATCAATAAATTGAGAGACCGAGTTTAGCCAAGTAAAAACAGGGAAATAACCCACTTGCTGGGCCGTAGATGTAATCAATGCTGCATCATTTCTGCTTTTCGCAAGCACATCACAGTCGATATATAAGACCTTATTTTTCAACAGCTCATCATTCTTCAAACAATGATCCAAAACAAATTCTTGTTTACCTGTGCCTTTTGGTCCTTTAACAACAATAAATGTATTGATATTCTCATATATCCATAAACGAAGTTGTTTCACTTTTTCTGATCTTTCATACCAAATTGCATCATCATAATTGGTCAGTTGTGCTTGATTTCTTTGGTTTGAAGATGATGCTATCAATCTCTCATCGATAAATTCGTAGCCACTTCTTATCCAATAGAGCAGTTTTTTGTAAGGCATGTACAAAAAATTGAAGTATTTATTATCCTTATAGGTATCCAAGGAGTACTTGTGTGTTATTTTAGCATTAATGAACTTTTCCCGGATAGGGTCAAACACCAAAACGGCAGCAGCAGCCAACAACGCTAAGATAATCGGGATGGATATTTTTTGATGATTAACTATAGCGTCCTTTATCACGTTAGCTCTTTCTAATGGTATATACCTCAAGTGCAATGTTGTTCCATCTTTATCCAAGTTGATTCCTGTCATACAGTTCTTTGCACGCGCTGCTGATCTAAGTCTTTTGAACACTACTATGGCATAAGGTGTCAGACTGTTTGCTGGTATTATATCAACAATGACACCATATCTTCTGAACAAAACATAGAGCTCTTCTTCAGTGAGGCTGCCTCCTTCAAAGATCACTTTAAGGCGAGGACTTGGTGGTCTTCTCAAGTCCTCTATCCAAGGAGTACCCTTGACTTGAAAACATGTCTGCTTTTGAGAAGTAATGTAATTGTAGATATTTCTGATGATGTCCAGACCTGAGGTGGAGGCTCCATTTTCATTTGAGTTAGAAATTATTTTGTTACAAACTTCACGAAAGTCATGATCGGGTGGAATAGAGAATGTTACAAATCCACCTCCATCCCTACGTAAGGGAACAAAAGTCTTCATAGCGGTATTTTCTGGCAATGGGTTAGTTTCGCTTTGAACAATACTGGAAATGTGTTTCTTCACTCTTTCGTCGTTATAGTAGTTGCTCGCAAATGGAAGTAGTTGAATGATCCTGCCCCATCGTGTCATAGAAATTGGATATAAGAAGTCGAAATAAAATAAAGCATCTTGTCGTTTCTCGTAGTCTAGCACACCGGTGTAAACCACTGACTTGCCAGCATCAATGTCATCTGTCTCTTTTTTTAAGTGTTCAACGTCAGAAGCATATTTCCTAACGCTATTATGTAAAGCAGCAATCTGACGATACCTAAAAGAACTCTTCAGCAGCCAAGGTATCGCCTTGCCACACAAATTGCGAAGCATCATGTTATTCAATCTCACACTAAGTCCTACCGACTTGTTACAAGGTTGAAGAAAGATTGCGATAGTATCTAGGAATCTAGTTTGATTGCCACTACTTGCTACATTGAAATCGCAACTAAGCCAATCTATTTTTTTTTTCTTTTTTTTGGAGAGATAAATACATTAAAATGTATCACGCTAATTATCCTGGCTAACACTAGCCAGTTCTACCCCCTTAATTTGTTCCTAGACAGTAAGAGTAAAAGCCAAATTAGACGTGAGTTCATTGATCTAGGCTCCGCTTTGAATCCTCAAGCTACCTATAAGAATGAGGATCTTCGAAGGAGCCAATTCAGTCTACGAAAGCAGAGGCTTCCTAGACTATTATCCCATATAATAGGATCATGAGTAAAGATGAACTTGATGCTTGTGAAAAAAGGGCCGGCACATCTCGTCCAAAGAGACATCCTTAGACAAATTTGTACCAACCTCTTTTCAAGAAAGCATCAAATCTAGCTAAAAAAATGTTGCAATTAGAGAAGAGTACAGTCCATAAATCCAACTGAAATGAACCTTTATTAAGTATAAAGTGATAACATATACGAGGCCCTATCGATAACAAAAGAATTAATTTTCATCAGTGAAAAAAAAACTGTTTTGTATCCAACTTCGAGATGAGCGGGTAAATTATTGAATTATATGCAATACCATGGAATTAAACATCAATCCACCGTTGACGAAGATATGTAGCTGGACAGACCCTTCAAGAAGTCTGATGTTCTCAAAGGGCGCACATGGCTCGAGGCGTCCGAGTCGTTATTCATCTTCTTTCCATTTTTATAGTTAGATCTAATATATTCTCTCATTGTGTTCAAAGCCGCATCTCGAGAAAGTTCTTTCAAGTCAGAACCACTGGCCCCCAGTGTATTGGTGACTACAGTTTCTAAATCAAAGTCCTTCTCATCCACCTTAGAGTCCTTCAAGATTTTCTTTAATATGGATCTTCTTTGGTCCGCATCGGGCTTGCCGATTGGGAACTGCTTGGGAAGACGCCTGAGAAACGCTTGATCGATATCGCCTCTTCGGTTTGTTGCACCCAATACCATAATTCTGCCGTTAGAGACAAGTCCATCCCAAAGTGTCATGAACTCGGCTTTGATGGAAGACGTCACTTCATGCTCATTGCTGGATCTGTCTCGAAGGAACGAGTCAATCTCGTCGATGAAGACTATGCAAGGCTGCAACTTATTTGCCAACGAAAAAATAGCATCGACTATTTTGTTCGACTCGCCGTACCATTTGTCCATTATGGTTGACATTCTTATCAGTAGAAAGAAAGCACCGCTTTCCTTTGCGATTGCCCTCGCCAACATAGTCTTACCGCATCCTGGTGGACCGTAAAAAAGAACACCCTTTGGAGAGTCAACAAGGTTCAGGTGTACCTCAAAGATCTCAGGCTCAGTCAAGGGTAAAATCACAGTCTCGCGGATTTCGTCAATGATGTCCTGTAAACCACCAATATCACTAAATGTGACATCTATTTCGTCCGGCGTAATAAGTGAATTCAGCAAAACCTTCTCATATTCGTTGAATTGTATCTTCTTAAGCTCAGGATTGACACTCTGGAGTCTTTTTAATATCCCATTACCCTTCCTTTTATTCGATTTGTTTCTTAATGACCCTTCGCCCGCATATTCTTGTAGTAAGTGGTTTAAAATATAATACATAGAAAGACCAGCTCCTGTTAAGAAAAATATATCTCCCAATAATTTAAAGTCTACTCGAAACTTTCCGAGATCAAGCTTCAACCTGCTCATGTTTCCAGCTATCGTCATTACTGTCGTTGTTTTTGTTTAGCAATTCTCCTGTTCTCAACGAAAGGTTCTAAAACTCGATGTGTGTCTACTTCAAAATTTGATTATACTGTGAAAAATTATGGTGCAACGACTAAAATAATAAAATTGATTCTAGTACAAGACTATCATTATGGCTAGAGGCAGTCATGGAAAACGTGGCAGCTCAGAGCATGGCATACGAATCCCCGGTAAGATTTTGGACGAGATCAAGAGACTGGAAAATGGTAGCTTGAAAGAAGATGAAAGATTCACTGGAGCAGTATCAAGAAAGAGGAAGGAGAGTTCCTTGAGTAGGAAAGAAAGGAGGAAGCAAGAGCGAGATAAAAAGAAGAGGAAGAAGAGTAACGACAAGAGGACTACCGGGCACCATAAAGCACCGCAAAATGTGTCCTCTGTAGCCAAAAAAACTAGTAATCATATCCTCGATGAGCCAGAGCTAGATGAGCTTGATAGTTCCAAAGATATTTCATCAGATGAAGAGCACGTAATGGCTCGATTGAAGGCACAAAAGAGCAAAGGTAGCACAAAGAAACCTCTTGAGAATACTGAGAATTCGCATGGTGTACGTGTTATAAAGGAAGATGAACTTGAAGATGAGATGGGGTCCGATGACTTTTCTGATTTCGATGATGAGGAAGAGCTCTATAGTGGAGACGAAGAAGAGTTTGAAGGTTTTAGTTCAGAGGACATGGAAGAAGATCCATTGGCAAAACTCAAGGCCATTAAGGCTAAAAAAAATGGTGGCCTGAATCTAGAGCTGAAGACTGACGAACAGAAACCTAGCTCGAAGTCGAAACAGAAATCGAGTAAAAAGACTGAGAAAATGGCTAGCTCTAAAGCACTGCAGATAGATGTCGATTATAGAAATAGAGATGATCAGGATATTGATTACTATGCCAAAAAGTTGGGCTTGAAGGGAAGGAATTCTCAGTTGAAGAAAATAGATGAATTTGATGATGTTGGAGGGCTTCTCGACGGCCTTTCTTTTGACTCATTTGATAATGATGAAGATAGCTCTGTGGATCAGGATCACACGAGTGAAAACTCTAATGATCCACAAAGCGAAGACGACGAAGAATTTGACGAAGATGAATTAAGGGAGCTCCGAGAGATGGAAGGACTTGAATCTTCTGATGATAATATCGTTTCTGAAGCTTCAGATTCTGATAACGATAGTGACAGCTCTTCGTCTCATTCGAAGAAAAAGCATAGAGAAAATCCATACGTAGCACCAAGCGATGGAAATGATACTGTGAATGAAGCTGTATCGGCATCAGAATCAAGATATATACCACCCGCAATAAGAAGAAAAATGGCTTTGGAATCCAATTCTGAATCTATGGAAGTAACAAATTTGAAGAAGTCCATCAAGAGCTCTTTGAATAAGCTTTCAGAAGCAAATGTATCGAAGATAGTTGACAATATTAATTCTCTTTACCTCTCAAATCCAAGACATTTAGTAAGTGAAAATCTTACAGCTTTGATATTAGATGGCGTTGAACAACAGACCAGACTCCTTGATACATTTGTTCTTCTACAAGCTACATTAGTGTCAGCCATATTTAGATTACAAGGAACTGAATTTGGTGCGTTGTTTATTCAAACATTGGTTGAAAAATTTGAATCATATAGAATGAATGGAAGCAATAGTAAAGAACTTTTGAATATAGTGTCTCTCCTTTCATCTGTCTATACTTTTCAACTAACTTCATCCAAGCTATTGTACGATATTGTGAGAAATTTGATCAAAGATCTTAATGAATTCAATGCTGAGTTATTACTTAAGTTGATTCAAACATCTGGGAATCAGATGAGACTGGATGATCCTACTGCTTTAAAGGAAATTGTTCTTTCCATAAATCAAGTTGCACTTACTATGTCACACGAAAAGCTAAGTCCTAGGTTTCAATTTTTAGTTGAAACAATATCTTCACTAAAAAGTAATAAAATGAAGCTTAGCAATCAATCCAGTCATCAGTTAATGCAGAGGATGAAAAAGTTTTTGTCTGGTATTAACAACAAATTTAGTGAGCCCATCCAGGTATCTCTTGAAGATATTCAAAATGTACCCGTGAAGGGTAAATGGTGGTTAGTTGGTTCCGCATGGAAAGGAAAAGAACTTGGTTCAGAAATGCAAGACTCAAATACTGATGCTATAAATGACGTCTTGGATTCCGCTGAGACTAACTGGTTAGAGCTAGCTAAATCTCAGAGAATGAATACTGATATAAGACGTGCAATTTTCGTATCCATTATGTCAGCCAATGATTACTCTGATGCATTAACTAGTATTGATAAGTTACCTTTAAAGAAGGCACAAGAGAGAGAAATAGCGAGGGTCTTAGTTCACTGTTCTACTATGGAACCAACATGGAACCCTTACTATGGAATTTTAGCTACAAAGTTATGTGATTCTCATTCTAACAGAAAGTCGTTTCAGTTTTTGTTGTGGGATCTCATAAAAGAATATGAGGGAGCGGATGATGATGATGATGACTTTGGAGTAGGTTTTTCGTCATCAGATGATGACCCCGATGTGAAATTGAAAAAGCTTTTCAATTTAGGAAGGCTCTACGGGTTTTTGTTCTCTGAAGGCTCACTCCCATTCCATATCTTGCGTGTCATCAACTTTTTGGCCTCAACTGAAGACACATTGTTTTTGGCTGAAGTTATTTTGGTTACTTTTCTTGATCGGATTGCTAAATCATCTCAATCTAAATCTGTTGGTGCTGGTATCAATGTTTTCAAAGGTGAAAACTCAATGTCTGAAATTAAGTATGATGATAAGAAATTAATCGAAATTCTTGTCAAGTGCAAAGAACAGCCAACATTGTTGAAAGGAATTGATATGTTCTTGAATAGAAGAGTGAAAAACAGTGACTTGATTAGCGGTAAGAGACAAAGACAAAGAATTGACTGGGGAGTCAAATCTTGTCATGATGTAATTGAAGAATTTTTACTGTATAATAATAGCATAATAGAGGACTTTTAATCATACCATATTATATTTTACTGAAGATAAATGCACATATAAATTTTGGAATAAACATACTAGTCTAATTCTAATATAGCTATACTCTCAACGTGTTTTGTTTGAGCAAAAAAGTCAAACCCTGTGACTTCTTTTAATTTGTAACTAACGCCTTTTTTTTGTGAAGTTTTAAACAAGTATGCTAGGTCTCTTGCCTGAGTGAAGACATTGCAACTTACATAAATAATTAATCTAGGATGGAAATCTATGAGTTGATTAATGAAAGAATCATTACTTCCTTTTCTAGAAGGGTCCATGATTACAACGGAATCTTCTCCACTTATATTTGACAGCAAAAAGTTTTTATTGGTAAAAATATTGCTGGCAGTACCCTCAATAAACTCAATATCTTTTGATATCGATAAACCGTTTAGCTTTGCATTATGGGTAGCATATTTGATTGACAATTTGGATATCTCAATGCCAAAAACCTTTCCATTATCTGGGACATCTTTAGATAAACAGATACCGAAAAACCCCGATCCACAATATGTATCAACTATATATTTGATATTTCCATTATATTTTTCAATATGATATCTTATGTAGTCGAGAACGAGTGGCAAAACGCTGCTGTTATTTTGAAAAAACTCAGATGCTTGGAACTGAAAAACGCATCCATCAATTTGTTGAGTTACTACATGCCTTCCATTAGTAACACAAACATTAGTATACTCTCCAGTACTATGGTCCACTTCTATACTATCTCTAAGCAATAAGGTAACCTCTTGATTACTTCTCTTTCCTCGAAAATCGAACCTATCTTTTGAGTCATTGGGAAGAGACTTTATAGTCTTCTGTCTCATCATGGAAAGCTCCCTATTAATACTAGTGGTAGCTATGGGACAAGCTGGGATATCAACAACTCCCTCGTTATCCAAAACATTATTAAATCCAATATGAACTTCAAGTGGATCAGTATGTTTCCTCTTCAGATAATGTGGAGTTATTTTGGTTCTATATGCATACTGTAATGGAGAACCAACTACGTTTCCAAAGGTTTCTTTATTTTGGACGTAATCAAAAGACGATGGAAAAAACATGCGATATGCCTTTTCTATGGTTTCCTTTTTTAAAAGTAATTGGTCATCATAGTTAATCATTTGATACTGGCATCCTGAACAAGTATCAAACTTTTCACAAAGAACCAATGAATCGTTTCTAACGAGCGCTGTCTTAGATTTTCGTGATACCAGTACCAATGCAGCTTCTGCGTAATAATAGTGATGTCTTAAAAGTCGAATGCTTACTCTTTCCCCACGCAACACTTTGGGGACCTTAACAACAGTAAACTGATTTTTTATATCATTTTGATATAAATCTTTTGAGCAGTAAGTTTCCTTGGGAATAATACCTAAACAGTCACCTTCAGATGTCTGGTAAATGCATTCGACGTCTTCTATTATGGTGCAAGGGCTTGTTCTATTGAATAAATATTTCTCGATTAGATCATCGGAATTTCGTACCAGTTCTAAAGTCAATGGTTCTTTATAAGCAGTTAAGGCTTCGTTTATTTCATTAATCAATATGTTATCTTTTGAAGTACTATCGGACGTATCCCACTTGCCCTTTTTCTTCAATTTCTTCAATGCATTTTTAGTTCTCTCTCCAGACTTACTGAAATTCTTCGAAGCTAGGTATCCAATATCATTCACCTTCAAATGAGGGGATCCCGACGTATGATTTAGTCTCACGGCGCACCTTAAAGTAGTAAACAGACTTGTTATTCTGCTCTTATGAGGTCCGTTTTTAAGAGCTCTACATGGTCCCAGGATCATCTTGATACCCATTGAATTTTTTTTTTTTTTTCGAAGCGAGATGTACATATTTCATTATATCAAAATTATATAGCGAATAAATTATATTAAGCTACGGAAAGCAGCTTGGAATTTAATGGTACATTCTCTTCCGGATAATCTCTAAGATCTAAGGTAACAGTCTTGGAACTATTTTCTCTTTGCTCTCTATAAATTCCGACTAAAGCATCTGATCTCTCAAACAAAGAATTTTTAAGTGAGATGACAATGAATTGAAAATTTGGACCAGCATACTTCTTTATATAGCTGGCGATCTTATTGACGTTTGCATTATCCAATGCAGCATCAACCTCATCCAATACAAAGAAAGGAGAAGGGTGATATGAATGTATAGCAAAAAGCAATGCTAATGCTGCAACAGTCTTCTCTCCGCCAGAAAGTAGCTCCATATCTCTAAATCTTTTCATAGGAGGCATTGCATGGTATTTTATTCCCGTATTATAAGGCTCATCCTCGTCCTCTAAAGTTAAATAAGCAGATCCACCCAAAGGTGAGTTTAAAGATTTAGTGAGCTCCTTATATACGAAATCAATTTGATCCGAAATATGGTTAAAGGCTTCCATGAAAATGGAGTATCTACGTTCTTTCACTTCATTGAACCTTTGCACAATATTGTTTTCTTTCTGTCTAGCTTTGGTAAAATCTTTATCGAACTCTTTTAGCTTAGTTTCAGCTTGTTTTAATCGCTGAACAGCTTTACCATTAGGAGTGAGACGATCTAATTCGTCTAATATCAAAGAGAGTCTAGCTTGTAGTTCAGCCTCTGTTCTAGTGTTAAAGTCAGATCTGAGATCATCTGGGAGCATTTCATAATCAATTTCAAGTTCATAAGTCTTCTTGATTAAGCTTTCAATGTTTTCCCCAATTGAAATATTATCCAAAATATCATTCTTTAACGGAATGTTGATGTTTTGGATTTTGCAGTTCTTCAATACATTGACTCTCTCGTTGTCTATTTTGAATAATAGTTCTTCGATATTCAAGACTGTGTTGGTTAGGTTTGAAATATCATTATTTGTAGATTTAATTTGCTTCTCGCTCTTTTTAGAAACTTCCAATTCTTGATTCAAATTATTTGATAATCCATTTCTCTCCATATTTAACATTTCATATTCAGCTTCTAACCTATCAATCTCATTCTCCAATCCTTCTTTTTCGGACTGATATCTTTCAAGATCATTTTCGAGTCCTTTCAATTGATCTTTTATTGATTTCTCCCTATTTCTAGTCTCTTCAAGCTTGTCATTCTCGAACTTGAGTTTATTGGTTAAGGTATCAACTGCCTTAGAAAACTTAATCGTTTCCTTAGCTCTCGATCTCATGGTTGAACCATGTGTGCTTTCATATTCTTCGATGCCACTTCCATAATTATATTTGGAGCAAAATTCTCCATACACTTTTTCTTGAAGAGATCTGTATTTTGATGATACCTTCGATGTAATACTTTCAGTTTGCTTGAGAGGCTTATTTCTCTCATTGAGATCTTTTTCTAATTCTTCAAGTTGTTCTTTTTGGAAGTTAATTTCAGCCTGACGATCTTTCATAATTCTTTCAAGGTTAAGCTTTTGAGATCTCAATGATGGTAAACTGTTCTCTAGTTCATTTATCTTGTCGCTTAAATCGCTTACATCTATTTCTTTTGGTTTCTCTTCCCCTAATTTAGCTATATTGGCAATAATCTCATCTTTCACTGTCGTGAGTTTATTCCATTCATTCTGATCCCAGCCTACTGAAGCCTGTGATTTATTCAGCTGCTGGCCTCCTGTCATTAAACCTGACTTCTGTATTACAGATCCATCCAATGTGACCAACTTTTCATTAATCCTTTCTTTGGAGTTCCATTTCAATTCACGAGCAGTATTTATGTCGTCAACAACTAAGGAGCCACCAACTATATATATGACTGCCTGTTCCAAGCTACTGTCATCATACTCTAGAATATCGACTCCTGGCTTAGATTTATCGTTTAATGAACGCAAATAATTGAAATTTGGATGCTCGGCGACTATTGAATCAAGAGGGATGAACGTTGCAACTCCAGATCTTCTTTCTTTTAGGATTTCAATACACTTGTATGCAACAGATGTTGTTTCGACAATAACAGCATCAAAGTTTCTTCCTAATAAGGTCAGAAGGGCTGCTTCATACTTTCGTTGTGAAGGCCTAATGAGCTCATAAACCAAGCCCTTTATCGCACCATTAGGAAACAACTTCTTGAGCATGGAAACATTATCGTGTAATTTTCTTTGCCTTGCAGATTCTTTCTGCTGTGATGAAAGCTCTTCTAGTCGAAGAAGGATATCTCTCAACTTCCTGTTTTCTTCTAGCTCTTTTAAATTATATTCTTCTCTTTTCCTTATCAATGAACTTCTTGCCTCAGAGTATTCATCCTTTGCTGTTAAAAGCTCTGTAATTTCGGTATTTATAGCAGCGAGTTTAGAATTTAATTCATTCTGGATAATGCCTTCTAACTCATGGATTCTAAGTTCTGAATTCTTTTTTTGAGTTGTTATGTTATTGAGCATTGATTTCATTGAATCCTTTTTGTTCTCAAGTAAGCTTAATTCTTCTTCCAACTGTGACCCACCGCTAGATAAAAATTCAACGCGTAATCTTTCATACTCATCTTGGCACTCTTTAGACACAGAGCTTGAAGAAGATTTAGATGAAAACTTTCTGAATAGTTCTGTAGCTTCCTTGAGATCATGTGTTGTTGACTGAATTTCCGAGTTCTGTTTCAGAATCTCATACTTGATGTCACTCATTCTATTTTTGCATGTTTGTATTTTTATTAGTAAAGACTTCCTGTTTGCATCAATAGGAATTAGCAAGCACTTTTTATTCTCTAATTTGGCAGCCACTTCGAATTTCACCTTATCATGCTTTTGAAGGTTAAGCACTTTTTCAGAGCACAAGCTCTTTAGCCTGTTAAAGTTGTCATATTCTTCCTCCAACTTCTTCTTAAGAGCTGATAATTCTGAAGTCTTGGATTCCAAATCCTTGAGATACTCAAAATGCTTTCTCTCGTTATGATACAAATGATACAAGTTCATGACCTTTATGAGATCATTCTTCTCGACAAGTTTCCTTTCGAACTCTTCTTGTTCGATGAGCTGTTCCTTGTACTGTCTAGACTCGGAGTTCAAAGTTCTCCGTCTCGAAAACACGGAATTAGAGAACTCACGGGCCCTTTCCAGCTCATCTTTTAACTCGTCGTATTGTGTTTTTAGCTCTCCCGAGCCACTTATAGTTTCAATTAATTTTGTTAATTCCTTCGGAGACTGAGAAGCGACTTGTTCTACATCACCTTGGAAAACCAAGAAATTCCTTGCCTTGATTAAGATGTTTTCATTCTTCAACACAGTCGAATACTCAAGGGCAGTGACAGCCTTATCGTTGATCTTGTAATCACTAGTACCAGCTATAGTGATAGTACGTTTCAATTTTATTTCTTCTCCATCGTCCCTTTGATAGATCGCCATCACATACGCCAGTCGCGGTTCAGCTCCGCTATTCCTTTTGTCCTGATTATCACCGTCCTCTATACGACCTCTGTATATCAAATCCTTGAGTGTATGCGATCTCAAATGGGATGATTGGACTCCCAAAACAAATGATATAGCATCCATCATGTTGGATTTGCCCGCTCCATTGGGCCCTATAATTGAAGTAAAATATGAGCTTCCAAAGCCTATCTTGGTTGTACCTCGATATGATTTGAAGTTCTGTAACTCTAATCCTATTAGTCTTCCCATATTGATTAACTTATTTTACAACCAAGAGTTCAAATTTTTAATCACCTATATACCTTTATTTTACGCGATTAGATATTTATTGACGCGTGAGACTGAAGTGTATGTGTACTGTATATAATCAAACTTATCAACAAGGGGTTTATCATAACTTGTAGGACTATGTAGGTTGAAGATGGAGAAAGAACATTTACTTTCAACAGAAAATAGGGAGTTGCATAGCGAGTATGAAGGTAGCTTCTTGAGTACATTTCTGCTTAGTGGTATCAAGCGTGCTCTTTCATGTTGTTTGCCTGTTGTGCCAGAAAAGGATGTTAGGTTTGATTTCTCCAGGGTGAAAGATAACATGGAGAAAATGACGAATGATTTCCCGATAAATAAACCCAGGATGGGCTCACGGTTAGTTGCTGATCTGGAAAGCAGTGAAGGTAAGCTTTTGCGATTGAGAAAGCTCATGAAAGATAACAATATTGGAGTTTACATCGTTCCGTCTGGAGACGAACATATGTCTGAATCTACGTCTCTAGCCGATAAGAGGAGAGAGTATATATCAGGGTTTACTGGAAGTGCTGGATTATGTGTCATTACTCTTCATGATGCTGATCTGCTAACTGGGGAAGCTGCATTGTCGACAGATGGACGCTATTTTTTGCAGGCAGAAAAACAGCTCGATTTCAAATGCTGGAAGCTTTTGAAGGAAGGCAGTTCTGAGCTACCCTTGTGGATTCAGTTTGTTATAGATAAAGCTTTAAGTAATTCATTCAGTCATGTGGTTTCATGTGATTCTCGGTTAATTAGTTTAAAGGAGGGTGAGTTTTTCACCCAATACCAGCGGAAGAGTGTCAGTGGTAAATTTGTTTTTGAGCCTACTGTATCTAACTTGGTAGACGAAGTCTGGGGTGATAAAAGGCCTGCTAGATCATTGGATCCCGTATATTCTTTGCCTTTAGAATATTCTGGTGAATCTGTTAATTCAAAGATTGAAAGAGTTCGTGAAGAAATGAAAAAGGAAGATGCTTCTCATTTGGTTGTTACCGCTTTAGACGATATTGCCTGGCTCTTGAATTTAAGGTCAGATACAGATATTCCATTCTCTCCTTTTTTCTTCGCCTATGTTATAATTTCTAGCAAAGAAGTTTCACTATATATCGA
Source organism: Millerozyma pseudofarinosa (assembly GCA_030556505.1). NCBI lineage: Eukaryota > Fungi > Ascomycota > Pichiomycetes > Serinales > Debaryomycetaceae > Millerozyma > Millerozyma pseudofarinosa. The sequence continues at coordinate 560,289 of JAKTUD010000001.1, read as the reverse complement.
AAAAGAGAAAATTATCCATGGAAGCCATGAGCTTCTCGCTCATCTCAAGAATATCAAGTCACTCAAGATAAATTCTTATGCATCATTTTTTCTGGAGTTGGCTACTAAGGTAGGTGGTTCAAAAAAAAGATTGATATTACCTGAACAGCTGTTTGTGCCTTATGCATTAATTCTTGCTTTGCCAGGTCACCTTTCTGATTCACTTCTTTTTAAATCTGTTATCTCTTACTTGAAGCTCATTAAAAATCCAGTCGAGTTGAAAAACATGAAGAAAGCACAAGAGAATGACTCAATTGCTTTTGCGGTTTTTTCAGCTTGGTTGAAATATGAATTGATTTTTAAGAAGTCTGAACTAAATGAATATGATGCTGCATTGAAAATATATGCCATTAGGTCCAAGTTTCCGAACTTTAAAGGATTGTCATATGATACAATATCTTCCTCTGGTCCAAATGCCGCCATCATACATTATGCACCAACTGAAGATAATTCGTCTATCATTGATCCTAAGAAGATTTACTTGATAGATTCTGGTGCACAATACTTTGAAGGGACTACAGATATTACCAGGACCTATTGGTTTGATGAAAGTGAACCAGAAGCAAATTATAAGAAGTACTATACCTTAGTCCTTAAGGGACACTTAGCAGTAGCTTTGGCTAAGTTTCCCTCGTGTTCTAGCTCAACAGGAACTATTTTGGATGGTTACTCTCGTCAGGCCCTCTGGAATGAAGGTCTAGATTTTAAGCATGGAACGGGACATGGAGTTGGAAGTTTTGGAAGCGTACATGAATCCCCCTTATTCATTCTGACGTCAACAAACATATCTTCTGAAAAATCACTTTTCCGAAAAGGAGAAATTTTAACTGATGAACCCGGATACTATTTAGAAAATGACTGTGGATTTAGAATAGAGAGCGAACTCGAAATTATTGAAATTAATCGAAGTTTCGGCACTGCTAGAGATGGGGCAACTTTCCTAGGGTTTGAATATTTAACCAAAGTACCTTTTTGTCGAAAGCTTATCGATGTTTCGTATTTATCTCCTAGAGAGATTACATGGATAAACGATTACCATAAAAACATTAGACAAAGTGTCGGTGATGCGTTGTTAGAGATAGGTTATGTAGGTGCTTATGCGTGGTTGAAAGAAGAAACCAAACCTCTATAGTGTACATTGATTTATTATACAAGTATATGCCAAAACAAATATCAATCAGTGCCGGAGTATTAATTTAATCACTTGCCAGAATATGAAGGACGCTGAAAACTAGCTGGTTTCTTCAAACCTGATAGTTGACTCTGTGATCCAATATTACTTTCCTTCTGTGACAAATTTGTTTTGTTAGAAATGAATGGCGAGGAACGTAACAATGACAAAGTTGGCTGTTCTTTCTTTATTGTGTTCTCCACCTTGTTGAGAGGAGTTTCAGGTTTTTTATAGCTGGGAAATTTTAATGCTGAAGAGCTTACTATCTGAGATAATGTAGAATTGGATATTGAAGATTCTGCAATTGAATTCGTTCTGGATCTGCCAGGAGATGAGGGTCTGGATCTTTTGAGAGATGGATCCCAAGGTTCATTGTGCTTACGTTTTAAATTATCGCCCTTTGTTAAATTTAGGTTCTGGAAATCCAATATAGAACCGGGAAGAAAATCAGAACCAGTTTTCTCGTTTGTCTCTAAGCTATGATGAGTTGAAGTGTAACTACCCAAGAGATTGGTGCTAACTGGATTTTCCTTGGTTAAAGATTGATATTGCAATTCTTGTAATTCATTAAGAGTTGAACTCTGAGAAGTATCGTTCAATCTTAATAATGTTGCTGAAGCACCTTTAGATAAAGTGAAAATTCTAGCTCTTTGATTGTCATTAGTTGGCTCTTCCATTAAAGACATTATTATCTGAGAAACTGCTGAATCAATTGTCTGAAAATCGTTTAGTTTGTGTTCGATGGAATAAAAAGTCGCTGAACTAGCGGTTGCCACTGCCGTTGCTGTAGCAGCAACTTGAGGTTCTTCTCTATAGCATAAGCATGAAACGATATTGAAAGTATCAGTAATTGTACGAGCTAATAATGGATCATCCACATAAGGATTTGAATCTTTCATTCCGAAAGGTCTTCGAATTTTGTATGGTGAATCGTCAAGTCCACCTTTGGAATGTTTTTCTGCTTCCTCCTTCTTTTGTTTCGCTATTCGTTTTTCCCGTCTTTTGTTGAATTCCTCCTCGATCCAGAATTTCTTTTCTGGCGTATCTTTTTCTCCGTATATGAGATTAGCCCTTTTCAAGACTCTTGATCTCAAATCGTTGTCTTTGTTTCTTTCTGAATTCTCTTCCCTCCATTTTTTCTTTCTTTCTCTATTTTCTAGTCTTATCCTTTCTTTATATTCTAATGAATCAGTACTTAGCTTGATACCGGACAAAGTTGCTGATCTCCTAGAAGAATTATCTGCAAAACTAGACATCACGGATAATATTGTCTTGTTTATAGACGATATGAATCCTTGCCTAAATGTTCCAAGCCCTGTAGGGGAATTCAATTGAGAAAAATTGATATCTGAATTAATTTTATCAACCGAAGAGCTCAGTTTAAAGAGGTTAATTACTTTATCAATGACGGTTACTGCCTTTTTCGAAGAATCTTCGTCATTCTTCACCGACATATATTCTTTTGCCATGGATAAAGGGTCTAGTATCATCCGCTCGGAGCCTTTCACTTTGTAACTGGATATTATATCGACAATAGAAGATATACTCGAACCAGTCAAATATGATAAGGGGCCTATATTTTTAGTTGCACTTAGAGAACTTGTAGCCTGTCTCAAAACCTGAATAAGGCTATTCTCTGAAGTTGACGAGTTTTGAAGCGATTGCATTATCGATGGTATATTCTGAGCCCTTTGAATAAGATACGACCTTCTCGAATCGCTAACCAATGCTTGTTCCAAAGAATCAATCGATGAGTAGTCTTTCTTGTAAATACTAGACATTGAAGACCTATGAAGTGCCAAAGTTTCAGCAATTGATAGCGTCTTTTTAGATTTTGCATCATCATAATTTCCTGAAATAGACTTGTTTGTGATACTCTTTATTAAGTTCTCAGTAATAGGTGGAATTTTACTTGACAAAAGATCACTTTGTTTAGGTAGATTTTTAACTCTATCCGAGGTATCATTTTGAAGGGAGATATCACTAGACCTATTCAATGAGTTAAAGAAAATGCTGGTGGAAGATCCTAGAGGAGCCTTCAATTTACTCAATATCCCTGCTATTGAGTTAGTTGAGTCATGCTTCAATTTCTGTACATGCGACTCATTTTTTTCGGTCGCCAACTGATCTTCAGCTTCTTCGTTACCCAAACTTGATAGTAATTCTTGAGGATGCTCCATAGCCATATTAAAGGCATTTTGTAAAATAGCATTCATTTGCAACTGTTCCAAATCTACTCCTTCATTTTTCGAAGTGCTCTCGTGTCTTTCTGCAGCGGTTTCAAGAGTGCTACTTGAATCCATGGCATTTTTCATTACTGAAGCTAAAGCATTTTGAACTGCTTTCTCGTCTATGATACTCTTACTATCTAACTTATTACCCCCCTCTTCTTTATAAGCTTCATTCTGAAAATGAGCCAAGACATGGTCCTCGATCTGAGGCATGTCAGATACGTTCCTAATTTTTCTTGATCCTTCTTCGTCGAGCTGATCCTGAACCTGACTGGTTATTTCAGCAGCAAGCTCTTGTAATACATCCGGTGGGATTGGTAAGCCTTCGCTTTTTGGCTGACTTTCAGAAGAAGCCATTTGAGAAACGACATTTTGAACCAAGTTGGTTATATCTGAACTATTATCAATTGAATGCTTTCGAGCAGATTGAGAGTTTCTCCTAGAGGGTAGTCTTTCATCTGTCTTCAGATTATCCTGCTCGTGTGAGAACGCATTTGATAATGCGTCATGGATAGCCTTTTCCATAACACTGTCTTCATCTTCTTTACTTTCCTTGAAGTTGATCGATAAGTCCGCATCTTGCTTCTTATTGTCTCGCCTATTTGCCTCACTGACAACATCATCTTCATTGTTGGAAGCTCTGGTATTAGTAATGATATTATTGAATGCATCCCCTATGGCATCTCTTAATCTATCATCATCATTTGAAGAAAACTTAAAAGATGCTTCATCGCTTTTCGTTTTGAAGTCATCCGGATGGGTTTCGTTATTTTCGTCATCTTTCTCATAGATGCTCTCCAAAGCGTTTCCTATGGCCTCTCCTAGAGTATTTTCGGCAGTTGTGTCTGCACTTCCCTGCGCTTCAACACTCTGCGTGTTCAGCCTAGTGAAGTCGCCATCGCTATCATGTTGTTCCTGCAAGTTACCCAAAGAAAAGTCACCATCATCATGATAGTAGTGATTCTTGTGTCGATCAGGCTGATATGCTGTATCGTTTTGCCCGTGTTGTACTTTCTGTGATTTCGTACTATCACTGTCCCGTCTTTCGGCATCGTTATCCTTGCGATCGGAAGTGTGCCATTCTTCGCCAAACTTCAGATCAAGCACATGTTCATCATCTTGCTGTGAGCTTTGGTTAAGCCCCGCGAATCCTAACTCGCTCAAGACATTCCCAATGGTATTTTCTAACTCTAAATCTTCGTTTTTAGAGTTGTTTCCATCGTCATTATTTTCTTCGCTGTACCTCTGCTCATCGTTCCAGAGCTTCGAGGTTTCACTAGCTATCTCTTCATTTCTATTTTGTGTTTCATCCAGAAGACCCTCGTTTTCTCTGGACTCCATAATGGTGTTTTGCAACCACCGAGTGATGTAGATAAATTGGTTGTGACTGTTCCTTCCTAAAAAGTGTATTTCCTAGTGACTGCTTTTTTTCTGTATCATCGTTTGGTGATAGTATAAAGTTACACAAAATCGATTGATTGAGCATGAACATTGCACCTTCCTCAGTATACTTTACTTATCTAAATTACTGGCATACAACTTGGAAGCAAATAATGGGATACATATGTATAATATATATGTGTGGTTGGCCATAAAGCAGCAGAAGGAATTTATTCTGATGCAGCTGGCTCGTTTTCCAAAGCAAAATTTATAATGAGGCCCAATTTCCCGTAGCCTACGCCCTCCAATCCTTCCTGCTTTATAGTCCAGTTGAAGTTATTCAATTTTTCGCTGGCATATCTAATTACATTTATGTCGAAGGTTTTGTTTCCAAAGGTGGGGATAGATATGGCATACTGTGAATCTTTGAAACTCAAAAAATTGGAGTCAAACTGCAACGTGTAGGAGGTGGACTCATTGAACACGAAGGAGTCGCAATGGGAAAGAGTTTGGAAAAACTTCTTACGCAGGAAGGAGTCTTCGGGTATATCTAGCACATTATCTTCGTTCTGAGATAAGTTTTCCTTGTAGTTTAAAGGATAGCCCGATTTCGCAGCCAGTTCCGAAGCTTTTGGATCGGTCTGTCCGACATCCTTGGGTACGGATTGCGCTCTGTTGTTCTTCAAAGACATGAATGTGAAGCTGTTGAGCGCAGGGCTATACAAGTACGGCTTGTCGCCGTAGATGTCCCCCTTCGAATTCTTGCTGATGATCCAGGTGAAGAACTTCAACCCTGCTGATAAAATCGCTGTAGGTACATAGTCGCGAACAGGCACCAAAATATCGTTACCGAACAAAAGCTCCGTGCCCTTAATAGGGTACTTGGGTTTGAACTGCGTTTTGATGCGTATGTTTGGAATCTTGTCCTCTTCTACGCGGGGGGCAACATCCGGCTCGCTTCCATCTTTGATTTCCCCCGGCACCTCTGATTTGTCAAGAAACTGTTTCTCTCCCACATTGTACAAGCTATTGTGCCGGTGAGGCTTGCTCCCGTCAAAGTTCTTGATGTACACCGAAACAAGAAACGTCCCTATCTCGGAGTCTATCTCCACGTCTTGTGACGTGTTGACAGGCACAACCTTTAGGTCGCCGTCGTAGCTGCTCCCGGCACGAATCAAAAGCCTCTTCACTATAGACTCCAGCATAGTACCGATATTATAGTCCTCCCGCAACTGCTGCCCTGCTCGTATGGTAACTGTCCTCTGCTATCATAGGCAGCGGTGGAGAGCCAGAAATCACGGTAGTGTGTTTACCGAGCAATATTCTATTCCTGAATATAATATGGATTAGGTCAGCTGTGAAGCACGTGCACTTGGTGCGGCTTATCTGTCTCCGTCTGCGTGTGGTCCCAGCTCTCTCCGTCCCCCACACTAACCGTCCCTGGCCCCTAGTGTCCGCTCTCGTCTACGCACGCAGCCCATATGGCTGACTGCGCCCGCTGGCTGGTCCCTTCTGCATTCTCTCAAAATCACGGCTCTCGCCCGTCTACAATACCCTGCTCGCTGTCCATTAGTCATATTGGAACCTTCTGGGCTCTACACAAAAGTGTCCGGCAAATTCTGCTCCGCTGTCTCCCTTTTAATATGGGCACCCCCCAACGGCCACGCTTAAGCAATTGCTGGAGATGGGCAAAATCACTGAACAGAAAAACCATGCTCCTTAGACCTCGCAGCATTTTCTATATCGCCCTCTATATTAGTCCATCTACTCCGAGCCCGGAACGTTGGGCCTCACCATCTACTCTATGTAAGAAAGTGTTGATCCAAATGCGCAGGTCGCAACAATTCCTACAACTCATGGAAAGCTTTTTTTTGCTTAACATGCAGCAGGTACGAGAAGAAGCATGGCTGTAGGTGGTCATCGTCGAACCGTACCGACACTTCTTTCGCAAAGCAACAAGACCTAGCCGGAACCATTATTCATAGCTTGCAATTGGAAAATTGTTGGATTTACCCGGCCATTATCCCGTCAGGCCAATTTCGCGGATTCAGCCTATAGCGGTAGCAAAGAAGCCATATATAAGTATCGGGATAATTCCTAGCAGCGCCAAAAGTTTAGACAGTAGTGATTTAATCAATTGATAGCAAGAAGTGCTTTAGGTGAGATATATCAATAAGTTTACATTATGAGCAACGCATTAGAACAATTAAAGTCGTCCGGTACAGTTATTGTTACAGACACTGGTGAATTCGAGTCGATTGCCAAGTACAAGCCCCAAGATGCTACTACCAACCCATCGTTGATTTTGGCGGCATCCAAGAAGGCTGAGTACGCAAAGTTGATTGATGTTGCTATTGACTACGCCAAGGACAAGGGCAGTAGCAAGTTTGAGAAGGCCGCAATTGCTTTGGACAGATTGTTGGTTGAGTTTGGTAAGGAGATCTTGAAGATTGTGCCAGGCCGTGTTTCGACAGAGGTGGACGCTAGACTCTCTTTCGACAAGGAGGCCACCATCAAGAAGGCTACTGAGATTATCAGTTTGTACGAGTCTCTCGGTATATCTAGAGATAGAATCTTGATTAAGATTGCCTCCACATGGGAAGGTATCCAGGCCGCCAAGGAGTTGGAAGCCAAGCACAACATCCACTGTAACTTGACTTTATTGTTCTCTTTCGTGCAGGCTGTTGCTTGTGCTGAGGCCAAGGTCACCTTGATCTCTCCTTTCGTTGGAAGAATCTTGGACTGGTACAAGAGCTCCACTGGAAAGGAGTACGACAGCGAGACCGACCCAGGTGTGGTCTCTGTCAGACAGATCTACAACTACTACAAGAAGTACGGCTACAAAACAATTGTCATGGGTGCTTCTTTCAGAAACACCGGTGAGATCAAGGCTTTGGCTGGTTGCGATTTCTTGACTATTGCTCCAAAGTTGTTAGAAGAATTATACAACTCCTCCGAGAGCGTCCCTAAGAAGTTGGATGAGACCTCTGCCCAATCCTCTTCCGATGAAAAGGTCTCCTACATTGACGATGAGAGTGAGTTCAGATTCTTGTTGAATGAGGATGCCATGGCCACTGAAAAATTGGCCCAAGGTATCAGAAACTTCGCCAAGGATGCACAAACTTTGTTGCACCAATTGGAGGAGAGATTCTAAGTGTTTTGCTTTATTTCTTCTCTATATATAACGTAATCCTTTTACAAACTCTTCTATAATATTGTACTTAAAAGAATATTCATAAAATGAACGTGCATTGTATTTATGGTCCCGTGCGAGATAATATGCGATTCGTGTGGCGGACATTCTCATATACTAGAATTATCTCAACACCACCAGACTTCAGTACCAGGGCAAGTATGACCAGACCAGAAGCAAACATCCCAGAAAGCCCAGCGAAGTGTTTCCCCTTGATACAGGAGTCACACATTATCAGCGGGTTTGGTCGAGGGTCCTCCGAATTAGGGATACCAACTGCCAATGTGCCTATCAGTGATTCCTTGAATAAACTCGAAACTGGTATATACTTCGGATGGTGCAAGTTGATCCCTAATACAGGAGAAGAAAATCATGCGGAGAAGAGAAATGATGGGCAGACTGTTGAATTCAATAATGGAAAAAACTTGGCTGACAAAGAATTGGAAGTGTTACCCATGGTAATGTCTATTGGTTGGAACCCTTTCTACCAGAACAAAGAAAAGGCAGCCGAGGTCCACATAATCCACAAATTCAAGAGCAACTTCTATGGTGCCCATATAAAGTACACTGTTTTAGGCTATATTAGACCTGAACTAAACTACACCACTAAAGGTATGTATTTTACGACATGAACTATCTTCTTTAGGCGAATTTTTTACAAGTATGCTTCAACTACAGGTGCCATGCTGATACTTCCTCTGTGCTCGTCACACTCTTCACGAGACCTGTATTCACTAAGATCATCATACTAACGTTACTCAGAGGCATTAATTAATGACATTAACTTAGACATCAAGATAGCCTTGGATGCATTGCAACGGGGTCCTTATCAAATACACACGAAGGATATTTGAACAGCTACTGGCTGTTATATTTATTCATAGACATACTGATGTTTTTTCGTGGTTTATAGTACCCAATACATCTAGTTATTATTCAATCTCTAAGTCGTGTAAAATTAGTCCAGCTTTATCAATAGGATAGATAAAGATCATATAGCAAATTATAAAGTCGGAAGACAAAATTGCTCGATTATCATACTTTCATATAGAGCAATCATATCTTTAAAGGTTATGGCACTTTCTTGTCGAGATAGAGTTTGTTTTTTTTGATGAGTTTTTCATTTAGTGATACATTGACGTTGTTTGATGTGGCCAATAATGACTGTGGCCTAAATGAAGCGAATAACTATTGCGAATACATAAAGCTACACTGCGATCGACACTATTTTAAAGTAGCAGAATGGTACTACTGCAATGACAGCTATCCTTCTTATTTACTTCTAGGAGCTATATGTCTATTTTTCTTCGTGTGTGTTGATATACTTTTGCTTACATTAAGCTTGATGGTATCAACGTATCTCTTTCCACATTTGCAATACTTGACCAAGAGGCTACGTATTGATGACCATATTCTTGGTGTGACGATCATTCCGTTAATGAATGCCCTCCCCGACCTCATTAACTACTATGTGGCGTTAAACTCGGGCTCGACAAATTTAGTGTTGGGGCAATTAGTGGGCTCGATCACTATAATATCAACCCTCATAATTGGTCTAATAAGTATCTGCAAACCTTTTGATATCAATGAGTCTAGACATGTGTTGAGAGGTTTTGTTTATTTAATGTTGAGCGTCGCTTTTTTTTCATATGTCATTTCTGATGGGGTCATTAGTCTCGTGGAATGTATCATCATGTTGGTAGCATACGCCACTTATATCTCGACTTTCGTTTGGCCCTTCAAAGACCAAACTGAAGATCTAGTCACTATATGCCCAGTTCTTTCAGACGAAACCGCGATAGATCATCCTTTGAACATAGAAGATGTTTTCGATCTATTCGCAAATGAACAGGAAGCGGGTTCTCTTTTAGGATCTGCTTTAGGTTCTCCTTCAAGTTCTACTTTGGAATCTCCGACCATCCCCAATGAGCACACACCATTATTGGAATCTCCTCTGAATGAGAAACTGGGTGTTCTCAGGTTAATACATACAAGTATTAGATATATTGAACTATTTTGCGCATGTTTTATACCTTTGGCACATCGCAATGCGTCGTTGTCTTGGCTTAGATTTGTTCAATGTTTTACCATTCCACTTCTTTTAAATTTTGTCTGCTTCAATTTTGAAAATTTGGATTTATTCGCTTTGCTGCTTATATTGATTATAGCTATGGAGTATTTGTCTCCATTTTTGGCTGAGCACGTTGCAAAAGTTCGAATAGCAACCAGTGTGATAGGTATAATAATGTCTTTGATTGTTACAACGGAGATATCAAAATTCATTCTTCAACTATTCAAAAATTTTGGTTCGATTTTGAGAATATCAGATTACTTGTTGGGTTCTATAATATTTGCTATCAGCAATTCTATCAATGATGTTATTATTAATATTACAGTTGCCATTACCGTTAGTCCTATTCTAGGACTCAACTCGTGTCTTGGAACACCTCTCTTAATTCTACTTTTGGGCATTGGAATGAATGGATTAGCTGTACTAACACATAAACAAGCTTTGAACCTTACCATAACAAAGGGTCTTGTTCTCACATTAATTGCATTAATATTTTTATTGGCATTCTATGTAATTTACATTCCTTTTAACAATTGGAAATTAGATAGAAGATTGGGTTATATTTCAATTGGTGCTTGGGTCATTATATCGGTCATTAATCTCTATTATGGATAATCAGAAATGGGAAACTTTTTTATATAATTCGTATACTTTTATATCTCTTTTAATTCTTGATCAAAGAGCTGTTTTAAATCGACTGGTTTATTTAAATAATAGTATGCTTTGAACTTATCAAAATCCTCAGTAGATAAACTATTCTCATATTTTGTAAGTAAATGGGAAGGATCTTTCTGTAATTTCTGGTGAATAACGAGTTGTGCTTTGGCAAGTAGAAAGGAAGTATTGAATAGGTCTTCATACCCCTGTAAGAAATTGCAAACGTGGTCATCAGAAAATGGGTAATTTAAAAGTATAGCAAAAAAACAGTCATTTCTCGTCTCTTCAATGAGTTCCTTGAATATTGCTAGCATGTGCTCTGTATCTTCAGGTGCGATAAGATGTTCAATCGCTAGCAACCTTTCATGAATTTGTATCGGGACAAATTTATTCAACATAATATATGTAGTTACCAAATCTCTGGCTGCTAAAAAGTTTTCAAGGAAAATTTCTAAATCGATCAACTTCACCAAGAGCATGTGGTTTTTATTAACTAATAGACCACGCTTTAGAACTTCTTTGGCCGATGAGTACATTTTTAGACTGATGAAATAGTCGGAATATTGGATCCAAAATTTGGGGTAATTCGCAGTAGATATTAAACACCTTTCGAACACTGTGATAATATAATGAAACGAGTAGTTCAATAGTACAAAATTAATATAATTTTCCCATGTGCCCAACTCCTGTTGAGGTATGTAAGACACATCAAAGTATTGTCTTTTTAATTTTTTCTCGAAATAGAATAATTGATACACCTTATACTGCGTTGTTATGTATACGTCGGTGAATATTTTCTTCAACTTAGGTGATACTGACTTCAAGTCCTTGGTATTCAACGCATTTCTATCTTTTTCGGAAAGAATATAAGAAACTGTCTCTTCGGTAATATCAGTTTCCGATGTGAGACGGAAGAATGTTTTGAAAAAGTGGTCATAATGATATAAGGGTATTTCGATCACTATTCTCAACAATACGAAATATTTTTTCTTGAACGACTCATCAACTGACGAATAGTTGTGTAAAAAGGATAGGTATAATTTATAAAATTCGTGTGAATGAAAGTGATACCCAATCCTGCGACGGGCAGATTCGAATATTTTTAAGATTTCACGTAAGTCATCGCCTATAGTTTTAATTCTAAATTCAAGGTACTTGATCCATAACTCTAGGGAGTAAGGAATTAACAGTAGGGCTTCTTCATATACAGCTACTGCTCCTTGATAGTTGTCTAGTTTAAATTCCCATTCGGCGAACTTGATCCAGTACCACACAAGCAAAGGATACCACTTAAGCATCAGTCGATAAGATTCTCGTAGCACTTCTACTTCTTCAGGTGAGCTGGTTTTATTTATTCCCCTACCACCATTATTTTCAGCATCTTCAATAAGTTTCTGCCATTTTTTTATGTTGTATGGGTCTGTTACGAGTTCTTTCGATGTTTGAGACCATTCTTTATTTTCAAATCCGTTCATCTCGATGGGTTGTGGTTTTCTCGATCTTTCTTGTAGCACCACGCCGCTAATAAGACATTAATGGTTGTAAATTGATACTGGTGAAGAAAAAAAATGCTTATTCAAAAATCTAACTTCTTATACTTCCACCCATTATAAGCTTTCAGAGTAGCCATTTCCATAATCTGTAGGATTGTGTATTTTTTTTTACTTAGGTTATATGCACTACCAATATTGTGCCGGTTTATGAACGACATTGGATCATTACTATATTATCCAACGCAAGTCAAAGTATTCTAAGTTTTCTAAGTATCCTGCTGTTGAGTCGAGTCTTACTGATTGTTATGATTGGTGTGATTGGAATTATCATTTAGTAAATTTACTAGACTTCCGTATTTCAAATATTTCGCTTGAAAATAAGAAGCCTACATTGCTGCATGAGCCTGTTCAATTTATGTCTAACAGTAGTAGGATAATTCGATAAAGTAACCTATACATATTATCATCACCGGGCTATAAGAGTACCCCGACTCTACCTGATACCCCTGTTTATTTTTCAAAAAGAATTAAAGCGACAAGAGAACACATTTAGTTAGATCCATGGTAGCACAAAACCAAATTGCTGCGAAGCAGAGAAATGATTCAATTGCTGTTAAATCCTATATTACTATCTGTATATCGACTAGCGAGATATAGTATAAATTTCTTGGTACATAAATTCAATTCATTTAATCTGGGTCTAATTTAATAGTCCGAAAGAAAAAACCCATTCAAAATAACTCTTTAGGTCATTATAAACCAGCACTAAACTTCGTTGTGGAAGGAGAAGTATAACAACGAATTTTCACTAATAATGATTATAATGTCACCTCAGCTGGAGCTTTTTACGACTGACAGCTTGACTATCCTCTTTCTATACACTAAACTTTTGTGAACCGAAATTCGTGAGATTGTTTGAGAGCTTAGGTTCTATTTTGAATGGACTGCGAAATTTATGGAAATTATGAAAGTAACCTAATAGAACCAAATATTGAAAGAAAAACAACAACACGATATTTGCTAAACGTTGTTCAAAAATGTGCGTAGCAAAGCTCCATAAGTTACATAGATATAAATTTAAAGGGTAGGTATTTCACTCAAACTGACAAGAAAATGTGATACATTCTAATGTTATATGCTTTTGAATGTATTTTACATGATATACAGTATCTATGATAATAAAGAGTCAGCACTTTTTAACACTGTATGAAGAGGTTCCCAAATTGTATACTTGTAAGTAAGTGTCTCATCCTTGTAAGTTACTCCTAGGCTACTTGATTAGGAAAATAGATTGATTACGTTCTTTGATGGGCGTAAATGTAACGGCCCAGGTATTGAGGTGCGCACGTAGAGCTAATTTTCTTTCGGGCCCAATACTTGTTCCTCATATGGACAGCTATATATCTGATTAGATCCAGACAACAAGGAGCTTTATGGGTTACCAGGCTTTAGTTTCGATCTACGGGGAAGGGTCAAGAGTAGTGATGCGCTATATTTTTTTTTAGCGTAACTCCACAGCTTCCAGACGGTAAAAATTTAACTTTCATCAAGGGTCGCTTTTTGTTTGTGGGGGTTCTAGGCTAGTGTAAAGAAGATCAGCTCAGGTGGACTAGAGAGCAGTGCACATGCTTTTAAAACAGAAGTTGGCTTATTCCAGTAAAACATGTTAGTTGCAAATAACTTGGTTGGGCTGATAGAAGCGAGACGCATTGACATAATGGTAGCACTAAAAGATGTCGAAAAGACAACGTTCTATGTGTCCTGAAATACCGTATGCGAATGGAGAGGCTCATCCTAGTACATTCAAACATGAATACGATGAGGTTCCTATTTCATTCAATTGTTCCATCATTGGTTTCGTTCGGTACCCTATCTTCCACTTGAAGTTGCAGATAATGCAACGCGACAACTCATTGGGAACACATGCAATATGTATGGTTTGACAAGTCATAGTCCTGAAATTTATGCCGATTATTTTTGACATGGAAATGACTTCCAGACATGCGATAAAATGGGATGAACCAAAATTTTTGTGTCATGATAATAGCTTCAATTGATGCTAAGAACACTTCACATTACTCTTACAGTAACAGTAAATCTCACTGCTTCACCCTATGAATATGGGAAAGCTGACGTTTTGCTTTGCAATAATATTTTTTGAATTATTTTTCATCCCACGTTGATTTGGAGAAAGAAAAAGAAAAAGATTGACCAGACCCTCAAGATTGTGTACAACGACAGACAGATTAAGGATACTTCCTGTATTCTCCTCTTAAGAAGGTTGTATGTGGCTTTTAGAAAATATAAAGGAGATTTCAGGTATTGAGAAAAAACAAATAGGGCCCATGACCGCATACTGTTAGTAATTTCGGAACACACATCGAAAATGCCTTATTCTTTTAGAAAAATGCAGTGAGCTTAATCCTTGGCAGTGCTTGCTTAAGTGCTACAGTATGGCAATATCATATTCTATAGCAACACATTTACAACAAGATAGAAGGCTATATGACGTTTTAGAACTTCAGTCAAAGCCTGAAACGACTATAGTTGAAGTACGAGGCTCAAGTAGGAACTGTCTTTGCGAGGAACATTGAGTGTACCGTGTAAACTTTATTCCATTTGAGAGTGCATTACTTGAATTAGAGTAAAAAATTGAAAATAAAAAAAAAACCCTTTTTGTCCAGAACATCTGCTTCAACTTGATACATGAGCCAGCAGATTCACACAACAAGTAAAAGAGCGCAGACACGAGAGGTGGTGTTGTTGGTGAAACGAATGTAACCTCCTATTGTTATTGCCTCACGAAAGTTTATTTCACTTTCAAGTATATCCCCAAGACATTACTGTAATCAAAGCTACTCGAATTGACAACCGAAAACTGGGCTACGTTTAGTGAAAAGTGGGCATAAGGCATGTTGTCTTTTACGCAATCACTTCGTTTGCTCCTGTTCTGTTTTTAATGTATGAGTAATGACATTCTAAGTGAACGGAAAAAAACCCCCGGCAAAACACGGCCCTATTCGGTTATATGTATGCGAATTATTGAAAAGAACTTGCCTTCGGAAGAGTTAGGCTCCAGTAATACAATTTGACTCTGTAATTCCCTGCTCCTCCTTTTTTTTCCTTAGTGAAAATTGAATAACAAGCGATTGAGATTCATAGCCACTGACTAAACAAGCTCAGTGCGAGTTTTGAGCGAGTTTGAAGCGAGTACAGGCCCTTTTCAGAGCTCCTTGGTGGCAACTGAGCCATCAGTATTGGACTGATGACCTCCGTACCGTTTTTTTATTGGCTCTAAAGTTTGATTACATTATATGGAGTATTTGAGGGGACTTGAACGTTTTGTGCCAAGCTCGAAGTATTTTTCTATAAAGAACATGCCAGACATCAACTTTCTGGGATTATTAACCTACACAACGACGGCCAGTGCTTATATGCTTCGTTGCGTTTTTGTCAAGATGAAGTTAGAGTACAACAGACAGTGTATTGCACTGAAAATACTGTGAAGACCGTGTCAGTGAGACGAAAATCTTCGACAAAGACCCAAAAAAGCTGTCGCTGGAAACTCGGCTGGGGCCCAGCGTAAACCAGCGGCCAGTGACGCAGTGACGGCCAGTAGGCCCTCGTTCTCTTAGAAATCTCGCCTTAAAACGACAACTTATTTCCCCGTTACTGTATGTGTAAACTACTGAAGAAGGCTACGGTTTTTTTTTGGTTTGCTCGCGACCATCTTTCTCTTTCACTAGTGCGCTTATCTACCCAACACGATTACAGACTCACGCTGGCAAACGGGGACACCACGAGCATAAAGATAGTCCAAGACGAATATCACACTGAGCAATGAAGGAGAGAGCTTGGGAACCTATAATTCCACAGTGACACTCTGTTTCTCGTTGCTTTAGCAGCACTCAGACGCTGGAAAGCTATAGCGAGTGGCGAGGTATGATCTGCAGCATCTGCAAGTGCAACACTAATAATAATAGGCTGGACCTTTTTCTATTACTGTGCAGTATGCGCGTTGATCTTAGGCATACACTCACCGGAAGTGAAACCGAACACCCGTACTAATGGGACAGAAAAAACTACGACGATAGGAAACCAAGCTCTATACGAAATACGGCGTCGCACATAAAGGTCGCATATACATACGCATACGCATATGCACATACTCGCCATACTTTCTACAGTAAGGAAGCAAGCACTGAACTTGAGTTATGTCGCCTGACAGGTCAGTTTTAGGTTACAACGGGAATGAACCATGGTAACACGCCCCTGCTTCCATATTTTAGGCTTCCTTGGCGGCAGCCTTTTTTGGGGATTCTTTTTGCTCTGGTTTTTGTCTTTTATACTCGTTAGATATACTGCAGACTGCCATATGTGTCAGGATATATAATACGCCATGAGAACAAAGAGCTGTTTTACCTTGTGAGCTGTTCCTGGGGCGCAATAAACGCCAAAGTATGCTTAGTTTGGTAAAAAGACGGTTATTCTAAGACTTGTTAAACCAGTATTTGCCGTAGTTGATTAAAAAAGCGTTGGGTATGGCCAGAAAATAGTTTCCTGCTGCAACGGGTGTCACGCAGAGCTTGATCGGTAAGTCACTGAAATGAGTTTTACTATGTGGGGTGAGAGTAGACGCTATGGCATCATGAGTAGCGGGAAGCACCTTACCTAGAATTTGGTAACGCCTGAGTGGTGATAGTCTAGTTACCAACATTTGAGTCTAAAAGATATCACTTTTTGGTAGACATGAATTTTCAGGTGCCCTAGAGAGTGGGGTTTCGGGTATTGTGCCCAGTTCGCTGGAACAGTAGTGTTGTGGACATTTTAATGAATGCTGATGTAAGGCAGGACTTTCAATTCTTTGCGAGGATAGGCTTTCTGAAAGGAAAAGGGGGAAAAAAAACTTTAGTAAGAAAAGTTTGCTGAGCCACAAGACAATTAGCTCGAGGAAAAATTTACACCATTGGTTGAGCCTCTGTCGTTCTCATGACTAGTGCCTTCAGGATTGTTGGTGAGAGAGAGATGGTCGAAAACGACGGTTGTTGTTTTGTTTGCCTTCTATTTCCTCAATCATGCGCCCGTATTTCGTTAGAACGTGGGTGATATGGCAGTAGGAAACCACTGCGATACACGAGGTTCTGTTTGTTTATGTTACTGGCTCGCTGGCTTGCCTTTGTATTCCATGGTTGTGCTGATTGATTCGCTTTTCTTCCTTTCACCTGCGGCACCTGGCTTTTGGAAAAACTCCAACACAGAAGATCATATGGTAAGAAGGTACTCTGACAGCGTATCAAGGTGCCTACCGTGGGATTTGGGCCAAATGTGCTTGCCAGAAGATATTTGGGAGTGTCAGAAAAGCTATGCCTAAAGTGCATAAATATTGTCTAGAGGAATTTGAGCCAGCAAATGAAGAACAGACCATGTTCCGCAAGCCTTATTCTCAACAGCGATATACTGGGACCTACTTCCTGCCATCAGAGCCCCAGAGTTGCGTTTCTGTGGTGGTTTAGTTACGGAGCCCCCACGCCTAGGGAAATCAATCGGGAAGATGGAACACATCCCATTCCAGATTGTGGCCACAAACTAAGAAGCAACGGGAATGAATAAATACGAAGCCCCTGCTAGCTCGGCTCACTGGCAACTTTATCGGATGTCGTTGTTGGTTGTTGCTTCGGTTGCGGCCGCCGTGTGAATGGCAGAACCAAGGGCCGACAAACTGCGCTGCTACCATGCAAGACAGGCCTGGCCACTCAGCCACCAAGTCCCAGCGCAACAATCCGTCCAATCTAACTCTATGTCTCTACCAAGCTAGAAAAGTACAGAACATTAGAAACCCAAAAAACTCGCGCCCGTTAGTCCTTCATATATGTTTTTGCGACTTCTAACCCCATTCCTGATAGAAAGAGACGACGGACTTACCGTGTATGTCCGTCTGGCGACCTGGTGTTACCGACAATTCCCGTCTTATGATGCTTTCCCCTCTGAGATCGATCGTAGTGTTTGTATCAGCTGTTTATGTGCTTATAGTCAATTAGAATAACGAGCACATAAGGGGCATAACCTCATAATACGCCGACAGTAGACATGCTCGTTCGTGCACCTTTCCTGCTCTGCAGCCTACCTCTTCCGTCTCCTGTATAAGACGTAATCCCCCAAGCGAAGAACCAAAATGTGAATAGGGTTCACGTCTACATATACATGAATCACTAGACGCAAGATCATGCCGCAGAATAAGGGTTGCGCATGATATGTGACGCAGAATGCGTGCGGCATGTAACGCGTACATCGTGTTTTACCTTCTCCTTTTAAGAAGCTGGTACGTATCCTGCCACCACCTTTTTGTGACGCCAGGAATTGTGGGAAGTGTATAGATACAATTTTTCCAAGCGCCCCCCCACGGGAACGCTTGTTTTAGACACCGTCTTTTTGCCGCTATCTATCACAAAATCAAAATGGTACCCTCGGTAATCTGTCGTTTCTTACATTTACTGGTTTCTTATCTCTAGCTAATTCAATGGTTGTCCAGCTAGTTATCGAGACTGTTGCTGGTTAGTAGGAACTTGATCAGCTTGTATGAGTTCGGGGACCCCAGTGACCTTTACAATAATTTTGTAGGCCAGAGTCACAAAAGCTTTACTTTAGGCTTGCTCTTTATGGAACTGTATTGGGAAGATGGCACAAGATCAAAACTGGAGTGAGATAAGAGAAGCGATATTGATACCGATAACAGTACCGCCTACGTAATAATGAGCACGCAGACTAGAAACGGACAAGAGCCTTTTTGCCATTTTCTTGTGGCTGGAGGCTACCCAGCCGCAACAGAGCATTGGGGATGTCCTTACTAGGACGCGGCGTTTCAGGGGACTGTCAAGTAACTAGTGGCAAGTGTTATTTTCTGGCTTATTTTTTTTATGAGCGAGAAGCTTCTCTTGGACTTCGCTCGCGGTGAAGGGCAGAAGTACTGTACCATCAAAAGCCCGGGCCCATTGAAGGAAGCAAGAATACGACTCTTACACCTTCACTCTGCGTTCATTTCCTAGGCTGACTGGATTTGAACTATGTTTTGGAAACACTGCGGCGCACCGGATATCTTTATAGGTCTGAAGACTGTACTTCATCTCTATAAACTTTAGTTCTTATCACTCATATACTTATTCTAATTTTTATTTAAATAAAAATCGTTCTACGGATTCTTTAAGCCATTCTGGGAGTGCGAGAAATTACTAAGACAGTGGTTGCATGGCAAACAATGGCCCACACGCTAAACAGCCTCGCAAAGGAAAAGCCTAAAGACCAAGCCAGACGAGAATTCTAAGCCGTGCTCACTAGCTATGTTGTCCTCTACAGAGAGCAATTAGAGTAATTGGGGAAGCTATACAGTGTTTGGACCGAACTCCATTAGTGCTATTTGAAATCGCAATTTAGAGCAAATCCCCTAGGCTCAGAATCGCATCAAACCTGTAGTATCTGGAACATGGCGTGGAGGATACTCAGCATCAGTAAATAGGGCTAGAGCAGTGGAAGATGGCCCAAGTCGATACAGCTCAAAAAATAATTTTTATGCTTGATTGCCATACTCATTTTTTGGTATATGACCTGGGTGATCCCTCTTACAGAGAAGTGAGAATTAAAGACGACTATTTTTTATGACTAAAATATATTAAATACGGTCACCCAGGATATTGCTAGGCGCATATACGAAATAGTCTGAATCAACCTCTATTGTGCATGTAGATAATGTTGTTTAGGAAACAGCATATAGAGATAGATATAGGCATTTGTAAAGGACCCGAAAAGGAACGAAAGAAAAAATAATTCAAGAATAGAGGCTAGATTCAGTTCAAAAAAATACGTGAGTTCGTTGCAACCGTAGGTCGGCATTGATGGTGAGACCATGGACATCTGTAGCGAATCAGAAGAAGAAAAGAAATGAAGGAAGCAGTACGATCTACTTCAAGCCCAGCTCATAGAACGTTTAAAATTAATATATTATTATTTGAGCGCCTTCAAGTGCCTGGGTTTAGATGCATTTTTTTCCAAGAATGAGGACGTTACCACATGGCTTTAGAGAAAGCCGGTTTTCTCGCGATATAACCGGAAATGCACTGTGCAATAGTTTAAACATAGAGTATATTGTTCTATTTCGTGTATAGTCTTTTGCGCTCAGATCATGCTTTTCTTACATAAAAAGTGGTACTACTAGGTCAGCGAAAACATCTCTCAGTCGATTGCCCCTGATCTGCTCCGGGGATCTCCTATGATCTGGGTTGGCACTATGTAAGACAAATATGATGTCACGCTGACCCGCCTTCACCTTGGTGACCCCTTCTTTTTGAACGTCGGTTATTAATCTATATGGCCGTCTTTGGAAATCCCTTTTCCCGAAACAAGAAGCGTTATAGATATGCGCTTGGATGGATTAGCATACTCACTCTTCTTAGCACCAGTGTTTCCAATGGTTTGTCTTTCCCGATCTGCTGTCCGGTGAAGGCTTATGTGAATTCGAAAACATCACTACCCAAGGCTAACACTTGTATTCCGTGTGGTAGGCGGTTCTCCTGATTTAAAAAGTTGATACTAGTTTGGAAATAGATGCGTATACATTTGAGTCGGTAGGAAAGAATGCTATGTAATGTTATAGCTGCGTCTACATAGCAGCACAGTATTGATACCTCGATCCAAGCTATCCCACTTTTTTAAAAGTGACATGCTTGTGCAATGCGTTCTGATTAAATATTTGGTGCGCATGGAGATAATCTAGGCTTTACACAAGGTTCAGAAATAACCGATTTGAACATCGCACGACAAAAGTTGTTGTTGCAATTAACCAAACTAGGTTGCGATCATCATACGAATCACCCCGAGAACACGTAGACATCAATTTTGCCCTAAATATCGGTCTAGTCCGACAGATTTTTGTCTCACACTCCCATTATTTGCCTCCGAAAGCGAAAAAATTAGGGACACTCAGTGTGATGAGGAAGCGGGAAAATGCGAGACTGAGAAACCAGGAAAATAATCCACAGGCACCGAACTGATGGTAGGCCTCAGGGTCCTCATTCTCGGGTACATTCCTGTTATGATATGTGTCTTTGCTGCATGCTTCACTTTCCTTGTTCGATACTTGTACTTTCTTTTTTTATCGGCTTCCTTTTTTCTTCTGCTTATCTATTATTTCTATTTTGCTCCCATTAGATATTTCGACAGTCTGCCTAGAGATATACGAACGTAAGCTCTTGAATATAGGATTTTTGGTATTATGATAATATGCGAGGGAATTATTACCTAGAACGATAGGCACAATCATATCTTCAAGTCGGGAGCTACCCCGAACCAAATGTGTCGACTGGCCAGACATGAAATTGTGATTCGACCTTAACATTGTAGTACGCGTATATCTGAGGTTGTAGAAGTATGCCTATTCTGGTTACTTCCTTGTCCTGTCAGCTCTTTAAACATTGGTCGCTGCCCATTAGGCTCCGTACAAGAACAGCACCGAGTCTCATTTTCGCATTAGTCGTTTATTAGCGTATTTTTAGACCGTCGCTCGCTCATTCCTCCTTTTGATCTGATCTATTATTTACGAGGTTGTTATCGCATAAGACAATAATCAAGATACATTTAAAGATATATCTCCAACCGACAGAAATGTATCCTGTAGCAAGCAGTATCCTATTCCTCGAGCTCAATCTAGAACAGCACATCTTGTCATAATGTTCAAAATGTACGGGCGTTACTTTGATATTGTTTTCTAGTTCCGCAAGGTCCTTTACTGGGTTATTTTCGAAAGCAAACACCCCAGTACTGCCCAACAAAGAATCCTTGACTTACGCATGGTACAATTAGGTAATCAAGTATACCGTTTCAGTTCTTTGTGGCCCTCGATCGATGACGCCAGGAAACGTGTGTTGTTGTTTTCAGCACATGTGCTGGCCTAGCCTGAAGCAGGATTTGCAATCGCGGCGGAATCCTTCAACATTTACTCTGTTCACCTCACTAATTGAGCTGGTAATATCCTTGACAGATTGGAATTCACGCTATCTTAATCCAGGATAACTATGCCTGCGCTTCTTTCGTAATATAAAAAAACAGGATACCATGCTTGGGGCGGAAAGGTGATCCACCGCAAAATGGGTGCATATCCGGAGTTGTGTGTTCGCATAGATTTGTAGATATGTGAGAAATGACACAAAACAAAGAAAAGCACCCATACCGGCAATGGTAATGGCGTAACGAAGGGTCATGAGACAGGGGTTGCACCCAAAGTAAAAAGAGTACTTCTTCATCCAGAAAAAAGGCCCAAACAAAGAGCAGGCCATTCGCTCGTACACAACACCATAATGCCAAGGGCACACGAGTCTCGATCAGGGTAAAATTCTCAAAACGCTGCTACTTGGCAGGCCCTTCGCGCCAGCAGGAAAACAGGCAAATACAAGCAGATCTAAGAAAAGGATGTTGTTTCCACCCACCATCCACATTCTGCAATAGAGGTCTAGACAAGCTTGCTTGCATTTCTGGCTTGGAATTTCTGCGCTAACAGTAAGAAGCAGGATCACAAACACCATCTCGCATCGTTGTAATTTGAGCCCAACTGCGGTGCAAGCCAGATAAAAATTAGTTTCAACGCCGGTCTGGATTGAACATCGGTCCATCGTGGGGCTGGACCTACGTGGCTACCAGATTGCTGACGACAAGCGGCCGGATTGCCACTATGCGAGGACACTGGTCACAACAGCAGCACGTTTATGCGTCAAGGCCTAATAGTCTTCTCGATCCGACATGCTCTGTATACCCGCATTCTGGAACCATGCTGCTCCAGGATGCCTGCCCAAAGCCAATTTATACCTGTAGTACGGGGAATCCTCCAGATAATGTGACCGTCGCTCGAAAATGCAGCGCTCCTATGCGCATGACAAAGAACGGTTTAAGAAGTCGTCTCTAGCGCTGCGGGGGGGAGGCAATTTCACCTTCTCGCTTTCTAGTTAGCCAATGCTCTGTTTTCACCCCACAATGCTCCACCTGCGGGTACTGTCTATCGCATCAACAAGCTGTAGCAAAGCTGCTTGCTTGCAACGATACCCCAGAGTAGAAGAGACTCAAAAAAAAAAAAATCTAATCGTTCCGATGCAACTACTCCTGCACCCAACTCCCATACTCCTATTGCGTCTTTCCTTAAGAGAGGTCTTATTTTGCGATCATCATACGTTTTTAGAGATTGTGTCGGCCTGTGTATCATATCGCTGCATGTATGCTCCATGTACGTATATGTATCAATGCAAATCCTCAGCTCTTGCTGCAGGCACTCCTTATGATCATTCAGACATGCTGCTAGGTTAACCAGAAAAAGAATTCTGCTTCAATATAACAATCTCGTTCTTGAGTTGCATGACGCAGCTGTCTCGCTGGCGGCGCCCCTAGCAATTTCTTTTCCCCACTTATTCTGCTGTCTAACTGTTAGATTTGTGGCGTTCGTTCGTTATTTCCTGTAACTGGCTTGTTATGATTCATGCTATCTCCCGGGTCTATTATCGGAAACATTACCTCCGTGTGAGGACGTAACTTACCTTGAGTTCTGAAACCACCAGCTATTATTTCGAAAACGCCCTAGCAGAGGTTACAAAGGAAAAGGAGGCAAAAGAGGGGGGTGTATTATAAGAGGTGTAGCGTGTTTCTCAACATGCCAAGGTGATACGCGGCACAAGCATTTGCCGACTTTGCGAGAAACAAGGCCGACACTCCGTTCGGCTCATAACTCGCCGTGTGTCTAAAGCGGCAAGATCGATTGTTCTATATGTATGGACAGATGGAGGTAGCAGTTGGAGTACTGTGTATTTTCGAGATCGTCAACGCTGGACTACATTTCTGCGACTGTTGCAGAAACCGAACCACTCCGCAAAACAGGGCAGTTTGCGCAGAGCGACTTTCCGATGTTCCTCCAACGTCAAATGTAGCCTGGATTGGGGTTTCTTCCGAATAAAAACGGACCTGGCTATTTCATGGTTCGAAGCCTCTCGTAAGGCTGTAATTTCCTTGAAGGAAACTCTAGCCCGCTGACAGTTCCGTCTTCTCCCCTACACCAGACATCTGCATGTGAACCACCTCAGCCATATGCCTCCATGCGCCACTAGGCTGGAGATAAAACAAGAAACCAGATCGAATTGAAGAGAAATCGGGTTGCCAGCAATCAAGTAGCGATTTGCGCGGCTTCGAAGTGGCGGAGAGGCTTGATGGTCGAAAAAAAGCTAAAACTTTCCTCCCACCGTGCTACTGTGTTGAACAGAAGGCATTGGGAAGGAGCCAGAAATAGGACCCCACTCGCTACCAGGAACCGTGCATGTGGGAATCTCACACTGTGATCCACGGTGTGAGATAGTAGCCATACGAACGAGCATCTCGACTCACATCTATCTACGAGATTACATTGTGTCTGCCAGAAGAACCCCGCCTTTATCAATAGCATGCACACGTAGCATTAAACGTACGCGTAAGCACACTGCTAGCACGCTGGTACATTTTACTGCTTGGTGTGTACATCGTATCGAGCAGGGTAGAGGTGACAGAGACTCAGAGAGATTGGCCATGGTTACCTTTTTGCACCTTGAGGCTTGTAGCATGTCATAAAGATGCATTGCAAAATGCCATCAGGCAACAAAGGTGCCGAGACCGGGTGAACACACAGTGGCGCTCAGGCTGTATTCAGTAACAGGTAAATAGCCTATTCCCAACTTTCTGTGTACATGACAAGGATAGCCACTTGTACAGGGTGTGTTTTGAGACGTCTTATCACACACTAACGCATTTGAGTCTGGTCCCAAATAAGGTCTAGAGGCAAAAACCAAGACCTCAGTGGAACAAGGAGAAAAAAAAAGACAACTTCCGCTTCTTACCAACCTGTTTCGGGCGACGGGCCGACTGGCCCAAAGTGTCCTTAGCTCTGGTTTCAGGTATCTAGACACTCCGGCCCCGAAAACCGTAGCTTGGCTGCCAAGTTGGCTGCCAAGGGCTTCGCGACCGGAACTCCTGATTCAGACCATTGATGGATTGGAGAGTTTTGGTCGGCAACGTTCTAGCTTAGGGTCAATCGCCATCGCTGCTACCGGTTATGGTTTAAGGATGTGGGCCGGGACTAGTGCTGCAGCAGGCCCAAAACCAGAAGAACGAAACCTCTGGTAGCAGGCTGCACCTGCTTGCATAACAGTGCACAAGCGCTGTTATGCTCTAAACAGTATGATCTTGCAGAAGCTGAGAAATCAGCAAGAAAAAAAATTCATACGCAGCGCATGAAAGGTAATTTTCGAGAATTAATCGAGAGGAAGAAATACCAAAACGCACCCGGATGCATAGGTGCATATACACTTAAAACTTCAGTAGTCTCTTTTCGGACATCACAAGGATGGTACACCGATGCGCCGTACAAAATTTCATTCTGCACACAGACCAAGGTCAAAGATAGCCAGGGCCCTCGAACATCGCTAATAAACCTGGGCAAGGATTATAATTTAGGGATAAATTAATATAAATACACCGGCAGGTTCGCTTCAGATTATTGGCAGCTTTGGGTTCAGAGTGTATTATCCTAGCACAAAATTCGTCATATAGTGGTGGTCACTGCAGCTATAACACAGTTGAAACAAACCTTTACTTACTGGTACCATTGCTGTATACACTACGGGTCATACAAACACAAGGTTTATTTCTGCCGAGAGAACTCCGGAATTTAGGTTCGTACGTCACTCCAGCAGCAGCAGAACATAGGACATCAACACGGGCGGTCCCCCATTGAGTGTGAAGAAGCGCTATAAGCACGGCTCTGGATCTCGAGCTGCGCAAATCGGACGCCCACTACTGGTTATCTTTCTTTTCTGGTTACTTTTTTTTTCTTTTCGCTTTTCGATATTCTCGTTGAGCCGTCCATTCGGACTGTTTCCATATCCCAATCCCTTTCCTTCCGAACTCCTCGCATCATATTAGCCTCCGGATTAATAAGTGCGCTGTTTTGTGGGGTTTGTGACACAAGGTGCGATACTGATTTTTCCTTTCTTACATCTTGAGTCGCATAGATCTAAGTCGAGTCTAACATTGTCTTACTTGACGCTTACTGGACTTGCCTTATTGTTGCCCAAAATTACTGATTTCACCGGTGACACGAACGTTGCTACTGTCAGCTATTCGAAACTAGAATACATCCGCGATTTCCCTAGCACCAAACTTAGGCGAAGTCTGGCATTGTTGCAACAAACTACAGAACCTGGTAGAATCATCTTCTGTTTTTCTGTTACGTTTTTATCCCGGCCTTAGTGCTATTGCTTCAACAGTCTTGTCCGGACTACTTGTAACCGTCAGTTACGTTGGTCTCCGTGAAGATCCTTATAGATAAGGCGTCTGATATTTCCATCGGGAATTTCTGCGCAATACTGAGTACACTGGAATTGGGCAGAATCGTACACGATAATTACGCACAATATTCGAGCATAACGCGTACAGCATAAAGAGGCCTTTTTTTCAAGTACAGGCACATAGTTTACTTCGGATCGAGAATTATTTTTATATAAACTGGATATTTTGGAACAAATACTCTGCTTGAGTTTTTATCCGGTAGTAGTGTTGGGTCTTGAGTGAAAAATTTGCTCTAATCATTTGCGCACAGGACTATATTGAGCATTTATTGGAACATAAATTGTCTATTGAAGTTTTTTTTTTTTGTCGCTTAGAGAATAGCCATAGGATCGATTGATTTGCATCAGACTTTTTCTTTCCTAGCTGGCTAGTACATTAATATTTCACGCTTGAGGCAGGTAAAGAACCAACGAATAGTGGATTTGAGATCTTTGACCTCGAAGGCGGCTTGTACTGGAGCTTGTGTGACATCGAACGTGAGATCTAGCAGCACAGCACCCATATATCCACCGATATCAGCTCACAGGGACGTCAAAACGACACAAGTGGGACTGCTTGTCGCAAAGAGAGACGGAAGTTGGAAACACAGTGGTTTGAGATCACGGTGGATCTTGGTTTGAGGTAATCAAGCGTAGCTGCAAAACACAGTGGAGTCAAGAGCGAGTTTTAGACATTACCATGAGTTTGGAAGAAGATACATACGATAGACTGCTTTTTGCTGATTCGCATTATAACAACGTCTTTGCTAGCCCAGAGAACAACGTCAACGGTCAGGCCTTGGGAAATGCCCACCAAATAGTCCCTTTATCACTAGGGCTTCTCAATAATCAGTCAGATTACTTTGGCACACATTCTCCTGCCGTAGACCGCGATCTTAACGGGGGTCAAGCAGCAGTGAACTCTGTCACAGGGGCTTCGTCGTCCCGGCTGGCTCCTAGTAGCATAGATGCTGCTTCATCCGCCGTGCATGTCGAGTATGACTATAATTTTGACATGCTAAACGGCTTCTATCCTTCTGAACCCGGTGAAAAATCTAGTGAAGACGAAGAAGCAGACTCTAAAAGAATCGAATCCGAATTCTTTATTCAGCAAAACTCATTGTCGTTCCAAGATAACATTCCATTTCAAAGTTTGGGTGTAGGAAGTAATTATTTCAGTAATTACGACATTACGCAAGGAAACATACCAGGGAATTCTGTGATTTCTTCCAAATCAGATCACAATGGCATCAAGGGAAAAGATACTCGTCTAAATGGGATGTATGGCGATAAGACCCATGCAGCATCTTTCACAAAGGATTCTGAAAGGGATAGCGGAGTGATCCAGAGCGGAAACCCTTCCAATAGGGGGTTATATCAATCAACAGGCCTTGAAACGGGAGCAATCAGCAATGTAATGAACTACGACTACAGCAATTATGGCAATGATTTCAGCAGGCAAAGTTCCATTCAAGAATATGGTCATGATTATGCCGCTAGAAGTAATAGTGCTGGCAATAATGGGTTTTTGAAGCAAAATGGGATGTGCGTCCATCCTGTGGAAGACAACAGTTCCACAAAGATTACTGATATTTCAAGCGGAACAAACGTAGGTGACAAATATGGAATAGTAACAGCGGGTCTGGTACATGATGCTCAGACGTTTGAAGTTTTTCAACAGAATCTTCTGCTGGCACTGCTCCTGCTGTCAGTGCCTGGTCTGGGATTTCTGGTAATGCTGAATGACTTGAGAAAGCCTCCTAATCTGAGATCACTGAGTGTTCCAGAAGTACCGCATTATTATCGTGGTAGAAAAGTTTACAGTACTGATAGAGATGGTAGGCTTAGTGCTAGTGCCGCAGGCGAGCACGAAGTCATTAACTCAGCACAAAACACTGGATATGGTGATTCAAAAGTGGTGCAGGACATCATTTATAGGCGTCTTCTGATGGCTGACCAGTTGAAATTAGAATTTCCTGAACAGAGCCTTCAATTGAAGAAACCTATCGCTTGTTCCCATTGTGATTATACGGCACCAAACATTCTCGAACTTGCGAAACATTTTGATAAATTTAGAATTAACGCAGGTCATAAATGTCCATTTGAGACTTGCCCATTCAACTTTATTGGATTTACCAGAAAGGCCGAATTAAGAAGACATTGCATCTCTTCACATTTTGAGAGAGGCAAACTTAATGAATCTACAAATCAGGCAAACTTAATGAATCTACAAATCAGTCGGTGAAAACCGTGTTGAACAACTTGGTATATTCCTGTAAGTTCCACAACTGTGGTAAGAACTTTTATCGGAAAGACTCTTTACAACGACACTTAAAATTGGTTCATGAAAACGAAAATAGTAAGTTTAACAAGAAATTGAAAAAATTGAAGAACCAAAAGAACAATTTCTCTCAGTACTAATTTCACACCCTCTCGTGTAGGTATGAAAGGTCTGATCTTCACTGCGGGACTACTCGTTCCAAGTACAAATTATATTCTACCAGTGCTTGTTTAGCTACTACAGAACAGCACTATAGTAGATACGAATATAGCACGAGGAGACGATCCTAACGTCATCTGCATAAAAAGAACTAGTACTAAACCTTTCATTGCGACTTTCAAGAGTGTAATGTGAGAATCAAGGTATAAGCTAAAGGCAATCAATACAAACTCAAAATTTCCGTGTTTGAGCCTTCATTATTTACAATTCCAATGCAAATGTTGTCTTGTACTTTATTCAAGTACAGCAGTCCATTTAGCCTATCTTATAGTTTCAGTTTTATTACTTCATATTTTTAAATCCCTTTCTTACCTGTTCTTAATGTTCGCAGAACACTGACCACATAATTAGTTGACTAGTTTTATATGCCCTTGCTTTTCTGGTTTTTTTAAGTTTGTATTAGTTCAAGTTTATCTCATCATTACTGTTCTTCTAAGCATACTTCCCGCAGTAAATATATAATTTTTTCAACTAGTAATTTACAGGGGAAGGTTCTGTGGTAAAAAGCACCACTAAATATAAAGTCTCATTTATTTAAAATACTATCAAAATGATGCTATATTATATATGATCATTTATGTTATCACAAGTTTTATGTTGCATCGCTTTCTTATGTACTACGGTACTACTGGCCTCTATGCTGATGACGTACTGTAAGACATCGGGGTATTTATTGGAAAACCAGGTCTATTTTGTCGGGAAGAAAATGATAAATGAGTATCACTTGGTTCTTTGCATTGACGGGAAATTCATTTATGACACTAAATTCGCCAGTATTCCTTGGGGATCTAAATTTGAGTTTGGAGGCAAAACTTTAACTTTACTGAGAAGTAAGCCTTATGCATTGAGAACAGTGCCGATATTTCCGCCCTTTGCCTCTATCGCTGGTGTTTTTGATGTCGGGGCACCTGTCGCAATTCCTCTTTCGCAACTTCAAGCAAGACCCGTAACAGAATACTGGGTGGAGCTAAAAGCCTCAAAGATCATAGTCCACATTCCCATACTTGAGACGCCAATAATCACGCAGGACGACTGGCATGCAAATTTTTCAATTACAGAGAATTATTCCTATAGTCCAGTCACTAGACTGTTGGCATCAGCGAGCTCAAAGTTTATAAACTTGAAATTGCATCACAGCATGATAAATTTACTACTACTTCTGAAAAATCTACCATCAGAATCATTTACGAAAGTATACAATATGTTAAATAGACTTTTGTCAATCAATTAGCAAGTGCTTTTAAACTATTATCTCTGTAGGTCTTGAGAGGAGTTTGCGACTTTTGGGAGGTTTTGTGTAAGTTCTCTTTTTGCACCCAGAAACTCAAAGAGCGACGTCTATGCATGTATGGAGGCCACAAGCTCAGGGAAGACAAGAGTTGATATAAAACATACAGCATCACTGATTCAGGTTGTTTTTTTCCACCATCTCGTTATTAAATCTAGCCAGAAACTCCCAATCGAAAAAGATCATAATGCTACGTATTCAAACCTTTCAACGAATGAACCACCAAAGCAAGCATTCCTTGCCAGACACGCGAACAAGCCGGTATTAGCTGCAGTAAACGGAATGATTTCCTTGTTTCCTGTCACCAAGGCTTTAATTTCTAGCGCTGTACCTGTAATGGTGAACAGAGAGCAAAAAAAGAAGGCCTCCGAGGAAAGTAACGTGGGTGTTCTTTACCAAGCTCACCTCTCTTCGAACACACAAGAAACCGGTTTAAAAAGAAAATAAGAATCTCCGATGCAAATTTATGCAAAATAGATTCATAGTTAATGCAAGGTATTGAAAAAAAAAGGTATTTTGAGTGTTAAAACATCTCAAGAGAGCATTTACCCAAATGTTCAAATATGCTGGAAGATTTGGGAGGAATTCTTTGTCTTCTATATGCTTTCGAAGGTGGCTTTTTTGAAACTGAAGACATCGAAGCATGAACTCGTTTTATCCTATTGTTCGGTTCTCTAGTATCACGGGGGTCCAGCAAGTTATTATGCTCCTTCAAATTGGATATCTCCTTTTTGTGTGCGTTTATTTTATCATTTGTGTTCCCTGGTTTGAATATATCACTTTCAAAGAGTGTGCTTGAGGGTTCCTTCTTCACTACAATTTGATCTCGCATAGCACCATCCTGAACCGGTAAGCCAGTTTTACCTCCTGTGCCCGTCAAGGAATGAACATCCATCTCTTTCTTGATAGTAATGGTAGACAAACGAGCGCCTCTCAATGAACTATTCGGACGTTTTGCCTTTCGTATTACAGCACTTTTTATAAAGGAGCCGCTCTTATCGAAAGCAGGCTCTTTTTTGATACAAGTCTCGCCTAATGTGCTCATTCTGGTGTCTGTTTCTTCTGGAGTACAACCGTTTTTGTTCAATCCACCAAGAGGTTCTCGCTTAACTTTTTTTGATAATTCACTTATGTCTCGAACATATGTAGACAACTTTGAATCTATCTCAACCAATAACCTGTTCAGCGGAAGCCTTGCTTGATTTCCATCCTGGAAATTAGAAGCAAACTTAGGGGTGATGAAGTCTACCTCTATTAGTTGATCATATTCATTAAACACCTCAATCTTATTATTAAACTCATAATGCTTCAACTTGCCATCACACCACTTTTTATCTTTCTGATATATTCTACTGGAATATAGAATACTATATTCATGGACTATCGACTCATTGACATTCATGGATCATTATCAAAAATATTTAACACTCAGCTAAGTTTCTACGCGTTTGATATTTTTACATTAAAGGTAAAGGCTAATATGTTACAATTTTATTACGAAGATATTTACAAGTTAGGCAGGGTTATAAAATGGAAAACCAAAAGCGCTTAATAAAGTTTTCGCTTGTTCATCGGTTCTTGCCGTTGTCTTGAATGTTATATGGAAACCAAACAAGTTAGGGAACAACTCTTGAAAGTTTTCTATCTCGGGGAAGTATTTCACATCTTCAGAAGACAAACCAAAGGATATGTTACCATTTCCGTCTCCCGAGGTGTTTTTTATTCCCTGGAAAGTACGGATTCTGGGTAAGACGAGCTCAGTCAAAGTAGATAAAAATTGGTTCATATCTCTGCCTGAAAGCTCTACTTTAGCACCACAAGGCTTCCCTTCTCTGACCTTCCAAGGAAGAACATTTGACTTGTTATATAACTGCTTAGGTTTCACGTTAGTGATCTGCGCAAGCTGTAACTTGGTCGAGATATTTAACCAACTTTCGTCCAAGGCATCTGAATTGTAAGCATTAATTACAATACTCTTCAACAGTGGAACATTCTTGTGCGTAACAGGATGTATGTCCTTGGTAGGCTTGCTAAGTCCCTTTGGCTTTTTGAAGCTTCTATACAATGCGTAAGGAGAATCGGTACCCCAAGATCTCTTCTTGTTACCTTTGATGACTTCAGCATCATGCTCATAAAAATGTAATAACAAGTCTGATTGGACTGTATTGACATAATGCTCATACACCCTGTCTTGACATATTTCTTCCGGCTTGAATCCTACTGATTTAATATCATTCTTCGGAATTAAAAGATTCTGGTACTCTGGTTTTAATGCTGCTTTTCTTATTTTCACGAGGTGATGAACAGGCTCAACAGTAGAGTAACCTGCTTTAAATGAGCGGCTACTGCTACTGAAACAACGTATAGGGCCCCTGTACATCTTCTCACTGACACTCTATCTAGTAATTTTTTCTATGATACCTGGTCGGAATGAAGTAGTTTTTTTCAGTGAAAACTTTCAGTCTCATGTTTACACATCTACAGTATTTATGGGAACGGTATATTTATCTCTCTCGTCTTGTTAAAATAATCAAGGTATGAATGAACGTTACTAAGTCGACCATTAAAGTATGAAATTTGGGATTCCTGATGACTTCCAGCTAGAGATTGATGATGGCGTAGCATATGGTCGAAGTGATATTTCAGGCTCGAATCTTAAGAAAGAAAGAGGATTAATTACCATATCCAATGCTTCTCATGAAAGAGCTAAGAGCTACAGCGATAATTGGGTAAATAAAAATCAAAGGGATGGACTTCTGCGTTACATGAACTTGCGAGAGGATATAAAGACTTCATTTCAGGCGTTTGAGGAATATTTGCACGAAGAATGTACAGCTAGAGAAAATAAACTAGAATCATCTTACAGACAAACAAAGGAAAATGTGTCCTTGAAGATCAAGTATTTGACGGACGAAATTGAACAGAGGTTGTATATTCAGAAGAAGGAAGTAGAAGATATTATCAAGAAGGAAGAAGAAAGAGTAAAGCGTGAGGAAGAGGAAAGGCGGGCGGAAGAGCTTCGATTGCAGAAGCTAAAGGAGGAAAATGAGGCCCGAAAACGAAAAGTAGAAGAAGACGAAAGAAGGAGACAAGAAGAAAAGGCTAAGCATGAACGGGAAAAACTCAAGAAAGAAGAAGAGGAAAGAAAGAAGAAATTGGAGGAGAGTGCAAAAGTCAATAAAGGGTTTTCGAATTTCTCTTCTATCGAAGAAGAGTTCCTACAGCGTAAAAAGGATATAAAAGATATCAAAGAGAACATTGTCAAACCTATTGACTCCAATAAGGAAGTCAAAAAGCAAGTTGGGGTGTTAAAAAGGCGACTTAATCCAAAATTTGGACAGCTCTCAAACAGTTTTTCTCAATTGAATAGCGTGGCGTCTGAAGTAGTAACGATTATAAATGAGTCGAAGAACATCAATAATGAGGCATTCAAATGGATCCTAAACTTCGTGGCGAAAGCGCTAATATCTCAAGCTGAAGCAGAGGTAACTGTCAAACCTACTGCTTCGCTTCCATTGGCTAGATTATCATATATATTGCTCACGCAGTATCCTGAGTTTGAGTACTTTTTGAACGCCAGATTTGTAAAAAAATGCCCTTTCATAATCGGTTATTCTTGTCAGATAAATACGGAGGAAGGTCGAACTCGGATGGGCTGGAAGAGATCGGACTCAAAGTGGGAAGAGGATATTAAGTACGATGAGAGGGTTTCAGGAATATGCTCCCTATGGGCTGTTATGACTCGCTTACCTGAGCAATCTAAGAATTATTACAAAATTGAAGCTTCATGGAAATTTTTAGCTAGGCTTGTTAATACTGACTCATCACTACTTACGAACGCCCATTTTCACTGTGTTGGAAACTGGTGGGAAGCGTGTGCTAGATCCTTCTTGGAGTTTTATGGCACCCAAGCCCAAAAATTACTACGCTTATTATCTTCTGAATGGCCATTATCTGTGTCAGACAAGAAGTTTCCGGGTGCCGCTCGGTTGTTGATCCTTGGAGAAGAATGGATCAACAATAATGATCTCAAGACTTTAAAGGAAATGGAAGCATAACCTTTTACTTTTGATATTTCCTATTTTTGCATTATATAAATACATACAGCACTACATCAATTAATAGAATTCGGTATCTTCAGATTCTTCACTTGAACTTTCGTCTCCGTCATTTTCGTTGTAATTAACTGAAAATTTAGTTCTACCACTTTTTCGAATAAAAGCAGTTTCTCTCTGTTGCTGCTTTGATTTTTTATTTGATCCGTTACTTCTCTTGAGATTCGAATCACGTCTGCTCCTCTTTGCAGTCTTAGAAATTGAGGAACCTAGCGGCCTTTTTCTTTTACCTGAACCAGCAAATCTATGTTTGCAGGTCGCTTTCAATTTCAATTGTATCTCATCAGGAATATAAACCGCCGTTACCACGTCATGTGCTTCCTTAGTATTCACCATAGTTGTGAACAAATCTGCTGGTAACAGAATTTTGCCAGGCCAAGTCTGCAAATTCCAATTTTTTACGACGCTTAGTTCTCTGATAGTTAATTGTGCTAGCTCTGCAATACGGTACAAATTTAGTACTTCATCGGGGTATGGGTGTTCATCATAAAGATTCTGCTCAATGGTTGCATCTCTATATTGTTTGACTCTACTGGACACGTAATACAACAAAGAGCAATTTTCAGCTTTAGCTATGTTGGTAACATAAAAGATAATGTATTCCATTGCATGCACATATGCCTTGAATATCAAATCTTCATTGCTTCCTTCTGAAGCCTGTTTCTTAATTAGGTCATTAAATTCATCATTATGAGATAACATATGAATGACTCGGGCTAAAGACTTTTCAAAAGCCATAGTTTGATGAGATTCGCGTCTCTTATACATAGACTTTATCCAAGAACTTATTTCTGACTTCAAATTTACTTTTGGCTCGTGTGCCATGAAGAATACTAGCGGTAGAAACTTCTCAGAAATAGATTCTTCGGATAATTTTCTCTGTACCTCTGAAAGAAAAACCAGTCTAACATTTTCATCCTCATCTTGTAATAGGTAAATTAGCTTTTCTACTCTATTTGAGGTAAATAAATCATGCAAAGCTGGAACCTTAGCAAGCTTTAGTAAATTCAAACCAGCTGCGAGTCTGAGCTTCAGCCTGAATTGTTTAGGAAGACTACTATCATTAGACTTTTTACTTGATATCTCTCCACCGTTTCCAATTATCGAATTTAAAAGTTTAAAAACGGGTTGCACAACAGATAAGGATTCCTTAGATAAGCTCAGTGTTCCACTCTCCAAAGATTTGAGCCTGTTTACAAATAATCTTAATGAAATTATTCTTTCATAAAGAGAAGGGAATTTGGGTATATCAGAATCTTCTATCCAGGCACAATCCGGCTCCTCAGGTGAACCAGTTGAATTCTCTAACAATACATCTTTGATAACGAATGCAGTAATTTCACCAATTTCTGACTCAACTACCTTTGGATCCACAAGTAAAATCTCGGCAATGGTCGATAACTGTGTTAAGAAGTTTGCTGATTTCCGACTCAAAGGGCAAATATATGTCACTAGGGATTCAAAAATCTCCGACCGATCATTATAGAACGCTAATGTTTTTACAGAGTACCTAGCTTCCTCCGGGGAACCGTATTTTGCTAGTCTACTTAAGCTTTCTTTGAAATCTTGATCTGTAGGTAACATATCAGGGAACTTTTTACTAAGGTGGTATAATGTTCTCAACTGTTCAAACTTAGACCCATTTGATGTTTGATCTTCTTTTGAGTCACTTAATACTAACTCTATTAAACTGCTGTGATGAAATTTTAAAGCCTCAGGGACCGTAATTGCAATGTTATCAAGCAACTCATTAGCAGAGGAGAAATATTGACTCTCAGAGTCTCTCGCCTGAGAAATCAACTCAATAATGTTGGAGCGGTTGTAAAGAATCATAGCGGATCGATATAATAGCAACTTGAAATTTGAAACCATATCGGTAGTTGACACCATAGATCTTTCTTTTTCCAATCTTATAGCCTTGGCGTTTGTAAGTTTATTGAGCAATTCTTTCATGGAATGTTTAACTGTGCTATAGTCAGAATCTGGGGAAATACAAGTTCTAATGAGGTAGTAAAATCGTATTGATTTAAGCTTGAAGGACCTTTCAAAGCAAGAATAAGAATTAAAACCATCAGGTACTGAGACGCATAGCCAATTAATTATCTTATCAATTTGGACAAAAAGCTTATGCTCTTCAGATATGCCAGAATACGAATTTTCGGAAGTGGTGTTAGCTGAAGTCTCATTATCAAGGTTATCCTTGGTTTTTAGCTTAGCATATTCCTCACCCAACAGACAAAACTTAAGAAGTACTTTGGATATCTGTTGCTGTCTCCTATTAATAGCATGGAATGATTTTTTACTTTTATCATTTAATGTGCTGTAAAAAGCTAAAAGCTTTTGAACTCGTCGAGAAAGGTTATTGTCGAAAGGTATCAACTTTTCAAACACAGTAAGATCTACCACAGATGTAATGTTCTTATCATTGATATAAATCAATGACATCATGTTATTGGGAATATCCACTTGTAGCATTTTCTCTAATTCATGACTCTCCTTATCGTTATTAATACCAAAATCTATTTGATTTGGACCTGTTTCAGTGTACTCGTAATAGGTATTACCTAATATTTTGATAACTTCATTTCGAATCTCAGAATTCTTCTCTCTCATGAGTTGGAACATGGTGCTGAGAATGTTTTTAGTGCATATTTTGCTTGTGAACTTAGCGAAGGGTATTTTAGATATAGTCAAGCAAGCTGTTAATCTGACTCTTTCATCGGTGTCCAAAAGACATTTTGTTAAACCACTAGCTAATTCCGAAGATATCTCACTAGTTGAAGTGCTCGATGAAATAACAATATTTGATAACTGATCCACCCATTTACACCTAACTGCCGGCGAAATATCAAGAGATTTTTTCAACCAGTTCAGCCAGGTCTGTTTATGAGCGATTATAAAATTAACATTTGTCATCAGCCGGTCAGGCAAGTATGATCCAATCATTTTACCTACTGTATCCGTAGCTAATATTCGAATATTTTGATCATTGGCATTTAACTCATCATTAATTAACCCCATGACAGAAGATAAGAGCTCTGGAATGGTTATCCAAATTTTAACAGAAAGCATGTGTATCTTCTTCAACGTCTCCAAAGCTCTGGTTTCCTCTGCTAAGGCATTATTCTTATGCAAAGCGTTGTTATCATTGTCATCATATGAATTGGTACTTTTATTGTCGAATAACATTTCAGAAAAGAATTGGGCAACCTGTCTAGACATCCGGTCCAAGTTAGCTTCACATATGCTGACAGAAAAATTAAACCCGGGATTAGATATGTTACTCTTTCCACTTGTAGTTAAAGCCGAGTTTTCAATGTCAAGACTTAGGAACTTATTGAGTATCAATTTGAGTACCTTTGGTGGGATAGTATCGCATTCAGATATAATCTCCGACAATATGTCTGATGCTAGTGGCTCTAGCCTTGAAGGAAACTTCTTTGTAGATAGATCATAGAATATTTCAAATATCGTCTCTATCAAATTTTGCGAGTCAGGAAGATCTGTCACAAGTATGACAGACCGTACCTCTGCTAACCTTTTCAACAAATAACACTGCTGTTGGAAGTATGGGTTTTCTGGGTCAGCTAATCTTCTGAACTGTTGGAAGAATGCCTTGAACATGGCTGACAACTCAGTCGCAGTGTAAGGCGCATCTGGGGCATAGAGCCTGAGAATGTCAGCCAATCCACAGCAAGTATACGCTTGGACCCCTATATTATTATGCTTAAGTAGTTTGGTGTTGATTAGCTCCTTTATTATTCCCTTCAACGAATCCAAATCAACTAGATCTTGGTGTATTCCTGATAACTCATCTGTTAATTTCTGTAATCTTATCAAAAGCTCTTTCGTGGACAAAGGTTCATGGACAGTAGAAACTAATCTCTTATTGAACTTTATACCACTCTGCAACACTTCTCTCGTTTCCACTGTCATAATGGTACAACCTTTTCTGTTGAATCAAATAAGTGAATGTTTGTTACTTAAGTATCAATTTTAACGCGTAATATTCACGCGCGGATGTGATACATACTTTGTTCGTTCCTGCGTATAATGGCCGAGTCCTAGAGCTGGTCTTGTTTCAAGCCCAAGATGGTTTGTTGTTGTCTTAAACGTTAATTGATTCTCCTAAAGAAAAGAATATTGTATAACCTATCATATAACCTATATAACTATCTCTGATAGTGTTTTGAGAAAGACTTGAGTTCTCTTGTTGATCTTGGACGTAATCTAATACCGTTACTATAAGTATTATCTTACTACCACATTCGTTCAATCATTTTTATGATCTATGGGAAAATACTCCCATATTTATATTGCACTTTTTAACACACACGTTTTCTTATGATACAGACTTTAAAGCTTACTTGTTGTGTTGGTGACAGCCATCTTTAACTCTCTTTAATCTAAAGTCATTTTTGTGTCATTTAGATTACTGTGCACACCAACATATTTATGGTCCTCAATAAAACATTTGATATTGGATAGTGAGCATGATACATTAATCTATAACACTACAATGAACAGTAATGGACCTTCTCAGCATTGTAAGTTACACCATTGTACCTCATACTACTTTGAGTATTCGACAGGACATGATTTGCTATTGTTAATTTGTCGGTAGTACCTTATAAGCATGTCATACTAATGCCAGCAGTAGTTTATACAACACTTACATTGAATTCAACTACCCTATACACCTACGAAAATATTAAACTTATTCATGTTTTAAATAATATTAACTGTTCGGAGATTGTATCTCAAGAACTTGGGCTAATCAATGCCTCCAATACGTTAGTCGGATGCATTCCGATCGCAACTAGTAAAGTATCTAACTCAAGCCTTGCACTATATTTCATGAAAAAGTTATTACCTAACAATGATGGAAGTAAAGATTTAATTACTGTTATATCTATTGCCCATAGTAATGCTAATAAGACGCTTATTCTATCTGTCTTGAAAAAAATTACAGATCGTTATATCGATTTCAAACGTGAACTTGATGAAACCAATGACAGAACTGCAGAGCAGACGAAGACTAAGTTGGGAGAATTCAAATTATATATGAAGCAGATTATTAAGCAAGAAGAAATGAATTATGATCGTAACAGACAGGTATATAATTATGGCTCTACTGAAGGCTATAGCGATAATGGAAATTCAGGACACGCCTCGAATGTCATCGGTCCTCCTGAGTTATTACTTGCAAATGAAGAAGTCGATGAAGTTAGACAACTAATGCTTGATAATATTAGTAGAATATTGAACAGGGGAGACAAAATTGGCCTCTTGGTTGATCAAACTGACAGATTGACATACTCCTCTGACGTTTTCAAAAAGAAAGCTAGACAAATAAGGAAAAATATGTGGTGGAAAAAAACAAAGTTCTATATCATTGTAGCATCCATATTTCTTTTTGTGTTTTACATCATAGCAGGGTCAACCTGTGGATTCCCATCATTCGGCCGCTGTTTACATTCGTGAATTTGGAACATAATTTCATATTAATCATCATCACCTTCACTATCATCAACTGTAATATTTTCTGAGTCGATATTCTTATCCTCATTCTGATCCTTCTCGTTCATTAACTCTTTCTCTTCTTTATTGAGCAACTCAATGGGGTTCTTTATGTGATCATGCTCATTTTTGGGTTCATCATCTTCAACTATATCCTCTTCCACTGGATTGTCTGTTTCGTCCTGGCTTGCTTCGCCTATATCATTTTCGTCATCACTAATCCCATTAACAGCTTCTTCTGCTTCGCCATTTCTCGTTGTATCCGTCAAACCAGCGCCATCCTTACTTGCTTGTTTAGCTGCTTCTTTTTTTGCTTGCAACAAATTTTCATAGGCACTTAATTTTTGCTTCACACTTGGCACAAACCCTTTGAACTCGGCTTTTTCTAGAGCATTCACGATATCATGGGTGTTAACTGTTTTTCTATTCTGACTTTTAGCAAACTCTCTTGCGTGAAATAAAATATGTGACACGAAAACTGTTGCAGACCTCTGGAGAGCTATAACAGAATCTTTAGCTAATAACATGTTTGAGCTATTCTCCGTTTCGTCATTATTCACAACATATTTAGCTAATCGAAGCGTGATCGATCTAGGAAACAAGATATCATCAATAGAGACTGGATCCTGGTTTTTGCCATTACTGGGACCATGGCCTTCGGTATTTTTTCTCCAACCTTTCGGTGGCATTCTTATGAGTTCTTCAAGGAATGAATTTGTCTAAATAATTTAATGAAAAAAGTATAACGCTTTGTACGCGTTGAAGATAAACTTGATGTAAGGTTGATTTTTTTTTTTCTTGCTTCAGCAGTTTTCTAATCGAGACTTGGTACAGTTAATAAGTAAACTTTACCAGCTTTCCTTGGATACGCCGAGGAGCTAATGGAGGCATCCTCTGGTAAACTGTTGGAAAATTCAAAGGAGGATCTCTACGGTATTCTTGATCACCCTAATATTGGTAGAGTAAGTTTTGGTCCTTACGACTTTGAAGCTTGGTACGGGAACACAGCATATTTCAATCCTAAATTACCGCATCAGCTGCACTTGGGATACGAAAGCTATAAAAGTTCCTCTTTAGAGTATCATGCAAGAGCTCTGAGAAGGTATTTGAGTGAGGATCTAACAGACAAAACTCGAGCTGAAAATAAGGACTATTGGTTGGAAAAACTATATGTCTGTAGACACTGTTTTAAATACAGTAGTTTTCAAAACCTATTAAGACAACATGAGTTGGTATGCCCTTACAATACTCAGTATCCGCTAATAGGACGATTAGTATATCGGGATGATAGCAAGGGCATTTGCATAAAGAAGGTGAAAGGACATAAACATAAACTTTTCTGTCAATGCATGTGTTTATTCAGCAAACTATTTCTTGACGACAAATCTATTTACTATGCTGTGGACACTTTTGACTTCTACATTGTATACTGTCGAGATTATGACGAGTCGTCGAGTCGAACTGAAAACTTTCAGTATATTCCAAATGGTTTCTTCTCAAAAGAAAAGGCGCCATGGGATCCGTCTAACAACCTTGCGTGCATCTGCATATTTCCACCTTTTCAAAGGAAAAGCCTAGGTTCTCTCATGATAGAACTCCTGTATGCCCTAGCCAAATCTGTTGATCGTTTACCTGCCAGTGGACCGGAATTTCCCTTGTCAAAATTTGGTAAGATAAGCTACTTAAGATTTTGGTCCAAAAGATTGGCAACCGTAATTTTGACAGAACTAAAGTCGG
Organism: Millerozyma pseudofarinosa; assembly: GCA_030556505.1. NCBI lineage: Eukaryota > Fungi > Ascomycota > Pichiomycetes > Serinales > Debaryomycetaceae > Millerozyma > Millerozyma pseudofarinosa. Next base: position 518,516 of record JAKTUD010000001.1, on the reverse strand, counting down.
AAAGCTCGTTTGATTTAGCATCGCTTACGAAGCTTACAGGATTTCGTAAAGAAGATATTTTATTGGCTTTGGAATACATTGGTGTACTATATTTTCAAGATAACCCTGCTAGTCCCAGTCTTTTCTTAAGGGCCCTAAAAAATTGGTGCATAAAAAACAAGGTCGATATAGAAAATACAAAGACTTGCTTGGACGAGAATTATCTCATTCTTTAGATCTACTCTCCAATATAAGTTCAAATAGTACATTCGCTTTTTTTTCAAGTAATCGCAACAAATATTGTAAGCAGAACAGCTCGATTTGAATAAATGAAATACTTTGATACATGCCAAGGGAAAAGAAAAGATTCTTCTCACCACTTCCTGATGAGACAGATATAACAGATAACTCAACGAAGTTTGAAAATGTAAGCTTGTTTGTTGCTGAGTCAGAAAGTGAAGATTTGGGTTCCAAAGAAGATGCAGAGAAATCCAATGATAATATCTCTAAGGATGCAGATGGTTATTCTTTGTTCAAAGAGATATTTATTTCAGTGTTGGGTCCTGTGCCAGATATGACTATCCAATCGCTTTATAAGAAGTATAAGGATACCTCTGGTGGTGTTGAGCTAGCTATAAACTATTATCTTGAAAATCAAGAAAGATCAGCTCAGATAAAGGGAAAAGGTTCTCCAAAGAAAGCAACAAAAGTTATCACACCTAGTACATATTCAAAAGGAGCGGGTCCTCATTCAGTTAATCATCAGTCTGATAACGTAGATCCTGATATGTGGATGAAATATCTTGGTTCATTAAAACTACAGGCATGGGCTACGCGGCCGATTTCTAGGCCCTTGAAACCTAATGAAGATATAGAAGTTAGGTGTTTAAGATCCAACAAAGCGTCATCTAATAGTATTAAGGAGAAGCTCAAATCATCACCTTCTTCTGTGGTACGTTTGTTTATTGCGGATACACATAATGGCAAAGGAAGAGAAGTTGGGAGGTTACCTGAGGATATTTCAAGAATATTAAGTCCTTTGATAGAAGATTACTCTATTTCTGTCACTGCAGTAGTACTTTTCTCTGGGAATAGTCGCCTTTCTATTGGGGATTCTTTTTATCTTCTGTTGGATATATTTTTAACAAGGAACGCTTTTGCTGATGTAATTAGCCATGAAGATCACACTGGTATCTTGCAGGCTAAAAGGCGAAAGATGAGTACTGATGAAACATCTTCGAAAGAAGAGAATGTTGTCCGTGCCAGACAACAAGCTTTGTCTCGATTGTTCAAAAAACTATGTCTCGTTCCTGAAGGATCAATGTTGATGGAGTCTTCAGTGGTCGATCTTTCTGATGACCAGAGTGATTCTGATATCTACTCTTCCAATACTAATGGTGCTAATGATGGTCTCAGCGAAGATAAATTAGATTTAAATCAATTGCAGCAAATCTATCAAACTAACCATCTCTTTCGAGTATTAGAACAATTGCCAGATAATATAGTTCCTCCTAAAGAGAATTGTAAATTAGAATTGAGACCCTATCAGAAAACTGGACTAGCGTGGATGTTATCTAGAGAAATGGAATTTAAGGTGATGGAAACTTTATCAAAAATTAATGGGCAAGGCGGTATTTCGTCTTCTCAAATAAAATCTACCATTCCTGAGTTAAATGAGAATAATTTACATCCTTTATGGAGCAAATTCAGGTGGCCCGAAAATAAATCCATTCAGAATAGTGATAAAGGTCTCAAGATAAATGACTCAGTACATGATTTCTTTTTTGCTAATGTGTTCAACGGTGAGTTGTCTTTGAAACCTCCTCTTGCTAAATCGCTGTTAAAAGGAGGTATAGTTGCTGATGAGATGGGTCTAGGTAAGACTATATCTACTTATTCGTTAATCCTTCTGGTCCCATATGATTTCGATTATGCAAATCTGCAGCGTCATGATACGTCTTATGCGTACAATACAACGTTGGTTGTTGTACCTATGTCATTGTTATCTCAATGGACAAATGAATTCGCAAATGCAAATAATAATCCTAATCATGAGTGCTTATTATACTATGGTGACCATGTCCCAAACCTCAGAACATTATTGAGTCGACGGAACTCTAGTAAGGTTCCGATAGTTTTAATTACTACTTACGGAACGGTCTTGAATGAATATTTGAAAACTTCAAGAAACGTTAACTCTCAGACAAAGAGTTCAAAATATGGTCTTTTTTCTGTTCGTTTTTTTAGAATAATACTAGATGAGGGTCATATTATTCGTAATAGAATGGCTAAAACTTCGAAAGCAGTGTATGCACTATCCCTGAATAGGAAATGGGTATTGACTGGAACTCCCATTATAAATAGATTGGATGACCTTTATTCTTTATTCAAGTTTTTAGAACTTGAACCTTGGAGTAACTTCACATACTGGAAAAATTTTATATCATTACCATTTGAACAGCGACAAATTTCCCAAGCGTTACATATAGTCAAAACGATTTTAGAACCCATATTTCTAAGAAGAACCAAGAATATGAAGCAACCAGACGGAACGAAGCTAATAACTTTACCCGAGAAGCAGATCATAACTGAAGATGTCACCCTTTCAGAATATGAGAGAGAAATATACTCCAAATTTAAAAACAAAGCCTCACAGTTATTCAATGATAGTGTTAACAAAGGACAAATATTCAAAAGCTATACTCAGATTTTCACCTATATTTTAAGGCTAAGACAAATATGTTGTCATGTTGCCTTACTCAAGGGACAGAGTGTAGATGATCTTGAAACAGACCATTCAGAGTTGAATTCTGAGGATACCTTAGGTGGTGAAATTTTGCAAGACTCTGGTGATATTATCGAGTTACCTAAAGAGAATGAATTAGACCAGATCGTACCAGAAATAACAAATAAGTTAGACTTGATGAATTTAGAGTGTTCCATTTGTACATCATCCCCAATTCCTTACAACGAAATTCTTATCACGCCATGTTTGCATGCATTCTGTTTTACTTGTATACTAGATCATATTGATTTCCAAGCTAATTTGAATCAGCCACCATTATGTCCTAACTGTCGGAAGGATATATCTAAAAACAGACTTTTGAAACCAAATATTGCACATGCTCAAGACGTGCAAAACATGCATTATATGCGTCTCCTGAGTCAGACCAGTAAGCCAAAATTACGATGGTATGATCCTTCAAAGCTTTCGTGTAAATTATATTCTCTCTTTAAGCATCTCAAAAGACTTGAAGATTTGGAATCTGATGAAAATGTGGTGATTTTCTCTCTGTTTTCGAGCTTTCTAGATCTAATTTGTGAGCAATTGAATGAGCATTTCGGTCAGTCTATGGAAATATTAAAATTTGACGGTAGGCTAAAGGCGAATGAAAGACTGGCTGTTCTAGAGAATTTTAATAGGCCAAAGAAAAGTGGAGTGTTGTCCGTTTTGTTGTTGTCTTTGAAGGCAGGTGGAATTGGTCTCAATCTCACAACAGCTTCAATTGCTTTCTTAATGGATCCTTGGTGGTCCCCTAGTGTGGAAGATCAAGCCATTGATAGACTTCATAGAATAGGACAGGATAAATCCGTAAAAATATTTCGCTTCATCGTCAGAGATAGCATCGAAGAGAAGATTATGAAGATACAACTTAGGAAGAAACAGATCGGTGAAGCTGTCAGTGTGGAAGAAGATGAACGTAGAAAAAGGAAAATCGAAGAACTTCAGCTTTTGTTCGAAGAATAAATACCGTATAATATAGATTATAATTTAATAGCATATACATGTGTACATATTATTGAACAATGTACTTATATTAATTTCCAATTGCTGCGAAAGCTGTAAAAATTGACAAAAATCAAGGAACCTAGATTGAACTAATTTAGCAGAACTTAAAAAACGACATTATATATGATATTATGGAATAATGAATCAAATTTGAATACCTAGTAAAACTCTCCTTATGTCTTTTTTGGTAATGGTACCTCAACACTCTAGCTGAAATTATAAGGTTGAATCGAGGTAAGTAATTAATAACACAAAACCGATCCCAGAGCACTAATTTTGTGTAACGTGAGATCTTGATAAGTTTCAGCTTACATCTAATATGAATTAAAGCAATAAATAGTATTAGACGCACAGGAACTATATACACACACAATACTATACCCTTGATGAACGTCTTTGGATGACTGATTTAGCCAAAACTTCTAAAACGTCTTCAGTATCTTTCCAACCAATGCAAGCGTCGGTTATAGAGCAGCCGTACTTCAAAGCATCTTTACCGCCCTTTTCGGGAGGAGGAACATCTTGTCTTCCTTCCTCGATATTGGACTCGATCATTAAACCACAAATAGACTGCTCGCCTTTGCTAACTTGTCTTGCAATTTCAGCCGCGACGAGTGGCTGATTTTTGTGGTTCTTATTTGAGTTACCATGAGAACAGTCTATCATTATACGTCTTGCTTTCGAGTTCTCAGGAGTTATGTTGCTTTTCTTCAACGCCTCCTTGGTACTCTTAATCGACTGCTCGTCATAATTAGTACCATTTTTACCGCCTCTCAAGATTACAAATGTGTCTTTGTTTCCTTCAGTACCAACTATCGCAACGATTCCAGGCTTAGTCACAGATAAGAAGTGGTGTGGGTGCGCAGCAGACCTTATCGCATCTATCGACACACTCAATGTGCCATCAGTGCCGTTCTTGAACCCCACTGGGAAAGACAATCCAGAGGCTAATTCACGGTGAAGCTGAGACTCAGTGGTTCTTGCTCCAATGGCTCCGACAGAGAACAAGTCTGATAAGAATTGAGGTGAAATAGTGTCCAACATCTCTCCTGCAATTGGCAATTTTTCGGTCAACTTTCTGAAAAGATCTCTTGAAATCCTCAACCCTTTATTGATCTGGAAAGATCCATCAATGTCAGGATCGTTGATCAATCCCTTCCAGCCAACAGTAGTTCTAGGCTTCTCCAAGTATGCTCTCATAACAATAAGTAACTCACCAGAGTGCTTCTCAGCAGCCTTGAATAATCTTTCGGCATAGTCCAACGCAGCCTTCGGATCATGAATCGAGCAAGGTCCGATGATGATCAATAATCTATCATCTTCCCCATCCAAGATTTTGCATGCCGATTCCCTTCCTTTTGTAATAACCTCACTATTCTTCTCTGATAATGGAAGCTCGTGTTGTAATAAGTCTGGTGGTGTTAAGGGATCGTATCCACGGACTGCTTTTAGGTCAGTAATGCTCATCGAAAGAACCATCGAAAATTGTCGCAATATTTCAACATTCATGAAATGATGATGCAACATAAAATGTACTTACTCCTCCAGTCCTCCAAGCGGGAACGGTCGCCTACATGCTCATTGGTGATAAACATCTTAGTTGTTAATCCTATTGTGCTAGTAAATTATTGCAAGTGAATATTCTGTATGCTTTTATACAATCGGGTGACTTTGTGGCTAAAATTTTTTGTCTGACTCAACCAGAGATATCGGTATATACACACCAATATTAATTATCTACATTCATACCAGCAGCAAGTAATATGCCTAGAAGGTCCAGTGGTTGTAGAATTCTCACATTGAATTGTTATTATTGAATATTTTTTTCAAAGATGTAAATATAACCGTTTTTTATGATGTCATCTAGACTGGTATCTGCACAAAGTACAATTTTCTCGTCATTAAAGAGCACCCAATGTTGTTCATTATCTACGAGTTTCCTGATAAAAACAACATAATGCCCAGTTTGGGTTGACGTACCCTTGTGGCATATAACCGCTTTCAATGAGTAGCTGCCATTTGAATCGAGATTCTGTAACAACGAATTCTTCAAATCCTGTAATTGAGCCTTAACGGGAACACGTGTGGACGTAGGACTTTCAATCACCCCATCGTCATCAGGATTGGCAAAGAGCCATTCGACTGCAGCACTGATATCCAAGGCGTTCATTATTAAAGCTTTTTTCGCAAGTTGCGGAGAGAATCCCATAGCCACAACGTTATCAATGAGGTCTGCGGGGGGCTCTTGAGGACCCGACAATCCCTCTTCTGATTCTATAGGATCGTCTATATCTGGATCATCGTTATGCGCGAATAACCAATTCACTGCATCTTCAGCGTTGGAATTTCCAGTCTTGAAGAGGGCTTTCGCGCATCTCAGTTCTGCGAAACCCATAGACATGAGTGCGGCTAGGCATTCTGTGTTGGGGACAAACTGTGGGCTATTCTTCTCGTCTGCACTTTGCTCAACCACTCCTTCAGGTAAAGGATTAGGGGTTGCATACTGTGAAATTTCAACTGATTCAGGAATTGAAACAGGTACATCAACTTTAACAGGTACCCAATTCTCTAGTTGTATTCTATTAGCACTCACAACGAGGACGTCTGGAAAAGATTTGAAGCTCTGCGTTTTAAGTGCGGCTGTATGCGAACCGCAATTATCGCATTGATAACCATCGATTCTTTCAGGAGCACAAAACGCAGCAAAACTCTGAGCTAAGTCTGTCTTCTCGTAAATTTTCTTGTGTTCCAGATCCTCACCCAATACTTTAGTTTCAAGCTGGAGGGACAAATTGTCTAATAAATTATGCGAGACCTTTCCATGCTTACATGACAAGCATACTATCTGGTCACTGAGAAGGAACTTGAGTTGCTCGTTCAAAGCAACACCCAATTCCTTATCAACCTTGTCTAATAGATAGAGTAAAAATTCAAAAGCATCCTGCTGTCTCTGACTTTGAAACTCAGGATGCCCTTGTCCAATCAAGTACTTGAAAGACAGGGGGCTTATACCGGCCTGGTAATCATCACCTTTCGGACTTCCAGGTTTTGAATAACGTCCAGAAATAAGACCATCATTCATCTTCAAAAGCTGGGAAAATATGTCAGCAGAAGGATCTTTCACAGAATTGTAATCAGGAAAATCCATACCAGAAAAGTAAGTTTGATATGCTTTCAAACTATATAGGGCCTGCACCACTGAATTCAAGTAACATGAATTTCCTAGGTTTTTAAGACCAGTGAAACCTTTCCCGAATATGGGCTTCAATTTTTCACCGCTTGAATCTTCAAGATTAAACTGCCAGTTTAAGTTTTGATCGAGATTTAACTCGATTAAGTTCTTCTCTGTCTTAACAGCCTTTGAAATATCAATTCCGTATGTCTTTAATTTGTCCTCAAGATCAACAACTTTAACTTCATCATTACACTTATAACAGTAACAGTCGTAACTCTCCTCTAGATTCGAAGACAAGGAACCAAGTTTTATAGCAACCAGATGCCCTGTATCCTCGTAGTGCTTCAAAGCGTGTGAATTGCCTTTCAATGTTGAACCAAACTGTTGTCTTCCACATCCTGTAGTACCACAGCTCAAGCAAATCCACAAGTTTTCTCTGAGTTCACACGCACTACACTTGCCAAGGTCAACACCCGAGGCATTATGTTGCTGAATATCGACGGAGTGCTCACATGGCAAAATCTCTTGTTCCCAAGCCTTGATCTCGTCTGATTTAGAACTTGAGTTAGCAGCTTTAATATTTTCAACTAGATCTTGAACTATTTTAGGACACTCTGATATATCAACACTCAGTTCACACTTACCACAGTAGACTGAATCGAGGATATCATAAATATCCTCCTCCTTAGTTTCCTTTATTTCAAGCTTGGCGTACTTCGCTTGCGGATGGGTTTCGCCACTTTCCGAATAAGATTTCAGTGATTGCTGAGGTTGGGGTTTTAAAGTCTTCTTGATATTGTAAAATTCATAATGACCTACATCCTTTTGATGCTTCAAAGTGTGATTTAAAGCTCCTCTAGAAAAACTCTGAAAGCATCTCAAGCAAATATCCAAGCCAGTATCATTATTTTCTGCTGTATCGAAGCAGTACATACAATCATCCTTGTAAACCCTGGTACCCGGAGGTATGTCAGAATTTATAACGCTTTCTAACTCAGGAATATGCTGGCAAACAGTCATCTATTTGTCAAAAAAATTTTTGATATGTTAGTAGGAGGTTTATAAATAAGATCAAATACTCAATGAGGTGAGACTTGTAAAACATGTTGCAAACTTCATAAGAATGCCAGCGTGGAAAACTTTATTTAAAAACAAATTAAATGTACAAGAGTCTAATTCAAAAACCATTACAGTGGAAGAATCTACAGGATTTAGATCTTGTATTTATTTTGCAAGCTGGTCTGTCTATCAGCGGAAACACTTCATGAAAGATTTGCCATTCGAGTTCTTGACAGATGTTTTTTATGCTTTTTTAGCAATAGACAGCAATACAGGGGAAGTCAAGTTTTCGGATCCTTGGGGAGACATTGAAATGCCTCTTGAATCTTTAGTTAATAAAGGAACAAAGGTGCATGGGAACTTGGGACAAATGAAAGAGCTCAAACAATTATTTCCTCGTGTTAGGTTTTCAATGTCAATTGGTGGCTGGGGAACTGATGCTGCATTTTCTACTGTCATGAAAGATCCTACAAAACAGGAGAATTTTGTGTTTAGCGCAATACATTTGCTCTCCAAGTATGGGTTTGATGGCATTGATATTGATTGGGAGTATCCTAAGGACTCGCATGAGGCAAAGTTAATGGTCGGTTTATTGAAGAAATTGCGACAACATCTCGATTCATTAGCACTTGCAAGTCGCCCAATCTTGACAATTGCAGCTCCCGCCGGGGAAGAGCAAAGAGAAATCCTCAGCATAAAAGAGATGGATCAGTATTTATCATTTTGGAATATAATGTGTTATGATTTCGCAGGAAATTCATGGTCAGACTCGACAGGATTTCATTCCAACCTTTTTGGGTCCAATGGCGATAATGCTTTAAATGGCTCTGATGTGATATCTAGCTACCTTAGGGCCGGAATCCCCTCTCGTAAACTTGTGCTTGGAATGCCTCTCTATGGACGTAGGTTTTTCGGCGCTCATTGCTCATCAATTGGACAGAAATTCGATGCATCTGTTTCAAATGGAGAGGCTGATATTGTTGATTACAAATTATTACCGTTGAGAGGTTGTCAGGAGCACTTCGATCCAAGGAAGGTATCAGCATACTGTTATGACGAGGCAAAGCGGTGTCTTGTAGCATACGACAATCAGCAGTCAGCCAGAATCAAAGCCAAGTTCGTGGAGCTGAAAAATCTAGGAGGCGGAATGTGGTGGGACTCAGCCGGAGATGTTCCCCTGGACGAAAGGTCTCTAGTCAAGAGTTTTGTTGATCAGTTGGGAGGCACTGAACTGTTAACAAAATGCGCTTAAAATAAATGATCTTATGTTAAGTATATAAAAGTTAGTGAAAATCTAAATATAGTCAATGAAACCAATCTCATAAGGGAATCATCGAGTCAGAAAAATGTACATCATTGGATTTTATAAGATGGAATCCATTCTGGCAAAGACACTGAAAACCGCAGCAACCAATTCAAACTGAAGTTCGCTGAAATTCGATTCTTCTATTTCCTTGTTAATTTCTTGCCCTAAGTTCATTCCAATTCCCAATGGACTTTGATGCGAAACATTGAATGGGTATTCACTGAAATCATTCAATAATTCATCAGCTCTTGCAAAAGCCTGATCTCTTTTATCATAATTCAAGCTCAACAACACGTTCTCTAAAACGTTAGCGGCATAGGCACCACAAACAAGAGCAATTGATCTGAGGTACTTGAGAGATGTTTCTGGAGGGAACTGCTCATTGTAAACTGGACCTAAGTCAATGGTCCTGCTAGCCAAGAAGTTTAAGACACGTAGCTTGATGTTCTCTTTTGTCATTTTGTCAGAAACAGGATGCGTAGCCATGTCAAATAAGAAAAAGTTCTTTCTTTCTGTTCTTAAAACCCCCTTGTCAACTAAACCTTTTGCCAATCTCTCCCTGACTTGCTTCAATTGGTAGTTGATCTTCATTAAGTTCCACGTCTCTCCCAGTAAAAGATCAATCCAGTTCGCAACAGATAAATGAGATTCGTCGCTCTTCATTATTTTCAATGCCTCGTCTAGCAAAACCTCTCCCGTAGGCTCCGCGTCAATAACCTCCACGAGGCGATCACACAACTCAAAACGGCGTCTGGCTGGATCGTTTACAAGTGATATCTTGCTCCGAAATGTCAATTCCAAGAGAATACATCCCCTGAGTGCGTATGAAATGTTGTCATTCCAGAAGGATAAGTATCCCTCCTTGTCTTTTAACCCCATCAAGAGAACCTCCTCCATGAGTGTTAGCAAAGGCAATCTTAATGTCTTATTATCGACAATATCACGACTGTCATAGCCTATCTTATGGCCCGACGTTTCTTCAGCATCAATCTCCTCGTTCTCATTTGCTTTTGGTGCATTGGTAGCCAGTGTAGGGTTCCCTCCATTTTTGCCTCCACGACGCCTCTGTAAGCCTGATGAAGACATGTTGTATGTCACAATCCCAATATAATGCGTCCTTTTTAAATTTGTTCAACGTCGGTTTTTTTGGTTTCTCATTTTTTGTATAATTTCAGCCCTACTTTATGTGTAAGTACAAAATTAATTGCAAAAGTAATAGTTGTTATTATAGAATATTTATATGAACAGAAAGTTATACCACCAAAGACAGAGCAATATTTATCATTTAAATAGTTCTGGGGTATTAATCTTATTAAATTGAGACATTAGTTGTCTTAGGGTTGAAGAAGCAAACTATACCCGCTGATGGTCATGGAACAAAATGACATACAGTGGAGGGACCACTCTCAGGAGCATATATTTACGAACAACAGTGACGACGAAAGCACAACAGAGCAAAACGAGAATGATGACTTCACATCGTTTCCCACTCTTCCGGACCCCGAGCAGGAGCATTCTAGGATACTCACCAAAATATTTACGAAGACGTTACGCAAGGTTACTACCAATGCATCGGCTTTGGTCCAGAACTATTCTGGAACCAAACCAAATTCGCTGAATGAAGAGGACCACGAACAGTCCTTGGACGATAGCCCTGTCAGGATACCGACTTTGGCTGCCACTCGCACTCTTGAGAACGGCACGGAACAGGGGGAGAACGCAGCAGAACAGGAGTCAATCACCAAGGAAGTAAGAAAGCCTCTGAATTTGGGCAAGCAAAAAAAGAACGATAGTTTTTCACAGGAATTGAATACTGATGACGCGCCCGCGCTGCAGCCTGGAGGAGAAAGCAAAGCATTGCCTGACTTTAAGTCAACTGGTCCCGGAACAAGTCGCAAACCGCTAAATTATGGCAAATTCGGCGAAATACCGAAGGTCACATCGCATGACGGTAGTTTAGTCTTGTCGAATATGTCTATACCTCAACTACTGCGTAGGTCAACAGGTGGCACTGTTAGCTCTGTGATGAACATTAGCGCTATCGCAAGTACAGACAAACTTACACTGGTTAATCAAGATCCCGTTGAGTCGGAAATTACCAGGGGTGTAAATGAAGGCAAGTCACAGCAGAAAGATTCCAAATCAGGTGTAAAAAGAACACTTCAAAATAGGATATCCTCAATCTTCAACAAACTACCAAACGACATTGAACTATCCGATGACTCAGCATCTGATATGGAAACTATAAATAATTACAGTGTTTCTTCATCCCCGAAAGGCAAGTTGCTGAAAGGGTCCAAGGGCGGTTCATCTATTAAGCTAAACACAACCACCTCTGATAATCTTGCTTTGAATCTTGCGTATAGTTCAAATATGAAACGAAGCGTTACAACCCAAAAAAAGAAATCAGGTAGCATGTCATCACACCTACTAGATAATGCAAAAACTATCATTAATAATAACATAACAGGACCCGCTGTTTCATCTGCGTCATCAATCATAACATCTACAAAATTGAACAAGAAGAAACGGAGACGTCCACCAAAGCCTTCTGACAATCCATTGAAATCAGGTGGTATACCAAGAAAATATTGGATGAATGACGAATTTGTATCTGACTGCTTAAACTGCTTCAGACCCTTTACAGCATTTAGGAGAAAGCATCATTGTCGATTTTGCGGACAAATCTTTTGCTCTGATTGCACTGTTTTTGTTCCATATAGGAAGTCAAAAGAACATGGCAGAGATCAAATTTCAAATAAGGCACCCTCAGTCGATAAATTAAGAGTATGCAAGCCCTGTTTCAGCGATGTTATCGTATATATAAGTGATTCTGAAGAAACATCTGACGCTACCGATAGTGACGTTGATATCTCATCAGATTCGAAAATAACCAGCTATCAAGAGGACGGAGATACGTCTTCTCTGAAATTTCAAAGAAACAGGTCCTCGTCGTTTAATTCATGCAATGAAAGCATACTCACATCTTCTACACCGTGGCATCCGAATTCTGTATTTCTAAAAGAAAATCATAATGGATCGTTAAGTAGTAGTACCCAAGACAAGAGTATTAAAACAACTAATATTCAGCCACCCCAGCTCGCAATTCCAGCAACAAGAAAAGGTGAAGCTGTAGAGATTCCGGTATCTTCAAGCTCCTATAATCATTCTAATAATCATTTTGGATTTAACAGCTTCACGCCTACACCAATTCACAGCCACATGTCTAATAGCGATGCCCTGATAGGGAATTCGTGGAGGAAGATTTACTCTAAGCCATACACTCATTCAGTCGGCAAGGAACTCGCCTCAAATGGTTATCATTCAGCTTATAATTCTATTATAAATAAAAAGAACATGAAATTTACTGGCTTCAATGAAGAGTCAAAAGCGGATAAGCTAAATTCGAGATTAAGACATAACTCAGTGTCAAATAGTGTGGATTTCAGTGATGGCTCTAATCATGACCATGGCTATGATTATGATGATGACGAGGAAGATTATCTGGATGGCGCCGAAAGCGAAACAGAAGATGAGCAAGTTATGTCACTTTATACATCTTTGAATCATAATGATCACACAAATTCTTTATCTAGTAACTTGTCACCTAGACAGAATACGGGAAGTCATGGTATCACTTCATCCCTTAGCCGTGTACCCACACTTGGCGAATTCCCTACAATGTTTTCTGATGAAAAAATGAGTGATACGAATTTTAACAATAATGACAGTTCTAGTCTTTCTATGTTCAAAGGTACCCTGCCTGGAACATCAAACTTGGGAGCAGCAAAAAATGTAAACGGAGGAATTAAATCCATGTTTTCCTTTTTAGACAATAAAAATCACCGATTAACGCTTAGATCGCATGAAAGGGCACATGCTTCATTACTAAGAATGAGATCTAGAAGAAGAACAAAACCACTTAAACCTATACGTGTTCTGAACCCACATGCGAACATGAACCATGACGGGTTAAACAATAATAATCCAAACTTCAGTAGTCAGCCTTCCTCTGACGTCCCAAAAGATATTCTCAGAACTTTGAATCAACAGTATGAAAGTAATAGAATTGTTTCGAATTCTAGTACTTTGAGGCAAGATAAATTGCTCGACGACAGCTCCAATTTGACATTGGATGTAGATGATTCAAAATCGGACGAAAAAACAAAGGACTACTCTTTCACTTTAAATGAATCAGAAGATGATGCAAATGTAACCTCTGAAAATAGGAGTATAAGTAATCTTTCCAATGAGCACATTGATTTTACAAATCAAGAGTTATATTTGAGTGATATGAGGGAGGTTTATTTTAATCATTTGAAAATAATCATGGACCAATGTCTAAACGATTGTGAAATCCAAAATGATAGGGAGAGGTGGAAAAACACTTTATTCAAGGTTTTGGACTATATTAATATTCTCAAGCTTACAGACACTATGGATATTCGTCAATATGTGAAAATTAAAAAGATCCTTGGTGGCTCTATTGAAGAAACTTCTGTAATTGATGGATTGTTTATAACGAAGAATATCGATTCCAAAAAAATGGCATCTAAAATAGCTGATCCAAAAATTGCTTTACTAATGTTCCCACTTGAGTACTTAAAACATAAAGAACAATTCATAAGTTTAAGAATAGTTCATTCTCAACAAAATGTTTATATTAACAATTTGGTTTCTCGGGTTATTTCATTAAAGCCTGACATCGTGATAGTTGGTGACACAGTATGTGGTCTTGCTGAAAAGCTTTTAGAGGAAGCTAATATAACCGTTATTTCAAATGTAAAACCCCAGGTCATTGAAAGAATATCAAGGTATACAAAGGCGAATATTTATCAGTCCATTAATGATCTATTTTTCAAGAAAGGCTCCTTAGGTTACTGTAAAAACTTTGAAGTAAAGAAATATGCTCACAAAAACTTGATAAAGACATATATTTTCTTCACGGGGGGAGATTTAGAGTCCGGCTTTACAATTTCCCTAAGAGGAGGAGAAACAAGTTTATTGGATAGCATAAAGTACACTCTTGAATCGGTCATGGGAGGAAAGATCAACTCCAAGTATGAGCAGAAGTATTTCGAGAATCACAATTTAAGCTATAATTCGAATTTTTTCAATAGTTCTTTTGGAAATAAAATCATTGTTCCTGATATCAGGGAGTATAGTGAAGAAACTAGGGGTGACTACTCGAAGAGCATAATAAATTCATTACAGTCTGTGTTGAATCAATTAGAAGTACATAAATATTCTAATATGTTGAGTTCTCGGAAACTCAGCGTTTCACCTGCTACTACGATAAGACCTCCGACATTCTTTTCTGATGTCATAAAATCTTATAATGACGTAGTGGAGTACTTGATGATACACGAAAGAATTCAATCCATGACCGACAATTCTCAGATTGATGATGAAAGCTTGTCTCGGCTTCTGCTCAAACTAAAGGTAGAGGACTTTCCTAATAAAACAGAGGATTATATTAACATTTTGAACTACATCAGTGATAATCACTTGAGATCTTTAATTGATGAATTCCATATCAGATCGAGAGTGTGGTCAAACTGCATGTCATTACTGACCTATCAATTATACCCTATATTTCATAAAAGTATAAATTTCCTACACTCAATAGTTTCGATGAAGTATGCAACGCCTTGTTCAGGACCTAGCATTGTGGTTATTGACTTTTACACCGATAATGATAAGCCTATGGGTCTATACTTTGACCAGATATTTCAGAATTCCCTGCAGCTCTGTAATGAGTGTGGATATCCTTTAGTTGATCATTATCAAACTTATGTTCATTCTAATGGAAAAGTTGATTTAGTTATTGAGAAGTTCAAACCAGATTCTGCTAGTACAGATGATGTTATGCATAGTTCACGTATGATGTGGAGTTGTTGTAAAATATGTAATACGACCACTCCTGTAATTCCAATGAGTGAAGATACATATCATATGTCTATTGGGAAACTTTTTGAGCTTTCATTTTGGGGTAGGAATATACAAATCAAGAATTCAAGGTGCGAGCATGATTTTTTCAAAGAACATATAAGGTATTTCTCTTTGGGTGAACAAGTGATCAGAATGGAGTACTCTGATATTGATACTTATGAAATAGTTGTCCCTAGAAAACAGCTATGCTATATTCCAGAGATAGATATCAAGCTAAAGCTCGACACCTTCAAAAGCATAAAAAATCAAAGTGACAAATTTTTTCGAAGCATTTCAAATAGATTGAATAGGGTGAAGGTTGATACTTTCGATAATGTCGAAGATGGTATCAATAGGATAGAGGAATTGAAATCGAAATTGGATAAAGAAATAGCTCAAATTGATGAGGATATTTCTAATATTTACAGCTCTACTTCGCCTAATGCTTATTTGCCATTAAACTCTGTTTTGAGAGAGCTTCAAGAGCTAGGTGTCAACTGGGACAATGATTTCAATGAGTTTGAAAAAAGCTTTCTTCCCTCTGAAAATGATATTACAAAAATTACACAGTTTCATTTGAAGAAATTCTTAGCAGACAAATATAATTCAGAAGAACAAGGAAGAGCTGATGAGTCAGAACATCCTGAGAAGACAGAAAGGGAGATGCATGATAATGATATTTCACCAAGTGAAAGCAATAATGGTTTGTCATACAAAAGGACCGATGAAAGGGGTACTATCGGGAATGAAGACCTTGAAAGCACATTGAATACAGAGAAAACAAAAGAAATTGGTAAGTTGATACCAACTTCGCTTTATCAGAATTCAAGTGTATCGGATAAAATCAACAAAATGGAAGCTCTTTTACAAGGAGAACGACTGGATAAACCTAAAACAATAGATAGAACTCCGAAGACTCAAAGACAAGATCAAAATGGCCTCATAAATGATCAAAGCAAGAGTGGCACATCTCTGTCAGGAGCTGATAATAAAGTGACACAGCTTGCGAATTATTTCAACCAAATGAACTTTGATCAGATTTCAATGGAGTTCAAGAAGCAAAGAGAACGCGAACTACAAAAGAAACTAAATAAATTCAAAGCTATTCCCATTGTAGCATCTAAACCTATAGTCGAAATCTACGATAATATCGAGGATGTGGTAGATGTCAACGACGAATTTGATCATAGGGATAAAAAAACTGCTATTAATTCTGACAATAATTTGTCAAATGAGAGTAAAGGTCAAAGTAATCTTACATCTAATTCACAAGCCTCAGGTCATATGAGACAAACGAGTATGGAAAATCCAAGATGCAATGTAAGCGTTGAAAACTCCTCCTGGTCAGATCCAAGAAAAAATGAGCAGCAACAAACACAATCAAAAACGAAAGAAACTAGAAAGGATGGTGTATACTCAGGAAGTCAAGACACACCGGAAGAAAATCTGTCTAGACCATTGCTCTCTTATGGGGAGGAGCACAAAAATAGAGATACTGAAATCTTATCTGATATCGAAAAAGACAGACGCAAGGATGCAGAAAAGAAGCAAATGGAGTTACCTCAACCCGAGAAGAATTCCTTATTAAAATCATTAACAAATTTTTGGGCTGATCGGTCAGCAACATTATGGGATCCCTTAGAGTATCCTTTGGAATCTCAGGAGCATACTTTTGCTGACTCAGATGTCATTGTCAGAGAAGATGAACCTAGTTCCCTTGTTGCTTTTTGTCTTTCTTCGAATGACTATAAGCAAAAGATATTACTGATGGCTGCAAGTACCGGAGATGAACTGACAGATAATTTTGATACTTCGAGTAAGAAATACTCTAACTTTGTAAAAATAGAGAAGAAGTTTAAGAAGAATACGGAGCAGCAAGGGGATATAAATGAACTAGAAGAAATCATGACGAAGAACAAGACAAATCATCTCAAATACCACTACATGGATGGGAATACCAACCTTTCATGTAAGATCTTCTATTCAGAGCAATTTGAAGCTTTCAGGAAGTCTTGTGGAAATAACGAGAGTTTTATACAAAGTCTTTCAAGGTGTATTAAATGGAACTCTAGTGGCGGTAAGAGTGGGTCAAATTTCTTGAAAACATTGGACAATAGGTATATTGTTAAGGAGCTATCTAAATCCGAGCTTGAATCGTTCGTTTCTATTGCTCCATTTTACTTCAAGTATATTTCCCAGTCTATTTTTCATACCTTATCCTCAGCAATGGCTAAAATATTTGGATTCTATCAGATCCAAATAAAGAATACCGAGACTGGAAAAACTTTTAAAATGGACTTCTTGATCATGGAGAACTTATTCTACAGTTACAATACTACTAGAATATTCGACCTCAAAGGTTCCATGCGTAATAGACACGTAAAGCAGACAGGGAAGGAGAACGAAGTTCTTTTAGACGAGAATATGGTGGAATACATTTACGAGTCTCCAGTTTTCGTCAATGAACATCTGAAAAGGCTTTTGAGAGGGTCTCTATTGAATGACACATCATTTCTCTCTGCGATGGATGTCATGGACTATTCCTTAATTATTGGTATTGATGACGACTCGAAAAAGCTCTATATTGGTATAATTGATTGGTTGCGAGCCTTTACCTGGGACAAGAAAGTTGAAAATTGGGTGAAAGGAAAAAACATAATAGGCTCAAGTAAGAAAGGTAAAGACCCTACCATTATAACCCCAAAGCAGTATAGGACCAGGTTCAGAGAAGCTATGGAAAGATACATTTTACTCGTGCCTGATTTCTGGTATGAGGGCCGCTAGGTTACAGCCCTGTAGTGCGAATACCAAATTCTCCTTTCCACAGCCGTTCGGCGTAATCAGCGAAAAACAACCAGATAATTTTGATTTAGGGAGTACTTAATTTTTTTTTAGGTTTAGGACAAAAATTTGATAGTATAGGAGACTTTATAAATTTATGAGAGATACTAAGGATTAATTGTAATTTTCGGCACTATTTGATAATTAAATTATTCATTCGCTAACCATGGGATTCAAAATTAGTTTTAATACTATATCACTCGTGTTATTGTTGATCTCGTTAGCCTTTTTGATCATGGCTACAATTAGTTCACCTGTGACTAGTTTGAAGGTAGCAGAGACCAGTGATTATCGTTATGGTATTTTTGGATACTGCAAAACGTCAGGAAGCTGTATGAAGGCGACATATCCATATAAGCCAAGCGAGTTGGACAAGGACATTCTGTGGATATTCATTGGATCTACTAGGGACAACTTGGCTAAAACTTTTATTATAGCTCCAATTGCTGCAGGAATCACCTTTATTGCTATAGTATTCACAGCTCTCTGTCACTGCTTTTTCCGTGGTATTGTGGCCTTAGCTATTGTGTTCAATGTTATGAGTTTTATTGCAAGCACGTTGATATGCATTTTTGTTATCATTGTCTTCCATCCACAAGTTGCTTGGACTGGATGGATTTTGATCGGATCTGCAGCCGCCAGTCTTTTGGCCATTCCTTTCAATATCTTAACGTTGAAATACAAGGACATTGATGACGGAGATGAAGAGGACGAGAACAAAAATTTGGACTTGACTAAATTTGACGAGACTTTCGATTATCCAAAATCTGGAGGATTTACGAACCTTTCAAACAAATTCGATGAAACCAGCTCTATAAGCCGTGATTACGAGTACAAGCAAAACGCCGTTGATCCAAATATAAAACGCGCTCCATCTAGTCTTAGTGACTCGAGTTTCTACGACTCAAAACAACAATCTGTACATGATTTTACTGTACCCAATGTTGCTCAGTCTGGCAGAGATGGCAGTGATCCAAGAGTTAATATGGTAAATGGTCCAAATACACCTATTCAATCCAAGAGACAAATGGCGCCTAATTTGATTCCAAATATGGCCACGCCAACTATAGATGATGTTCCCCATTCATCAGTGCCTCAGGCTCCTGATGGTAGGACTCAACAGCCACTTCAAAGACCACCTTACAAACCTACTGATTATAGTGTATTTGAACATCATCCAAAGGTCGAAGGGCATGAACCTTTCTCTGAGACTCCTTATGAACAAGAAGGGACGAATAATTTTGGCAGGTCAGATGAAGCTGATTCTGATTTAGGGTCTGACTTTACAAGTGTATCTCAAAGAGCAGCTAATCCTGAATATGTTGCCCCAACACAGCCTATTTCGGGATACAATACTCACCAACCGGGTGTTGCATATTCTCAGCCTTATCAGCAGTATCAGCAACCTTACCCACAGCAACAACAATATCAACAAATGCCTCCAAAACAGAATCAATTTTACCAACCACAGTTCAATGGCCCTCCTCAATCTCGTCAAAGATTTTATCCCTCTCCTCAACCTATGCAACCTTATGGTGGTGCGTACAGAATGCCCCAGGCACCTCCTGTTGCTAGACCTAGCATTTCAGATAATGTGATTTCTAATAATCCAGACTTTTCTCTAGGAATTGGAGCTCCTAGAAGAAAGCCGGGTCAAAAGATGAATTTACCGGCTGCTAGTCAAAGAAACCTCGGTGGCTATAAAGACAACCGCTACGGTTTTCCATGAATGACTTTTGGGTTTAGTTCAAGACATAATGAATCAAGAGAATGATATTTATACGCTCTCAAAATTCCTGGTCAATTTAAAGGTGTCTTATAAAATAATTTTATGGTTCTTTGTTTTATTTTTTATTTTATCCTTCCGTACTGTATCATAAGGTATTTAAAGTGACATAAACTACTTAGTTTCATTATATAGTGTTAAGTTTTGAATGTACATTAGTATAAGCGTTCTATTAAAATATAGTCTCTGATTCAATCATATTAAGTTAATCGACGCCGGCCAGTACGTCTATCGGGAGGTTATCTTGTTGTGGTATAATATCCCCGTTATTCGACGGAGGAGGAGAGGGTGGAGCAGTAACGGGAGAGGTGGATTCCTCTGTTTTGTGAGATGATCCATGAGGCTTCAAGAGTAAAATCATAAATAATGCAAATACAACCAACGATAACAAAAATATGATTTTACATTTCGTTGTTCTTTTCTGGTAATTTTGAGCTTTCAACAACTCTTTATCTGACAGCTTGAGATCCTGAACTGTACTGGATAAGTTGTAATCTATTCTGTCCAATATGCTGCCCTGGTCTACAATAAGGTTTTCCATTTCCTTGAAAATTGTGGATATTTCCAAAATACCCATAGCCAATTTAGATATTTCTCTTTCTCTCTCTTGTAGGTAGTTCGTATTGGACTTGTTTAATTGAACCTGGGTGTTCATTATAATTTGTTTAGAGTAATCTTCGATATCTTTTGTTTTGGTCTCGTCTTCTGCCACGGCGAAGTTGTTTTCTGCGTTTCCAAGTAGCTGATCTGATTCATCGACATCGTCTCGCAAGAACTTGATGTAATTATTCTGCATATTTCGAAATACTAGAGTGCTTTCTTGTATTTTTAAAGCATAGTTCTTTTTCAAGTTTTCTAACATAGACAACTCTTCCGTGGTGAAACTTATACCGAGCTTATCGTAGTTCTTCTGCAAAAACTCAAATTTCTTTATGAGAACATATGTGTTTTCGAATTTCTTAGTTATCTCGTAAGTTAACTCGTCGATTTTGCTTTCCACTGACTTCTTTTCTCCCTGGCTTGTAATTAGCAATTTCTTATATAACGTGCTTAACTCGTGTGTTTTAGCTTTCGCTTGCACTAAAATTGAATCAATTTCCTTCGATATTTCAAACATGGAAGGTACAATGGGTTTAAGTTCAATTCCTTCATCGTTTTCCTTGAATCGTTGTCCCCTCCTAGACTCTATTAATCCCTCCTCTTCCTCCATAAGTGAATCGAACCTATTAACACCACTACTGATATTTCGGGGAATCGTTCGACGATACGATAAGTATAAATTAGTTCTATCTCTGAACATAATTATATGCTTTTATGATTACTCTGCTATTCTTGTTCTTACAAAGTGTTCCGATTATATAGCTAGAACTAAACATGAATGCGAATGTGCCATAAATTATCATTAAATATGGGAAAGAAAAAAAAAAAATCAAAGATGAAAGAACTCTACAAGAAAAGCTTCAGAATTAAATATTAGTATATTAAAGGTGTCTTAGCCATTGCATTAAAAAGATTATATCTTACTTTTTGTCTTTACTTTTTTTTTGTAAAAAATGAGTGTTGTGTAAACTCAGAAATGGATTAGATGATACGTTTTTCTTTTGACCTTTATGTCCTGCTAATAACGCAGGATTCCTGTTAGAAGCACTGCTTGATGGATTTGACAAAATGGAGGGTTGATGCAGCCCTGAAACATCTAAAAAGGTATCAGAAGGTCTGGATCTATTTGGTGGACGAGCGCTTGTGCTGTTCGCAGTTGCGTTAGAGGAAACCGGAACCGACACTGGAGTAGTAGAGGACCTTTTGGGTGAATAAGGAAGGGATGTAGGGTTAGCCACAGATGAAGGCGGCGATGAGGAACCCGAAGGGCTCTTCGCAGCGTGGCCTAAACTCTTCAAGTTCAAATTACTGGCACCTCTGCTCAAAAACAGCTTATTTTTTTTCTCAAGAGACCCAGTAGATCCATACAATGGACTACCGTTTATTTCTTCGAACCGCCGATTAACTTCCGCAAGGTTTATGTTTGATCCCGGAAGAGGAGGAGCATAAGCAGGTGCTAACTCATCATCAGAAAAGTCGGATCGGACAGCTTGTTGATAGGAAGGTACTCGAGATATCACTTTGGGGTCCAAAGAAGACTCTGAGTTTGTCCGCGAAATATGAACAGGAGGGGTGGGTGCCGCCGATGAAACGATCAGAGATGGGTTTTCATTACTGATCGCTCCACCCTTATTTAAATAGTCCCCTTCGCTCACGCCGGGAGAAGAGCTCAATTTCTCGCCGATGTTAAATGTAGCTCCTGAAGGGGAAGATCTACTACTATGATCAAGTATCTCCTGTGACTGTCTCTGGAGGTTCAACTGGCGCAAGTTCTCATTCAACTGAGCACTATCAAGAGGGTGCATGGAAAATTCATCTTGAACATTACCAGTTCCATACAACTCATTTCTTGGTGTTGACACTCCAGAGCTGATCGGAGATTCCGCTGGTGAAACATCGTTCCACAACTTATCATAAACGTGCTTTTCATAAACAGGAGGTGCTTGAAGTCCGTTGAACAGAGGAGTGGAAACAACTGTAGGCCTCTCTTCTGAGGAAGGGTTTTGGTTCTGTCCGTGTCCATTTCCCGCATTAAGAGAGCTGAGACTGGAATAGCTTCCATTGACACTTCCGGGGAAGAGAACTTCTTCATTGTACTTCTTTCCATCTGGCACCTTGCTTGCATCACCGTTCTCATTATCAACCCTGGCCTTAATTGAAATAAAAGGAGAAATAAAAAGTTGTATAGGAAGAGAGGCGCGTAGTTCAGAGACATGGCCATCGGGGTTTCTCAAACCTATGACGAACTTAAGTTTATGTCTCACTTTAATATTTGAATCGATTGTACAATCCTGTGTACATTTGGAGAGGGAACTAGGGAGTTTTAAATAAGTGTCTATCTGCCACTGGTCAGTCTGAAAATTCACATCGTCTTCACTGGGCGCTGGGATCTTCTTTTTGCAAACCAACCTCTCATATGTAAGGGAAGGAGGAAGCTGGCCCATCAAAGAGTAAAATTCAGATAACTGTATTTTTATATCACTCAAGGTTAATCCTTTTAACAAAGGAACCAATGTGAAACTGATAGGTACGGTTGTGCCGATTGCAATTGCTTTCGAAGGAACACTTAAAGAATACTCAACTTTCTGGGGCCATGTGTTGTCCACTGCCACTGTCTCCGAAAGCTCAACTGAATCTATGTTCAAAGTACGCAATATGCGAATGTGCCTACTTGTAGAAAGCGCATTGTGGAACTTACCTCTATCTATCTTTGCAACTATTTTGTAAACCACAGAGGCTCCCGGGAGCCCTTCTACTGACTCCGGCATATTTCCAGGCAATATAGCACTGAAAGGGAACTCGTAATTGCCTTCTTGAAGCACGTTGGAATACCCCCCACCAGAGAGCGAAGCACTTGAATCAGCACGATTGAGCTGCGTAAGATCTAAGTTGCTGAGACTGGTGTTGGACTTTGACCTGAACGTATTTCCCAAATTTTTTAATGAAGTCGACGAGTGGTTGGGCGAAGGCATCCCTGTCCGCTGAGTAGCGTTCCGGTTCTGTTCGTTGTAGATGTTCTCCCAGTCGTACTCGTAGAGCCGCTTCTCAAACCGTATGGTACGTGCTGGAGCTGCTCGTCCCGAAGGGTTGTTGTCCAAGCTGCTCAACCGTAACGTTCCGTAGAGCTTCATAGAAATCGTTTTGATCTGGATCGGCTCGACAAGTGCCAACGCAACTGTGCCCGAAAGCAACGTCGATGCAGCATCATGCTCACTTCCCTTCAATACAATCACATCATGATCTAGGTTCTTGAATCTTATATCAAAAAGTGAAACCAGTTTACTTCCTGTTCCAACCTTTTTAGGCATTTTAACTTTTCTTTCCCTGCCTTTCTTTCACTATTCTCTTTACCCAGAAAGCTCCTTTTTTTTCTACACTTTAGCTTCTGTTTCAATGAGAGATTTCTATAGTTGAAGTACCTAACCTGATTCAATCACTTTCTAATATCAAACAACTCTAAATATGACTGTTGTACTACCGTTTTTAACACTACTATTCTTTACTTATTTTCACAACTGAGCATCAAAAAAGAAATGACTTTACAAAATTCGAACTACTAAAAAAAGAAAAAAAAAAAAAACGGAAAAATTATGACGTATCTCGGAAAATTACGGCCCAGGAAGTTCCGGTTATGGCCAGTATACTCCAGCAAGTAGTAGATATCAGTAGATACGCTTGGCGACTCACGAAGTGCTCATTCGTAAGGATTGTGGTAGTAGTTGTTCCATAGTTGTTCCAATTGGTTTATGGCGGTGCGAAGTGCACAGTGCACCTTCCTGGTCGTTCGCAGCAGCATGTACAATAATAGTGATTGGCATATAGGCTATTCGAAAGCCTCTAGTTGATTAGTTATAGGCACGCGATTCAGGCTCCAGTCACCGGATAATGTATGCAAGGAGCACCCCTTCTATGGAGGCGACACGAAAGGGTTCATTCGTGTCTACGGATCGTTCAGGCCATACACCTAGACCACCGGTGAGCAGCGCTGCTGCACACCTGGCGTCGGGTTTCGGAGTCAGGGTGGGAAGTACAGCCATATTGATTCTTATCTTGCTAACAGACTTGGGGGTGTCGCACAGGAGCAGCCCCGTAGGACATTTCTATCACGTGTGGTTGCACGTGATCGTTAAACATACGGTGCTGAGCTCTATCTGGGCGCTTGAGCCTTGTTGGTGTTTTGCGCGACACAAAACCTAAAATTGGGAGCCAGAGACGCGACTGCACCTGGCAGCCGCGCCTATGACATTTTGCTTCTATACACGTGCCATATCACGTGTGGATTTCAGACACTGTGTTTCTTCAGCGGGAGGCTGCAATCGTTCTGTTCTACAGACGGCGAGTTAACAGAGGAAGTGGGTGTAGAGCGGAGCTGGCGACAACTGCGCATGCAGCGGTCTGTGTGGCACATCTCCTTTTGGTTGCACATATGCCTGGTTTTAGGTTCTGGTAGCAGTTGCGAAAAGCCGTCAACCCTTGAGAGTATCGCATGGAGCCATACAAGATATTCTGGAAGGAATAAAGGTGCATGCCGTGTGTCTTATCACGCACTCTACAGAATACTAGGCAATTCGCCTATCCCGTGTTTCTTTGAGAGACAAAGTGTTGAAAATATACCCACACATACGACATCTCGTATACGAGATGTCGGCCCCCCCTTTCAAGACCCTGATCGGTCCTTAAAAGAACTAAATGTGAAGCCAAAAGTTACCACAGAAAATAAAATGATACCTTCCGTTGAGTTGTAGCTTCTAAAGAGTTGAAGTCTATTTATTACTTATCTGTATCGGGCACAGAGGTGTATCGTCACTGTGACATTTGCTGCACATCGACTAATGGGACGTGCAAGTGTCGTCTCAAGACTAGCATTCAACCCCCAAAGTAGGCCACATCTCCTACTGTGTCACTTTCCATGTAGATTAAATTCTCATCATACTCTCGTACTCGGACTTGGGAAGTGGTAGTTTGTAGTTTAACGTTATACA
Organism: Millerozyma pseudofarinosa; assembly: GCA_030556505.1. Taxonomy (NCBI): domain Eukaryota; kingdom Fungi; phylum Ascomycota; class Pichiomycetes; order Serinales; family Debaryomycetaceae; genus Millerozyma; species Millerozyma pseudofarinosa. The sequence continues at coordinate 493,067 of JAKTUD010000001.1, read as the reverse complement.
CTCGAGGTATTCTTGATGGCATAAGCTATTAAGCCAGCACAATAGTACATCTCCTGGCACTTCCACTTCCTGTCAACTCGACCGGTCAAAGATAAGCATTTTGAAGAGGTAAAACAGTACTGGTTGATTTTCCCTGGTCGCTTGGACTCAAGACACCTTTGTACTGTTTGCAAGCTTTCTGTCAATGATGGTATTGTGCTGCGTTTCTCGTGTCAGTCCTTTCGAGTTAATCTCGTTTCCCTTTCTACAAGCAACACGCTTACTCCTCTTGTTCATTTTACTTGCAAGCGATACTTACTTTGACCAATTGGTATCTATCTACATTTTTGTAGGCCATCTCTTCTCTCAGCGGTTTGATTGTTCTTACTCAGAAACCTTGCTGAACATGGCTTACCGACTACGCAACACATACATCTGATACATTCCATACAAAAAGAGAAATACATAATGCTGAAAAAAATATTCCACAATATGCATGTGTTCAATTGGTTCCTGACTGTGTTTTAAGATGAGCCGCTGGTGTCCAGCTCTTCGCAGTATTCACTTTTACAGCTGTCTCCAGGTACACTCAGAAACAGCTGGCCCATATTGCCTGTGCGATAACAAAAAAAAGTGTGCACGTGACCTCGAATTTCCAATCATGACTATGTCAGCCAGCCATTCTGTTCTATATTTTGCACTAATCGGTTTGTGAAGCCAGCCGAACGCTACGAAGGTACAGTAGTCTACGAGATGTGAAATAAGGCATCATGCAATGGACTGGATACAGCTTTGTAAAGAAATACAAGTATAGTGGCTGGTCGGGAGGCTTGAGCAAGGGGCAGCAGAATATATAATACATCTCTTCCTAAGCTGTCAAGATTTTTTTCACTCAGGATTAACAGATCTTTGCTCTAGTACACAAGGCTTGAAAGCAGGAAAGACGTGTGTGGTGGAGCCCTTTGCATGAATAATATAGATATCTTATCAGACCTTTGAACTAATTTCTTTCCATCTTTGCTCAACTGTCAACTGCAGCATAAGCTAGTTTGAAGTTCAATAACTGCACCTCGTCGGTATAGTTATTAACCTATATTATAAGAAAAAATAAAGTATTTAATCACAAATCAGTCGGTCGTTCATTACTTTTATCAATTCAATTCATCGGTCATACTTTAGAGTAGAAGGGTTTCAACATAGATTTCCCTTAATTAAAGTCGTTTGGGCATTTCCTTGAATAAATCACATATTCAGAATATTACTGTACTCTTCATTGAAAGTGCATGAGTCTTCTTTATTGCCCATTTGAAAAAAAAAAGAACTTAAGATTAGGATATTACAAATAATAGAATCCAACTTCAGTCAATCATTGATACAACTAATTCTCCAGTGTGCATCGCTTGATACGTTTTGTCAAGTATAATTTGCATTAGTTTTTTTTTTTTCACCTTGGTATCCGTCGGTATATTTGCATTGTCTCAAACTGCTTGTTAATACGGTTATATTAGACTAACTTTGAAATATCTTGTGACGAAATTTAATTATGGAATTTACCTCCGAGTCAAACACATTGAATGGTTTCGAAAATACTACCACCTCAAGCAGGGAAAAAGCAGGCACTAATCGGCATGACCTGTCCCTGCCCAGATCTTTCAAAAGATCTAAGGCCTCTTTTCCAACGACACCTGAAAGACGCCCTGTGAGACTTCAATCTGTCAAGCACTACTCTAGACGTAAAAGAAGGTCAGGTACGTTTACACGTTTGCCATCATCGGCTTCAGATATGGATAGTTCTTTTAACTCGTCATCCAATGAATCTTCAGACTTGGATTCTATAAGTGACGTCAATGAACAGTTTGATGACTCGTTAATGTCTCCTTGTGGATACGTTTCTCCGATCACGCCTCAAAGCACATTCTTTACTGATCCAATTCCTCAGAAAGATGTTCTTTCAAAGCATTGCTTTTCGGATGGTCCTTCAATCTTTGAAGTTCCTGAGATTGTATACAAAGTGATCGATTATGCGGACCTTATGTATACTAAGGTCCCGGAAGAAGGAACGCCTGTTAGAAGGAAACCTTTGTCCTACAAACATGCGTTGCTAATCTATGGCAATAAAGCAGATGCAGAAAAGGCGATGGAAGATAAGAACGATCTAACTCTTCAATCGAAGGGTGTCCTTCACAACTGTCTACTCGTGAACAAACTTTTCCATAATATAACTAAAGAGATAATGAGTAGAAAGATGTTCTTTGATGATGAGATAAGAATGAAGAAATATTTATATCATCTCAACAAAAATGAGAATAAGGGCCTTCCTAAAGCCTCCCCTACGTTGTTTGTGTTACATAAGCTATTTTCCATGAAACAACCTTCTATTGACTTGATAGCCAAGCACACGGATATGTCAAAATTAGAGTGGATCGAATTTCATATGTGTCCCAAAGCTATTCCCACTCCAGAATTCTTGGTCAACGGCAAGAACATCAAGAAGGTAGTGATCACTGGGTCTAAAAAATTAGACGATAATGCTTTGGGCTACATAGCTGAAAAATGCCCTAACTTGGAGACCTTGGATATAAGAGCATGTGAACAGGTTACAGACACTGGTATACATCAAGTCGGATTGAAGTGTAAAAACCTCAAGTCTGTGAACTTTGGCAGAAAGAATAGAGGAAATCTAGTCACTGATGCTAGTATATCCACACTTATCAGAAACAACCCCAAGTTAGACACAATTGGATTAGCAGGTTGTCATATCACTGACAAGTCCATCTGGGACTTGGCTGTATATTGTACACCTACCCTACAACGTCTTTCCCTCAATAACTGTCAGTTGATCACCAACCAATCTATCCCCTTGATTCTTCACAGTAACTACTTGAGCAATATTTCCGTATTAGAGTTACGGTACACAACAAGAATCACAAATCTCAAGCCCTTGATAGAGTTCAAACGAAGACAAGAATTCAAAGGCATTTCGATGCTAATTGAGGTGTGCGAAGACTTATGTCTCAAAATGAGATCTCAAGAGCTTCAGATGGATAAAGTCATATCACAGAGAATCTTCAGTGATATACTGGATTTCGCCAACACTCGGTCTGACGAAGATAATTCATACTTGCATTTCTTGCAATCTAGAAGAGCTCAGAGCTCCCCACGCAGTCATTAGACATTTATTTCTACATAGTTTTATATATTGCTAATACTTAATAACTGATAATTTGAACACACGTCATAGAAAATCAATTATCTCTAAATTCCATCTGCTATTCTAGCCCTACACTTTTGTTCCTGCGTAGCAACTCTCCCATTCATAGCGTAAACCACGAACAATATACAAGAAGTGGCATACGGTACACCAGATGTAATTATTTAATTTTCACCTCAATTTGGAAATTGGGTCTATATTCAGGATTTAACTAGAAGCATCACTAGTACCATAATATTATTTTAACATTAAATAGATTAGCAAAGTTTTGAATTAGAAAGTGAAGTGGCATTTCACAGAACTAAAGCATTGAGAATACCTAAATGATATAGCTGCGTGAAGTTGGGTTATTTTAAGACTATTTTGTGAAAACCTCGTTTTACTTTTTTTCAGTCGTTAGGCTCATTAGGTAGCATGTCTAAATTAAACAGTAAACCAAATGAGGAGCCTAGGCCGAAGACAGAGAGTATGGACTTTCGGAAAATCAATGAATGGCTTCTTGATAGTAATAGACGGAGGTCTTCTGGCGACATAGGGCAACTGGGCCTGGAGGAGAAAAGGGCTCGAAGAGGTACGTTGAGGAACCGGACCTCGCGATTAGACCTTATAGATGATTCTAAACTCACGTCTATGCCATTTCCCCCACCACCAAAAACAAAGAGTCGCAAAGACACTTCCGAGGAGTTGTCGGAGGGCTCTTTGGACCATGAAGTGAGCATTGTGGAGGTCAGCGTAGACGATAGCATTGATGAACAAGAAGACCCCATAGTCCTAGTGGAAGACTACTTGACACCAAAGCACAAGTTTAGCGAGAAGAAGTTTCTCAGTCGAAAAAGATCATTAGCCATGTTCAAGCAGAGATCCTTTTTAAAACAGAACAGCACATCGTCGAGCCTCGTGACTCTAAATTCCGAGTGGCCGATATTCTTTAACGACAACAACAAGCGTTCTGTGTCTACCGAGTCTACTCTATATTCTATTGGACAGAATCCGAGCAAGTGTGATAATCTTGAGGAAGTATTTGGTAAACACCCAGGGTCAGACTCTTTGAAGTACTGCGACATTTGTGAAAAGCCGTTGTATGAGATAAGTACTATTGTGAACAGTATTTGTCCTAAGAAGAACTGTAGGGAGAATTCTCAAAACTCTTGCAACACATATCCGTCTTTCAGTGAGTTTGTGTGCTGGGAGTGTGTGGAGAGTTACGACGAGTATGTCAATGCCTTGCAAGAGTTTGAAACCGTGAACAAACTGGACGACAATACGAAGAGGTCTTCGGATAATCAGCGGGATACATATATGACGCTCTTCAAGATTTTTGAATCCATCAGCAATAAATACAGTCCTAGCTTTGTGAAAGATGAGCGTCCCAATGGATACATCACAGAATACTCTAGAGCTAAAGGAAGCATGTATAGTACCTGCCCTTTGATGATAAATGGAGGGAAAGTACGCTCTAACTGGATTGACGATTTGCGCTACAAGCTAAGATGGAGATGGCGTCTACGCGGCTTGTTACACGCATCCTGGAAGTATGAAAAAGATTGAGCTACTTTTCTTCGCTGGACTATTTATATCCTACCTCATCTAGATGTCATTGTCAAGAACATTGACCTACTATTCACCCTATTTAGAGATACCACGAGAAATAGTGGTGTATAGTTGGTTTATCCTGCATATATAGTGTATTAATCTCGAATACCAGATCATTATGAGAAATAGAACATTTACTACAATATTTGACTAAACTTAACACTAACATTACATTAATGAGGTTGCTGTGCTTCGCTCGGAACCTAAGTAGCTCACTGCTATTAGGTGCATCCAAACATCGTGGTGGCACAGAAAATACCCTACTGTTAGAAGAATTTATGTTTCGAAGCAAAGTTCTTGCCATGTATAGAGACGTGATACGAATTGTCTATAAGACACATGAGAAAAACGACTTAATTGATTATGTTAGGCATGAATTCAAGACATCTGGTGTTGGAGCTGAAATGTCTCACAAAAGGTATCTTTATAGTCAGGGCGTGGACCGAATTAATCAGATGTTATCCATGATGGGATTACAGTCAGATAGATTTAAACATTAAAAGACAATGAGGCTAAAGACTATTAGGTTATATCATTATTTACAACTGCGTTTTTGATAAAGACATCGTCATGTACCACGTTCTTTATAGTACAGTGATGTTCTTTGTTCCGGTTCCATTTCTATTATGTTCTTGAAAGAAAAAAATCTATTAATGTGTAAAAATTTTAGCATTGAATGAATGGGTTTTCATACAACCTTGAACCCTTCTGAACTGGAAGAAAGTATAGCAGAAACTTGCTCATTCACAAATTCTTCGCTAATCAGCAAGTTGTCATTAAAATCATGAATAACAGGTAAAGATCCTTTTATTCTTTCTCTTCTAGCATCCAATAATTCTAACGATTTCAACTCATTTTTCAATGAATTATTAATCTTCGAAAGCTCATTGATTGGATGAGCTCGTGAAATATCACCCAATATTTTAGAAAGATCTAATAAGTCAATGTATATTTGATATTCTTCCCATAAGTTATTCTGATTTTTGATTTGAGAAAAGGCCTTCTCGACTTTGAGATTCTTTGTAAGATAATTGATGATCGACTGTGTTTCTTTGGGACTGTTGAATATCACTAATTTGAAAATACTCAAGTAGATACGAAAGAGCCATTTTTCGAAGTCAGTCAATTGATCCAAATAGAGAGAGCTATTCATTAGTTTGTTGAATATTTTGAAAAGCTTTTGAGGTCCACTTTTGATCTTTAAGATTATCAATTCCTTGTAGCAATGTAATTTTACATACTCAGCTTTAGGTGTTGGGCCCAAGTCTAAATTAGGAAGCTGCTCGTATTCATTAACACCGAATTTCCATAAGGTGTTCAAGTCACGGTTATCAAAAAGCTCAAAGGTATCAGCCTGAAGTTCAGGCTCCAATAATCTTAGAAGCTGAGAAAAGTAAGTGAAATAGTTATCACCTAAAATTCTTGAAATTTTCAAGATACTCAAAATCAAATTATACTTAGACAATGAATGATCCAACTTCTTCCCAAATTGGATTAGGCTTTGAATTCTATTGTAAACATTTTTAATAAAACTTTTAGACAATGTGCCATCAATTTCCTGTTCGACCGTCAAGTAAAATCTGTACATGTCTGTTAAACGTTTGAGCAAATCCTTCGACGGAGTTTGGGATCTTGAAAGAATGTTGTAACCAAGTGTATCATGTTGCAACATCTTAATGCTTAATTTATCGTATTGTAAAGTAACTAATGAGTTACAATTCAAATAAGAATATAATTTCATTAGCCATAATCGAACTAAAAAGTTATGTTCGTCATCGACAAGTACTCTCTCCAATATGATAACATATTTGATTATATTCTCTAAGGAGAAATTATTTTTCAAGTCAGCGACCAAATTAACAAGAACGAGCTCATTCGGCGGATACTGATCGGTTTTTTCCTTTGATTCTAGAAGAGGACTGAAAGATTTCAAGATTTTCAAATTATCGTCGTAGAAGGAATTATCTATATCGTCAAATAACAATTTGAATTTTTGATTATTCACATTTTCTAGCAACTTACGGGCGTCATTGTTCAGTTCTTCACAATTATCATGAAATTTCTTCATGAACTTCAAGAATCTGTCTTTCGTTATAAAGTCCTTATAATATTTTAAGTCATGAAAGCAGCAAGCTTTACTCAGGAAAGATTCATAGTATTCTTCTATGGCGTCATCTACTGCCTCAGCATAAACCTTAGCACTTTCCACTGACGCCAACTTACTGTTCCTAGTGGTGCTATAACAGGAAATTTTGCTGTCGACTTCACCCTTTGACATTCCGAGCTCATGGCTAGACAATATGTAGGCCCTCCATACGTCGAAATCATTGAACTCTTCGTTGAACAAAAGGAATTCAGTAAACTCATTCAACTTTTGCCATTGTCTGGCCTTCTTTAATCCTTCGATATACAAAAGCTTCAAGTCTAAATCTAACACGTTTTTGACTTTGTAGTCATTCACAAAAGTGATCATTTCATCATCCATACCCAAATCAGATAGCACAGAAACATAAACATAGGCCTCTTGGTTGTTCTGAATAGGTTTGACTCCTTCTACTAACTTCAATGCCAACCGGTCAAAAAAGACAGACTCCGATGAGTCTAGGATATTCCGACCAAGTGTCAAACAAGACAATGCGGCCCAAAAGGAATACTCCCGTTTCGATTTATCGGTCTTCTGCAAACTGAATGAGGATTTTTGAAGAGAGCGGAGGTCAAAACTTTTCAAAGACGTCTCAAACCAACTCAAACATATGGCGATACTGGGGTACTTTTTCATGGCATTTTCATACACCAAACTAGCTTCCCTCAAATCCCCGCCCTTTTTGAATACCGTGTAAAGTACAGACAAAGCCTGTGGATCACTGGGAATCTTCTCCTTTAGCTTCCTCGCTTGGCTCAATGCTTCCTCGACCTGTCCCATCGAAAGCGATAGGTAGCAGTTCAATGCCCAGTAGTAGCTTCTGTTAGGGTATTTTTTCAACTTGACAGCCAAAGCATTACGCGCATATCCATACGATCCGCTATCTATGGCATCGAGAATAGTATCATCTGACTCATTCATTATCTACTAGCCACTCTCAATTAGTAACTTAAAACTAATCCGGTACTGATTATTCTTTCAATACTATGGGTTTTTACTTTTTTTTTTTGCTAGTCTCGTATAGTGCGAGTGTATCCCTACTATAAAAACAGTCGCTCACAATTACACATGAGTCGTTGGTCCGTGTCAGAAACAAACTCAGCTTTCTATTACTGATGTATACTTGCACTAGGCTCATACAAGAAAATACACTCTTTTATCTCTACGGGTGCTACAGGTATTGAGCTAAGAAATTCGGGAACACGCACATGCGAAAAATTGCAGCATAAATACTCAACTTTAAACCCCAGCAGCATGTAATACGCAGACTGATAAACACAGAGTCTCATTGGCCTTCCACAGCTAGTCCAAGACCAACACCCGGTTCCCAATACCCTTTCTTCCGCAGAGAAGCGTTCTGCTTCCTTGGACATCCTACGAGCAGAACAAGGAGAAACACCGATAACCATTGGATGCATCCAATGGGTCCCTTCCTGCACACCGTGTACATATATTAAGTCAACTAGTCTAGCTCACTTCTCCGGCTTTCCATGCAGCCTTTGCAGCATCAAGACCGTGAGTCTTGAAGCGAAGAACACAGAAGCTTATAGCGGTATACCTTTCAACGAAATATAACGAAATATCCGATATAGTGTAGGGGCTATCACAGTTCGCTCTCACCGAGCAGACCCGGGTTCGATTCCCGGTATCGGAATAATCTTTTTTTGCCAGTTGTTGTTTCCAACCGGTGGAAAGCACTGGATGGGTACCACCCCGTGTAATCCTCAAGCCACTGTCATCCCTGCCTTTGGCCGGGCTTCATCTCTCTCCGCCGACTCCATAAGGGGATTGTTTCTCTAGCATGTTCCAGTGCGCCAACCTGTGGGCGGTAAGAAGCAGGCTCTAGCCCTGGAGCAGTGCAGCACAGGGAGAAAGAGCGCAGCGCGCTGCGCTCGTCTCCCGTGCCCCAACTGTCACACAGAGCACTAGTGCTCTGTGTGGCTGTCGGTTTCTGTGATGTCCCAGCGCCCTTGGCGCCAGCGTCGAGATGGCACTCCCCAGAGCCGCACCCCGTCGTGCGCTACACACTCGACCCCATCCTTCGTGCTGCATATGGTATTTAAATTTCATGTATGCTGGGAATCGAACCGCTGAGTATGTAAGCCGAGGCTTATGTCATCATTCGGTCCACGAGCGACTTGGCCAAATTCTTCTCCACCAATAATCTCGTATGATAGTCACATGGTCCGGCACACAGCCCTATCTCTGCGCACAAGCCGCATGTTGACACATCTTGGCTATCTTGGCCATCTTGGCTCTTTCGCAATCCAGTAGGTGCTTGACTACTTTACATGACTAGGCAAGCAAGTTCTAAGCTGAAATGGTAATATATAAAGTTAAGGGTTTTTCCGTATAGTTGGAAGAGTAAAATAAGTAGATTGTAAAATATATTAGTAGTTTTCGGTACCCACTAAGATAACTATAGATTTATTACTGATACAACACATAGACAGGTAGTGAATCAACTCAATAGGTAAGTAAAAAGGATTTTTTTTAAAGGAGACAGGCCAGTCTAAGGCTAGGGGAATCCACCTTACTGTGAAGAGAGCATTATAGAAGGCATCAAGGTGGTGCAAGAGGGTCGGTCTTGGGTCCTATTAGGTCCTAAGCGGCTTCTATGTGGTCCAGTGTGGATTGCTACAGCTCTGGGGTACCCCATGTGGGGGGAGTGGGGAATTGCACAAAGTTGCACTTTTGGAGGCGTACACATTGCCAAGCAACTATAGAGGGTGCTAAAACGATAAGGATTGATAGATGGGTGTTCTCTTCTGCGAATCTGGATTAATTAGACTCCATATTGTGTGTATGCAGCCTCTTGTGTAACGTTTCCGATATGCTATGGGTTGTGCCAATGTGTTGAGCAGGACTATCTGTTGCGGCATCCAGGAATCACATTGCTAGATTTTTGGCTGTCCAAGAAGGAAAGACTAGGCTCACACTAGCATAACAATTTTTTCAGTCTTCTTTTGGTCCAGAAGTTAGGCTTGAATTAGCCTGCTATAATTCTAAACTCTATATTAAGTGGACAGACCACCACCATGCTCTTCTTCTCTTTATGATATGAACCAACGTTAGAGGAATCGCCGTCTTAACTTATAGAATTCAAACTAACATCTTATAAGAACCAATATATTACAACAGAAACATACACAGCTCATTAATATACAGCGTACTAGAACAAGTTTTTTTATGGATAGGAATAACACAGATTACAGCGGTGCTACTAAAGTAGACGGTGTAAAGGGAAATGACGGACAATATGAGGCTCATAGGATGAGCATTGAGGCCGTCGCTAAAGTCTTTGGCACCGATTTGAACGAAGGTCTCACTAAGGCCGAAGCAGACGAAAAATTGAAGAAGTGTGGCCCCAATAATCTAGGTGAAGAAGATAAGATCTCCTACACCAAGATAATTGCACATCAGGTGTTCAATGCCATGATTTTGGTGTTAATAATTTCGATGATCATTGCATTGGCCATCAAGGACTGGATATCTGGTGGTGTCATAGGCTTCGTAGTGTTACTAAATGTTGTCGTCGGTACGATTCAGGAAATCAAGGCCGAAAAGACAATGGGCTCCTTGAGATCATTAAGTTCTCCAACAGCAAGAGTATTGAGATCTGGAGATGACTCCACAGTCCCCTCTGAGGAGCTCGTTCCCGGTGACATTGTTTACGTCAAGGTTGGAGACACCATTCCAGCGGACTTGCGTTTGGTCGAGTCCGTGAATCTTGAAACAGACGAAGCTCTTTTGACAGGTGAGTCCTTACCGATCGCTAAGAACCATGAGGATATATACATTGATACATCCGCTCCGGTTCCAGTAGGTGATAGACTCAACATAGTTTACAGCTCGTCTGTGGTCTCCAAAGGAAGAGGCAAAGGTATTGTCGTATCCACTGGTAGTAACACAGAAATTGGTAAAATTGCTCAATCATTGAGAGGAAATAACTCTTTGATCCATAAAGTGGACAAGTCCAACGACAGAAAACCACGCAAACGTGAATACTTCTTCTCTGCCGGGTACACAACAAGGAACGTGATTTTGAATATTTTGGGAGTGAATGTCGGTACACCATTACAGCGGAAGTTATCTATTTTGGCTATTGTTTTATTCTGGATAGCAGTGGTTTTCGCAATCGTAGTAATGGGTTCCCAAAAAATGCGTGTTAACAAGGAGGTGGCTATTTACGCCATCTGTGTTGCTTTATCGATGATCCCATCCGCATTGATAGTGGTGTTGACCATCACCATGGCTGTAGGAGCACAAGTAATGGTAAAGAAGAATGTTATCGTTAGAAAGCTTGAATCTCTTGAAGCCTTAGGTGGTGTCGATGATATTTGTTCCGACAAGACAGGTACTTTAACTCAAGGAAAAATGATAGCAAGAAGAGTCTGGATCCCAAACGTTGGTACTTATGGTGTTGAGAACATGAATGAACCATACAATCCAACTGTTGGTGATCTCAAATTTATTAAATATAGTCCTTACTTCATGAAGAACTCTGATGAAGAAAGTGATTTTGTTAGCAAGCTTCCAGACGATCCCTCGAATTTTTTCAACTGGATTCAAACCGCCGGATTGGCCAATATCGCATCCGTCAACGAATCCAAAGACAAGGACACTGGTGAACTCGTCTGGAAAGCACATGGAGATGCCACAGAGATTGCAATTCAAGTATTTGTCACTAGATTGGGAAAGAGTACTGCAACCCTCCAAGAGAAGCACTACCATGTGGCCGAATTTCCTTTCGACTCTTCAATAAAGCGTATGTCAGCAATTTATAAAAACAAAAAGACCGACAAAACCCACATTTATACGAAGGGTGCCGTCGAAAGAGTTTTGGGTTTGTGCTCTCACTGGTATGGTCACACCGAGGACTATGACAAGTACGACTCATTCTACGACAAAGATGAGCCAATCCAATTAACCGATGAAGATCGTGAATTTATCGAAGAAAACATGAATTCGTTATCGGAACTAGGATTGAGAGTCTTGGCTTTTGCAACAAGGGAGCTTAGTTCAGATGAGGATGTTTCCAATAGAGAAGAACTTGAATCAAACCTCATCTTCCAAGGTTTGGTTGGTATTTATGATCCCCCAAGACTTGAAACAGCAGGTTCGGTAAAGAAATGTCATAAAGCGGGTATAAATGTTAGGATGTTAACAGGAGATCATCTTGGTACTGCCAAGGCAATTGCTCAGGAGGTTGGTATATTACCTCACAATCTTTTCCACTATAGCAAGGAAGTAGTGGAGTCTATGTGTATGAGTGCCAATGATTTAGACAGTTTGACCGACGAGCAAATTGACAATTTGCCAATCTTACCTCTTGTTATTGCCAGATGTTCTCCTCAGACAAAGGTTAGGATGATTGACGCATTACATCGCAGAAACAAGTTTGTTGCCATGACAGGTGACGGTGTTAACGATTCCCCTTCGCTCAAAAAGGCGGATGTTGGAATTGCCATGGGTATGAATGGGTCCGATGTTGCAAAAGATGCTTCAGATATTGTATTAACAGATGATAATTTCGCATCAATCTTGAATGCTATCGAAGAGGGTAGAAGAATGTCATCCAATATACAAAAATTCGTTTTGCAACTCTTAGCTGAAAATGTGGGACAGGCTTTATTCTTGATGATTGGTTTAGCATTTATCGATAAATCCGGCTTTTCTGTGTTCCCATTATCTTCAGTAGAAGTCTTGTGGATTCTAGTCATTACATCCTGTTTCCCAGCTATGGGATTAGGGCAAGAAAAGGCAAGCGAGGATATTTTGGATAATCCACCCAACAGAAGCATCTTTACATGGGAAGTAATTGTTGATATGTTTGTTTATGGATTTTTGATGGCTGCTGTCTGTCTTGCTTGCTTCTCTATTGTTGTTTTTGGTAAAGGTGATGGTTACTTGGGTGTTGACTGTAATGCTAGCGCCTCAAGCTGCCATTTAGTTTTCAGAGGCAGATCTGCCGCCTTTGCCACATTCACCTGGTGTGCATTGGTTTTGGCCTGGGAATGTATCCATCCCGTAAATTCGTTACTCCATATGAGAAAGGAGACAGAAAACCCATGGTGGAAACAGACAGCTATCGACTTGTGGGACAACAACTTCCTCTTCTGGTCGATCATTTTTGGTATCTTTACTGTTTTCCCAATTGTATACATACCCGTTATCAACACGGCTGTATTCTTGCATAGAGGAATTGGTTATGAATGGGGTTTAGCTGTTGCTTTCACAATTCTTTTCTTTGCAGGGAGTGAATGGTGGAAGTGGATGAAGAGAATTTACTTCCGCAGAAAGGCCAGAAAGCCTAAGAATCCAGAACATGAGTTAGAGAGAGATGACCCATTCAAGAAATATGCCTCCTTTTCGAGATCCAATACTCTTGATATAAATGCAACTTTGGTCTGAGCTAAACTCGATCCTAGAACCTATAAGAAACAAAGTTAAAAAACAAAAAAAAAACCACTTCATAGTATAGAGTCTTGATTGACAATTCAATTTCATTAAATGATTTATACATTTTGCTAAACGAAGAATTTCATTTCAGCGTGACTTATATTAATTCATATTCCGTTTAAACGGATTTTAAGAGGAATAACCATATAACTTTATAATATTTTGTATATTTCTCTGTCACATTAATACATATTTATCTTAAGCCTTGTTCCTTAACCTGTAAGTGGCTGCTTCCCAAATGTTCTGTATTTCCAAAGTCCTGGATAATGGCTTCCCTGGTATTCTTGTCTAAATCGATGACAGATACCGAAGTATTGAACGGGACTTTCAAATCGCTCACCTGTAAACCTGGGGCCAACTTGTAGCCTTCGTGGCTGTGAAGATAGTTTAGAAACAGCGTTATGACACCCCCGTGTGTACACAAGCCGTAGTTGGTGTAGCCTTTCTCAACGGCATTGTCGACCATTAATTTCCACTCTCTCTTTACTCGCTTAAGAAAGAGGTCTCTGCCCTCCCCGAGATTTCTATATTCCGAACCGTAAACCAGTATCGCCTCCTTGAGCTTCATTCCTTGAACCTTGCCCATCTCTCTTTCTCTAAAGTTGGGTGTTTTAAGCACCGGAATACCTCGCTGGTATTTGAGAATCTCGCTAAGCGTATTTTGGCACCTTATCAAATCCGACGACGACATACCATCCAACTCAATGCCTCTGAATGCCTCTCCGACAAGCACCGCCTGTTTCCTGCCGGTGTGGTTCAAGTCGGTATCGATATGGCCCTGAAGAATTTTATCAACGTTATACTGAGTCTGTCCATGTCTAATCACAAATATCCGAAGAATATTTGGATCTCTATTTTGCTCTATTGTGAATCCCATACTTAGTGCAAGTTTCTTGTTACCTCTAATACAAAATGGTTTTTTTGCTTAATAATAGTATGCTGTTAACTATGTCTATCTAGGGATGTCTAGGGATGTCTAGTATTTATAGGCTCATTGACTGGATGAAATATCCAAGAGAACATAGTGCGATGGACACTGGGACATAAATCAGGTGAAATTTGATAAAGGCTGAGAATGACTTTTATTGAAATCTATAAGATGCAAGTATAAACTATATGAGACAGTGTAGAGTGTGTAGAGCTTTGGCTAGTGGTGTCCGTAGATCTTCTCATTGAGTTTGGACAACACTTCCTTTTTAATCTTATAGGAGTGGAGGTCGGCATCAGGAAACTTTCCAGTCAGCACGTCCTTCTTGTAGTGGGAGAGGGACTCGACGGCCTGCGAGAAAAAATCGTTGTACTGTTTAACGAACTTTGGAACTGTAGCTTCAACAGGGTCGCCCATGCCTAGCAAATCGGACATGACCAACACCTGCCCCGAGCAATGAGGCCCGGCGCCGATGCCGATGGTGGGTACGGCCAAGTTCTGCGCAATCTTCTCTGCCAACTTGGAGGGAATACACTCGAGCACGATGGCGAACACACCGGCCCTCTGCAAGGCAAGGCAATCGTCGTATATCTCGGCAGCCTTCTCTGGCGACGTGCCCTGGACTTTGAAGCCGCCAAGCATGTTGTGGTGCTGCGGCGTGAGCCCGACGTGGCCCATGACGGGCACCCCTATGCTCGTGAGCTTCTCTACCGTGGGGACCACGCTGCGGCCGCCCTCGATCTTGAGCGCCTGTACCTTTCCCTCTCGAATCAACCGCACGGATGTCCGGACCGCCTGCTCTACAGACTCCTCATAGCTCCCGAACGGCACGTCGCACACGAGCAACGATGTCCCGTTCCCGCGGGCCACCGCCTTGACGTGGTACATGAACTCCTCCAATGTGAGCTCGTTGGTGCTCTCGTACCCCAATGCCACCATCGCCAACGAGTCGCCCACCAATGCCACCTCAATGCCTGCTTTCTCGGCATACTTGCCGCTGATATAGTCGTACGCTGTCACCATAGATATCGGCTTCTTTTGCTTATACATTTCTTGTATATCTGCCACTGTATTCCGTCTAATGCTACTATGGGCCGAAAATTGCAATCTGCTCACAGATAACCACCGTATGCCTTTCCCGTAGCATTTCGCAAGTTTCAGCACCGAAAACATCGCTTTGCTTGTCACTTTACAACGTTTTCTACTCTGTTTGCTCTGCTTCACGGACTCTATCAATGCTTGCCCCGCAAAACTGTGACCTTGAAAGAAATGGTTGAAAAATTTTTTCTAGACATTAATATAGCAAGTGATTCGAGCCTCTATCAATTTTACCTATAAATACTGGATAATCAGTTATTGCTACAAATACTTGCAAAACTCCGTCAATCGTACGTAAAATATTGAAACAAAGAAGATGGTTGTAGCAGACGAATCATTTGTGATGAACCACACATGCCTTAGGATCAAGGATCCAAAGGTTTCAGTGCCCTTTTACACAGAGAACTTTGGAATGGAAGTAGTTGATTCACTCCCCTTCCCGGAAAGTAAGTTCACGCTCTACATGTTGGCATTCAACCAACACGAGGATTCGAAGGACAAGCCATGGAACGTGAGACAGGGCGTTTTAGAGCTCTGCCACAACCACGGAGCAGAGTCCGAGGAACCTTATAACATGAGTGAGCCCAACGGAGGCAAGCCACGCGGGTTCGGGCACATCTGCTTCTCGGTGGACAACATTGAGGCCGCAGAGAAGCAGCTCTTGGGCAGAGGAGTGGCATTCAAGAAGAAGTTGAGCGACGGCAGGCAGAAGAACATTGCGTTTGCCTTGGATCCCAACGGATACTGGATCGAGCTCATCGAGCACAGCAGAGGCAAGCAGGAGGCCAAGACCGACACGGCCACGTACAGATTCAACCACTCGATGATCAGGGTCAAGGACCCCAAGAAGTCATTGGCGTTCTACCGTGACGTGTTGGGCATGAAACTCCTCAGCACCCGTGCCCACGAGAACGCCAAGTTCACCCTCTACTTCCTCGGCTATGACCACAACCCACGCTTCAAGGAGGACGAACTCTTCGCCCTCGACCAGGCCAACAGAGAGGGAATCATCGAATTGACCCACAACTGGGGCACCGAAAACGACAGTTCCTTCGCTGGCTACCACACCGGAAACTCCACCGAAAACGGTGCCGTGCAAGACTTCGGTCACACCTGTGTCTCCTGTGACGACCCAGCAAAGCTCTGTCTGGACATCGATGCCCAGCTCGGCGATAACGTCGACTGGTCTTTGAAATGGAACCAGGGCAGAATGAAGGGAATCGCCTTTATCAGAGACCCAGATGGATACTCCATCGAGATCATCGGCTCATCTTTCAAGGCTTAACTAGCAAGTTCGCTGGCTGTGCCCCTCCTAGCCAACTTATAGTTAGTGCGTATCTGTCTAGGTACTATTTATTAGCAATATATAGCCCCATCGCCATACTCCTTGTAACCACTATCTGCCAGGGCATCGACTGTGGAGCAAGGTTCCAGATATGCTCACGTGATCCACGGCGGACGACCGATCCACATTGCACAGATTCGAAGGCAATTACAAATGTTCAATAATTACTTATATGTTTTCAAGTGTATTCAGAAGACAATTTAATACTTCAATCATGGCTAACCAACAAGTGAAAAGCAAGATCCAAGATTTGATCAAGACCAAGCCCGTTTTCGTGGCGTCTAAGGTATGTACATCCGAAGCGCAGACAGTCGAGCTTCAAAGAAATAGTTACTAACTGCAACAGACATACTGTCCCTACTGCCAGAAGGCCAAGGCCACTATTGGCGATATCACCAAGGACGCCTACATCTTGGAGTTGGATGAGCTCAGCGATGGCGCTGAGATTCAAGAGGCTCTCTACGACTTGACGCAGCAGCGCACGGTGCCAAATGTCTTTATCGGTGGCGAGCACATCGGTGGCAACTCCGATGTTCAGGCATTAAGTCTGGCTGGCAAGTTAGAGACCAAGATCAAGGCTGCGTTGTGATTTGCAGGCGTTATGTCTTATCTCATCCTTACTGAGGTGTATATAGTGAAATATACAGGTACATTTGAATATACTACTTACAAATACAAATATTCCACTATTCCTTCGAGCCACCTCTTTGTTTCGGGCATCGGCCCTCATGTGATGCACCCCCCAAGGAATTGTCTCTTTTGCTCCTGTATCGCTTCACAAGCA
The DNA here is from genome assembly GCA_030556505.1 of Millerozyma pseudofarinosa. Taxonomy (NCBI): domain Eukaryota; kingdom Fungi; phylum Ascomycota; class Pichiomycetes; order Serinales; family Debaryomycetaceae; genus Millerozyma; species Millerozyma pseudofarinosa. The sequence continues at coordinate 475,524 of JAKTUD010000001.1, read as the reverse complement.
GCTCTCTCAGCAATGAGAGACTTCTGAGAGAACTGAGTCTGCGCTTACGCAGTCAAGCTACTTTTTGCTCTCGCATTACTGCTGTAGTTGGCTGTATACACCATCTGGCGCTAGTATCGTACTGCTGGGTATTCATCAACCCACCAGAAATGATTATATGTCTGTTCTCTTGTAGGTACTTTAGATCTCACTTTATTCGCAGTATGAAAATGAAAATTTTCATACTATAACATACTTTACCAAGCAGAATAATTTAGTAGTGAAAACAAAATGGCTAGTATTGGGTCACAGGTACGTCAGGCTATTCCTTCTGTCGATCCTGTTGTTGCTGACTATGCGATAGGTTACATTCAACATGTTTCGGATGCTACTGACGATAGCGTGACTGCTCAACAGGTTAACATTTCCAAGGAAATCGAGTTTCTTAGCGATATGTTGATCAACGCAGGAGGTTCGATAGAGCCAGTGAAGAAATTAGCAGACAAGATCTCGCAAGAACTCAATGAAAGACTCTCGCAGAACATGGCGAAGCTTGAAGTCACAGGTGATACGTCCAAGAGGCTACTTGACGTTAACCTTTTGCGCCAGAATAACAACAAGAGAGATATCAACAGCTCTCTTGCCTTGCTTAATGCCACTCATGATATCGAGCATACAGGTAGAAAGATGGAAACGAGAGTCGATATGAAGAAGTTGGAGAAACAAGAGAGAAAAATTGCAAAGAAAGTGGCAAAGAGAAATAACAAATTTGTTCAGTATGAGGCATCCAAATTGCTCAACGACAACAACAAAGAGGACTACGACTCGTTCTTCTTGGAGATCAATCCATTGGACTTTGGTTCAAGCGCTGGTAAGAGTAAGGATATAAAAATTGATGGCTTTGATCTCTACGTAGGCGACGGCCAGCGGATCTTAAGTGACGCTTCCCTTACCCTTGCCTATGGTCGTAGATATGGTTTAGTGGGACAAAACGGTATTGGTAAGTCCACCTTATTAAGAGCTCTTTCCAGAAGAGAATTGAATGTCCCAAAGCATATTACGATTTTGCACGTTGAACAAGAAATACGTGGTGATGATACCCCAGCTTTGCAGAGTGTCTTAGATGCAGATGTGTGGCGTAAGAGCTTGTTACAAGAGGAAATCAAGATCAATGAGCGTATAAAAGAGATAGAAAAACTAGGCGACGATTTCGAGAAGGATTCGACTGAAGCAAGAAAACTTGATAATGAAAGGGAGGATTTGGAGAGACACTTGCAGGATGTCGAAGAAAAGTTGAATGACATGGAGTCTGATAAAGCTGAAAGTAGAGCTGCATCCATCTTATTTGGTTTGGGATTCAGTAAAGAATCCCAAAGCACCCCTACAAAATTATTCTCTGGTGGTTGGAGAATGAGACTTTCCTTAGCTAGAGCATTATTCTGTCAGCCAGATTTGTTACTTCTTGATGAGCCTTCCAATATGTTGGATGTTCCCTCCATTACTTTCCTTGCAAACTATTTGCAAACCTATAAATCAACTGTTTTGATTGTTTCTCACGACAGAGCGTTTTTGAATGACGTTGCTACAGATATCATCCACCAGCATTCAGAAAGACTTGATTATTATAGAGGATCCAACTTCGACTCTTTCTATGCGACAAGAGAAGAAAGAATCAAAAATCAACGCCGTGAATACGAGAACCAATTGGCATATCGTAAACACTTGCAAGCCTTTATTGATAAGTTCAGATATAATGCAGCTAAAGCTGCGGAAGCTCAATCTCGTATCAAAAAGCTTGAGAAGTTACCTGTATTGGAACCCCCAGAAGATGACAAGGTTGTTACATTCAGGTTCCCTGAACCAGATAAGTTGTCTCCACCAATATTGCAAATTCAAAATGTTACTTTTGGCTACAGTCCAGACAAGGTCTTGTTTAGGAACGTTGAACTAGATGTCCAGTTAGATTCCAGAATAGCATTTTGTGGTGGTAACGGTACGGGTAAGACAACATTATTGAAATTATTAATGGGTCTGTTGAGACCACTAGATGGTTTCATTTCCACAAACGGGAGACTTAGAATCGGATACTTCGCTCAACACCACGTTGACGCAATGGATCTTTCTCTTTCTGCTGTGCTGTGGCTTTCTCAAACCTACCCAGGAAAAACAGATGAGGAATACAGACGCCATCTAGGATCCTTTGGTATAACAGGTCCCTTAGGACTCCAGAAAATGCAACTTTTGTCTGGAGGTCAGAAATCCAGAGTCGCTTTCGCTGCCTTATGTATGAACCTACCTCACATATTGATTCTCGATGAGCCCTCGAATCACTTGGATACACAAGGTTTAGATGCACTTGCCGATGCCCTCAATAACTTCAAGGGTGGTATACTTATGGTTTCTCACGATGTCACAATCATCGACAAGGTCTGTAATGAGATCTGGGTCAGTGAAGATAATACCGTTAAGAAATTCCCCGGAACAATCCATGATTACAAAAAGCACATTCTTGCTTCTGCTGATGTAGCTGGTGTCGTCCAGAAACATTGAGTATATCCTTATATACCTAAGAGAAATATACAGTTTCTAGGAAGAGTATGTCTTCATATATAGCCTTCAAAATGTAGATCCACATTTCTTAGGGTGCTCGTGACTTCAAACATGAGCACTATCGAGAAATCAAACATGCCTCTTCGGTTAGACACAAACAAAACTAAATCTCTAGAACTGGAATATCAGCGGGCATTTCTTCATTCCAAGGGTAGCATGAAATGGGACTAATGATTCCTTTATCGTTGAAGGCCAAATTTGGTCTAGGGTTCCTACTATCGTACACCTCGTTTGAACTTTACATGCATTTGAGAACCCAGAGCATCATAGCCAAGCGAAAAAGGGTGCTTGAAGTGACAGAAAACAAGGAAAATGACGATCTAGCAAAAGAACGGTTCAAATCAGTCACGGTTGGCGGTATGTTTATAAACCCTTTTGAAGAGTACCGTCCTCAGACAGCGTTTGAGTTTATGTACGTTCGGGTTATGGAACTCTTTGAAAGCATATATGGCAGCTGGTATGAAGTACATGACAAGGTCCCGGAGAACAAAGGTAAGGAAGTTGAGGACTTGCTTAAAAGCTCTTCCCCCAATGTCGGACTTCTTCGGGCCAATTCGGTTGTTCTTCAGGAATGCATCAGCAAGAATGATTTCACTCACTTGACGGTTACTTCTCGAGCAGCAAGTGGCAGGGGTGTTCTTCCAGCAATTCGGGACCAGATGCTTCTCACCTGGCTAGGACAGTCCTGCCTTTTGGTACAAATTTCTGGGATTAACTTCCTCACTGACCCTATCCTTAGTAATCGCTTGATAAGCGAACACGTCGGCCCAAAGAGACTAGTGAAGTCTCCCATGAATTTGGAAGATATAAGAGAAGCTACAAACAATAACTTAGATTTTGTTTTGGTGTCTCATGACCATCCAGACCATCTTGAATTAGACCTTGCTAAGAAGATTGGAAATTCAACTTCATGGATTGTGCCGCTTGGATTGCGCAAGAAGCTCGCAAGAAAGGGAATCTATAATGTGATAGAAATGGACTGGTGGGATGCAATTCCGCTACAGAAATTAACCTCCCGTCTAGCAAATATTCCAGATAATTACGAGATTGTATGTGTGCCCGCCATGCACTGGTCAGGCAGGTACGTTTTCGACCTGAATGTGTCATTGTGGTGTTCGTACATCCTCAAACGTAATGGCGAGCCAATCCTTTACCACGCAGGCGATACAGGATATCTGGAAGAGCTAGTTGATGTCCTTGGTAAGAAATTTGGTAATGTCTTCATGTCGCTCTTGCCCATAGGGCAGTACTGTCCCTCGTGGCATCAGAAGCCTCGCCATATATGTCCGGAGGAGGCGTTGAAAGTCGCAACCTCTCTCTCGTCGTCTTTCATGCTCGGAATCCACTGGGGAACTTTCAAGATCAGCAGCGAACCAATCCTCGAACCGAAAAACTTGCTCGAGGAATTGGCGGCAAAGATAGACAAGGCCCAGCAATATCGGGCTCCGGTGTTCGGGCTCACGTACGTCTACGACATGTCTACGAAGCAAGAAGTAGAAACTTAACGTACTGATACATTTTACTATTAACAAGCTATTTTTGTATATACATACATTAACAGCATTTAGACTGTTACGTTCTCATCCCATCTCTTTCTCTCTCCTTGTTCTCTCTCTGGGCCAACGTATATTACTCCAACCCATAAAGTTGCCTCATCTTGGTCCTCTGGGAAGTGATCATTGCTTTTTGGCGTGCCTGGAACTCAGGATCAGACCTTATCACCGACCCAATAGACATAAACAACCCAAACGTCGCAACCGATCCCATTATGTATTGACCTAACGTCCTCATCACTCCATTTGGTCCAGCTCCCTGCTGCAATATAGAGAATCCTCCAAACAAAACTCCCACGCATACTCCTACTGTAGATCCCATCAAAGCACCCATCTTGAATTTATCAAAATTAGATGGCTTTTGTCTCGCATATTCATATTGTTGAACTGGTGGCATCTTTTCTTCACCTACTAGGTCTTATTTCTTTATTAACTGCTTGGTCTTGCAAACCTTTATCAAGGCCCTTCTTGTGATTAAAATCTTCAAAAATTTGTCCAGGCCAATAGAAGCTTCGCGCACTACTTCATAATATTCAATTTCATACAATCAATATTGGAAATAGACAAGGCGAGACGAAAGATTTGTTCAATAGACCAAGATAAAGAGGTTTCATCATGGGATCAACGGCATCTAAACCAGAAACGAGAACATATACGCCTAACACGCCTATTGATTTTAGTGCGTCATTTTTGTCACAGTTAGAGAACTCTACAGAGGTAAGTATCAGAGAGATCTGATTGAAGCAGGGACACTATGGGATAAGCAAGTACTAACGATATAGTCGGACTACTCGAGGGCTCAGTACACAGAGAAATACATTCAGGATAGAGTTGCAAATGAGTTAAAGAAGTTGGAAAAAGAGGCATTGACCCAGCTCCAGACTACGGCCCAGGACGCATTGGTCAAGGACGACAAACCGGGGTTGAGAGTCCTGGCGTCGAACGAAAAGGTCGAGAAGCTCACGAAGATTTTACAGCAGAATGCTGAGAAGGCGAAGGTGGTGATTCCCGAGAACGTGGTCAAGGCGAAGTCGGAGGTCATTGAATGTCTCAGGAAGAACGAGAACAAGAGCCTCAATTGCTGGGACGAAGTGGAGAACTTCAAGAAGTTAGTGAGAAACGTATAGCTACTTACATGGATAAGCAGATAACGGTTGGCCCGTTCGTCTCTTGCGAGCCCGCGGCTAGCGTAAATATAAGTAAATACACTAAATCATGATAGCTGATGCACATTTTCACTACAGACTCTATATAACTAGTAGCAGTACCCTTTTATTCACTATACTTTTTTTTCTCAGTTTTAAGTTTCACTTGATTTAAAGCCCAGAGGCTCTGTATATGAGTATTAATGCACTATCGCTTTCACCACCTCCTGCTAAGGTTTCAATGCGATCTTTGCCGATGGAGCTGACTTTATCGTCGTTGAATCTCCACCACTTCTCACCGTCTAAATCATCCTCGTCCCTGACGAATGCTTGATAATGCCCTGAATCCGCTGATGAACCGCTGTGTGTAACTACTGATGAAAGCTCATAAACAGACGTTGGGTTCTCGGTCGACTTATCAAGATCAAACCCTTCAGGAAGAATTTTCTTGAAATCATCCTTCATCTTTGACTTTATGGACAATACTTTTAGTTTGTCTTCTTCCTCTTGCTCAATGGGGTTCAACCCCTTTTCTTTGCGGGTTTTCTTGAAGTCACGAACAAGTTCCTGGTTGTCCTTCTCGATCTTTCTCAATTGATCTCTCGCAGATACCTTCTCACCCTTGATTGAATCGTCCAACATATCCGCGAGGTCTAATTCAAATGGGAACTGTACTTTTCTTAAAATCTTTGACTTCTTTTGAGTGTCTCTTCTCCAGTAAAATCTAACAAATTGTACTACCAACACCTTCGGGAGTCTAATTATCTTTCTAGTGACTTCGTACTCTGCGTTTGTCTGTAAAGTCTCACTGAACTTTTCTATAGACTCTTTCAAGCCATCTAAAATCCCATCTTTCAAAAAGTTTGTTTTTATGCTAATGTGGCAGTTTAGCTTTAACGAATCTTCGTAGTCGGTCTTCACAGGCTCCTGTGGAGCCGCCAAGCATTTTTGTTCCGATTTGAAAGACAACTTGAATACATCGTTAGTCTTCAAAGTGCTGTTCAAGGAAGTGAGGATCTGGGAGAAAGCCTCTTCCGCGTCCTGCTGTTTGTAGAAACCGTTTTGCTGTTCGGCAAACTGAGGGAACACGTTTCTGAACAAAGTCAAAAAGATGACAGGATTCACCTTTTCCTGCTTTTTTTGCATTTGGCCGAAAAGCTTGCCGAGAGAGACCGTAAGCGACTCGCTTCCAGCCCCGCTATTGCTGCCGCTTGGCTTGTACGCATCTATCTTCTCCTGGAGCTCCTTGATATGGAACAAGCCCTGCAACGTGGAGTTGAGGTAACAAGTGTTGCCCAAGTTCACCAATCCCGATGGCTCATGAGACACCTTGACAAGTCCGTTCTTATTCAAGTCTTCTAAAAACACTTGCTTCTCGATGGGCTTAGATGGCAAAGCTGTGTCTGGTGTACCGAGGACCATAATCGCTTGCTTGGGGTTCAAGTTCAATGTCGCCACCTTCACATCGTCTACCAACTTGCCTCCTTTTATCAAGATCTTTTGTCTTTCTGGAGGAATGTTTGTAAGTTCCCTGATCTTCTCTTTGAAATCCAAACCAGTGTCGCTCTGATTGAGCTCTATCTCATACGGCTTACCCGCGTGTTTAATTGTCACTGATGACACGTTAGTAATCAATTCGACTGCTCGCTCCTGTGTTCAATTACTTACCTTTAAAAGACCCCATCTGGCGTATCTATATGTTAACTTAAAAAAACCTTGTGGCAAATATATGAGAATAAACTGCCATCTTTATCACTATGGTCGTGCTGAGCACAATCTCCAACAACATCCTCCCCGTCCTGGGCGCAAAAAAAGGCCCTCCATAGGTCTCGTTGCACCTGTTCATCTCTTTGGCTCTTCTCCGAAGCCCGTGGGCCTGTATTTGCGAGAAACAGCGGCACATATTGGCCTGGTACGTCGTTTCGGACTTGGGTTACTGTACCAGCTGTGAGTCTTTCGCAATCAGTATATCGGTCAAAAACTGCGAAATCTCAGTATTCGCAAAGTTTCCTACGCCGCTCATGTGTCAACGTAGCCAGACATACTTGTCAAGCATCGTGCTGGCTCACTGGATGCCTGCTCCGAGGAGCAGACATCCTGATAAGACAGCGTGTTAGTAAACAAAAACGTCTAAAATAAGCTCGAATGCTCGTAAAACATAGCGAGAAGAGGAAGTAGGACAAAGCGAACAAAAAAAAAAGTCTCCCGGGGGTGAGTCGAACACCCGATCTCAAGATTACTTTGATGTAACATTACAGTCTCGCGCCTTAGCCAGCTTGGCCACCGGGAGGAATCTCATGTTCTTGCACGCAAATGATATCTCATATTCCTACTATCTAAAGGCCATCTTCAGCCCTTCTACGCTGCTGCGTCAAGCTCCATACTCCCTTTGCGCTAAATATGCCTGCCGCTCTACCATAAAAAGAGTAGCTCGGCGCCCTCTCCGCACCCGGTGTTACGCGTTCATTTACTAAGTGCCAGCCTTGTAACCAAAGATCTCGGGCGAGCCACACCCAGAATGAACTTCACACTAGGCTTTAGTGGTCTCAGCAGCTAGTTCTACAGTTCCCCAACAGCTCTGGCGCAGATAATGTGTCTCGTACCGTACGACATCGGTATCTGGTACCATCTATAGCACTAGCTACTTATTTGTTAACACGCACTCTACAGTTAGCGGTCGCGCTCTCCTTGCACTTTATACCGTATTCGGAAGTTTAGCAATAGTCCAATATTTTAATTAAAAGACCACAAAATCGCCACCCATTCGATGACACAAATTCTGATTTTTTTATCAACAACAACTTATTTGTTTTCAGGATAGGTTTTGTATTACATTAAAAACATAGCACAAAATTGAAAATTTAACAACTAGGTGTGTTACGGGATTAAAACAAAAGTGCAGTGGACAGTAAAGGCAGAAGCAATAGAATACAGCAAAGGACACAGCACACAGTCGATTGAATTGGATTTAAGGAGAATAACGCTGGATACTTGAATAAAAGGTATTGCAGTGTTTATTTACGACCGAGAGCGAAAGACGAGAGGATAGATATTTGATTCAGTTTATCGGGAAGTAGACTCGGTGGATTATAAAAGAGAAGATATATTGCCAAGTTGAGTGGAAGCAAGACTAGTAATCAGAGGTGGTTTACAGACAATCCGAGGGAACGTAACAGGGCGGAGGATATTGAGCGACAGATCGGAAAGATGATGACATTATCTAATGAAGAACCCACGATCTCGCCCGATGACGCGGCCACGGCGGCCGCCGTGGCCGCCGCGTCGACGGCGGCGGCGGCGGTAGCGGCAATTCCTCCTCTCAAGGACGATGAGCACGGCTTGCACCATCTGTTTGTTACACAACACCAGCACCACATGCCCCAACAGCACGCGATGCTGCACCACCCACATCACCATGGCATCCAGCACGGCCACCCCCAGGACCACGACCACTTGAATAGCCAGATAAACCACCAGCTCCAGCAGCATGCGTTGGCCCACCCTCAGTTGAACCATGCTCCTCATCATCTAGACATGCTTGCCCAGGCAAACGAAGAGGACTTCCTCGATTCTGCCAACAGAAAGGTTGCTCCAAGGTCAAGCGACTTGTTCAAGATAGGTCCTCAGTTCAGTGAGACGCGTCACCACCAAGACATCTACTGTAAGCACAACGACATGGATGTCAATCCCATTTTACACGCTCGTGTCGATAGGGGATTTGAAGTTGGTGAAAACGGAACTTGGATTGGCTACAAGCGTAACTATTTCACCCTTGTGGCATCGTTTACATTCGAGAACTTTTCGTTTGACCGTTTCATTCAAAATAAATTTTACACTTATGAGAAGTCATCCAAGAATGGTGAGTCGGTAGGTGAAAATAAGGTCGAAATAAGCTACTTTGCTATACGTTTAGTGGCGAAATGCTCTGACGATGATGTTTCGATTAGTCTTATCCAGCACACGGCGAAGAGAGATAAAGGCCCACAGTTTCCTCCACCTATCTATCCCGCAGTTCCTGGAGAATTGCCAGACCATGATACTGTCAAGGCCTCATGCAACAAGCGTAACAACAGTAAGATCGAACATATGAATAAAATCTTTTACTATGATAGATCAGAGTATTACCAGCATGTGAATTTGGACAATCTTAAAGATGATTCAGTATTGAAAAACTATCCAAGCGATTCCATCGCAAAGGTCGCCAGATTCGAAAGAATTCAGTTCACTTCGTCGATCAGATTGAAATCGACCTCCGTGAATTCTCGCTATTTCACCTTACACGTCGAATTGCTCGGAATTATTGAAAATGAAGATTCCCAGATCCAGCCTATTCTTCTCTCCTCGATCGAGACTCCTCCTTTGATTATAAGAGGAAGATCTCCTTCAAACTACCACAAAGACAGAACCTCAGGTTATCGTGGACACTATCCGCAATAATCGCCAAATGAGCACATCGTGAATTCCTTCCAAAGTTCATCTGTGTTTGAATTTTCACTGTCGGAACTCTGAAGTTATAAGAAGTATGACACCATAATATGGGCGAGCTTGTGAAGGTCACTCTTCACATCACCTGTGAGCAATGACTAGGGACTCACAAGATTTCACTGATAAATACATCGGAAGTCTAATTCCGCGAAGCTCTTTGGTGCTTGTTACTACCTGTGTTTGGTTTTTGCGTTTAAAGGCTGGCTGAGGTCTGATGTGATAGAGTGCTGAGATGTTCGACATAGCTGCATGATTTTAATACAGTAGTATTTTCTCCTTGGAAAGTGATAAACAAGAAAAAAAAAAGAAAAGATATCGACAATATTAATACTCCCAATTGTCGCCATAAAAAATAAAAAACGAAAAGGAGGAACATTAAGCTGGTATTTTACCAGCTAGAGTGTTACCTTATTTAATTTTTGTATTTTAGTTGTTTGTAATTTAGCTTAATATATTCTGCTTATATTCTCGGAGGTTAATTTCCTGTAGATTATAATAGTCTTTCGAAGCGAATAACGGCGTATCTTGCATTTTTTGTCACGCTTCCCACCACTGATGAGCCTATTAGCTACATGTCAAAATATTAGCATTTCTTGACTGTTACAAGATTCTTATACTTTAAAGATCTTGCTGCCTTGGTCTACGGATTTTAAAAAAAATCAGTATTATAATTTCGAGGATTCTTAGAGGAGCATCACCGAGCGAAACCTCGACCCCATATTTTCTCATGAAAATCGACAATCATAATATTAATTATTAACTTTTTATTAGATAAGGACACCTTTTTAGTTAGTAAGGTTGTCTTTTGAAATATCAGGGTTAAGATTAAAGCGAAACATATACTCTGTAAACAGGGCTAGAACTATCAGGGATATTTTTACCAGAAGGTGGAATTTGAAATCCGAAGTTTTTTGAGTACCACGGTTAAAGAGATATAAATTAGAATCATAGTTTGTGATTATCTGAGGACCAGAAGATCCTACTGGATAGAATTTTTACAGATTTAGTTTTGTTTTCATTTCTTTTGTTTTTCCAATTATCATCTAGAATCTGATCAAGTTATATTCTGTTCACAGAGCTTCATCTGAGAAAACAGGGCAGAAATGGAGCAAAACGCTGGCCGGTATCCCAAAACTTCCATCTATCCAATACGAACGAGCTGTAATGAGCAGTCTACACCTATGGAGCACGTTAAGATAATCGATAAACAATCTTTGGAATATGTCATTAGGTCCGGAATAGCTGGCGGTATAGCGGGATGCGCAGCGAAAACTTTGATAGCACCACTAGACAGGGTCAAGATCTTATTTCAGACAGCAAACCCTGATTTTTTGAAGTACAGAGGCAAGTTCTTCGGATTATTTCGTGCTAGTAGGCGGATCTGGATAAACGATGGTTTAGTTGGGCTTTTCCAGGGTCACTTTGTGACCCTATTGAGGATCTTTCCATACGCCGCTATTAAGTTTGTTGCATATGAACAGATAAGAGCGATCTTAATTCCTTCTGATGATTATGAAACAGCACTAAGAAGATTTTTGGCCGGATCTTTATCCGGTTTATCTAGTGTTTTTTTCACGTATCCTTTAGACTTGGTCAGAGTGAGAATGGCATTCGACACTTCACACATATCTCAACAAGCAGGGCATGGAAGGCATTTCGGGTTGCTCTATCACAGAGGTAAGCTCATCTCCACTGTAAAGTCCGTTTATCACGAGACTCCATTGATACTCCCTGAGGGCAGTTGGTGGCAACGTTTCAAGACACAGCAGATTCCTGCCAAATTCCAGGGGTTAGCAAACTTCTACAGGGGATTTGCAGCAACAATTTTAGGTATGATACCATATGCTGGGGTTGCATTTTACACCCATGATATGGTTCACGATTTTTTCCGCTCAAAATATATGGCTAAGTACACTGTTCAAGGTTCAAGCCAATTCAATCCGGACCATGTATCATCAAAAAATTCAAAGGTAGTAACAAAGGTATCGAATGATGCTCATGTAAATTCTAGAGACACAAGATTACCATTGAAAGCTCCAGCGCAGCTTGTGGCTGGTGGACTAGCTGGTATGTTCTCGCAGACTGCAGCGTACCCATTTGAAGTCATCAGACGAAGAATGCAAGTGGGGGGAGCTCTATCTTCTGTGGTCAAATTGTCATTTAAGGATACAGCCAGGTTGATTTTCAAGGAAAGTGGGCTCAAGGGGTTCTTTGTTGGGCTAAGTATTGGATACATGAAAGTAATTCCCATGTCAGCGTGTTCATTTTATGTTTACGAGAGAAGCAAGCGGCTTTTGAGTATATGATAATGCTTCCACTAACGACAAATAGCATAGGTATATATTGTATCATTTATTTATTATACTAGCATTATACATTTTATTTACAAGAGCTAGAAGAAAAAGTTGAACCACTTCTTCTTACCATTTGGTCTCTGGCCAAAACGAGAGGACGAAGCTGTAGCGTCCTTGATTGCGTCCTTGGCGATCGAAGCAGTAGTGGAGAGTTTGTCACTACCGATTTTGAAGCCCCAGCTTCTAAGCGCTTTCACTATACCCGGAGTAATAGCAGCAGTGATTGGAACTCGGATGAAAATAAGAGATTTGTGCAATCCGTAGGCAATGGCAAACTCTGTCCACGAAAACTGCGACAAGATGCTTTTTGAGCTATCCTCCTTTTTAGCCGCAGGATCCTGGGGTGATTCGACGTCCTCGTGGATACGGTCGATCTCTTGTTTCTTTTTCAATTCCTCTTCCAGCATACCAAATCCAAAATACTGTTTGACCTTGTTCTCGTAAACTTCGATTTCATCCTTTCCCATCGAGTGAACAACCAAGTAGCAGATAGGCAAGTCTATACAAGACAACCCCAAGTAGACTCCCAAGGCCGAATATCCATATTCCTTGACCAATGCCTTGAGTCCCTTTTCCTTTGGTTTTGGTGCTTCCGGTTTTGCTTGTTGGGTAACTTTCTGTCCCGTGCTTTCAAACCTCTTCCAAAGAGAATTCTTCAAAACACGAGAACGCCCCCCTGTAAACAGCGTAAAAAGCTTGGATCTTCCGATACCTAAAGTATGTATAAATGCCATTGTCGAACGCTCTTGTAATTACTTCTAGGGCACTTATGATCAGAGTTGAAGTTACACCTTTAAATTTAAGTTGAATATCGATTTCAATTCGCACTACAGTGTCTATAAGTCTCTTAACTATTGGTAAATCAACTAGTGATAGAAGACACCCACAAAATCACCAGCAGTGTTTAGGCACAGTCAATTGGTATATAAATACAAAGAGTAAAATATGGGTTTATGTACATATAAGTGAATTAGTTATTTTCCAATTTTTCAACCTTTTCCTCTATGGGTTTCTCAGGCATCGGACAAACGAGCGACATGTTTAGCTGAGTTAGCGGAATTGGGAGTAGTATCTTTCCTGTGCAAACCTGTGGTTGACCCTGTCTAACACCTCCTTCGGGTAGACGTCCGAAAGAGACTCACCACCGATCAAGACCCGTTCTTCGTGCTTCTTTTGTTCCTCCTTGGTCATGATGACTACATTCTGGTAGGAAAGTTCTTTCTTAGGGTCCCAGCGCGACATGGTGAGTCTGGTGGAGTAGTTTGATATAGGGGACTTGCCTCTGAAGACTTCCTCCAAAATGTAGTTCACGTCATCTAGGGCTATGGGGACTCTTTGGTCCAACATGCCCAATCTGCCCTGCTGCCCAGCCAAGCTCTGCAATATTCCGTCGTATATTTTGTATCGGTTCTTCCCTTCTATAGGCTCTGTTGGGTAGCCTGCTATGGTTGTGAGGATATGAGTGGCGATGGTCAAGCCAAACATACCAGGCATCGTGCCCAAGACAGGGAGGATCCTCACACGGAAACGCTGCAATGCAGCTAGCTGGTCGACTTCTCCACGCTCGATCTCCTCGTCTGGCAAGGGAAGAAGCTGTGCTTTTCTGGGGTCGGGCTTTTCTGCCGAGAAAACAACAGGAATGTTCTTTACGATTGCACGCTTTTTGAGACGGATACGGACAGAGCGGGACAAGGGGTCTTCTTCGGTCTTTGAGATATCAGCGATATTGATTCTGGTAGGGTCAGACTTGCACGCAGCACCTCCAGAAGATATCACCGGAATTTCGTGTTCGCTGCAAAACGTCAAAAGGTCCACCTTAGTGTCTATGTTGTCGATGCAGTCGACTACATACGTGGGCTCAAAGCCTTTGCCAAAGATGAGTTCCTCGGCCGAGTCCACGCTCCAAAGCTGGTTTGCAACATCGATGTCTGCCCATGGCGTAATCTGCATCAAGTGGTTTCTCAAGCACTCCACCTTCGACGTGCCCACATCCTTCAATGTCGCCACGGCATGACGGTTGAGCGAGCTGAGCGACACCTGGTCGAAGTCTATGATTCTGAGCTTGCCCACTCCTGACCTGATGAGCATCGTGCAAACCCAGGAACCGACTCCTCCGGCACCCACAACCACGATTCTCTGTGACCTGACTTTCTCCATTCCTTCCTTCGACAAAAATGCATAGTTTCTCACCAACTGCTCTTCTATAAGCTCCTCAGAGTGTTCTCTGGGTGTCTCTGCTTTCGAGGGCTTCTTTTGAGATGCTCTTTCCTTTGCTGATAAGTACAAGTGCAAGCCTTCAATAATTCCAGCCGTGATTACGGCTGTAGCTACAACGCTTCCGACGAGACGAGAATGCGATGTCATAATGCTATTCAGGTATGTTCCTGGCCTGATATTACTCTCTTTTCGATGTACGTATGGTGAAAAAATTCACTATCTTTTTTTTTTTTTTTTTTTTGATGGTTTTTCTTCAGATCGCTCGATAAAGATTTATAGACATTGCGAAAAACTCAGTCAAAGCTAATAGAGAGTGAAGAGAATCAATAAAAGGAACCGGACTATAGTATCTACAAGCCAAAAGGGTTAGTATTTTATAAAGTAAGTGCATTCGTATATAATGTCGTATATTTATCAGAAAACTAGAACTTAGAAGCTGGCTTACGAGCAATGGTAGCCTTAATATAACCATTTGGATCAGGAGATGGGTAAAAGAGATCATCGTTCTTTAAGCCCTTCCATTCCAAGTTGAACAAGATGTAGTGCTTGTTTGGCAAGGCGTAGTCGACCTTGGCGATTTCAGGGATGTTTTCGAGAATCTTCTCACCCATGTTGTACATGGTAGCCTGGACAGAGGGGGAGTTCTCCAAGGCAAAGAGCTCCAAGGTGATTTCACGGGCCAGGTTGTAAGCATGGTCAAAACCTCCATTGTCGGCATAGGAGAAGATGTCTTGAAGAGAGGCGATCTTGCGTGGATCAAAAGTCCAAGATGCATCAACGTCGGTAGACAAGATTCTATCGGTGGTGGGCTTCAAAGTGGTGTAGTCACAGACGTTGTAGCCATAGAACATGGATCCGGTCGATTTCAAGATGGTCAAGTCGACGATGGACGAGGTGACCTGGAGCTTCTTGGAGTGCTTGTTGTATTCCAAGCGGGTTCTTCTGGTCTCAGGACCGCCGTTTCTGAACGAGTGGGCATGCAACTTTCCGTGCACTGGGAACTTGTCCCACTTCGTCTGTACAATGTCAACCTCAACGCCGCCGACGTGGGCGTACTTGCCAGTGAAGTGCTGGGCCAAGTGTGCGGCAAACCTCTCGATGGGCCACACGTCGGTCTTCTTGGCCTCAATCAAAATCGTGTTCTTCACAGTGTCGGTGGGGACGATTGGTGAGTTGTCTGCCTTGGTGTAAGACACATCGAAATTTCCTCTCAACAATACCTTGACGTTGGCCTCTAATACATCCTGCTCAGTGGGATTATTTGGGTTCTTCTTAACCTTGAGAAACTTGACGTTTGCTTTTCCGTAAGAGGAGTCAATAAGTTCTACTGCCATTGCTACTGTCCTTGAATTTCTAATTATTACTGCTTGTTGCTTGAATGAAAAATCGAAATACCATTCCCCTGGCCACAGAAATGCCTTCTTATACAGCGCGAGCCCTCATCTTACTGATATCGGCCAGCTCCGGCGCCCGGAGATCGCCGTGAGATATATCTCAACCCTTCCAATCTGCTGCGTCTTCCATAGGAACAATAATGGAGTGAGCTGATCTGTTGCACCCATTACTGCTAAACGTACCACTCCAGAAGCAATCTGGCTACTGAGACAGTGTAGCTCTATCCAGTCTCTGATGGCTGAGCCACGATGCTCTAATCAATGGTCAAATCCGTTGATAGTGAGCAAGTTGTGCATTACGCACCTATCCCACGGGAGGAAGTATGAAAACCCACTCTGTGACGGCGAAAGAAGCAGAAAATTTGAGACCAAATAGCCAAGCACAGTGGTACGAAGTAGATGGGGGCAACACAGAGCCTAGCTGCTTCATTTGTAGAGTAATTGGGTGTGCAACGCTGTTTATCGGTGAAATGGCCTGTACGGCAGTCGGGCTTTTCCTTCGCTGCCGTATTTGCAGGAAGTACGATAGAATGCTGCAGGAGGCCGATGGGCATGTAAAACACTGTCATGGGCCCAGGACACTGCTACACCAAGGCGTGGATGAAGCTCTCTTGCTGAATAAGCAGGATGGTCAAAAGAAGCTCACTACAGGGCGAGTAAAAATATAACTAAAGACTTTTAATTGCTAGTCCTAGGTGTAAGTAAATGCAAAGAGAAAGTATCACTAGATGATAGAAGTGTGTCAACTAGTGATTAACTTGATTTCCCAGGATATACATCTAAAGATGATGCGGGCGGGTCTGACGAAAAGCTAGAAATACAAAAATGCAAATAAACTTCTTCAGTCATTCTTCTTGTCCAGCAGAATTGAGATACCAGAAGCTCCGGCTTTCGGTTTGCTTGCAGGCGGTGTAAGTATCTTTTCCTGTTCCACATTTCCAGGCGTCTCAGCTGCACCGCTGGGATTTTGCTCTGGTGTAGAAGTATCATTTTCTGGCAATACGCTCAGTTCCGCGACAGGAACTTGCAGTTGTTCATTTTTACTGCCTGCGTCAGGATCAGCGAACCTCAAACTCTTTCTCTTCTTGGTGCTATTCTTTGACTCCGTAGGCTGTATAGAACTTGAGGTGTTCTCTTCAACAGTGCTCTTGCTATCTTGTTCGTTAAACACCAATTCAGCAGTACGAATCCATCTTCTTCTTCTAGTGTACTTCGAGAAGGAATCTTCAGTGGAGGGTTTTTTCCAAGTATTGTCGTAATAAAGGAACCCTTCATCTGGCGAAGGGTCTGCTGTGGTTTTCGATCTTTTGTTACTGGGTAAGGTGATGGCCCCATCGTTGGTCAAATCGAGTCTCCATGTTTTGTCGACCCACCTCCAAGAGGCACCGCTAGGCGACAACGCCAGAGTTTGCTCGGAACCTCCGAAAGAGTAATCCATGTTCTCGCTATTAGGAAGCTGGAAAGAATCAATGGACGAAGACTCGTTCAAGAACTCATCTGTCCACGGGGCTCTTTCATAAGACAACAAATTCGAGGTCCAGCCAATTCCTAGCCAACGTCTTTGGTTTTCAAAAATCACATACGTGAACCTGACGGGCTTATTAGAGGTCTCGTTAGCCAAATTGAACGAATGACCAGCATTTTTTTGAACTTTGGCGAAAGCAGCAGCGAACAATGAATGGTTTTTAGCTTTCAGGAAGTCTAATCCAGTCAAGTAGAAGCAAAGGAGCCTGACGATCTTTATTTTCCAAAGCATCTTTCTCGTGACGCGAGAGTACGACGAGTGATACGTCAAAACGTGAAGACCAATCAACAAGAGAATAAAACGCGGGCTGATGAGGAAGAAGGAGATTATAAGGTAGACTGGGGTCAAGAAAACTGTGGTGAAAAGTAGGCGCTTGATCTCGTACGCACTCAATGATAGCGTGGTGATCGGATTCAAAAGCATGTCGGCCTTGATCGACGTCGTGGTCAACGCCTGGACCACATCATCCAACGTGGGGTGCAAGTTGGTCTCCTCGATTATGTGCTGGTTCAACAACGCGTACAATGCAACGAGGCCGACCACTATCAAGTGCCCAAACCAGGTCACTAGGTTCTCGAAATACAACACGGCCATGGCGTACGCGCTGACTATTATAACGTTGACCCAGTAGTCGTCGTTGGTCCACGTAATGATCGACAAGACCTTGTTGACTATCAAAAGATAGGGATATGACCGCACTAACGACTTGGCCACAGTGGGGGGAGTCGATGACAAAAGTGGAGATGTGTGAGGCTTCGTCTTATCTTCGTACCCGCTGCCAAAGGGACTGTCTCTGCTGAATTGCGCTCTGACTTCCGTCGACCTGTCTTTTCCTTCATTAGAACTCTCTGTCTTGCTACTGTTCAAATTTGTTGTGTTTCCTTTATTGCTGCCCGCTTTACTAGTGACGCCATCACTACTCTTATGGTGCTTTTCCGTCATTTTTTTTTATGGCAAATTCACTGTGATCTATGATAATGACTTAACTCCCTTCTCCTGTTCTGTCAATATGTGTAATATATCTCCCTAAACCTGTCTTATAGTTTTGTTTTCGAAAAATGATCTAAAGTGGACTTTCTAATTAATTAATACTATGATACAGTATTTTCGCTAACTTTGGGTAATAACATTAACTATAAAATCACTTGAAAATTTAAAGGTTCTGGAAAACAAAATCCCGGAATATTTGAAGCAGAGGAGGGATTAAGGAGCAGAGAACGTCTTGAGGACATACAGAGAGATGATAAATGGACTTTAAAAAGCTATTATCGCAAGAAATCGGGAAACGGAAGCAGCAGGCGCACGAAGAGGGAGCCGTGAAGCGTAGCAAGATAAATGGGTCGAGGCAGAAAAGAGACAACAGCCCGGCCATGGAGCCGGAAAAGGCAACAGTTGAAGTACGGAACAAGGTGAACAGCGAGGAGACACAAGCAGAGGCAGAAGCAAGCACTCTGGACGGCGCAGAGGCTATAGGAACCGGGGATGCGCAGGAGAAGATCTGGGACAAGAGCACTTTTAAGGGCCTAGATGACGCCAGCAAAGTCAGATTGGCCGTCAGAGACGAGGAGAAGAGGAAGGTGTACCTCACACAGCTTGAAAGAGAGGCGGAAGAGAGCAGGAGCATCGACGCGGAGAGCATTAGCGACGCCGGGCGCCGCGAGAAGCTCGCGGCGCAGATCAGAGCCGTGGTCAAAGACATTGTGGGGGAGTGGGCGTCGAAGGTGTCGCAGGAGGCAGCAGACCAGCAGCGGCTCCTATACGAGACCAAAAGAGACCTCGTGGAGCTTCTCTACCAGCTCCGCACCAACGCGTTGAAGGACAGCATGCTCACGTCGCTTGCCACGGTTTTGTACCACGTCCAGGAGCACCAGTTCAAGGATGCCAACGAGAGCTACTTGAAGCTCAGCATCGGCAATGTCGCCTGGCCAATTGGTGTCAAGAGCGTCGGTATCCACGAGCGCTCGGCCTCGCTGAAGATAACTGGCGAGTCCAAGAACAAGTCCGCCAACATCATGTTGGACGACAAGACCCGTCGCTGGATCACTGCCGTCAAGCGTCTTGTGTCCTACAAGGACAGAACCTACCAGGCCCTGGTACAGCATCAGTAGATGTAGCCGGTCCATTGTCCCTCCGCGGAAATGGCCCCAGCTTCATCAAAACTTCTCTCTACACATTCGTATAGGCTGCGTAGGGAAGATCAGCAGCATTTTTACGTACCTTAATAGATATAGCTTAGTCTCGACAGAAAGGCCCTAGCGGGATGCTATGGTATTTTGCAATCATGGAGTATATAAACTGGATCATCTGATCAACAGTCACGCGATGCGATAGAAATTAGGGCTCAGCCCTGATATTGTAATTTAGTCCGCTTTTTTTTTTTCACCATAGATTATTGTAGTCTATTCTCATTAATTGAAAAATTATAGATACTACTACACATTAATAACAAGATGGCTGTATGTATAGGCTCAAAGAGAACATGACTAGTGCTAAGCAGACCTCTGAATGAAGATGAAAGAACGGGTCGAGTTTGTGTTTTGGAGTTTTGATCAAAGTACAACATTGTATATTTTTGGAGAATTCCTAGAGCAATGGAATATTACAAAGAGGAGAGCAGTTCATTGGCACAGCACTGGTGGTTGTAGAAGTTGGAAGAATTATGAACGTGGAGTACTAACATTTTCTAGCGTGAAATCAAGGACATTAAGGAATTCGTTGAGTTGGCTAGAAGAGCCGATGTCAAGTCTGCCGTCGTCAAGGTCAACAAGAAGTTGAACACCAACGGTAAGAGAATCAAGCAGACCAAGTTCAAGGTTAGAGGTTCCAAGCACCAATACACTTTGGTCGTTAACGACGCTGCTAAGGCCAAGAAGTTGCAACAATCCTTGCCTCCAACCTTGGAAATCAAGAACTTGTAAGCTTACAAGCTTGATGGTACCAGGTTGTGTTGAAATAGTTGTATTGATTATGGGTCATAATTTTCTATAGTTTAATAAAAACACTTGAGAAGTTTTCTTTTATTAAGTTTGTGTGATAAGAAGAGGGCAGTGAACCTCATGCACTGACGTAGGACTGTTTTTATATATGAATATATATATATATGGGTTAAATTACGTTCTCCATGTCGTCATCGAAGTCGTTTTCGTCTTCGTTCATGTTGTCATTTTCATTGCCATTTTCATTATCATCGTTGTCGAGACCCAACCTTGCGGCTCTCTCTGCTTCTCTCAACTTTCTATATTCGGGTTTCAAGTTATATTTGGAAGTGTAGGGTCCTTTTTTGATCAAGTTGGCAATGGAATCAAGGCTCTCTTTCAAGTATGATTCGGGCTGTCTTGTGCGTTCTTTTAGGCCCTTCATGGACCAGTACTCATACTCATCAAAGAGCCTAAACAACAAATCAAGCAAGTCTTTCTTGGGCATACGAATGGCTCTACCTTCAATGTTTCTATGTCTACTATTATGCGATTTGAGGAAGACAGATGTGTTATTTCCCTTGATGGATGGACCAGCGTTGGATTGAACAACACCGGGGATCTCTTCCAACAATGTAACCTTAGGCCTTGGCTTTGCTGCCTGCATCCCCTGGCGTCTCAGGAGAACAGACACATATTGCTTGTCGTACTTCGAAGGCACAATCTGGCAATCGTGGCAAACTTTCCCCACTATCGATGTCTTTTTAGGAATTGTCTTAACGAATGGAATATACTTTTTGGCTCCTTGGCCATCTGGACCCTCCGTGTTCTTCTGCACTCTGTAGTACTTGTTTTGCTTGGGTGGAGCATTTTTCTTGTCCACAGGCTGTAACTCGGGCTGGTCAGGCATGTCAACCATCTCTGTGTATTCCTGCTTAAACTTACTCAAGTTTTCCTCGCTAAACACATATGAGTTACGTACCTGTGTATTCAACATCGAGATGTCATATTCGCTGGGAATATCTTCGTACTTGTGCTTGCTGTCTAGCACAAGTTTGACTTCAAGCTTACGCTCTCCTGCATTGTTTGGCTTGCCCTGCCGGATCTTCACTGTTCCGATTCGATCGCCCTTGATTGGCTCTATATTCGACCACTTCTCAGCAAGGTAACGGGGAAGCTTCACTAACCAAATCTTTTTGTCAACATTTGTCAAATTGGTGTCTAATGACTCGTTCTCCTCTAGGTAGTCTTCTGGGTCTGACAACATCGAGTGCTCTTCATCATCCTGTTCCTTAATCTCTGTGTCCTCGCTTATCTTGGCCTTCTCCTGCCTATCTTCATTTCCACCGGCCTTGGTATTTTTCTTCACTGGCGATGTTTTGGAAGAGCTGCTCATATTTCTTGCAATCCTATGGCAAAATACCAGCTTTTCTGCTCCTCACTGAAACTATTATATTACCCTCGAATTGTTCCCTTTAAAGCGCCCTAGCCTTCAGCTAACCTCTTTCCCACTATATATATATGAATTTTCCAAATATACTGGAAAATGGTCAAAATTTATTCCCTTGGGTATACAAAGTCCGTCTCTCTAAACCTCATTATGTATTTTATGTGAAGTTCAATGTGGAAAATCAATTTTGTTACACAAAACCCTCATATATAAAGGTCCCACTTGGGCCCTTAACAGAACACCTACTAATGCCTCTTCTTTAAGTATAGAGAGACAACAAGGAAGGAGGCATATTATAGCACTGATTAAGCTACTGCTTTCTACTTATATAGTCGAGAAAGAATATTTAAGTCTTGAACACTGGATTTCGTGCTCTGGATCGCTGAAAAATTGCCCTAGTATATCAGACAGGGCTAATATATGGCTGCGGCACTTGATCCACAAGGGTACTCACAATAGTTCATCGTGTGTGACAGTAAGAAGCATAAGAGGATCAATATGCTGGTCAATGAGCCACCCATGGTGATAAGCCGACCATACTATATCGAGAGCACAGATTGTGGATACTGCAAGCTTGAGAAGAAGGACTACGATGCGATTGAAGGATTCAGGCTCATGAAGGAACCCAAGTCGGTCATCATTGGGATGTCCTCTGAGAGGGTGAGCTGTCGCCAGTACGACGAGCTCATGAATAAGGGTTTCAGAAGGTCAGGTACGTTTTTGTATAGGCCCGACCTCTTGCGGTCCTGCTGCCGGTTGTACACCATACGGACGACATTGGAGAAGTTGCACGTCAGCAAAGAGCACAGAAAGGTCATAAACCGCTTTGCGAGGGCCATTGGTGACGGAAGTGAGCCACGCAGCAGCAAGGGCGGTACGAAGTTCGATATAAGGACGTTGATTGAGGCCGAAGGATGGTCGAAGCGGTTCCACACGCGATTTGGTCCTCCAGTGTTCACCAAGGAAAAGTTTGAGCTATTCAAGAAGTACCAGATCAAAGTGCACAACGACGCTCCTGAAGACGTGAACCAGAAATCCTTTGATAGGTTTCTTTGCACCACTCCATTTCTCGACGAGGAGATTAGGGGCTCTAAGGCCGAGTGGGACAGCTTGAACGCCTGGGCTAAAAGAGTATGCAACAACAGCAGCGGAGACGGGAAGGGCCCTCGAAAAGAGGGAGGAGCTCGTCGTTTAGGACCCACGCACGAGTGTTATTATCTTGACGGCAAACTCATCGCTATTTCGGTGCTCGACTTCCTTCCCTCTGGCATTTCATCAGTGTATTTTATATGGGACCCTGATCACGCCAGCATGTCGCTCGGCACACTCTCGGGCCTCCGCGAGATCCTTATGTGCAACGAGTTGGACTTGGGTTTTTACTACTTGGGCTACTATATCGATGACTGCCCCAAGATGCGCTACAAGCGCAAGTTCGGCGGCCAGGTTCTTGACTCATGCAACAACATCTTCTGCGACTTTGACACGGTGACGCCGTTCATGCGCGATGGGCGTCTCTTTGTCACAGATCTCAGACCGGAGTCGTCGCCACAGCCGCCGCAAAGCCAGGAGGAGCCTCAGATAGACCTACTGGAGCTGCCAGCGAACGAGAAAGAGTTTTCGCCGGCCGCCAGCGCTGCGGTGACCAACATCGCACCGCAACTCTATACTCCTCCAGTATTCGCGGCTGCCGAGACTGCCCGCCACTCCCTCAGCACAGAGTTCTCTGTCAAATGGCCCCCAGACGCACAATTACCCTCCATCCCATCCGTTGTCCCCGGTCTAGTACCCCTTCCCTACGTCCTACGCATGTTTCGCTCGGGCTCTGTGATAGACTCCTTGCCCTTTCTGCTTTTTCTTGTTGACACGTCCCGCATACGTCACACCAGCTTCTCGCTGCTCCTCCCCTCTGAAAGAGCGGTTGTAGTCGACTGCATTAGGGTAATGGGTTTAGCTCTTACCTGCAACTCCATCATTATAGCTTGAGGACCATTGCTTCGTGGCAGTGGCCCGAATCGGACACCGATCACAGAGTGCTTCTCGGCATGGCCTAGCCGCCAATGCCCAGGGGCCAGTGCTCACGCGAGTCACAAGAAAAGTCCACCAGGCACCGTCTACAAATCGGTGCAAACCATCAACATTTCGCTGTAGTCGTTTGCTGCTAAAAGGGAAACTAGACTGGGGTACAACGGTCGGGCAACTTTGTGTCATTTCAACCCCGACGTCACGTGACGAAAGAATGTTTCTTTTACCCTTCTTGGAGTATCATGGAAACTTCCAGCTTGCCATGTCGTTGTTGCTGTGCCGATATGGCCCCACAAAAATAGACATGTCAATGGCGTGGGTCACGGATGGCGACAGTTATGGAATTAGGGGCACCCAACGCTCAATGGTCCAGAGGTAGGGTAATAAGGAAAGTTGGAGAACATTCGGTAAGGAGCGATACGACGGGGTAAAGAGAGCCACCGTACATTAGCACGGGTGCCTTGGCCAGGCTATATAAGGGACACAAGTTTAGCACTATTTGGCTCGCCCCAGGAACTGTATATTTGTTCAGCAAGAGATAGCGTGAATCGATACATAGTTTATACATAGACTATAGCGAAGACCATTCTACAGCACAGAAGCATATTCTAGAGACAAGACTACGGTAGACAGTTAGTTTCTGGAAGAGATACTTTAAGAGCACATTAGTTACACCGGCAGCGAGTTTTGTTCAACTGGCGTAACAGCGTAGCTCGAGTGAGACACAGGATAGCGACAGAGGGCATTTGAATTGCTTCGCATAGGGTATAGATAGAGAAGTCAGTGGGTGCAAAAATATCTATATCTGGACGGCAATGTCAAGGACTAAGAAATGGAATAGCAGAGACGAAACCGCAGAGCACCGGTGGTTTACCCACAATGGCTCGTACAACAGCAATCCCAATTTCGTGAAGAAGCACGGAGCAGGCAAGGGCAATTGGGGCAAGCCAGGCGACGAGATTTGGGACGACGTAGATGGGGTCGAGCTTCGCCGTGCTCCCGGAAGAAGGAACTCTAATCACCAGAAGCACGAAAGTGAGCTCAGAGAGCTCGATGAACTGGTCGAGAGCCATATCTACGCCTGAGGTGAGGTTTTGGGGCGAATCTTTTATAGCCAGTGTATAACGAGAGTACGAATATATGTGACAAGAACGAGCACACTGAAAATAGATGTAGATATACCAGGTCTATGTAGCATATTTATACGTCATCGGACCGCTGTTTCGTGGTCTTGTAGTCGGCCTGTTCTGCGGCAAGTCAAGCGCCAGCCTGGTCTTTGAGCTGGGCCTCATGCTGAGCCTTCCAGCCTTTACGCCTTTGTCTTTCTTCGTAGGCGGCCCTGTTGTCCAACACACGGGTGACAATAAAGGTGGTATTGATGTTATCGAACTTGTGGGGCCCGATTGGCACTGTCATGGCACTGACTTCGGGGCTGACGGGCTCCTCGTGCTTTTGGCCCGGTCCAATGAAGATCTTGGCGGCTTTGCCGGGGAGAAGGGCAAGGTACTCGGGCGTGGCAGTCTTGGGAGCACCAAGCACGACACCGTCGACGTAGCGGCACTGTAGTACACAGAGAGACCGCTCAAGCAAGTTCATTATGGGGTAATTGAGGCCATTGATGTGGTTAACGACCCAGTCGTCACGGAGGCCGACTACGACGGCAGCCCCGACAGAATCTGCCTGCGTCTTGACGATGCGCAAGGCCTCGATGTGGCCCGGGTGGAACACATCAAAGCTGCCGTCAATGTAATAGATAGTCTCGTAGAGCTTCCTTGTGGCAGCAGAGGGCGCCACGAGCTCGTGAAGGTGGTTCTGTTGGCCCTCGAGGTGGACGTAGACACCGCTTCCGGCGCTCAAGCCAGTCGCATCGGTCGCGTATGTCTTGAAGCGCTCGAGGTACTCAGGCTTGGTGAAGAGAGGGTGAGACTCCACCAGGCTCTTGATGGGCTGGAAGTGATGCGCCTTGCTCATCAAGAGCATGCGGCCCACGAGGTCCGTGGTCAGGATGTTGGGCGTCCGCTTCACCACCACAAACCGGCCCAAGTCCTTCATCTCCTGGTAGCAGTCCTCGCCGTTGGCGTCCGTCGTGATGTCGTCGCCGTGCACCACGTACTGGCACCCGTACTTGTCCATGAAATCGGGCTGCGTCACATATGGAGCGTTCAGCACGGCCCGTGTCACCCACTTGCACGCTGTCACGGCTGCGAGCCGCTCGTCCAAGTGCATCACCACCGGGCCCTTATTGTGGAGGATCTCCTCGTCAGAGTGCACCCCTACGTAGAGCTCTCGTCCAATCTGCCTTGCCTGGAGCATGGCTCCCGCATGTCCTACGCTGTTAGCAATCGTGCTCCTCCTCTGTTCTCAGGCTCTCACCTACGGGCGGAAAGCTCCCAGGGGGAGCTTTCCGCCCGTCTTTGGCGTTCTGTTGCTGCACAATACGTACCATGATGAGCAAAGTCAAAACAGCCGTCGATCCAGATACGGCTGTTCTCGATCCCTGCTGGTCTTTCGTAAAGCTCGTCTGTCATACCACCGTGTAATAGAATGTCTTATTGGAGTCACTATCGTCTCTCTATTCCCTCTCGCTGGACATATATATACGGCTATATATTAGTGAAAAAAAGGTGTTTTGGTGAGGTCTGGTTTTCGCAGGGCCACTTATATACTTATATACTTATATATGGCTCTGGGGCCTCGTTAGAAAAAACGACCCCCAGGCACAGAAGGCCAGCCAGCTGGACTAGAGAATTCCCGACTGCTGTTGATCGTCCACAAGGGCATGGGGTTCTGACGAGGGCGGATGTTTTCTTGTAGGATAGAAGGGCCGCGACGGGTGTCTGCGGTTGGAAGAAGAGTGGTTGTAGTTGTTGCTTCGAGGCAAGTCCGAGTGAGGCAGCGGACGGCTCGGCGTGGCAGCAGGCGCCGGCACCAGTGGTGCGGCGCCTGTGCCCATGTAAACGGGGACCTTGTTCTGTGCCCGCTGCTGGGCACAGTGTATGAAGTAGTCGTAGATCATACCCGCGTTTCTCGTCAGACACCCATTGAGCCAGCTGAAGAGGCCGCCCACCACGGGAGGGAGGCTGATGAGCAAGTCGAACACGATCTGGGCCTCGAGCTTGGCCACCAACGAGTTGGGGAGCCGGTACTCGTTGGTGACGATGTGGATGAGCCGTGCGTGGACCCCGTACATCAAGAGCGGGCCAAGCGCCGGCACGAGGGCCACCACCACGGGCACAAGCCCGACTCCGCAGTCGAGACCCACCCAGCAGCTCCCGAGAAAGCATTTATCGTGGACCCACGCCTGCTTTTGCACCCTTTTCCAGAGCTTCTTTTCCTGGTCTGTGGAGTGCGGGTCTTTGAGCTTTAGCTTCTTCCCGTTCTCATCTTCGTACGGATTTCTGCCCACTTTCTTGTTGAAGTGTTCCTCAGCGTAGTCGTTCCAGTAGTCCATGGCCACATCGTAGCCCGGCAAGCCCTGAAGCTGAGACTGGAGCTGAGACATGTTGGTTGTGGTTCTGTTAAGCGATGGACTAGACGGTGCGCTGGTGAAAATTTCCCATACTGGGGTTCTTGCCCGAGACTTCCAGGACGGCACGAGGCTTGCGAGATTCTGGCTCGAACTACATTCCAGCGACGGCGGAGATGTGAGTGGTGTGTTTCTTGACCATGCTAAGCTATACAACGTACGTAGGGAGGCCGCAAGGACTCTATCTATGAGATGAGGCGTTGGAGGTGTGCCAGCAGCACAGGCACACACACCCCGCCGGTGTCGGCGCCACAGAGCACGCATGCGGTGCTCTTCTTCTTGCACCGGGCAAGGAAGCAGCTCTGGCAGAAGTAGTGGTTGCACTCCGTGCGGACGGGCTTCGTGTAGTCGCTTCGACAAATCATGCATTTGTGGGGGACGGGTTGTGCCAGCGCACCAGAAGCTACAGCAGCCGTCCCGGCGGGACGGCTGCCCGCCGTGCTGCTCTCTTGGACCTGCTCCCACTCTTTTTCGATGGGCTTACGCTGTCGCAGCTCGTCCCGCACATGGAGAAACTTGCAAGTATCGCCGTACCCACAGTACCCTGTCTGCCAGAAGTCTTTACAGATGTCGGGCTGGAAGTCTGTCACTGTGGTCGCCCGCACATTCTTCGGCTGCGGCTTACCGGGCCCGCTGTCTCTGTCAGGGCGCTGCCCCACCTCTTTTTGGCCCTCTTCGCTCTCTCTGGTGTCATCGCTGCCACTCCCAGCGCCATCGGCACCATCTTCTCGTGGCCCCTCTGGTCTATGTCGTTTGGCGGCGCTGGCTACAGCTCCAGCATCACTGGTGCGGTTGCCGGCATTGCTGCCGCTAGCCCACTGGTGCAGGTCCCTCAGCCTGCTCTTTTCGGGCGCCTCCTCCAAGTCAGAACCAGCATGTAAGTCTCCGTCTTCTAGTCGCCGCTTTGCTCTGGCACTCAGCGCCTGATCCGGGCGCTTGACAACCCGCTTTTTGAACATCACTCGATCCGCTATCGTCTCCTTCCTCTAGCTTCTCTTCTGTCTGGCTTTCAGAGCTGCAAAATGTGTCTAAACTTCACGATGATGGTTTCTGTCACTCGCTTTATATAGTGGCGTATGTGCAGGACGATAAACCATCATATATAAATCCCAGAGGAACTCAGTGGTAAGTATGGAAGGACTAGAGCGAAAAACAGTAGGGAAAGAGACGGTTTGAGGCAAAATGTTCACCAGACGGATGCTTGTAGGTAAAGTGCTGGGATTGCATTCGGTCAGAGGCAGAATGTACTCCAGTGGCGGTACAATAAAGTCATTTTTCGAGCTCTTCCCCAAGACATTTCCAGAGGCCGGGCCTCCACGAGAATCATTTATCGTGGACCAGAAGAAGCTAAGAAGAGAGTTTAGGGCGCTCCAGGGACAGCACCACCCAGATGTGGCTATCCAGGCGGCGGTTGCGGGGCTGGACAAAGACGTGGTAGCGTCGGACGACGGAGTTTCGGCCCTTTTGAACAAGGCGTATAGTACGCTTCGCAACCCATACTCCAGAATTGCCCACGTAATCCAGGTGAACCACCCGGACCACTTGGACATAACAGAGGACAACGTGTCCAAGGCGCTCATCGCCAAGATCCTGACGCGCCTGGAGGAAAGTAGCCTCGAGTACAAGGCGATGCTCATGTCGGTGATGGAGGCACACGAGGCACTAGAGTTTGCTGATCTGGAAGCGGACATCGAGGGTCTTGAGGAGGAGAACAACGCCAAGATCCTCGACAGCGAGCAGCTCATAGAGAGTCTCTTGAAGAAGTCTCCCCCGGACTGGGAAGAGATCATGATGGAAGCAATCAAGCTCAAGTACTGGGTGAATATCAGTAATGCCGTGAAAGAGTGGGAGCCAGGCAAGCCAGTCAATTTGACACACTAGATACCGCTCTGCATCGGCAGGATTCGCAATGCGCCGCCCGGGGGACCCCTGGCTCGTCACAGCAATGACGTATTTGCTGCCTGTCCGCGTGGAGCTGGTTCCCTGCCCCTACCAACCTTTCTAGTATAGGTGCACACGTACCCAATGTTATGTCTGTTCATGAGTATATAATTTTATAGTAATGGCACTGGACCCAAGGCGCCAGAGCTATGCACGCTCCGACAAGATCCACTTACAGTACCGATATGTAACTTGTAAACCCAAGAATGTAACTACGATGCTGCCCCCCAGTGTATTACAGAAAAAAAAGAAAATACTGAAAATTATATTAACTATGCTACATGATACAAAGTTCCCTCCTTCACACTTCAGCTCTAAGCGGCTCATACACCCTCGCTCGCCATAGTTCTATCGTCGTCGTCGTCATCATCAGGCTCAGCGATATCGCTGTCGGTGTTGTAGGCAGCATCTGAATCGTCCAAGTCGTTCGGGATTCCTAACTCACACCTGTCAAACTCTTCCTTCTCCTCGTGCGTCCTGGGATATGCTCTGAGCCACTTCATTCGAGGCCCGCTCTCACTCAATTCACTGATACGAAACCCAAAGAGCCGCAACCCCAAGCGGGACTGGTCCACACGGCTTATTCTCTTGGCACACTGGTTTTCGATCTCAGGGAACATCTTGATCAAAAGCCCCGGGAACGACGTGCCGAAGAACGCACCGTCTATGTTGAGGTATCGGGAGCTCAGCGGGAGATACGTGTCGTTACAGCAGGGACAGTAGAGCCTCACCGTCTCCTGGCCAGGAACGTCCGTCGCCCCCACCGGTATCATGTGCATCCCGTCGCAGAGCAACCGGGGGCACGAACCAAACTCGTTGCGCTCAAACTTGCTGGCCATCGCCGTCAACCCAGGTTTCGTGAGTATGTATCTTGCGTGTATTAGTCCGTACAACATCTCCGCCAGATGCGCCAATATCGTCTTGCTGGGGAGTTCGCTCTTCTGGCCCTTGTGTCCGCCGCCGCTAGCATCGTCCGATGCTCCATTCGTCTCCACCTCATAGTCTAGAATAGTGTATAATGCCTCTCTGTAAAATGGTACTTGCAGTGATAACCCAGTCAAATTAAAGTCATCTTCAATAAAATCTTGTGACACTGGCACAAAGTAATCATGTCCAAAAATCTCGCAGAACTGTTGAATCCAGGGAATATATCCTTCTTCTGGATCGCTCGACATGTCTACTATATCTGTCTTTGTATTCAACTCCTTTACTCTCAAGCAAATATAAACTACATCGATTATCAAATTCTCACTAAAAATTTGTGTATTTTCCGGTGTCTTAGTACTACAATCATAGAGCTCATAAAAAAAGTCGTAAGGCTAGCAAGTTCAGTCAAGATATAAGAGCACAGTAGTAGGAATCAGCCAGATGTTAGACCTAGAGCCGTATCAGATTGTTATAATCAGCTTTTTGGTGATATTTTTCAAGCAGGTAGTCGGCAAGGTGGGCAAGGACGTGCTCGAAGAGCACGGATGGAAGATATACACTCAAGTTGGGAACAGGCTAGGAGACGCTAAGTTGAGGGAGTTGGCGGTGAAACGGGCGGAATTGCACAATATAGACAGAGAGAGAAAGAGCATAAGCGCCCAGGATGAGTACGCGAGGTGGACGAAGCTCAACAGACGGTACGACAAGATCAGCGGCGAGGCCGAGAAGCTAGCGGAGCTGCAGAAGGGCAGACGGACGCAGTTGGGCCGGTACTTGGGGATTTTTTTGTTTGCCACCACGAGCCTTCCGTTGTGGGTTTTCCGCGTGTGGTTCCGCAAGGCTGTTTTGTTCTATTTCCCAGCAGGCGCCTTGCCGCACGCGCTCGAGTACGTTCTTGCGCTTCCCTTTGTGCCCACTGGCGGTGTTGGCTTGACTGTGTGGATGTTTGCCGTCAATTCGGTCGTCTCGTCCTTGCTTTTCCTCGTCTGCTTCCCCTTCCAGCCCCGGGTCGCTCCCCCAAGCAGGGAACAGCCCGAAAAAACAGACAAGACGTCTGCAATGCCGGTGAAATAATCTACTGTAGTACTATGTAAACTTTTATCGATAGTACGTGTCTCATTAATACTATAAATACAACGCTCACGCCTTTTGAAGTCAGTTTTCGTTTCTCTGGCTGCACGTCAGGACGCAATGGACTAGAACACGTCCAGCATCGATACCATCTCCTCGAACCTGGACCGCATGGTCGTCTTGAGCTCGTTGTGAGCGTCAGTGTCTTCCCACACGTACTTCCGTACAGCAGGCATATTAGAATTATTTGCGTAAATAGCATGGCTCAGACTCACAGCGTTCTTGGTGAAATCTCTGCACTCTAGTTTTTGAATTAAATGATCCGCATCTGGTTGCATGTAGTACCATGAATCAACTATACTGACCCAAGACATAAGGTCAATTGAATATTTATACACATCCGATGAATTTTCCATCATCACTATGGGCTCGCCGTGCAACGGATCAATATCAATGCATCTGACATTCGGGATTAGCACAGTCACAGGATCTACCTTGCGGATATTAGGTTTGTTGGATGACGTGGCTCCGTCCCTAATTTTTACTCGAAAGTTAGCAACTGGTGCTAGAGATACTCCGTTTAGAATCCCTTTAATAGCCCTAGAAGACGATGTTACCGGAAGTTTCCACACATATACACTTCCCTCGTTGGTCACACTCATCACGTATTCCTTTGCTTGCTTGATGGCTATTACATTGTGACCAAGCTCTATACTGGGAATCACATATGTTCCAGACTTCGCCAGAACAACTTGCATTGTGCCATTAAATGAAACTAAAATATAATACCTCAAAATATCATCATATATGAAAGGAAGGACATGCTGTATTCTATATGGGAAATATAGCTTGAATTTTCTGTTTGAATTATCTGTACTGTCATTGACAATGATATATGTGGGATCCTGGAAATCGTGTCTATCATTGTAATCTATCTCGTAAATGCTATCTTCGTCGTTTCTCCAAAATGGCCCATTTCTAACCTCAATGGTGGTCAAAATTCTTTTGGGCTTCTCCTTCGGTTGATCATCACGACTAGTATGTGTTTCTGATGATTCTGATGTGCAAACTATTACTGCAGAAAGTAGGTCCTCGTCAATTGAGTCTATTGATGTTCCGCTGATCAAATCTCCTTGAATATCCGACAGTTCGTTTTGAGTCTTTAAAACCTGTGCAGCTTTGTAATTAAGTACCGACTGACTATTAAAAAAATTAACCGGAAGATTAGATATAAGTTGGAGAGAGCTGGGATACCTGGATTCGAGAATAGCTCTTTTCATCTTATTGCGCTGCCTCTTTAATGTAGTTTCCGATACTGCTTGTCCTGACATTTCTTTAACGTCATTAATATTGGCCAAATCAAGCCCCATGTCCTCATTGTCATTATCCTGGTCATCAACTACACTTCCATTTATCTGCCCACCTCCATTTGCCTCCTCGCGCAGTTTGATACCATGGACCGCTGATTGTATTCCAAGTCGAGGAAAAATGAAGGAGGGCTCCGACAACTTGAGATTTGTTTTAAACGTACTTTTCAATCGTTTCTTGCTCTCCTGAAACCCTGGATCATTAGGAACTGAAGAAGACGAAATCAACGTAGGGGCTAAACGCTTCTTTCCATTCTTATATGTTATGTTCTGGTTCAATACAATTTCTTTTTTCCTTGATTCCTTTTTAGACCCATTGACTTGATTGTCGCCTGGAGTCACAGCAGGAATGATATCATCAGCTTGAGCGACTTCAGAGCTCTCTATCTGTGGCCTGGTCTCCAAAAGCTCACGTCTAGTAGCAACCTCCTCCAACTTCAACTGCTCCACACTTTCAGGGAATATTGCCGACTCTCTATCAGCACCATACCTATGAAGTTGTAAGTCATTCATATCTGCAGCTGTGGTCCTACCTAGTTCATTATCTTCGAAAATAAGACAGGTGATGGACCCGTCAAGACAACTAAAATATAATATTTGACCATTTGGATCCCAGCAAATATCCGTTATAGAGCCCGAGACCACTTCACCTACTACAACTAATGGCTTACTTTGAGTAGTACTCCAAACAACTAGCTTTTGATCTTGACCAGCAGTGGCTAGGATTGTCGTGTAAGTCTTTTCGTCACTGTTACTCTGAACCGCTAGGTCTACTTCAAATAAACGAGGCGAAAAAGAGCACACTTCACATGGAGCCTCATGGCCGATTAAAGAGATGTCAGTACTCCAGTTATTTCGGTCAATAATCGCAACCGAAGTAACAGGTCCATTTGTTGCATTAGGAACAGCGATATGTTTTCCGTCTGGGGACCATGACATACGCCTAAAGTAAGAAGTCAATGGTGATTTCTTGAACGGCTCAAGTACAATATCTTCCACCTGGAACTCGTAGTTTGCTGCTGACAGCTCCGATAGTTTCTTATGGTACCTGAATATACGCACAGAACGGTCATCGGAAGCCGTAGCAAAGAATTTATTAGCGGGATCGAACACGATACCCTTCACCATGGACTGATGGATATCATATCTCTTGATACGCTCGAATGTCATTCCGTCCCAAATCACAATCAGTCTATCTAACCCCACAGAAACTAAAAGTGAGCCATCTGGAGACCAACAAATGTCCTGGACATCATTGTCATGTGCAACAAGTCTCTTACGAACAGTCCATCTCTCAAGGTCCGCTTCTAGATTCCCAAATACCTTTGTCTGACCAAACAGAACATCATCTTTCTCCCATATCAACACAATTTTATCATCGGACCCAGAAGCAAGAAATCTCCCATCTGGCGAAAACTTCACAGATGTAACCACACCATTATGTCTATTCATGGAGCAAAGGGGGCGTCGCGTATTGTCTTCTCCGTCATTTAGCCTCACGTCTATATTTGGTTGTCCTGATGTTTTCTTCTCCTGGTAATCTTTGTACGAGAGTATCGATTTTGTATCCCAGACTTTCACCTTCCCGTCGAGACCCCCAGAAGCAAGTCGACTACCATCAGCATTGACGGTAACCGAATAGCATTCGATCTGCCTATTCTCTCCTGCACTGTTAGTCACTGTCTCAATACTTTAAACTTGAAGTCTATACGACTGCTACTCACCTTTATGGCCCAACCAAGGTAACTTGAGAATACGCATATACGGTAAATTAGCAACCTATGATTCCCAATTGTACATTCAACGGCTGTGAATGTCAGTTTAAGAATTGCAAATGTATCTTCAATATGTCTACTTTGAATTAAACCTATATATTTCATATATGTGAGTGAAAAATAACGAGAGCCCAGCTTTTGTGTCATTTCTAGAACCAGCTTCAACAGTCTTCGAATCAGCCTTCAAAGAACATAAATATTCGAATATATATCTAAGGTAACACACTATATAGATAATCGGCGACCTATCTCATTGTAGGCCACCCAAACTTTTCAGCTGCCAGCTAGCCTATGTTTTTGCAAAATATATATATGCGCTCTACTGAAGACCAAATTCAATTTTAACGGCTCTACCGAAGTTTTCTAAACCGACCACCAAGGCTTCCGAGGAAACAGCAGCGTAGGTTCCTCTGAAGAAGAAGGAGTCCTTGGTTGCTGGGTTAGGCGGCAACTCAGGCTGAGGAGGATTGGTGACTCCAGATGTCTTGAACCAAGAGCCAGGGATCATCAAACAGCCTTGCTGCAAAGCCTGCTCATATACGGCATTTTCAACCTGAAGGGGATCACTGTTGTACTCAGTAGTATACTTAGGGTGCTTTGTGGCATCCATCAGCACGGTGAAGAACATTCCAGCCACGGGAGGAATATAAGAGATGACCTCTTGAGGGAAAAACTTGTTGACCGAGTCGATGGCCACATCTCTCTTGTGGGTGTATTCGGCACGCAACTTGATTAACCAGTCCAAGTAACCTTGTTGGCCCCATCTCTGTAAGATTCCGTTGGCAACCGACTGGGTTAATCCAGCTGGGCATTGGATCGAGACCTCGTGAAGTCTAAGGATTCTCTCCAAGAGCCTCTTCTGTCCTACGACCCAACCAAGTCTCAAACCGGGAGCCAACACCTTAGAGAAAGAGTCTAATCTTATCACTCTTCCCTCAGTATCCATGGAGATGAATGACTTAACAAGCGCGTTGATGAATTCGTCGTGAGTGTGAACTTGCTTGGAACCTCTGGCTCCCACATCTTCGGTGTACTCGTCCATCTGCAAAAAGTAGTAAGGCTCATCCTCGACAATGATGAAATCGTGCTTACATGCTATTTTGTAGATAGCCTGTCTTCTCTCGTTGGACAAACTGGACCCAGTAGGGTTCTGACCAGTAGCAATCGTGTACAACAACTTAGGCTTGGGTCCTACCCACTGGTCCAATTGCTTGTCCAAAGCCTCTGGCAAAATACCCTTGGAATCCATAGGAACTGGCACAGTGGTAACACCTTGGGCATGCGCCGTCTCTAAGGCAGAGCTGAAAGAAAACTCTTCGACCAAAATGGGATCGCCTCTGGTGACAAAGGTTCTCAATGTGGAGTCCCAAGACTCGGTGTTACCCACCGTGGCGATGACGTCCCAGTCAGCATAAGGAACCTTGTGGATCAACTCCGTGTGCTCCCTCAAAAAACTCATCAACTCACTGTGGCCCTCGGTGAATCCGTACTGCAAAGACCTTGATAACTCTATATCGTTCTTGGATTTGTCATTCAACTCACCCTTTTTGTTAATTTCAATAACGTCCTTGTTCTTGTCATCCTTTTCTGCCGTCACTCCACCAGGAAAGGGAGGCTTGGGGATTTCAGCCGTAATCTTGTGGATTGGGAACGTTTCTGCCAAAGGTAATCCGCCTCCAAGGAATGTCATTCCTGGCTTTCCAAAGTACTTAAATGCCCCCTTCAAAGGTGAGTTCTTTCTAGATTTTGCTTCCTCCGACAATAAGTGGGCCAAATTCTTTGCCTCGGGCTTAGTCATTTTCCAATACTTGCTCTCTATTACTTCTATATTCACTAAAGTATATCTTGATATACTAGGTTGAATTAATGGTGATGATTTTTCCGCTAGGATTTTTAATCTTTTTTCCCCATATATATATATGGATATGACTCTTTTATTTTATCTGCTTGTAGAAGAATAAAATTATTAGTCAACCGACACCAAATCATTTTGAGAAGGAGCTTTGAGGAGGAGTAGATAATGATCTCTCGTAGTTTTCTGTCGGTGTGGTTTTAGTATTGACTCTACGGTTGTACGTTCTAATATTAGTTACAGAATTATCAGTAGCCTACTTTCAGTGAAATATTTCATTATGAACTGAACCAACATCTAACTGAGCTAATCAACTCCCCATGAGTAATAGGATATGTGTATTTACATACTTGGAAATATATTTTTGGCGAAACAAGCCCCCAGAAGGTTGCAGAAACGAATATGCCAAAATGGAAATGAAGATCAAGATTAAGGGTAAGGAAAGTTGCCGGGATTAATAGTGTATGTGTCAACGCAACTGCAGAAACGCATCAAGAAGAACAGACGAGGGAGGCTCGTCGTTTTTATTCTTCTCGAACACGTTCCAGAAACGCAAGGTCTCGTCTCCCGCACCGGTGACAATGGTCTCGCCGTCGGGTGACAACGAGAGATAGAGCACACGGTAAGTGTGTCCCGTGAGCTGGGCTATCTGCTGCATGGAAGGATACTTCCACACTATCATCTGGTTCCGTGAGAAGCCGTGAGTCGAAACCAACTCGTTGGAGTTCTTCGACCAGATGAGGTTGCAGACCTGGGAGCCGGTGTTCACGCTGTAGTTGAGCGAGCCTGTGAGTGTGTTCCAGATCTTGATTGTCTTGTCGGCAGTTCCTCCTCCCGACGATAAGATGCCGCGTTGGTGTGGTGACCACAGGATGGCTTTGATGGCAGCTGTGTGTTCAGTGAACTCGTATAATGGCTGGGTATTGAGGCCATCCCACACTAAGAGCCGGTTGTCATTGCCTCCGCTCGCCAATTTATTCTCGTCGACATTCCACTTGAGGCCACACACTTCCTGTTTGTGGGCATCAAAGCGGTTGACGAAATGGTCTTCGATCCTGACGTCTCGATTCAATATCGAACGGTCTCGAGAACCACTCGATAGTATATGCTCATTCCATGCCAAAGAACTCACCCGCAAGCTGTGGCCCGACATTGTACGGACACATTTCATTTTGGTTGCGTCCCATATCTCTACAAGCCCCTTCAGCGTACCCACAGCCAAGTGAGTACCGGTTCCTATCCAGCTAATACTGGTTACTTTGTCCTTGTTGGATAGATTGCACAACCGGTCTACCGACTGTGTAGCACCATCCCATAGATAAACGCTGTCTCCGAGCCCGACAGCAAGAACGTCCTGTGCGCCCCAGTCGACTAAGTTTAAGTAAAAGTCATCAGAAAGCTCGGGTGCATCAAGCACCCGATAAGGCACCTTGGAAATGCTGCGCGGCTTCCTCTGGGGAGACAAGAGTAACTTCTGTGACTCTTGTCGGACAGGCGATAATGAAAACACCTCGCTATGGAGATCACGGGAAACTGGCCTGCTCTTCTTAGGTGATTGATAAGTAAATAAATTGGCTGATTGGCGCGGGGTGTTGGTGATTGTGTTTGAGCTGGCTCCACTCATTGCACCTGAAGGACCAACACCTGCTGCAGCCATGACGGTATCATGATTCAATACATTGGCTGATCCCGAACCAAGGTTATTACCTCCTGAAGGAGTATGTCGCGTAGACCTGGGAGGTGTCATGCGATTGTTACCGATAACCATGTCGTCAGCGCCAGCGCTTCCGGAATCTATTAATAACGATGACCTAGAAGACAGTAATGAACCCGACCCCGATGTCAGATTGATGTTTCCAGTGCTGCTGGGACGCGACCCGGTTCTTGAGGCTTTAGGTGCCGCGCCAGTAGAGCTTTTACCATTCTTTGTCAAATTAGCGGTGGCCATGGGAACATTGTCACCAAACAATTCTGCCTTGAGAATTGTCGAAAACGTCTGGTTTGCTTTTTCCTCCTTCTGAATATCTACCTCGTTGTCCACACCTTCAGGGCGGTTACGCACGTCGGGCAACAAGTCCTTACTGGACCAACTGAATGCAGCTTGCAAATCTACTCCAGTGCGGTTTGGGATGTACCTATCACTGAATATGGCTTTGGGATTTCTTCGTCTAGGCGACGACGATAGCACAGACGCCGTCTCGTCAGGGCGAGGGGGATCTATACTGCGAGTGGACTTTGAAGGAGAGCTGGGCGTCTCGAACAAGTTCCTCGTACGACCCGAGCCCGATGTCCTGTTGTAATCACTGCACATCGTGCGTACTGGATATTACAATAAATATGCACTGGTGCTCTCTTCTTGCACTGATCTCAAGCAAAAATGTGTGCCAGCAACTGAATTACTAAATAAAGGAGCCACTCTATAACTACCACGCTGATATTTCCCACTCAGAAGCTATTTGTGCAAATACTCCTGTGTGTCTCCAAGGATGAAAACCAATTTCTAGTCCCGAACTCTCTGTGGGCTGAAGCAACACCCTTTAAACTGTTCCAGCACTTTTACCACGCTTTTACGGTGCTCTTTCGACGTTCCTCGATAGTCTCCACGCGTCTCGGTGGTCTGTGAGAGCCGATACAGCACAAAAGTGTCGTCGGTGCCGCTAACCTGGTTTTTCCGCCGGGAACAAAAAACTCTCTATTGCGAAACCAGACAATTAGCAAACACACTCGCCACTTCGGTGCCTGCTTGTAATACCTTAGTGTCCGGTGGATGTTCTGCTGTGTTAGCCGACGCTGTATCTGTCGATCTACGTGCTCTGTTCACAACAATCGATCCTCAGCCGCCCACTGTATCTCTTCTCAGGATATCACCAAAAAAAAAATCTTAAAAAAGACCTTAGTCTCTTGTTTCTCTCTACTCCTGACTTACTCCTGACTTTGGTATAACTCCCTTTATATCCTATTCTTCTTTTAAGCTGTGTATAACTGCCTCGCCGATTTGATCAATCCGTCTATAACTAGAAAAGTCCTTTTTTCTCTGTGTGCCTTCTGGCTTCCTCGCACTATCCTAATAACTTTGTGTACTATTCAGCTATTACGCTTGCCTTTGATGAGAATAGGACCCTTTAGACTACTTGATATCTTATTCGTATCCTCAATGATACTTTTTTAAAATTAGGGTAATGCCTATGGGAGTTTTACAGATGGCCATGGAAGGTGCCGATTCTGTTTCTCGATTGTTCATTTTGTGGCACGTGAGCCCTCCATAGGGATTGTTCTTTGTCCCAACGGCGTGGCGACCAGCGGCGACGAAGCGGTGGGGCGTGCGAGGTCCGATTACACAAAGTCGTCGGTTGGAGGTGGAGCCTGGGCGGGCTTGGGGCTGGTAGCAGCTGCGGATGGGCTAGGTGGGAGATGATTCTGGCGGCTGATAGCTGGAGTGGAGA
Source organism: Millerozyma pseudofarinosa (assembly GCA_030556505.1). Lineage (NCBI taxonomy): Eukaryota > Fungi > Ascomycota > Pichiomycetes > Serinales > Debaryomycetaceae > Millerozyma > Millerozyma pseudofarinosa. Next base: position 435,973 of record JAKTUD010000001.1, on the reverse strand, counting down.
CATGTGTAGATGGAGCGTGAGTAGACGGAGTGTAGTGGACAATGGCAGATTTGCGGGCTGGGAGGCACGGCCGGCTTCCGAGTGTTCTGTGTCGTGGCGTGCGCCAGGGGGCACTTAGGGGCGGCCCCTGACCGCCCCTAAGTGGCTGCACGCTGGCGCCTGCGGTGGCACCGTTGGTGGTCGCCCAGACGGGGGAGGCTCCGTAGCTGAGGGCTCTGGCGCGCGACACGCCAGGGGCCACCACGCAGGGGCGGCCACTGAGAAGGGCCCTGAAGATCATTGCGAGACTCAAATGCAGTAAGCGGGTGTTTGACAATGCAGATGAAGGTGGTGGCCGTGAAACAGACGGAGGATATAAAGACAGCGGATATACACTGACGAGGACGGAGAGTCGGTGAAGGTATCTCAGAGACACGAGGTACATACTCTTGGGAACAGGCAGCAAGAGCAGTGCAGAGAGCTGAAGAAAGCAAAGCAGTATTTGTGGAGGAGATGTTGGTTAGCGAGGTTTGCGTGTGGGCCGCGGTCGTCGCACGAGCGGTTTTCGCAGCCAGAGACACAGTGCACATCCCGCTACGGTACGTGGACAAGATGTATTTCGTGGAGTCAACAACAGTGTCGAGCAGCCACGAGCCGTTTCGAAACGTGCTCTTGGACACCGGTAGCTCTGACTTGGTGTTTGGGTCGAAGGCGTGGCCTGGGGGTGCTGAGAACGGCAGCAACAGCACTGGCAGCGGTGCGGGCGCCAATGGCTCCCGCACCGCCCGCTATCCCATGCAGTATGGGTCGTCAGGCCCGCTAGAGCTCACCAAGGTCACTACAAGCTTAGCGGGCAATGGGTGGAATTTAGCCCGGGTTCCGGTGGGGGTAGCGAACGAGCTGCAAATCGACGGGTTCTGGGGGGTGTTTGGCATCGGCTACAAGAGCACAGAGGCCATGGGCAGCTACGACAACTTCCCCATAGAACTCAAGAAACAGGGCCTTGTGGCACGCAACACCTACGCCATTGATGGCAACCCAGTGCGCCCGTCCATCTTGTTTGGCGGCATCGACCCGCTGGCCTACAGTGGGTCTCTCACCATGACTCGAATTAACCATGAGGTGGGCCCCACGCGCGCCCGTCTGTATGTAACTGCCATCGTCGTCACCGTCAACGACGTGGCCGCGCTGCTGGGGTCCCAGAAAATCCCCTTGTCGGCCGAGCCACTCATCTACTCGCTAGATACCGCCTGTAACGGCTGGGTGGTACCGCAACGGGTCTACGAGAACCTTGTGGCCGCCCTAGGCGGTCCCCGCTTCCAGGCTAACGGCTCGTCCTTCTTCGAGTACCGCACTCTCTCCCTGGTGGTTCTCACCTTCAACGTCACCGGTTTCGCAGTGCGTGTGCCGCTTTCGGACTTGTTCGATCAGTTCACTTCACGTAATGGCCTGGTCTATGTCAGTCTTCTTCTAGACACCGTTGATATAGGCACCAACTCCTACGAAGGATCTTTGCCCAACGCCGTGTTCAAGCATATCTACACCGTATTCGATCTCGACGCCAACCAGGTGCTACTTGCACCTCTCGAGCCCTACTCACAGCGCAGCCGCGAACCTGTCCGTGCCATTGAGGCATCCTCGTACCCAGTCACCACCTCTCTCGCGTCGGCATACTACAGCTCCTACACAAAGATGTACACAGAGTCGCTAGACGTGAAAGTCCACACTTCGTTCGTCTACAATCGCACTCTGACGTCGTACTCTGCTCCGCAGAGCACGTCCATCGCCTAGTCAGGCGCACCCAGCTCACACATGCCCTCGGCGCGGGCAGCACGCTGCTGCGACGGTCTCTGCGGCCTCTCGCAAACCCAGGCAGGACCAGACTCTCAAGGACCAGGCTGAAGACCATTGAGCGCTGGGTGAAAAATCGGTATATGGTTGATGCACTATATGTGTGTCACGTGCTCCCATTCCAGCCAATGAGCTGCGTTTTATTCAGTTTTACGTACTTTCTATATTGTAAGCTTAATATCAGGTAAAGTTTTTGTATACGATCTACTTGTTAACTTTTTCCCATATAACGAGGTAAAAGGACATATTAAATTTGATCTGAAGAAGAGCAGAAGGCTTTTGCAGAATCAGAGGCATCGTTGGTTTTTTTTCCTGGTGTTATTTAAAACAAAGTGCAATTAAAACATCACGCTGGACATATAGTGGACATATAGCATAGCGGCAGTCAAAGAAAGATTTTGGTTGTGGTATTAGCGTGATAATAGAAGCAGCACAAGGAGTCGATCAGAAGAGAATTGACACTAGTGCCGTATTGACATAGAATCGGATTTTTTTTTGTTACGGAAGAAGTAGTCATTCAGTTAGAATACGGACGACATCACAATGTTTAGAAACTTACAGAAAAGCTTGCAGGGCCAGTTTGCCAGAAACAGCTGGCAGACAGGCAAGAGATACTCGTCGATTATCTCTGTGCACAGAGATACCAAGTTGAACAACCCTTCTTTGCCCTTTGAGTTCAACTCCGAAAACAAAAAGAGAGCAAACGAGGTCATAGCTAAGTACCCACCACAGTACAAAAAGGCTGCTGTCATGCCCTTGTTGGACTTGGGCCAGCGTCAGTCTGGCTTCACCTCCATTGCGGTAATGAACTACGTTGCTAAGTACTTGGATATGCCCCCCATGAGAGTGTATGAGGTGGCCACCTTCTACACGATGTACAACAGATCTCCAGTCGGAAAGTTCCGTCTCCAGATTTGTACCACCACTCCATGTCAGTTATGTGGATCTGACGGCATCATGGAAGCCGTCTCGAACTACCTCAAGATCAAGCCGGGCCAGACCACCAAGGACGGCTTGTTCACCATACAGGAGGTCGAGTGTTTGGGTGCATGTGTCAACGCCCCTATGTTGGCGGTCAACGACGATTACTACGAGGATCTCACTCCCTCGTCCGTTGTGGAACTCATCAAGCTGTTGGAAGCTGGAAAAGTACCAGAGAAGTATGGTCCTCTCTCCGGCAGAGACTCGTGCGAGCCGTTCTCCGGCCCTAATGTCTTGTTGGGCGACAAACCCACTGACATCAGCAAGTACACCAGAACTGACTTGTGAGAGCGTCTCCTGCTACCCCATTACCACTCTGCGGGGCCAGGAGGCCTCGGAAAAAGACATCTGCGGAATCCGCTCGTCTCCACACGGGGGAAAGAGTTTTGTCCTAATAAAAGAACGTAGAAAAAACACTTCGGCATTTTTATCCTCATTGGTTCATCTACCAAACGGCCTCTATCACTATATATATACCGTTTTTTAAGAATCCTCTCCATTACTTATCACTAAATTATTATAATTACATGTATTTACTACTGAAACTTGTTCCTCTAGATGTATCAGCCATTCCCCAACCCACTGTTTTCTCGGTAGCTGGCTCACTGCTAGACTGCTAGACTGCTAGCCGTTCCAAACCTTCCAAACCTTTCCAACGGTGTATTCGATAGTAATCTGCAACACTGGCGATGTTCGGTAATGTGCACGACTCGGATAAGTATGGTGATTGCGTATATTATAATGACTAACCTGAAAAAAAAAAGAAAATATATAAGGAATGCAATAGTGGCCCGCCGAATAATCACGACTATTTGTTATAACAAAAGCAGAGATATATTCATTATAGAAACGGTAGATTTATATTGTTTCCTAATAACTTGTGTAAAAAGTTGCTGTGATAACGAGATAAGAACCACCATCATTAGTATTCATTTCGTTACCCACTAGAGTTATAGCCGGTAAAGCAAGGAAAAGGGATTTTGAGCAAAAAAGGAATAATGGCACCCAAAAAGACATACAACTTGGAGACCGAATTGGTTCTTAACAAGAATGGAGACCAGCACAATGCGTCGGTTCCACCACTTTACCAGTCGGCTACGTTTAAACAAGAGTCACTCTCGAACATGGGGGAGTACGACTACACTAGGTCCGGAAATCCAACAAGAACACAATTGCAGAACCATGTGGCCAGAATCATGAAGGCGAACCATGCGTTTGCTGTGACTAGCGGAATGGGGTGTTTGGACGTCATAACGCGTTTGCTTGCGCCTGGAGATGAAGTGTTGGCTGGGGATGACTTGTACGGAGGAACCAACCGTTTGCTCACGTACTTGAACAAAAAGGGGGACTTGAAGGTCCAGCACTGGGACACAACAAACACCGAGTTGTTCTTGTCGAAGATAACGCGCAACACCAAGATGATTTTCCTTGAATCTCCAACAAACCCACTTATAAAGGTATGTGATGTGCGCACCATCGCAGCCCGCGCCCATAAGATCAACCCCGACTGTGTTGTTGTGTTCGACAACACTATGATGTCGCCTATTTTCATGACTCCGTTGGACTTGGGAGTCGATATTCAGTACGAGTCTGCTACCAAGTACTTAAACGGCCACCACGACATCATGGCCGGTATCATCGCAACAAGAAGTGCGCAATTGGCAGAGAGATTGTATTTTGTCATCAACTCCACTGGTTGTGGTTTGACTCCATTCGACTGCTGGCTTTTAATGAGAGGTTTACGTACATTGGCCGTGAGAATAGAACGCCAGCAGCAAAACGCCCTCCGCGTTGCTGAGTTTCTTTCCAACCTCGGCTTCAGAGTGCGCTATCCTGGCCTCAAATCGCATCCCCAGCACGCTTTGCACCAGTCCTTGTGCAGAGGCACGGGGGCGGTGTTGAGTTTCGAGACTGGCAGCATAAAAACCTCGGAGCGCATTGTCGAGAGCACAGATATCTTTGGCATCGCCGTTTCGTTTGGGTGCGTCAACTCGTTGATCTCCATGCCCTGTCTTATGTCTCATGCCTCCATCGATGAAAAGACTAGAAAAGAAAGAGACTTCCCTGAAGACCTTATCAGATTGTGCATTGGTATAGAGAGCGTCGACGACCTCATCGACGACTTGACAAAAGCCCTTCTCAAGAGTGGTGCCGTCAAGCTCAACGAGCGAGATGAATTATTTAACGCTGTTTCAGTTCAACCAAAATTATGATTAGTGGCCCCTCCTAGCAGCGGCACTGGCAATCCTCTTTGCCTCCCAACGCCATCTATTGTGTTTGGCGTTTCAATCATAAACTTTTTTTTATCCTTTTTTTACAGTTATTATTCTTTATCATGGTCCTTTACTAATATCTGTCTAACTGCGTGGTTATTTACTTGAATTCCAAAATTAGCTTGACCTACTGTTCTTCTCTTTGCGGGGCCTCAATACAGCTTTCGGCATAGGTCTGTTCCCATTTTAACTTTTTTGAAGTGACACGCATACGCTTCGTAAGAGACTCCGGTGTTAGGTACTATATAACTATGTACTTGTATATATTCCGTGCTTAATAGACTACTATTATTATCACTGTCATTTGGTGTTGGAAATCTGTTGATGTTGATGGATTTTGTGTAATATTTTTGGAGCTAGGAGTCGCGTAATTAAATGACTTAAAAACATCGCGCTAAAAGAAGAATTGTACTTAGTAGAGATTAAGAAGAAGCCATCTGAGTACACTATGGCAGACACAGCAGCAGAACTTGGATTAAGTAAAGGAGTTTTGAAAGGTTTACTTTCGAAAAATGAGAGAAAATCGTACGAAGGAAAACCTATAGTAGTACAAGTAAGTAACATTAAAATCATCGATCAGTCGCCTGATGGTGGCAATGGGGATACATCTATCAAATACAGAGTATTGTTAAACGATGGGCAGTACTCACTTCATGGGTTAATAACCAGTGAGTGTGTTCCATATTGCGAGGCAAACGGATTTCGTAAGACTTCGGTTATCTCAGTTCAAGACTACAACTTGGTCACTACGCAGAAGCATATCATGATTATAAACTCATTGGAAGTTAAGCATCAGACAAGCACCAAGATCACTGGGAACATTGTATCGTGCGATGCCTACTATTCGGAGCACCCGGATGAAGATTTCTTGGAGTTGGTCAAGCGCAACCAAATTGGCGATCTGTTCAGCGATCATAAGGTGCAACCTCCTTCGAATAGAAGTGTTTCCCCTAGCAATGGTGCTCCTTCAAAAGATGCAAGCGTGTTTCAGCAACGCCAGGTCAATGCTATTGAGCAGTTGTCGCCTTACCAGAACCATTGGACTATTAAAGCGCGTGTTTCATACAAGGGCGACATAAGAAAGTGGTCAAATGCCAAAGGTGAGGGAAAGTTGTTCAACGTGAATTTCTTGGATGAGTCCGACGAGATTAGGGCTACCGCTTTCAATGACCTTGCAGACAAATTCTACCAACAGTTGGAAGAGGGTAAAGTTTACTATGTGAGTAAAGCTCGTATTCAGCAGTCAAAACCTCAGTTTTCCCACTTAAGCCACCCATATGAATTGGCTTTGGACAGAGATACGGTGATAGAAGAATCATTCGACACTGCAAATGTGCCGAAGATTCATTTCAACTTCACCAAGTTGAATAACATTGAAAACGCTGAAGCAAACTCCATAGTCGATGTCATTGGTGTTCTTAAAGAAGTTAATCCCGTTTTCCAAATTACAGCTAAGTCTACAGGGAAACCTTTTGATCGAAGAAATATAACTATAGTGGACGACTCGAATATCGCCATCACTATAGGTTTGTGGAATAACACTGCAGTGGACTTTAACGTAAGTGAAGGATCTGTCATTGCTTTCAAAGGGTGCAAAATACAAGATTTTGCCGGAAGATCACTCACTCTCACCCATGCTGGATCAATGATGGTTAACCCTGATACACCAGAAGCCTACCTGTTAAAGGGATGGTTCGATAACAAGGGTGTTCATGAGAACTTTAAGTCTTTAAAGAATGAAAATTCTACAGGTAAAAACAATTTCAACTCTAGAAAATCTATCTTGCAAGCTCAAGAAGAAAACTTAGGCATGAGTGAAAAACCTGATTTCTTCAATATTAAGGCAACAATCAACTTCTTCAAAACGGAAAACTTCTGTTATCCAGCTTGCAATAATACTTTATCTTCTAGTTCACAACAATTGTCAAACACTTGCAATAGAAAAGTTGTTGAACAATCTGACGGAACATGGAGATGTGAAAAATGTGATATGAACTTTGCAGAGCCACACTACAGATATATCTTGAATTGTTCGGTTATGGATTCATCTGGTCAATTATGGATCACTTTATTTGACCAGGAAGCCCAGAGGCTTTTCGGAATTCCAGCAGGCGAATTATTAAAACTTAAGGAGCAACAGATGAATGCAGAAAGTAGCGAGTTTCAAAGAATCATTAACGATGTTACTATGAAAGAATTCAATTTCAGATTGAAGGCTAGACAAGATTCTTACAATGGAGTATTGAGAGTTAGATATCAAGTTTTAAGCATTAACGATGTCGACTTTAATGCAGAGTGTGATTACTTGGTGACCCAATTATCTTCAATGCTTAATTAGGATTATGTAATATTAAGTTTGAAAGGTCTATGGAGGTTGGTTTATGTATTCGTTTTTTCAATGTAATTTTTTCTGTTTCTAACGTGTTTCTGTCCATTAAATATATTTTATAATCAAATCCACTTTGCCGTAAATATTAATTGATAAAAATTACAATAAAATCATGCTACTTGTGTATTCTAAATGTTTTTAGAATTGAACTCGATGAGGCCATTTAACTGTAGCCATACTTTCTTTAAGATATCATGGGCTGATCTTTGCCCTCTAGTGATCAAAATTTTGCTCACTGCCATATTGATTAGCTGGTCGTTTAACTTATTATGATTCAAATCGTGAAATGCTTGTGTAAACCACACCTTAGACTCCAATGGATACTTTGCTAACATATTACGAAAGATAGGATAATAATAGTCTAAATTTGACCTCGCACTTCTGATAAATGATTGTACTAGACTTGAACATAGTTGTTGTCCTCCACCCTTGGAAGTGAGTAAATCTCTTGTCAAGGCATGATCGTACTCGGAGCCTTTTTTTAAGCTTATTAGTGCAACCCAAAACCTCAGTACTGGCTTGATGATGAAATTTTCACTAGCAGACAAACCATCAAGCGAAAAGCCTAGTATCGTAGTACGAAAAACAGGTAGTTCTAAAATCAAAGAGGGTTTCCTTTCAAGAATTACAGCAAATAATTCGACTGCAGACTTTATGGCATATGGGTCACTTTTTAATATCTCCAAGCGTTGTGTGAATAATTTGTCTATTAAATCTTGCAACACCAGGCTTTCTATCTTGTTATAATTGGCTACAATAACAGTTTCAACAAGGTTATAAATGTGTGGTATTGATCCTGTGTCAGCAATTTCGATCTTCAGAGCAAGATAGTTAAAAATTATCCCAATCGAAAACTTGAATGGACCATTAATATATTCCTTGACACCCGACTTTAGTATATTGCAGCACTTTTCTGTGCATGTTGCATGAAGTATAAATGGAGGAAAGTCAATAGAAAATAGCCTTATTATTCTAAGAATAATCTCCTTAACATTTAATGGATCTTCATTCCAGTATTTGTCCACTATTTCCTGCTCATCTTTAGTGAAGAATTCATCAATTTCTTCCGGAACTTCACATGCCTTAGCAACTTGGTAAACACAAGATATAAGGGAAATTAAATAGTCCTCTAACTCCTCGGTTATGCTTGAACAAGATACCATTACCTTTGCTGATGTTTCATATATTTCATTGATCATACGATAAAGTATTTTACCAATTTCTATTGGGTTTTTTAGATATTGGACAATGGAGGTGTATGAGTTAAACAATCTTTGTCGAATTAGGCTATCCACATTAGGATTCTTTAGCATTTCCACAACAAGAACTTCAATATTTGAAATAAAAGGGATTAAATTCTGGCTACATTCCTGACATAATTTCAATATGGTCTTAGATACATTAAGTGATAACGCATTTGAGCCACCCAATATCACTGGAATAAGAAGGTTGAATATAGGACCCAAAAACTTTTTACCATGGTCCCCTTTGAGAAAAAAAGTGACCGAAGAAAGAAAATTATTGAAGGTGAAATAGAAGTATTTGTACGAATCACCAGTAGACAATTTCTCGAAATTAATCAAGATTCCAGACTCAAAGATCCTACTCACGTATTTCTCAAGAGGCGAATTATGAGGTTCGTAGAATGTGTAATCTTCAGTTATTTTGTAAATGAGATACATGGTACTTTCGATATCAAGAAGTTTACTCTCGTCCTTTAAGAATTCGTTATTATCCTCTATCAACTTGCATGTAAGCCTATCATATAATGGCAATGTTATCAATGAATATGCCGCTATAAATAAATCTCCCACGCTTGATCTATAATGCAAGAATTCAACCTTAGCTGACTCTAATTCCCCTAATGGTGGTAAATGTATCTTCTTCCAGTAGATACCGCAAATATCGCTAACTATCTCGTTTCGTTTATCTTTAAATTCAATATATTTATCGGGATCTGATTCAAATTTTATGTTGAATAAGTCTTCGTCGTCAATAAACACATTAATGAAATCTTCCCAAAAAGTTAGAAGTAAGTCACTGACTGTTTCATCTATCATGGGAGATCCAGGTATGCTGGTTAAGCTCAAGAGTATTTTGATCTTATAACTAGTTGCTGGTTCTAAAATACTTTTAGCCAAGTTAAGAATATCGTATTGTAGAAAGGTGATTATGAGGTTTACAAAGTTCCCCACTTCGTCTTCATATTCCGGTCTTAAATCGGAAAAGACCACCTTCAGTATGAAATTTTCTCCGAAGCCATAAGGCTCGAATAAAGAAGAATGTAGTTGTGATTTCAGCTCCGCGTCAAGCATTCGTGGATTAATCTCCAAGATCTCAGTAAAGATAAGTATGGTTTTATCAAGAACTTCGAATGAGTCGGAGGATAAATCAGAATCACCATGAAATCCCAATGACTCAAATAGATAGTAGATTACATTTTTGGGGCAGTCATATCTAACATCCGAATTGGCCTCGGCGATGCTGATATAAGATACCCATGAATTTAAGCAATCTAACGCTGACAAGTGCAACTTCAAGGACACATTCGAGCTTCTGAAAAAAGCAATTAGGCTATCAAGTTTAAGAAACACATTATCATGTACAATTCTATGTATTGCTCCGGTATTTTCTTGCTTGCTTATGTCTTCAACTATGATTGATGCGAATACGATTACTAGGCTCATCCATATTTCTTTAGCTACTGGGTCACCATTAAACTCGATGCTGTTAAAGAAAGTCCCCAAAGGGTCGGCATATGTGCTGTGGTGAAAAATAAAGAGTAAAGATAAGTCTGAAAACAACTTTCGAATAACAATCATGTTGCTTTCTGGTCCCTCGGTCGATATGATCCGAAAGATATGGTTCTCTATATTACTCACAAGACCCAGCACCTCCTCAGAGTTCAACTTATCCCGTCGTACGTTGACAACAACCCCGTACGTCAATGCACCAAAAAATCGACAGTTGATGGACCGCTGGTTCATCAACACGTTTGCCAACTCCAAGCCGTACTCAGATTTCTGTAACGCCTGTAACTCGTTTTGAACTGAATTCACCTCAGCCGGGCTCCTTGCACTGTAAAGGCGTTCCACATGCTGCAGTTTGTGTTAGTACTAACCCGCTATTCCTCCAAGGGCACAACGGCGGTGGCCGGCGAAAAGACACGCCAAAAAAAATTCCCCAGTGTCCGCCGTCGCAGAATCAAAATAATCAAACTTACGCTAGCAACTCGCTCTAACCCCCATCCTTCAGACATTTTCCCCTCGTCTTGCTACCAGATCTTTCTTATTTTCATCAATATGCTCTCACGTATTCCTCATGATATCCATGTGAAGCTCTGTTAGCACTGTACTTTCAGGTTTTGTGTAATTTCTCCCATCTGGCCCTCTCTGATGGTCCTCGTGCAAGAGAGGCGTTCACGAAAGAGACTCTGCTCCAAAAACCCTGGTATGCTTCTATGTACTATGACAATGTCTCCTTGCGTGCCAACAGGCGGTTTGAAGCACTACAATTCGATGTAAATCAGTTCTGCGGTGCAAATTTGCTTAGCAGAAGAAAGTTAGCAGCCATTAATAGACGGCGAGGAAGCGATATTACACAAAACATTGAATTGATCTTTTGCACGACCCGTGATCACCTCAGTTTATAAAGACCTTACGTTGGAACTAGTAATGAAGGGCATCTACTAGCAATACGAGGTACAGAGATAGCTTGAAAGAAACGAGCAGGTATGAAGCAAGTTAGTCGAGCACAGTGTGCCAACTGTACATGTTCACCAGGGCTTTTGTCTAGGTCGAACAGAAGGACATCATGGCTTGCTAAGCAAGTCAACATTAAAAGAGGTAGCGGGAGTGGGTCACCCAGAAGTATGTCTAGAAATGGGTCTGTTTTCACGATAGATGCCGCGAGTTTGTGCTTGCCTGAGACCAAGGAGGTCAACACTCTGGCAAGGTTGGCTAGGTTGAGAGAATTAATGGCCGAGTATGACCTTGGGGTGTACATTATCCCATCAGAAGACGAGCATCAGTCGGAATATGTTGCCCCCGGCGACCAGAAACGGAGCTTCGTGTCTGGGTTTCTGGGCAGCGCTGGTGTTGCTATTGTCACGAGAGACACCATGTGCATGAATGAGACGCCTGAGGGGTTGGCTGCGTTGTCGACGGACAGCCGTTACTTCAGCCAGGCCACAAACGAGTTGGACTTTAACTGGACTTTGCTCAGACAGGGGGCGAGGGACCAACCCACATGGGAGGAGTGGGCTGTAATCCAGGCAATCGAACTTTCTTTGAACTCGGGTAGTAAAATTAGCATTGGGGTTGATCCCCGTTTAATTACCTATTCTTGTTATCAAAAGATTGATGGTATAATAAGAGAAAAGCTTGCGCAGCAGAAGTACTCGAAGGCCGAGGTTGAGCTTACCCCCATTACGGATAATTTAGTTGCAAGCATATGGAAGGAGTTTGAAGAGGAGCCTCGAAAGCCTCACAACATTATAAAACTTTTGGATATAAAGTACGCAGGACAGGACGTTACCGACAAGATCAAAAATACAGCCAATGTGATTCAGGACAGTGGCTGTTCTGGGCTTGTGGTCTCGGCCCTTGACGAAATTGCTTGGTTATTGAATATGAGAGGAAGTGATATAGATTATAATCCAGTCTTTTTCAGTTACTTGATTTTGAGGGCTGATAACACAGCAACTCTATTTGCAGATAATAACAGGTTTGATACCAATGTTCGTGGCTTTTTACAGAAGCATAATGTTGAAGTTAAACCCTATCAACTGTTTTGGTCCGAGTTGGAGTCCTGCTCTAGAGATTTAAACATGAAAAATAAGAAGTTACTTGTCCCAAAAAATGCTTCCTGGGAGATAGTACGTAACATAAAGTGCACTTTCGAGCAGCCTCTTGTCTCTCCAATAGAAAACTTGAAGAGTGTAAAGAATGAAACCGAGTTAAAGGGAGCTCGTGACGCTCATTTGAAAGATGGTAGAGCTTTGTGTCGCTTCTTTTCGTGGCTCGAGTATCAGCTCAAGTTCAACTGTGAGCTCATTGATGAAGTTCAGGCTGACGAAAAGTTGACTGAGTTCAGGAAATTGGAATCCAATTTCGTGGGTCTTTCCTTCGCCACAATAAGTGCAACTGGCCCTAACGCTGCTATAGTTCATTATAAACCTGTCAAGGGTACGTCACCAGTGATCAATCCAAACAAGACCTATTTAAATGACTCTGGGTCACAATTCTTGGAGGGCACAACCGATGTAACCAGAACTGTTCATTTTGGTCTGCCTTCAAAAGACGAGATTCTAAAGTACACATTGGTGCTTAAAGGTCATGTTGCTTTGGCGCAATTGAAGTTCCCTGAGAATACCAGTGGATCTTCCATCGATGCTATTGCAAGGCAATATTTGTGGTCACATGGCTTGGACTACGGACATGGTACTTCACACGGAGTTGGTTCGTTCCTCAATGTCCACGAGGGCCCCATCGGGATCGGTTCGAGAAGCACTGCTTCAAATAAGTTGGTTCCTGGTCATTTAATTTCAAACGAACCAGGATACTACGAAGAAGGCGAATACGGCATTCGTATCGAGAACGTCATGGCAGTCAAGGACAGTGGCTATATATACAACGGGAAGCATTTCTATGAGTTCGATACCCTTACCAGGGTTCCATTCTGCCGCGACTTGATCAACCCAGACCTCTTGTCGCCCTCGGAAAAGGACTGGATAAATGCTTACCACGCAACCATCTGGAAAGAACTTTCTCCGTACTTCGTGAAATGCTCCGTTGAATCCGCCTGGTTAAAACGCCAGACTTTGCCCTATTGAGCCAGAGCTCCCGGATATGTAGTGTTTCCATGACACTGCCAGCCCTAGTGGCCTATACATCTAATTGTTCCTACTAAACGCACGACTTTTATAATATATTAACTCGAAATAATGACTGTAGTCAAAGTACCATCTTCTACTAGGCCCGTGGTTCTACCCTTCTGCACGGCTTCCCCTGGCGGCCGCACCCAGAAGCAGCCTCATGTGAGGGTCTCATCGCCCGACTGCAAGCGATCCTGCGCCATGGAGTGCAGCTTGTTTTTGTGTACTTAGTAGCGATTTTGTGTCATAGATTCACCCGCCCCCTGGACCAACTCTTTTGTGTCTTGTTTCTCGGAACAAAATGTCCGAGTATTTTGAGTCACGTGCTTCTCGTGTGATGCCACGGTGCCGATTCGGTTGGCGGAGGCGTATTGAATCAGCCAATCACAAAAATCCATATTTTGCTTACAAGCAAATAATTAGAAAAGGTCGTTTTTTTACCGGTTTTCCGGGGTCACTAATAGTATATAACAAGTATTTGTAATTATATATATATATATATATATTCATATATTATAAGTATTGGTTGGTAAGCGTATCTTGATACAAGCTAACAGTAATACATACCACACGAAGACACAACAAGATTAAAAGGCATTGATAGAGTTGTGAAGCGATAGCATAGATTACAATTACAAGATAAAATGATAGCCAGAAGATTTTTGCTAAATAGGCTAAGTTATACCTGTAAAAGGTTTGCTTCAGATGAGAGTAATAGGGGTGGTAAACGATTCATGCAAACCATCCGCAATTCTTTGGAAAGCAGAAGCAGTGATTTCTATAGTGGGTTGAAGTATCCATTGGAAAACCGCAGCAGATTGTATGAAGATCACCCGGGAGCTTCGTCGGATATTGTCAACAAATGGCTGAAACATACCTTGAAGTCACCACTGACAGATAGCGGGGCTGCCGAGGAAGAGCAGCTGGTGCCTGTGAGAAGATCCAGAGCGTCCAGGTTTGCCAACAAGTTGCATAAAGAGGAGAGTGCGGAAAAGGAAGCAACCGCTACACAAGAGGCCAAGGCAGCCCATGAAGCCCAGGAGGCTCAGTTGGCTAGAGAAAATAAGGAGGCTGAAGAGAAGAAGTTGTTGAAAAAGAAGGAGGAAGAGAGTGTCGCTGCCCCTAAACCGAAGAAGAGAAGAACGCTCCGTCCGAGAAAGGCATTAATCAGTCTTACACCAAAGGCTGTGGACCATTTACGCCAGCTCCTTGACCAGCCAGAGCCCCAGCTTATCAGGATTGGTGTGCAAAACAGAGGGTGTTCAGGTCTCACTTACAACTTGGAGTATGTCACAAAGCCAGGAAAGTTTGACGAGACAGTCGAGCAGGATGGTGTCAAGGTTCTCATAGACTCAAAGGCGCTTTTTTCCATTGTGGGCTCTGAAATGGATTGGATTGATGACAAACTTTCACTGCGCTTTATTTTTAAGAATCCTAATTCTAAGGGCACATGTGGTTGTGGTGAATCATTCATGGTTTAAAGCATATCACCCTCTATTTATCCATGGGGCTATGATCAAGCGGGTATCAGTTTCACTTGAAGGATGCCATCATTTTAATTTTCCTTCAAGATAGCTGATTTACGTTTGTGGTCTCAGCATGCATCTCTTAAAAGTATTTGGCATTGTATTTTACATTCTGCGATATATGGTGACATATATCTGAAGAAATCATATTCAGTAATGGCAATTTGATGAAACTAACGGACTCATAAATCGAATTATAAATTATTTATGCATAGAATAATACATATTCATTAGTTGATATTTGTGATCGTAGTAATTATCTCTTTAACAATGACTATGTAGATTAAGATTCGAGAGTGATGACGGCTAAACAAGCTATAAGGCACACTTTTGCGGAAGAATGCAAAATAAGTGGTAATGTATTAATTTTAACATGATTGTGTTAGGTGTACAAAACTATAAAAAAAGCTAAACCAGGTCCATTAATTTGTGATTAACTTATGATGCATCAACTTTGATTATAGTTTGTGGATCTTACGTCTGTGCTAGGATCGTATATGTGGCCATTGAGTGCCTCAATTATGTGTTTGTACAAGCAATTGGTGTTTGTATGACGAGAATATAACCCTAAAGAATTTGCAACTAAATTAAGAGTAAAATCATTAGTAAAACTAAATCAACCAAACAGTTTTATCCTTTAGTGGTCATTACACAACTAACAATGCAATTTAACTTGCCATTGATTTTATCTTTGCTTTCAATAGCACCTATGGTTGCTTGCAAAAAGGCACCTAAAGTTAAGAAGAATCCTAAAGATGTCGTAGCCATCGCAGACTTCCCATCCGGATTTAAAAAGGATTTATTAGGAAACGTCATATTCAGTGCTTCACAGGGTGGTATTGTGAATGTTCATGTTGATATGACTGGTTTGCCTAAAGAAGGAGGTCCTTTCACATATCATATTCACGAGAAGACTGTACCAAGCGATGGTAACTGCGACCTCATTGGTGACCACTTGAACCCCTATCATGCTCCATTGGATTGTGACTCTCAAAAAGATGATTCGTATTGCCAGGTTGGTGATCTTTCTGGTAAGCATGGCTGGATTGACACAACTTGTTTCGAAACCAAATATAACGACCCATATGTTTCATTAAATAAAAACTCAAAATCTTATGTTGTGGGAAGATCCATTGCTTTCCATCTAGCTGATGGTTCCATTTTTGCTTGTGCTGATATTGAGTTGACTTCTGGCTCCAAATTGGAAAACTTAAAGCAGGAGTACTCTCTTAATGGAAAATCTGAATTGAACTCTTTTGATAGCGACGAAAATGATTCTATTTCTCAAGGAATGAGTGTTGATCAAGCTGACCTTAATGGATATGAGGATGAAGAGAATAATGATCAAGAGGGTGCCGAATCCTATGAGGCTCAAGATAATAATGACGATGAGGAAGATGAAGACTCTGCCGAACAAGCAGACTTTGACGAGTCGGAAGAAGGGTCTGATTTCGACCTGTCTGACGTAGGTTCCTCTCCTGTTGTCAATTCCACCAACATATCTGCATTAGGAGAAGATTGTGAGAACTCGTCCCCCAGTCTTAATTCTGGATTGACTTTCGCAGCTGTCGCGGCTGCCGCAGTTGGTCTCCTTATTTAAGATAGAAAGTAAGATACCTATATCTTCTTCCAACAAACATTATGGTCCATTTCGATCTTCCTTTTATGAAAACACTTTTGTTTTAACTTTTCCATTCTATCATATCTCTTACCACATTAGACGATTTTTAGGACTTTTATACTCTTTTTGTCCACTTATTTTCTTGAACTTTCCTGGGGGTCTAACGAAAGATCGCAAAAGAGGATCATATTACATAGACGTTGACATCATACGTTTCACGTTATCTGCAATCTGTCATTCCTTCTTTCTATTCGTCTCTCTTTAACCCGGAAAGACATTGGGCTATATCCGAGACATACTATAAAGGTAGTACTTTTTTGATCAAAGCATCTTAACCACATATAGTTAACTTTTGTTCCCATTGACTTTTTGTTTTAGACAATCCCCTTCCAATATACAGAGATATCCTAAAGTTGTTTCACGACTGTAATTTAAACGTTTGGATGGCTTGGTAACAAGGCAGATGGCTCACCAAGCGTTGAATCGCTTGAAATAAAGCAAGTCTTTCTACTATGCTCTATTCACTATTAATGTGGTGCCTCCGCATGAACAGTCGAAGAAGACTTTGAAATGTCCAGTTAGTATATAATCATGGAGAATTAATAGAAAAGGCTATATTTGGCTTCATTTCTTAAATCAAACTTTTTTAGTACCATATATCTCAAAAATATACTGAAAGTAGCCTCTCAGCTTCTTAGCCTAATCAACTTGTTCTCTGTAATGTATTCTTATTTGAAGAGTTTATCCGACTTACTATCTTGCCGCAAATTTTGTGATTAACAGAAAAGTACTCTGGCCAAATGTCCTGGAGTATAATTATAGCCATATTCCTAATATTTCGCTGATATGTTTTATGGGTGGTTCTTTTATCAGAAACACACTGCAAACTGTTGTGCCTGTGCTACTAAATATAAAAAAAATCAAATCTGCTTTTAGCCTCACAGATACAAATTGTTAGTTTATTGACATCATGCTACGTAATCTTTCTACATTCGAAATAAGTTGCTTTCATGTTGTCCGGTAAAGCGCAGAAGTAGTCTAGTGATTGCATCTGCTTGAACAATGCAATGGAATTCATCTTCAACTTCAAACAGGTCTTGCCACCACTTTCATTATTCGTGCAGATGATGCTTTCATCTACGTCTTTCTCTCCGTCAATAGTAAAGATATTCTTTGGTCTCTCATCCACAAACTCGGTTACTTTCTTTTCATTAGCCTTTTTTGTGCTTTCATTGAGTTCTTTCAACTTGATATCCGAAGCTGACTCACTGAGTTGATTCAAAGTGCGTGCTATATTAGGATTTTCCTCCTCCTTCAAGCTAGACAAATTCAAATGTTCATGAGATCTTTGCTCTACTTGGTTAGAGGGAACCTTGTTGGAACCAAAACTTGAAAACCAACCCATCTTTGATTTTTAGCAATAATTAACGTTGAATATCAACTTTTCTTCCATTTCTACTATGACCTAAGTGTGCGACTAAAACGTGATCTCTCAGTAAAGTCCGATTGCAACTCAGAGAGACAGACGAATGTTAAATATGGGTAATTGGCTCCAGGCCGTGAAGCAGACAATGTAGTGAACGGCTGGTGTGTCTATTTCGTCTATAAGCACAATCCGAGCTGTTCATTCAAGTGCATAAGCGTGACTTCGTAATCTCTGAACCCGATATAGCTTGCGTCCATCCTCAGGAAGTATAAACGGTACTTTTTGGGCAAAATCTCATCTGGTATATGCTTGTAGGTATTCTCGACCTCACGGAACCAGTCGTAATCTCTGCTGTACTTGATGGAGTTGGGTTTCTGGCGGTCCATGCGCATGATTGTGTGAACAATATCTTTCTCGAGTCTTCTGGGCCGATCTAGGTCCTTGAAATACAAAGCGGGCTCCGTACCAGTGCTGCCAGCGTCGCTGTCGGTCTCCACCGTGGAGTTGAATACAAATGTAAAGGTATTGACAATACGTTCAAGGCGTTTGGCCTCCGTCAAAGGCTGTCCCGCGCCCAATACCACCTTTCTTCTCACCTCAAAGTCATCATGCGTGAACTTTCTCCGTATTATACTCTGGTATGTGTCCTTGTGGTATATATGGGTACCCACTATATTTCGTAGCTTGTAAAACCTCTTATATAAGCTCATCATCTGACTTCGGCTCCCAGAATAGTTCTCTAAGTCACTCATCTTGATAGGCGTCACAATCGGTTTGCACATCACAAGCCTACCGCCTTTCACTACTCCTTTGCCAGGTATATTCATTCTTCTCCTGATCGTTGATGATATGGAATAGTGAGTTCATATAAATTTTTCAATCTTTATACTACCAGATATCGCATTTATCAATTTATGCGATTATTGCAAAAAAACATTAGATTTACAACACTATACTGACGACTCAGAAAATACCTGAGCAATATAAGAGGTACTTGAAGAATAAAAATGGAATCAAAACCATTCACGATCAAAAATAAAGACACTTTTGCGTCCTTTCAATATGACTACACTCTAGCGCATCTGGGCTATAAGAAGGACCAAATTATTGTAGCCGATTCATCAATTACCGTAAGTACTAAATTTTGAATAGAGAAAAGGTCACTCTATATACACAAGAGTACATACTAATGGAGAAGATCAATGTTAATGTTTACATCAATGGAATAAAGATAGTGGTCAGTAATTGCGAGAGCTTGGCAGAGGGTTTGGGGCATGTTTTCACTGCCAGCGAGCTATGGCGAGAGCTAGGCTACTCCACAGAACTCTTTATCGAACCAGACAGCTTCACTTTCTCTAGCAAGCTCAGATGCCAAGTGGTAGGACCTGTGATCAATGATATACTTACGATCAAAGCATCGTTTCCCGAGGAAGTCAATCTTTTGCAGCAAATGACATGGAACTTCTACTACAACAAAAACGACAGTAAGGTGGAGGTATATGGCCTAACAACCATAATGAGCTTTATGATAAGCTCCATTTTGGTCGACTTGGAGACACGGTTTCCGTTTGCTTTCTCGTTTTACGGCAGAAAGCTTTTTGAGCTAAATTACAATATGCTCTCGCAAAACGTTTCAGAGTTAGAAAGCAGCTTTCCTATAACCAGCACAACAGAAAAAGAAGGATTAGAAATCAACCACCCTAGACGACCCAAAGCCTTTTATATGATAAACCTATTAAAGACTCTTCAAACAAAAGTAAGAACTTGCTACACCACGCTTCACATAATGAGTCAATTTAAAACGTCCGCCCACAGGCTTGAGTCTTGCAAAAAAAACAAAGGGAAAGCACAAGAGAAACAATCTCAACTCCTAGTGCCGATACACTCTATGCTGGTTAACTTGAACCTACTTAAAGCATCGAATGTTGAAGCATACGTTAAAGAATGTGCACGTGACTTACAAATCAAGTCTAAATGTAAATAAAACACAAGAACATAAGTATGAGGTACAAAAAATCGATAAGCTAGCGCAACAAAACAAAACTGTACAACTAGTTTTCGTCTTTAGAAAAGCTAAGGTAGTAGGCAAGAGACATAAGTATGTCTTTCTTCCAAAACTTTAATACTCATACTTTGCGGTCAACCAAAGGATTCAAGTTTAAGCAGTCATCACCAATATCTAATCCTCAGCCAGTTTCAAATTCTGCACTTCCTGATGTTCCTAGAAATACAGAAGCCTATAATGATGACATAAATCAGCCATATCAGACTATTAGTATGAATAACGGCCAGGCCGTTTCATCACATCGTGACATAAGAACTTATGCAGAGCAAACATTAGGGTCAGACAATGCATTAATACAAGCTGTGAAGTTGCCACTAGACGAAGATGTCAATGAATGGTTAGCACTTCATGTCGTCGATTTTTACAATCAAATTAATATGCTTTACGGTACAATAACTGAATTTTGCTCTCTGAAAACATGCCCAAGAATGATAGCGACAGAAGAATACGAATACTTATGGCAAGAAACCGCTCCAAACTCTATAGGAGCAGCACCCCAAAGGAGACCTGTGTCGTTACCTGCCTGTGATTATACTGAAAATTTGATGAACTGGATCCAAGGGTTTATTGATAATGATAACATTTTTCCTTCTAAAATTGGTGCTCCATTCCCTCAACAATTCCCTAACCTCGTTCGGACAATTTTTAAAAGGCTCTTTAGAATCTATGCACATATATATTGTCATCACTTCCATGAGATATCTGAGTTGGGACTTCAGAGTCATTTAAATACTAGTTTGAAGCATTATGTGTTATTCAGCAACGAATTTAACCTTCTTGCAAGAAAAGATTATGGTCCTTTGGAAGACTTGGTGGATACGATGCTAAATAAATAAATACTGAATAAATGTGTAGATGTATTATTTGAACTAATGAAGAGAACAATAATGATATTTTTGAGAAGTTTGCGTCTTACTACGGCAAAGATATAATCAACAAAGCTCAACCTCAGCCATTAAGCATAAGTGATCTGATGGATATTGCCCCACTTTGGGTTGCCCCGAAGGCTCGGGACCCATTTCTTCTGGTAGTGGCATTTTCAACAACCTTCTTACTTTGACACCAGTTCTATCATATACTTGGTCAATAGAGTCAATAGAGGAACTACAATCTTCTTTTCCATCCCACAGACAAATTACAAATATATAGTCTAAAAGCCCTCTCCAAGCATGTGCCCAATTAGAAAATACTGGCTCACCTTTGTCGTTATCGATGTCATGATTCTTTGAGTCAACAAGTTTGTATCCTACTGAATATAGAGAGATTGCCCTTGTGTTTAATGAGTTATGGTGATTAACTAGCAGAAGAACCTGCTCCAGCGCTTTCTCCACTTCCGAGGAAGATGGAACTCGGAAAACGTTCTGACTATCATTATCTTCATTTTTTTCTTCAACGTTTTCTTCACTTGCTTCATTTGAAGATTCTTCAAAACGGCGATTCACAGAATTCACCAACAAATTAGAAACAGTCTTAACAAGGTTTACTGGTTTGTTCGTCATACAAAAGTAAGGCCCATCAATTGGTCTTGAGTTGAAGTCACCAGCTAAAAACTGATACCAGCCTCTCTTGCTTTGGTTGATCACAGACATCGTATGGGCGAACTCGCCTAGCTTCTTTAAAAGAACGTAAGATTGCCGACTTCTTTCATAAGTCCCGAATGGATGCCAATACAAGTGAGTAGTACCGATTATCAAGCCATCTTTCGAGATCAGGGGACATTGTTGATATATATCGGGATGAAACTGTAAACATGCAAGAAGACCAACGTTCTGAGTTACAGGATGAGCAGGTAAAGATTCTGAGTCTTCTTTGTCGTAGGAAACAAAACTTAGATGATTACAGACAAACTTATCCCTTTTGAAAAGAATACATACCCCATGTGACTTTGTATCTGCCTTGTAGTACTTAGAGCTAAAACCTAACCGGTCAAACTCCTTTTGCCAGTAAGAATTGTATTGACTTTCATCAACTTCTTGGAGACACATTACATCTGGATCATAGTACTTGATTTCTGACAAAAGTACCCGAGAGCGGTACTTCCATTTCAATGCTGGACCACTATATGGAAACATCTCTCTCCTAGTCAACGACTGGGCTAAAACATTATACGTTAAAATTTTTATCTTCAAAGACCCCTTTTCTTCCTCTATGTATGGTATTACAAGAAATTCACGCTTGATGAACTCATTCGAATACGCCTTGGCCTCCTCAACCTCGGCCTTCTCTTTTTCAACCTTACGTAGTTGTCTCAACCTACGCTGCTCGGTGATATACTCAGGCGTTAAGGTGCTAGGATCTTTTGCCTTTTTAGTCTTCTTGAGTGCTTTCTTCGGTTCTGTAAGATCAGAGGGGGTTACGGGCTCTCCTGACTTAGGTTTCTCTAGTTTATCATTCGAATTGGTTGGATTACTTGTCATCTCTTCTACATTTCAAATTTGTATATGAGTGAAATTTCAACCTCAAAATATATCGATGTAATGCGATAATAATAATAATAATATCCATACGAATAGATCTTGATAATGCAAGTGCCTTTGGAGGAACAGTTTACTGTGTTAGACGAGCTAAAAGATGAAGTCTTGGGCTTAATAAGAAATTTCATAGAAACTAATGGGAGTGTTAATGAAGACAATGTTACGTTTGAACTGAGAAGATCTAGGTTGGTGAGAGATACTAACCTCCTTATTTCAAAATATAAAGAGCATATAACGATTTTGAAGGTCAATCTTCAAAATACACAGCTGGAGGAGTTGAGATGCCGGTTGGATCTATATGAAAGCCGAATAAATGACTTCAGACAAAAGTTGAGGAAATGTCAGGTTCAAGCTTATGATTTAGAAAACGAGTTGATCCAAGAAAAAAGATTAGCAATATATAAAGCAAAAGAGGCTGCATCTGGAAAATCAGAACGACCTCTTACAATTGGAGAGCAGAAAGAGCTTTTATTTCTGGGTAGAAGTGGTCGTGGCAGCAAGGGAAACGAGAAACTGGATGTACAAGCGCAAATACAAGAACATAATAAGTCGATTACGTCGGGCCTTCAGTCTACGAAGATTTTGATGTCCACATCAATTGTCCAAACAAATTTGAATATTGATTCCATTGAGCAACAATCCAGGCTGTTGGTATCGTTGAATGATAAGTTTTCAGATTTCGAGAGCCTCATGAACAAGTCGAAAAATATAGTTAAATTCATAGAAAGACAAGACAGAAAGGATAAAACACGTATATACTGGAGCTTTTTCTTTTTGGCACTCTGCTGTTTAAGAGTATTATGGAGGAGAATATTCAGGATTCCTGTTAAGCTTTTCTTCTGGTTTATAATAAGAACTTTTAGAATTTCGTCTTGGGTATTCTCTTCAAGCTATGGAAGCAACCAAGCAGCAGATATTTCTGAAACATTAGTCACAACAGCGATTTTGGGAGCTACGGCAGCTACTCTGTTATTACTGGAAAGCTCTCCAACGATAAAATCTAGTATAACTCAAGTAGAGCGACTAATGGATGAATTATAGTATTCAAAACTCACCGTGGAAGGGAAAAGGCACTTTAGTTGGTGAGGACATAATATTTAGCTCTGTAACTTAATACAAATTTTTTAAAAAAGGTCTTTATATAAATCATATAGTGTTCTACTTAAAGTTTTTCAACGTTGACAGAAGCACCATTTTTCTTTGAGCTGTCCAAAGCGGCACCTATAATGGCCAAATGATGAAAAGCTTTTGCAGGTGGCACTATGATACGACTTTTGTCTTTACTTATAACAGCATCAGCGAAGTTTTCGAACTCACCAACAAAAGTATCATTCTCATCAACTTCAATCACTACTTTCTCGGAAGCACTTTGAATCGACACACCTGTTTGGTAAGTTATAGTTGGTTTCTGCAAGTGTGGAGAGAAATCGTACACAACTGAACCCTTATTTCCATATATGGTGAAACTTGTTGATTTGTCAGTTGCACCAAAAGCAGAACCATAAGTGAAAGTACCTATAACACCACTAGACATCTTTAACGTAGAAAATAAAATGTCATCCAGACCACTCTCCTTCTTCAACTGTTTTGTCAAAGCAGAAACAGACTCAACGTTGCCCAAGACATCAGTCAACAAAGCCAATTGATGAACACCTCCATCACTCAAATACCCACCAATATGTTCAGGGTTCTGTCTCCAGGCAGTTCCAGCATACTTGTTTTGCTCATTCCAAGCGCCAGTGGCTCTATAGGTGAACGCCTCTACATCTCCGATTTTAGGAATTACATCCTTTTTGATAATTTCAATTGCTTTCAAGAAAGACCAGTTCTCTAATATAGCAATTGGTAAATCGGTAGACTCAGAGATTTTAACAAGTTCTCTACCTTGCTCCAAATTTGCAGAAATTGGTTTCTCCAACATAATTGGCTTATTATACTTAACTGCTTGTTTGACCGCATCCAAGTTATACTGAACTGGCAAGAGAGCATCAACAAAGTCTACCTCGTCCACCTTGAACAAATCATCCAAGGAATCGACCACATTCGCAGGGTCAATTCCTGCCTTTTGTGCAAATATTTCTGCCTTGGATCTAGTACGGTTGTAGCATGAAACGAACGACAACGAATCAATCTTATTTAACGTTGGTAAATGTCTGTCTGTAGCAAAAATTCCAGTTCCTGCTACACCGATCTTCAAGTTATGTTTTGCTTGATTCCCACTCATTCTTTTTATAGTTATAGTCTGATTACCTGTTACAACCGACAAAGTATGCCTAGTTTGAGACTACTGAATTTAACAGACATATAAGCGACATCATATGACGACATTTTAGAATTCACGACATTTTCCTTGTACAAAATGTTAAAAAACGTTTTTTGTTAAATAAATAGGTACAAAATAGTGACAAATGGCCGACGACAAGGATCAGTCCAACCATATAGAAGAAGCGGCCCTGGAGAAGCCGAGTGAAATATCTAACGGCGATTCATTAGGGGCTGCTATAACGACGGCTGTTGAAAAAGACTCAGAAGAAGAAAATGCTCAGGGACAAGAAGACTTCAATAAGCAAGCATATGTAGAAGAGAAGAAAGAGGAAGAACATGTGTACACTTCAGCTGTCGATGCAGAAGATGACGATCGCAATGATAGTAGTGCTAATGAAGGGTCTTCCAAGCAAGCTGATTCAACTTCTAGCTCTGCAAACCCCGATAGTGACGTTGGGAGTGAAGAATCGGCACTGAAAAAGAAGGAGGACACAAGTAAAGAAATTGAAGTCAAAAAACCGCAGAGAGGGCCCGAGGCTAACTCTAGTACCTCTCAGACACCTTCTGATTTCGAAGGCATAAACGAAGATCACGCAAATGATCCTAAAGATTCATATAATCCTGAATTGCTCTACAATGTCTCTGAAAATCATACTGATTCGGAAGCCAATGACCGCGATGTATACGAACCTATTAAAGCTTCTAATGAAGATGACATTGAAGACGACGACGAGGATGAGTACGATCCCGAAAACACTTTGAAAAGCCTGGAAGACAAGCAAGTTCAACGCGAGACTAACTATAAGTCAAAAAATGAGCTCGATTCCTCGACCAAGAAGGATAAGTCTAGTAATATACTTAAGGGAAAACCTCCAGTAGGTCTACCTCCAAAACCCCCTGTAAATGCTGCTGAGCGTTCATCTTCGAAAGACGCTCAAACCCAACTCAAGGAAGCATATAATACTATCATGCGGAGTGAGATAGTGAAAGATCCGAATTTTGTGAACTTATCACAATCTGAGCAGATGAAGTTGATTATGCAACAGCTTCAAGAACGTAAAGTAAATTTGTCGCCAAGTGTTTCTAACCTTACTTTGAATCCTAATATGAACTATGACCAGGTTTACTCTTACAACAAGCCATTCAAAAATTTGAAGAACCCAATTCCTTTAATCCCCGTCAATGAGTTCTGTAAAAGACCTAATTTGACTGCACCCATGACATCAGAGGAAGAAGAAGACTATCAGGAGTTTATCAAGAGAGAAGCCTACTATATGACTTTGCAAAACTGGGACGAATTCCCGGATAAGCTGAGGTTATTTATTGGAAACCTTCCTGCCAATACTATCTCTAAACAGGATCTTTTTCGGATATTCAACAAGTACGGGGAAGTAATACAAATTGCCATAAAAGCTGGATATGGTTTCGCTCAATTCAGAACCACCGATGCATGCTTAGATTGTATTAAAGGAGAGACGAATGTTCCTTTGCATAATAAAATTATGAGGCTAGATGCCTCTCGTCCTCAGAAGTCTAAAAAACAAGGGAAACCAGAGCTTAATATTCCATCTAGGGGTCGTGATCGCACTGTAAGCGATTCGAAAGGAAAGCATTCAAGGGATGATAAATCGACAGAAAAGACTAACGATGCAAAGAGACAAAAGGGTTCTGCGCCCGATTGTCAAATATACATAACCGGAAAGTCATCTGTTTTTTTTATTCGCAAAGTTAAAAAGGCTCTAGCATCATCTCAATTGTCCGTTGATATTGAGGATATAACACACAGGGAGATCTCTGACGTGATTAGTGAGGCTGCTTATTCTGGTGTATTAGGGACCTGTGTTATAAAAGAAGCAAAGGTCGACGTCCAGACATTTGAAAATACACCCGATGGCGGCATTAAGTTTGACGAATATGCAGATATTACCCCTGAAGCAGCATCAGATATTCTCCGTAAAGCGAAGCTGAAGAAGTACGGAAATCCTATTCTCCAGCCTTACAATTACCAGCCTTCTCCTTATGCTTCATCCAGCAACGAAAATAATGATACCTATGGTACCACTCGTAACAATTCTGGACGATATGACTACTATGATAGCAGAAGCAAATATAACAAAACTTCGAATGATGGTAATTCCAGAATTAGAGGTGCAAGACAAAACTCTTGGAATAATAGCCCCTACCAGAATACTACTCCTTCGAATCCTGCCATGGCGTATGGTAACCCCCAGCCTTTGAACTATGGCACCCCAAATGTCTCATACAACCAGCCTACTCCTCCAAGAGCGGAGCCAAATAATCAAGCCGCACTTCTTCAAACTCTTCAAAATATGGATCCTGCTTCTGTTCAGAATGTTATATCTCTTTTACAACAGCAGCAACAACAGCAGCAACAACCCTTGTCACTACCACAAACTCAATTACCTTCCTATGGCTACCCGCTACCAATAAATTATGGACAGACCCCACCACCACCTCAGAACCATATCCAAGCGCCAAGTGGCCACGTTAATACTCTTTTGTCTCAACTTCAAAATCCTCAATCCGCTTTTACATCAGTACCGCAAGTCCCTGTTCAACAACAGCAGAACCAGCAACCGATGCAGCAACAACAAAGCTCTACACAGTCTTTGATGGATACACTTGCCAGATTAAGTAGGAAATGAGCTACAACAATTTCTTAAAAATTTTATAAAAAAACCTATTAGATTCCTTCCTCACCTCTTGAATGCAATAACCAGGCTGTAAATCGTAAACTCGAGGCACAAAAAGAGTAACTAGCAAATAATTAACATACATAAGCGCTTAGTCTACGACATCAAGAGAATTAGGATCTACGTCTTCAGTCTCCGCGTTCTGATACTGTTTTTGTAGTTCCTTAAACTCATTCTCATCCTCCAAATAACCATTGATGCCAATTACACCACACTCATTGAAAATCTCTAACACATTTTCTGCATCTTCTACCTTGAGTTTAGCAAAGACTTCATTGACTTTATCGAGTGACCCACTTTGCACCGCTTCTTGCATTTCTTTGGAAAGTTTTGTTGAAAAGATTTCATACTCCTCTGTTCCTTCTTTGGGAAGGTTGACCAGAAGTTGGGTATCATCATCAAGGGCTTTCAACTGTATTAAAGCTTCCTCCCCATTGTCACTCTGACCTTGTTCCTCTCTTATAACTTCGCATCTCTTTTTTATATGATTGAAGGTATTTTCAACATCCTGCAAGAACCCGACCTTCGCTGGGATTGTTGGATCGTCAAGTTTGGTACAAAACAATTTTATAGCCTTTATGATTCTGTCCTTATCTGGATGAGGGCCGGCCAATTGGGCAATATATTGCAACAAAAGCGACTGATGAATTACTTGTCGAGCGGTTGCAGAATCATCTTGTAATTGATGATCGAAAGCAGTCATTATCAATGCATCCTTCTGCTGCTCATTGACTATATTAGTATTCTTTATCAAGAAGCTAGCGCTCTGATCGATATTTGATTCTGGGATAGTAGCAAACTCTGAAGTGGCTGGAAGAAGATCCAAATCAAGCAGCTCTTCAGAGGCGTTTGTGCTCACCTCTTTACCAGGATTTATTGTTTCTATGGTCGTTACTTCCTTCTTATCGGAAGAAAAAGATGCCTTGTTTGCCTTTTCCTTCTCCTCTTGTTCCTTGTTCATAAAAGACCTGTCAAATCCAGTGTGGTAATCTTCGCTGCTAATTAGCTGTGACTTCTCGGTAAGAAGCTGATCCAACCTGATTGACTGCTTCGAAAGAACGTCGTCTATCTTGCTGCGGTGTTCTTTTATGTACGAAAGTAACTTGTCAGCGTCGTTGGCAGCCTCAGGGTGATCCTCTTTAACTTGGATGAAAAGATCCTCAATCATTTCATTGTACGGCGGGGTGTTTTCGATTTCCTCTGCTTCAAACACCAAGTCTTTCAATCCCTTACGCAACTCGCTGCCCTTCTCTTCTTTCAACCGGTCGTAATCAAACTTTTCTTTCGGATCAAACTCTCTGTTCAACGTCTCCATGACAAACGAAGAATCACAAAGTCGCTCTTTTGGAACCAAGCTCAACAACCTATCCATTCTATTGTTGAGTTTTGTGTACATAGTAAGCTGTACCAATATTGATTTGATTTCTATGTTTCTTTGCTGCCTCTTCTCATGGATATCTCTCTGTTTCCATTTAATGAACGAATTTTTGTCGACATTGGGGTGAACCTCGATATCAGAGTCGTCTGATACCTCTAATTTGTCCCATTTTGAGTAGTCAATTGGCATTTTGTGCTGGTATATTCAGTACTTTCTGTTTGATGGTGTTTTATCGTCATATATAGTGAACGACTCAAATATAGGTAGTGAGATTCTCGAAGCTTCGCTCACTCTTTTACTCCAAGATACTGGCCAATACATAGGCTGGGCACAAAAGACAAAATATAAGCTATGGGGACTACACTGGTAGTAACAGCAATGATACTGGGATAGATAAATATGTATTCTAGGGGTTACTCTTAAAGATATACTGCTAATTTAAGTTATGTACTTCTTTGAGAAAGCGTTTATTGGGTAGGTCTCAAACCGGTGAAAAAAGCCAAACCATAACCAGTGGTGGCCTCGAAAGTGATGGTCTCACCGTTCTTGAAGTAGAATACGTCACCAGGAGAGACAGAAACCTTCTTACCAGATTCGTCGGAGATAAAGTACTCACCTACAACCTCCAAGATAACCTTCATCTCATCGTAGTCGTAAGTGTAGACCAATGGCTCACCCTTCTCTTGCTTGTAGAATCCACAGGAGATCTGCTTGTCTTCAGGAGCGTCAGAAGTGAAGATATCACCCAAGAAGGAGTTGTTACCTGGAGATGGAATTTGTTTAGGGCGAACTTCCTTTCCCTCAGCAGATGGCTTGTAAAGCATTATAGTATTCAATTAAATGTATAGATCGGAAAAAATGCAAATGACTTGTCGATATTAGACCAGAAGCACTGTTTTACACTGATCAAATAAGTTATCTATGGTACTTTGGACTACGTATTTATAGTTCGAAGTAACTGATATGATAGCGGTTTTCCAGTTCTATCTCTTATCACTTCCTGATTTGGCCAACAAATCCATAGAGCGCATTCGGGATTTTTTCGCTATCATAGGATAATGATTGCCAACTAAAACTGGAATAGGGATACGCTTACGTCCATAACCTATCCTCTAAGATCAAACCTTCGGAGAGATACTCGATATAGTACTCCCGCTGCACTCTTAAACCAGTTTTTTCCAATTGTATGAAAGAGTAGATATATTCATGGCTGCGAAAAGGGAGGACTACAATAGGAGCAAATGAGCACTATTACAGTTTTATCAGGAATTCAAATAAATTAATTATAAAGATAACCATAGACGATTAGACTTCGTTAACTAGTTGAAGGCAAGCATCCAAAGACAGGTCTAAATCACCTTTATTTAGCACTACAACATCCTTGAGAATTGCCTTATCCAACAGAGGAAATATCTCCTTTAACTGAGTAAACGTTTCTTTCATCTTCTGCTTGGATTGTTGACTCTCATCATGGATCTCGGCATTATGGTTGTCATGTGTAGTACCACCAGCATTGTCTGGAGTCCGATTAGGCGACGGATCATTGCTAGAAAGAGGCGACAAAAAGCTAGAGATCGATTGCGATACTATGCCAGCACTTGTAAAAAGCACATTTGAGGGTGATATTCCCTGCTTAGTCCGTGCAGCGATTCTTTGTTCCTCAACAGGTGGATCCTGCTGTTCTACACGTCCTCTTTCCCGCTCTTCTGCCTCGAGTTTAGCTTTGTGCTGTCTTTGATTTGCTTCCCAAGCTTCAATATGAGCATTATATTCTGGTAGATCAATTGTGAGGTCATCAAAGCCCAAATTAGAAACAAAGCCTAATGCACCCTGCAATGAAGATAAATAGTAGCTCGTTTCTCCATGCGATAACCATTCATCGCCTCTATAACTTTCGATATAGTTCATATTACTGATAAGATGAGGCGTCTTGGCCCTCATAGTTACTAATATTAAAAGTGGCATGAATGAGTCAGCATTAGTTTCTTGGTTATTAAGCTTCAAAAAATTGAAAATGATTTTGCAGGAATTGAGAATACATATTATCTTATCTCTGGGTGCTCTATAATTATTGATCTTGTTGAGTTCTTTGATCGCATAGTCAATGAAATTAAAATTATCATTCGGTGAATTTAATTCACTTATATCCACGTCTAAATGTGTACCATTTACCCAGCTAAACTTTTCTAGGGTTGAAGAGAAATCAGCGTCTTTTCGTAAATCATCGTTTATCTCCTCAGGAATATTACCGTAAGATTGCTTTGCAACTTCGGGTGAGAAGCAGTGTTCATATAATCTGTTCATAATTAGTTTTTCCAAGCCCTCTCGTGAGTTCTCGAGATCTAAGTCATCCATAGAGGCAAAGGGCTCATATATATTAAACTTTTCATTCATGAATACTTTAAAATCATTGATTATCTTGGCCTTTTGAGCTGACGTAAATGCATGACTTTGTTTATTGAAGGAAATTAGGAAGGAGCGAACATAGCGAACAATTGGGTCAGCACTTTTCTTTCTAAGATGCCCCAAAAATACCTGGAAATCAAATGGTTTGTGCGATTGTTGGTAACGTTCTTTAGGGTTTATTATAGGCTGATGTTTACGAGATCTACCTGCGTTCTGGGTGTTTCTATGATATTCAGGTGCTGCTGGCTTCTGTTCTTGCTTAGAAGTAACAACAGCGGCCTTTAGCTCATCCCCGTAACGAAGTTCTTTACGTGGAATCTGTTCTTCAATGTCTAGCAAAGCATCATTCTTTTCTGGGCTGCTGATTTCGGGATTATCATCAAAAGATGCATGCGAACTATTATCTTGATATTCCTCAGCGGATATTCTTTGCTCGTACTCGCTACCCGTGATGAATTGAAGATTTTGCTCATGGGACACTTCACTCACCTTCTCGTTTAGTTCATGCAAGCTTTTCGAAGACGAATCGCGAGAAATATCATTATTGGCAGGATCACTATTCTTTGCATCTGAAAGTGAATCTGGCATCTTATCTGTTTCTGTATCGTCCTTACTACCCAAAAATGGATCTTTCTTAGCCAAATCACCATCTCCTTTTCTCTCGTCGCCAATATTTTGACCTTGTTTGTCCTCTACTCTGTCGGTTTGTTCGTCATCCTCATTTTCCTTATTCAAATCAAATTTATCAAATAACCCTATCAAATCCGTCTTGGCCTGCGGACTATGAGATTTAATTGAGCTTGTCTTTGTATTCAAATTGTCCTGAGCATTCACTAGTGAAGGACTTGCTATACTGTTCGCACCCAAGGCTTTATTATACTGCAGTGTAGGAGACAATGATAATATGTTATGCAAAAATGGCGACTTGTCTCCGTTGTTGTTTGGTCCGCTCGAGTTGGAGGCCCCACTTGACGATGGAGGGTTTGAGACCATATTCTCATTGCTAGTTGATGTTGTTGGCGTGGATTTACTGACATTAAATGCCAAATTACTTTTCGGTGTCATATTACTTATACCTGATGCTGTCTTTCCTCATCAGCTAAGGTGAATCAATTCCTCTCTATCAGCTTTAATTATAAATTTCTTTATATGCAACATATGAAAATAAAGATAATGTGTTACACAAAACTAAAGTATTGAATCTCTCCAGAATCTTGTTGAATTGTTAATATTAAGACACTAATACAATACTAGAAACATGTTATCTATGAGTACAAAAAAGAATGAAAGTATACAGTAATTTAATTATTCTTCGACTTATTAATGACTAGTTTTAACTTAATGGGGCCCTCTTTTTGTTCTTTTTGACCATTTCCATTATTATTCGAAGGAGTATCCTTTTTCTCGTCCTTGATTTGCAGACATTCCGTCTTAGAATCGTCAGTCTTTTCTTCTTTAACTTGGCTTCCTTCAACCTCTGAAGCATTCTCATCGGCCACTACGGTTTTATCGGTTGACAGATGATTATTAGGATCTTGAGGTTGATTATTTTCGTGCACATCACTTGATATGGCGCCGACAAAGGGGTCCTTTGAGATGGACACCTTTTTCGGCTGCGTTGATATTTTGACATAAAGGTGTTTCTCTGATGTTCCTAGTTTACCGAGCTTAAAAGCATTTCGGCCACCAAAAAATATTTTTACAGTAGTTCCATTGACTTGCACTGATCCTTTATCCTGCAGCTCTTCATGAGGAATGGCAGCATCATCCCGAGGCAAGGGCATGGCTCCATTTTTATTCCACTGGCTAGACTTAGGTAGACGAATTGTAACAAGATACTTGTTTGCAGGATCATAGGAGACTAAATTATTACCTCTTGAGGCCCTAGGTAAGGCTCGCTTCTTAGTTCCTGGTTGAGGACCAAGTTTGACTTTGATTTTCTTCTGGCTTGGCTCTTCGGGATCAATCTCTGCCTTTGGTTTTCCTTTAACGGGTTTCGCATCAGTGTTTGTAATTTTACGAGATGCTAATTGAATCTTGAAACGCCCTTCTCTTCGAATAACAATTTTACCATCACCCAAGTCTCGCAAAACAAACTTCCGTTTTAGCTCGTTTAATGGAAGGTTTGGAATAGGAATTTTTACAATGAACGAATCAATTTCCTCATATAAAATTTGACAAAGACAAAAAATATCCCTTTTCTCTTTGATACTTATCAAAGAAGAGTGTATTAGCTCCCAAAATACATTTCGAAGACCTTCACCAACAGCATAGTCACGTCTTAGAATTTCCACTGAACCTTTGATGGTTGCCCTGGCCATGTTGTCTCTCCGGTTTGTCATTTCACTCTTTCCTCCGTCTTCAATAATAACCATATTCGAAGGATTGCTAGAAGGATTTTGATCAATTCCTGCCAACTTTTCAAAAGACTTATACTCTGGATCATCAAGTAAGGAAGGGGAACCATTGATAGCAGCCACACAAATTGAAAGCTTGAATGAGTCTATCAATTGATTCCTTAAATAGGGATTGTTACCTTCAAGCAAACAAGTCTTCAAAAAATACAGCAAAATGTTCTTATTTTTGATCCCCCCTAATAAGAAAATTCCTCGGAAGGCCTCAATTCTAACATCAAGAGAATACTTGTCTAAAGTATAATACAAAAGTTCTTCGAAAGAGGCATTTAATTGACCATGCAATGCTAGCCTAACCTTTTCCTTGATGCATGAGATATAAATTACAGATTGATAGGATGGAACCAAACCATCTAATTTTTGTAATCGATTAATTTCCAGAACAACCTCATTCGCATATCCATAATTCTCAGAGTCTGCATCCAGATAATGTTGTATGGCATCATTTAAGAGAGACTTATTAGGATTGATTATAGAGTTGCACAAGGAATTAAGCAATTTAACCAAGTATAGAGGATCTTGGAAAAAGTTGTTTGAGTTGTCATTGTATTTAACCAAGTTAAGAAGTAATTTCTTGATCATTTCAGGAACATTGCCTTCATTGTCGCGTACTGAGCTCATTATTGTAGGTAGTTCACGTTGAAGTAAAAAATTGCTAACATCCCTAAAATCATTCGCAAGAGGGATATCGCTATTTGAGTAGCAGAACATTTTCTTGTAGGCCTTAAGCAAGTATCTCAAGCCTATGAAATCATTATCTTCCTTAGAAAAGTTAGCTAATGCCCTTGCAGCTGCGATTCTGATGCCATAGTAGTATCTGTCATCTAATAAGGTACGAGTGAGTACCGTGCAATGTATGTTATTTGGTCTTTCCCGGTCACCAAAAAAGTTTATTGCGTCATATTGCGCTTCAACATCTCTGTCATATTGAAGTTGGGAAGCAAACATTTGGTCAGACTGGTTGATATTTATTTTGGCAATCCACTCAAAGTCAGCATCAACTCTCATCCATTCAAAAGTATCATTATAAATGTTCTCATCATCGTTTTTTTCGAATTCGGCAAAATCCCACTCCTTCATATCTGCTTCGGACAGATAGACATCACCAAGGCCTGTGAATGCAGTGCTTGGCTCATATGTCTCTTCTCTATTTTTTCTAAGCCTTCTGAACCTCGTATTATACTGAATATCGAGCTTAGTGTGTCCATCCTTCAAGTACACAATGTGTTCATAGGGAGTACCATCGGCCTCATGTATACGAATCGTCATGGGCCCAGTAAAAACAGATTGAGTATTGTACACAGGTTCGTCATCAAGATATGCAATGGCATCATTCAAAAATGACTCTGGCTTTAAATTATGCTTAGTTGAGTCTCGATGTTGCATTTGTCGAATACTGACTTCAACAATCGAGCGCTTTCTATTGAATCGCTGGATCACATGAAGTAACGGAATGCCTGATCCATACACCCATTGTCTGAAAAACAGTTCCAATTTATTGCGATTAACTTTTTCACAAACATATTGGAAATGCAGAGTCGATAAAGCTCCATTTGCCAAATCTCCAGACATCGCTTGCAAAAATATTTTAGGTAGTACTCTTGATAAACCAAAAGACCGATCTGTTTTCGTCATTCGCTTTTCTAATATGTACAAGATTAATGGTGATTTTAGACGAATAAAAGAAAGGTCCTCGTCAGAGATAGGATATCGGTGAAACTGTAATGCTAGAGGCTTCCTTGAAATATCCTCTTCAATTAATTGATTCAGCATTTTCTTTATCTTGAATCTATACTCATTCGTCCCCATTAATAAACGAATAAATTGAAGACTCATATAATTAGCTATTCCAAGAGTGCACCACAAATCATTAAATGTGAGCGGAACTATATTAATACCCGCCCATTGAGATGAAATACATTCGAGGATCACATCTGTGACATGCAACATAGGCTCTAACAAATTTGGAGGATATGCAAGTTTGTCACTGATTATAGTCAAACCCGCAAAGTTGCTTCTTGGTGAAACCATACCTTCCACAAACAAAAATGCATACGAGCTGAATGGATATGAACCGTATTCTTTCAGATAATATTCCACTGCTTTGCTTGCAAATAAACAAGCATTTTTTGAATTTTCAAGAGCTCCAGGAAGCGAATAAATGATAACATTTGTATTAACTTCAGATTTTGAGCTATCACCTAAAGAATCTTCTTCTACATTTTCATTTTCTTCATTTCCTTCCTCTGATATATAGGAAGCTTCGAAAGCACCAACTGCCCATCCAACATGATGGGCACATATTGGGTTGAAAATGGACCACAGAGCAACTTTTTTCGATCTGTCTATAGGATGAGGCGTCTCTTTCACGTTGTTAAAATCACCTGAGCATACCACTAAATCAAGATTATCAGAGTCATCATCATCGCCGTCATCATCATCATGATCGTCTTCATTGTCATTATCATCATCATCGTCATTGTCATCATTATTTTCTTCTTCTAAATTATTCTTGTCACCAGTTGCAAGATGTCCCGTGCTATCATCTTTTGCAAGGCCATTGTGTTGAGTTTTGGCTTTGTCAGAGCTGGTGCTTGTTGACTCACTACCAATTAGTCTTGGATTACCGATATCTTTGACAGTTCTAGGGACATTTACTTCAATTGACCATGTACATCGTTCCCATAGATTATCTATACAAGGAACCCACGACGATGTTGATATGTTATAATCCGGATTGAAGGTGTAAGCGTGCCAGTAAATTTTATCTGTGTTTGCATCGCAGATGAAGTTGACTCCATTTTTCGGATTAATGCATTCATACTCAATTCTTACTGTTACTGGTGTGTAGGTATCACTTGATGTGTTCTTCGACTTTAAATGATATGGGGTTAAAGTTCCCGGCTGGCTGCCGGGAGTATGTATGGAATTGGCATCAGTTAATTCTAACTTTAAGTCGGGAAGAAGTATCAAAAGCTCTTCTGTGTTGCAATTCTGGATCTCAGCCGGGACATCCCGTGGGTCGTAGTTGGGTTCTCCGAAGATGTAGTTGAGTTTTCTTCTAATTAAATGGTGCTGGTTAATGCCAACGTCATCCGAGTACAAATCGAAAACATTGACAACCTTACCTTGCACCGATTCTTCGAAATACCTACTATCATTGATATGGAGTAAGTCCCGGTGAATGAAGTTTGTGGTCCGAGTCCCATTGACGTATATGTTTCTTATCGAAAGCGTTCGGCAGTCTAACTTGATGGACTTAAACTTCGACGACGTTGGTATTATAGTTAGCTCTGTAAATCCTTCGATCCTGTTTTCCGCCAAATCAACATCAATATTCACTCTTTGATGTGCAATTTTTAATGGCTGTGTCAGAAGGTCAACACTTTTGGAAAGTTTAGACGCCTTGTATGTTATAGGTGTATTTGTTTGATGATTATTCAACTTTGGGGTTCCCAATCCTTGAAGGTCAGCATACGACGTAGAAGGCATCTTTCAATAGCAAATTATATATATATATCAATACTCAGATATATAATCACCACTTTCAGCCTCTATAAACGCAACTGTATCAAAGTGATATATAATGCTCTATAGCTTTACTAAACCTAATAGCAATACGTGAAAATGTTCGAGATATATTTTATGTACTGTATATAAATATATATATAGTGCTATGACTTGAGGTCCCAGTCGATCTTGATTGCACTTCTATCTGAGTAGACGTCGCACGTAGGAAAGGCGACATTGGTCTTTCCAGGGGTGGTAATAGTGATCATGGGAATGCAATTGTATTTTTTGTTGCGTAAAAACTCGTACTCGGGGCTCGCTCCGAATAAGAGTTGAATAGTTCGGAAATGTTTCTTTACGTCGTAGGGCTCAATGTACAACAGAGAACGTGGAATATGCGACTGGAATCGTAACCATAAACGTCTATCAAAAAGTAACCACTTCGACCAAGCGTTTAATGGTATGTTAGGAAGCAGAATGATAGGCTGCAGCTCCTTCAGTATATAGGGCTGTCTGCAGCAGTATAACTTAAGGGTTCTATCCACTTCCAGATACTTTATCTCAAAGAGAATATTCAAATATGTTGCTTTGAGAATTGCTGGGCGGGAGTTATCTGCGATATGAGCCATGATCTCAGGGACTAAGTGCCGTTCTAACTTTGCGTACATCCAGTGGTAGTGCTTTGAAGCAGATATACGATAGAGCACATCGTACATCCAGCGGCTCAATATGGCAGTTCCGCCAGCAGCATCAAGAAATAAGGATACAGGAAGCGAAGCAGAAGCCAGGAGGCTGCATTTGTCCAAAATAACGTTGCTGGCATTGTGGAGTTCTCTTGCGCCCTGTTGAATATTTGCCTCTACAACCCTAACTTCCTGATAAGTCGCAAGAATATTTCCCTTTGATAGATTCTGAAGAAGGCTACTTCGCACGTTATCGAGATCCGGTGACTTTGAAAGCTGTTGCGGGACATACGTGTTTAGCATGTATCGAAGCATGTTTCTTTCTGTGAGAGTAACATCTTGATTGGTATAGTCCTCGAACCATTCCACACCATTTCCACGACATGTAGCTACCAAGTCTTCCTTGCAGAATTCCAAGAGCGGTCTTACAATTTTAACCGGGGCTTCTGCCTTTCGTGGACCCTTCTGCTCGAGAGGGATATCTGCCGTATCTTTTAAACCCACCAAACCAAATAGCGACGAGTTATGTCTTAGTCGCTGCAAAAATGTCTCAAGCTGGTCATCCAACGTATGTGCTAGGCATATGTGGGAGATGTTGAAATTCCGACATACCTTGTCAAATATTTCGTATCTCCGAGTCCTTGCAACTTCTTCGAAATTCGTTATCTGGTCAATCTGTCGGCCATACTCGATCTTGTGCACTATATGTTGCACTCCCCACTTCTCGACACATTTCCCAATGAGCTCTGCTTCAGACGCAGACTCCTTGCGGTATGAATGGTCAATGGTGATAGCCTTCAATTCAATATTATAGTTTTTCACCCATCTACTAAGCAAGTACGTCAAGCACATCGAATCAACTCCTCCTGAGAGAGCAATTGCTAGCGATCGAGGATGCCTACCATTAGGAAAACATCTTAGAATGCTCTTGCTGAATAACTGGTCAGATATCATATATCCTGAAAATACATCGGCTCCAACCTCAAGTCTGTAGCTTGCTCCATATTCCATAAGCTGATGGCTGATGTCTGAAAAATGGACGCTTACATAATCAATTTTTTTTTTATTCCCAAACGACTTCTGAAGTCGATGATTCATACTACAAGTGATTCTGGATTAGTTTAAGAATAAGAGCCAGATATAATCAGAGCTTCTGCTTTAACATTATGACTGAAAAAGAAAGCAGCAACCAATTTTTCGATTTCCCTAGGGAAGAGGAAAAGGTGGCTCAACAGTGGGAGGATATTGATGCCTTCAAAAGGTCTTTAGAGGTGACCAAAGATCTTCCACCATTTTCGTTCTTCGATGGACCACCATTTGCCACAGGTACACCACACTATGGACACTTACTCGCTTCCACTGTGAAAGATATCATTCCAAGATATGCCACAATGAATGGAAGTTTTGTCGAGAGAAGATTTGGGTGGGATACTCACGGGTTGCCTGTGGAGCACGAAATAGACAAGAAATTGGGCATCACCGGCAAGGAGGACGTGATGAAAATGGGTATTGACAAGTACAATGCCGAGTGTCGCTCTATTGTTATGAGATATGCTTCTGAGTGGCGTCGTACTATTGGACGGTTGGGAAGATGGATAGACATGGATAACGACTACAAGACTATGTATCCTGAGTTTATGGAGACTGTCTGGTGGACCTTCAATGAGCTTTACAAGAAGGATAACGTCTACCGTGGATTGCGTGTTATGCCATATTCGACTGGATTAACCACGCCCTTGTCCAACTTCGAGGCCCAACAAAATTATAAAGATGTTAACGATCCAGCTGTAACTGTGGGATTCCCCTTAGTAGATGACGAAAACACCTGGTTGGTGGCCTGGACAACTACCCCTTGGACTTTACCTTCCAATATTGCCTTAGCTGTTAACCCAAATTTTGAATATGTCAAGATTTTTGATGAAGAGAAGCAGAAGTATTTCATTTTGTTAGAAGAATTACTCAAGACTCTTTACAAAAAACCAGCTGCCGCAAAGTATAAGGTTGTGGAAAAAATTAAGGGTAAGCAGTTAGAAGGTCTCAAGTATGTTCCTTTGTTCGACTATTTCTACGACAACTTCAAGGAGTACGGATTTAGAGTTATTACAGCAGACTATGTGACAGCAGACTCAGGTACAGGTATAGTTCATCAGGCTCCAGCATTTGGTGAGGATGATTACAACTGTGGTGTCGCCTCTGGTGTCATTACTGAAAAAAGACCTCCTCCCAATCCGGTTGATGATAATGGTAAATTCACTGCCCAGGTAACTGATTTCAAAGGAGTCTATGTTAAGGATGCTGACAAGCTTATCATAAAGCACTTGACTGAAAAGGGAAGATTACTAGTCGCATCTCAAATAAAGCATTCGTATCCATTCTGTTGGAGATCTGATACACCTTTATTATATAGAACTGTTCCCGCTTGGTTCGTCCGGGTGGGTAATGTTATTCCCACGATGTTGGATAGTTTGGAGAAAACCAGATGGGTTCCCTCGACTATTAAAGAAAAAAGATTCGCAAACTGGATTTCAAACGCCAGAGATTGGAATATTTCTAGAAATCGTTACTGGGGTACTCCTATTCCTTTATGGGTTAGTGATGATTACGAGGAAATTGTATGTGTCGGATCAATTGAGGAATTGAAGAAACTTTCAGGTCGCGATGATATTACTGATATCCATCGTGATAGCATTGATGACATAACTATTCCTTCTCAAAACGGCAAAGGTGTTTTGAGGAGAGTGGAAGAAGTTTTTGATTGCTGGTTTGAATCTGGTTCTATGCCTTATTCTTCAAATCACTTCCCATTTGAAAACAAAGAAAAGTTCTTGCGTGCGTTCCCCGGTAATTTCATCTCTGAAGGTCTTGATCAAACTAGAGGGTGGTTTTATACCCTCTCAGTCCTTGGTGCTCATTTATTCAATAAAGTACCTTATCAAAATGTCATCGTCACTGGTATAGTTTTGGCAGCGGATGGAAAGAAGATGTCTAAGCGGTTGAAGAACTACCCCGATCCTACTTTTGTTTTGGACAAATATGGTGCGGATGCTTTGAGATTGTACTTAATCAATTCACCTGTTTTGAGGGCTGAAACCTTGAAGTTTAAGGAAGAAGGTGTTCGTGAAGTTGTATCTAGTGTTTTGCTTCCATGGTACAACTCTTTTAAATTCCTTCAAGATGCTGCTGAGCTTTTCAAGAAAGAAAACAAACAAGACTTTGTTCATGATGAAGCATTTTCTTCTGACAATGTAATGGACAAGTGGCTCTTAGCTTCTATTCAATCCTTAATCAAATTTATTCATTCAGAAATGGGCGAGTATAGATTGTACACTGTCGTTACTAGATTGTTGAGCTTGATTGATGAATTAACAAACTGGTATATTAGATTTAACCGTCGTCGTCTCAAGGGTTATGCTGATAATGGCGTGGAAGATACGAAGAAGGCACTTAATACTTTGGCCGAAGCTTTGATGACTTTGTGCAGAGCTATGGCCCCATTCACACCATTTTTGGCTGATGGAATATACCAAAGATTGAAGGTATATTTCAGTAGTGCTGAATTGAGTACTTTTTGTGTTAACAAGAATATTATTGACACAAGAAGTGTCCATTTCTTATCTTACCCATCTGTCAAGGAAGAGTTGTTTGATGATGAGATTGAATTGGCTGTCTCTAGAATGCAA
This sequence comes from Millerozyma pseudofarinosa, assembly GCA_030556505.1. Classification (NCBI taxonomy): domain Eukaryota; kingdom Fungi; phylum Ascomycota; class Pichiomycetes; order Serinales; family Debaryomycetaceae; genus Millerozyma; species Millerozyma pseudofarinosa. Next base: position 394,463 of record JAKTUD010000001.1, on the reverse strand, counting down.
AAAGTGATCGATTTAGGACGTAATATTAGAGAAAAGAAGACAATCTCCTTGAAGACCCCTCTTAAGGAGTTAGTTGTTTTACATTCCGACCCTTCATACTTGAGAGATATTCAGTCCTTGCAGAATTATATCAAGGAAGAGTTGAATGTAAGAAATGTTGTTATCACATCAGACGAAGAAAAATACGGTGTCGAGTATACAGTTGTTGCTGACTGGCCCATCTTGGGTAAGAAGCTTAAGAAGGATGCCAAAAGAGTAAAGGCCGCTTTGCCAAGTGTCTCTTCAGACCAGGTCAAAGAATTTTCGAAGACTGGAAAGATTACCGTTGATGGAATTGATCTCGTCAGTGAAGATTTACAAGTGCAGCGTGGCCTTCCAGAATCAAAGGCTGCTGATGGAAATGAATCTAGATCATACCAGGATGTGTTGATTATTTTGGATGTCAACTTACATCCTGAGTTACAAAGTGAAGGGTTAGCTAGAGAATTATTAAACCGTATTCAAAGATTACGTAAAAAGGCTGGCTTGAAGACTACTGATGATATCAAGGTTGAATATGACTTAGTGAAGGATACAATAAATTTTGAGTCTATTCTTAAAGACCACGAAGATTTATTGCTCAAATCCACTAAGAGACAATTGACTCCCTTCACAACTAACGATTCAGTTATTGCTGAAGAAGAGCAATCTATCAATGATACAATTTTCAAATTGAGATTATTGAGTATCTAAATATAATGTCTATAGCTGATTAATTAAGATATATAAGATTAGACGCATAAATAAAATGCAATTTAAAAATTTTAATTCAATGACCAAGTACTGAGACCTGCTCCTCCAATTGCAATAATGCGGTTTTTCTTGAAACTAGCAGCTTCTAAACAACCCGTATCAGCAACAGTGGAATATTTGGCAGCTACACATGCTAGCTTTTCATCTTCATAGCTCCATTCTCTGATAACTTGGTCAACTGAAGACACGATGAAACTCTGATTTCCGGAGTACACTATTGAAGTGATAGTCGATGATGCTGCTTTTTCGACGAAAGATTTTGTATCTATATTAACACTGTCATAATTTTCCAGGAATTGCAAGAGAGATAATGTTAATGAGTTATCGTCGCCTCCCGTAATTAATCTATAAGTATGATCATCAATGAGTCTTAGCTGGATGGTTTTAATTGAGTTTTGATGCAACTGCTGTTTCACAAATATTGGACCCAAAGATTCTATTTTATTTTTATTAATGTAATTTATAATTTTTTCACTAATATTCCATACAGCAATATTACCATCAGTGGCGGTTATAATCAAGTAAACATGGAAATCTGAAAACTTGATGAATTTCGTATTAAGGATGCAACAAGTAGTATAGATATCATCTATCAATAAAGTAAATGTTTTGTTCTGTGGATTAAAAAACCAAACTCGAATTTTGGAGTTCGAATAAACAGTAGATATGACTATTCCGTCCTTATATTGAAAAGAATCAAAATCCATTATTCTCAAGTCTGGATGATCGCTTTCTTGCTGAAGAGAAGCATATTTATAAATGAAGGGTCTATTACCGTTAATAGTTTGAATCTTCCATATAAAAAACTCTTCATTTGCAGCCGAGCTTGCAGCGAATGATGTATTCAAAAACTTTACTTTCTGTAGGCCAGATATATGGTCATTTAATGTCCATAAACTTTGCATATTTCCATCGGAAAATATTTTCCCCAATTTGATATTAGTATCCTCTGAAGCAGTGAAAAATAAACGTGAACCATCTTTCAAATAAAACGGAGAGAACGCAATATCTCTCACTTCTCTTCCGTGAGTACCAGAGATCAATTCTCCTAAGTCTTTGATAAAATATCTCAAGTTGAAGAAACGAATGTGCAAAGTTGACTTGTTCACGTATATAAATTTGAAGGACGTAGAATCTTGATCTTGCTTTACAATATCCCATTGCCTGTGCATACCTCCACAGATCTCGCTGCAAATCTCTATACGTTTAGTTTCATTCCACATGAAAAAGCTAGAAGACTTAAAGCCACAAAGTATGAGTTCATTGTTCAGTATGAACCCTCTTTCTAAGAACCCTCTGGTAAGCTTACTCCTGTGCAAAACCAGAGTAATGAATCCGTCCGTGGTATTCAAGACCTGTAAGAACGAGTAATAGCCATCTCTCAATGTGAGTAATAAGATAGCAGAATCAATATCCAGTGCTACTATAGACACAGAAGTAATCGTGTCTCCTCGGGAAATCTTTCGAAAAACATTACCAACGATGTTATCTGAATATTTTGATAAGTCGTAGATAGCAATACTTGCCAATCTTGACCCTAATATAATCCAGTTATTGATACTATTATACGTGAGAGATGAACATGTGAAAGGTGATCCTTCGGGTTTCAAGAGTTCATGGGTCCCATGAAGGGATATATTTCCATCTTTAAGTTTAAATTTCACAAGCAAAAATGGAATTTTAGGATTAGGGCAATCGAAGAGTATATACCACAGTTCACTAGTGGAATCATAAATATCAAGATAATTAGTAACTTTCTCTCCGGAATTTTTAAAAGGCTGATGCCATTCTCTTGACTGTAGCTCCCTAGCGGCGTCAAAGTGCAATATCAACAAATGACCATCTCTAGAACAAACACAAATAGACTTCAATTCATTACAACATTTCATAACTCCAAAATTATCAAAAATTTTTCTTTCATCCTCACTCAAGTCTAATTTCCTCCATTGGTCACTGTATTCATCTAAGATCAAGATATTACCAATCGAAGTGAGTATAACCAAAATCTGGAGATCAACCAACTCAACAAACTGTTTTATTATTTCATTCTTAGTAAACAAGTATGCCGACGAGCTGTGAACTGTTTCTTTTGAATAAGATTTGGTGTTGTTATTATCAAGGTCAGCAATATCAGTCATAAGTAGTCGTCCATCTGCGCCTCCAGTAACGCAAAGTTTTAGATTTTGATCATCCACATCTCCCGACCATATATGCTTACCAAAGTGGTTTTCCCAAGACTTGATTTGGTTGAGATGCGAGTAAACATTATCATATTCCCAAATTCTGGCAGTACAATCCTCTCCAATGCTGAACAAGCGAACCAGGTATTTGTATTGTAAAAACTTGAGTCCCCAAATTCTTGACCCATGGCCCCAACCAATAGCTAACTGGGTTCCGGTATTAAAGTCAAAAAGTCTGACTGTACGGTCATCTGAGCATGATGCTAAATATTTACAATTATCGTCTATAGTGACACCAAAAATCGATCCCTCGTGTTCCGTCAAGTTATGAATAATGGTCCGTTTCTCTAAATCCCATGTTATCACGCCGTTCATAACGGTACCTGCTGCTATTATCACTTTACTGTCTAGTACTCTAATAAAGCCAGAATATAAAATTGACTTCTCATTACAGTGAATTTTATCACAAAGAATGAAATCCTGGGTCGAGTCGGATGTCCTCAAGTCTATCTTATAAACAATGTTATGCGATGTCAATATTATACAATAATCATCAGAAAGAAATTCAGTGCAAATTATCCATTCGTTTATACTCTTCTCTCTAACATTCTCGATTTTATCATTGTTTGAAATCACATCCGAAAAATTCAAGACTTTGAATGATCTTCCTCCGGATGCGATAACCTTATTTTCAGAGCCACTCACCGATATGTGGTGTATCTTATTCCTGCTAATAATTTTTCTGTTGAATATTAATTTTGCCCGATTATTATCTAATACGAACACTTTCAAGACTGGCCCATAACCACATAAAATATATTTTGACACAATCTTGAGAGCCGTTATGGGTCCATAGTGTTCCAAACAAGTAAAAGCTTCTTCATTCAAAGAATGTATAGGATTTTTATTAGTCATATCTCCTTCTATGTCCGATCGCTTATGTTGAAAAATTCTGTATATTTTGAAGATGAGCTAGGAACCAAAAAGTTGAGGGTCGAATTTTCAGCAGGAATACGAACATACAAAGTTAGAGTAATAGTTATGTCTTACTATAAAAGGTCATTACATATATCTTCTATTTAGAGAATCCAGCATCAATAATCTGTTGGACGGAATCCTTCACACTGGTTTCAAGGTCGATGAAGTCAAAACCAAGGAATTTTTTGGTCTTGGAATTATCGATCTTGGCCAATTTTTCGAAATCAGTATAATGGCCAGGTTGCCCAACAGGGATCTTACCCTTCAACTGTGGGAAGTCTTTGTTGATGTAATCGGCAATTAACTGAGCGTCGTATCTTGTATTGGAAAGAAGAAATCTCTTCCCATCAGCCTCGCTTTTCTCAAAAGCTGCAATGTGGGCCCTCGCTACATCACGAACATCAATAAAGAACCCACTAAGAGTGGGAAGAGGGTCATTGGGGCCCGCCTTCAAGAACTTGTTGATGAATTCGGAAGAAGTGTTGAGTTCATCCTTAACTTCAGAGGGGAACGCCTGGGGACCAAATACGAAAGAAGGGTTAATTGTAGCCAATGTGAACTGTGGATTCTCTGTTTTGAGGAAGTCCCAAGCTGCCTTTTCAGCAAACGTTTTAGAGCCTCTGTATCCTGCAAATGGATCTTTTATGGCCTTCTCCCATGTGATATCGTTCCAACTGTCCTCTGTCTGCACCAAGTTGGGGTCATTGTCTCCGTCATCTTTCTTGATGGCAGCAAATGAAGAGGTGATGACGACTTTCTTTACATTTGGACCGTGTGCCTTTATGGCCTTGAGGGCATTTTTTGTTCCCTCAATTGCAGGCTTGAGCAAATCGTTCTCCACATTAGTGGCCTTGTAGTGGAAAGGTGACGCAGTATGCAAAAAAACCGATATCTCAGGGTGCTTTTTCAACGCCTCATCAAAGCTTCCTTCTTCCTTTATATCTGCGACAACCTCGTACGAAAAATTGGTTTCTCCTACATTGTGCTTGAGTTTCTCTCCCTTCTCAGTTGAACGAACTGAGCCAATTACTTTGTAGCCCTTCTGCACCAATTGCTTTACAGTTTCCTGTGCAATAAAACCCGTAGCACCTGAAACAAATACGGTAGTCATCTCTTACTGTAGTCTTTAGTTAATTCTAGGTATTACCACCGGAAATTTCACTTTATATGGAAATCGCTGCTCCTTATATATATTCGTTAATAGTGTGGCTTTCGCATTATTACTACGGAACCTTGTCTAATTTACACAAGAACTAAAATTCTTCACATTGATTAGAAATTACGATTCCATCATGTGCATCTAGACGGGAGTTATACTCCTTCAGTGTTTTATTCCGACTAGAATGAAAATTTCAAGCTTGAGCCAAAAACACTAAAAGTAGGTCGATACATATAATGTTGATTGACTAGTTTATATACAATGTATTTATTTCAACAAATTGCCCTTGTTCACAACAAAGCTGTCTATGACAGCCATTGCGGCATATAACCTGTTTTCAGCCTCTTCAAAAACGACTGAGTTTTCTGAGTAGAATACAGCGTCATCGACCTCCTCAGGATGCCTAGGTAAGCAATGCATAAACTTCCAGTCTTCGGACACTTGTCCGGCAGCTAAGAGGTCCTTGGTAATTCTGAAACCGTCGAACTGCTTCAACTTCTTCTGCTTTTCGTCTTCCTGTCCCATCGAGATCCAGGTGTCGGTAACAATGATGTTGGCACTTTTGAGGGCAGCCTTTGGGTCGTGATTGATTTCGAAGGATAAACCTTTCTCTTGTGCCAACTTGTTTGCGACACTTTCCACTTCGGGGTCCAATGCAATGCCTGAGGGAATGCTAATGGAAACTGAGATACCAGATCTAAGAGATGCAATGGCCAAGTCATTGATGACATTGTTAGAGTCGCCAATCCAGGTCAATTTTAAGCCTTCTGTCTTACCAAAGGACTCCCTAATCGTCAAAAGATCTGCAATGGCTTGGAGAGGGTGGAATCTGTCACACAACGAGTTGATAATTGGTACATTTGAATGCTCGCAAAGCTCTGCTATTTCTTGGTGCTTGTTGACACGGGCAAATATGCACGAAGTCATTGACGAAATGACTTTAACGGTATCATACAAGGTCTCATTGACACCAAGTTGGATATCATCCTTACCCAAGAACATTGGGGAAGCGCCGAAGTAGGCTGCTGCACCCTCGGTACTGATTCTAGTACGAGTAGATCTCTTGGAAAAAAGCATGGTAACTAGTTTCCCTAAAAGCTTCTTATGTTCATCTACAGGGGCAGGCTCCCCCGAGCGAACTTGCTTCTTGAATTCGGCAGCCTTGTCGACAAGAGAAGTGAACTCTTCGTTCGACAATTGAATTGTATTCACCAAATGTCTTGGTTTTGTAGTTGTCATTTTTGATACGCTGTAATATCTTTTCCCGATCACTGATTTAGCAATAGAAGAAAACATCTAACTTATGAACACGTCCTAACACTTGGAGCTACGACTATGGCGTATACTTATATTAGCTTCAGATACTGAAGTGAAAATCCTATGACTCATCCAAACTGGGAAAGAAGAACCTTAGCCGCGATGTGAGATCACAGTATGAAATATACTTAAGGAGAATATATAAAACATATATATCAGAACATTCATCACGTGCCAGACGTCAATGAGAAGAGAGTCAAGCCTGTTCAGCTGTTAAAATACATGCTAGCAGCGCTAACTAAAGGTTCAGAGTTTTGTAAAAAAATAGAACTATGAAAAAAGAGACTGTTTCATTGATACTAGTTGTTCTAGTTGCATCTCAATACTTTTTTTTTCTTCTTCATAACCTTCTATGTCTTTAGAAGCAGATTCAACATCTAATCTTAGCCTTTGAAGAAGATCCACCAATAGCACTGGCTTTACAACCTGTAAATCTGTCTTGGAAGGAGGTCTGTCCTTTGTATAATGAGTGTCGTAGTCCGAGTCGCCTGGCAGTTCGCTCTTGACGTCTAATTCCATGTCATACAACACATCATCTAAATTTTCTTTGAGTGAACTCTTGGTTTTCGTCACGTCAAGCACACCGTCATCTACGTAGACATTGTCATTTTTGCTCTCGATGATATCGTCATCCAGAATGTCATCGTCAGCTGGAAATGCTTGATTTTTAAGCTCTTTTCTCTGTGCGTGAAACTGGTTATTTTGAACCTCTTCTTCTTCTTCCTCGTCAGCCAAAAGTGAAAGGTTATATCCGCTGTATATATTTTCTTGTCTTGTACTTTCATCCTGGCCAGTTTCTATATTCTCTTCTTTATTCTCGTCAGAATTAATCTTGCGTGTATATCTCTCCAATGTCTTTTTTCTATCTCCAACAGTAACCAAAGGCTGGGGAGACGATCTCGATGACCTTGTATTATTGGATATAACTAGCTCATCAGCTTCTAAGTCCAAATCATCAAACTTTGGTTTAGCTCGCGTCTGTGATGTTCCGGCTTGTTTGAACCCTTTCTTCTTAAATAAACCTTTACTAGAGACAACTCTCGACTCCTTTGACTCTTTTTTTGACGTTACAATTGAGTCTAAATCCTCATCAAAATCATCATCATCCTCTAGGCGCAATAAATTAGACTTGGATTTCAACTTGCTGCTCATTCAGTTGAAAGTGTGTTTTCATCGATGTTAGTATGAAGCATCAAAAGATTCGCATCGTCTTAAATGTGAAAAATTGGATCATATATAAAAAAAGTAAGGTAATTCTAAGACTTATACACAAGAAGTTCCTTTTAAGCAAGACAACATTAGTAATTCGTTTCTATAATTCAGCGATAGACCTCTTTGCCTCTTGCTATACATACGGATTGCGCCATGGAACTATCTGAAAATGCTAAGCTTCTTCACACCAAGATGGTAGAGATGCCATCATCGACATTATTCAGTCAGGAGGATTTACAGAAGTTTCTTAGTACAACGAAGTCGGGAGACCTTTTAGAATCAGCACAGGAACTTATCAATAAAAAACTTCTTAAGTTGGTCAAGCAGGGCGATGAGCTTAGGTTCCAAGCTACCTCGATGAGTGAAGCATCGAAAATCACATCTATGACAGAAGACGAAGCCATGGTTTATTCATACATCGAGGCATCGGGAAGGGAAGGAATTTGGACCAAGACCTTAAGGGCCAAGACAAACTTACATCAGCATATTGTGGTAAGATGCTTGAAATCATTGGAGGGCCAGCGATACATCAAATCCATAAAGTCAGTTAAACATCCTACAAGGAAGATTTACATGCTCTACAACTTGCAGCCCTCCATAGAAGTTACGGGTGGCCCTTGGTTTACTGACTCTGAGCTTGACACGGAATTTATTGATTCCCTATTGAAAGTAGTCTGGAGATTCATAGCTTCTAAATCGTACCCCACGGTTTTCCAAGCCCCCTCAAAAAACGTGAATATCGTCCAGGCGTCTTTTCCCACGACCCATAATGGTTTTGCCTCCTTGGAATCTATCGTTGACTTCATATCCAATGCCAACATTACCACAGTGGATCTTGCAATCAACGATGTCAGGGCTCTTTGCGACGTACTTACATATGATGACAAAATAGAGCCCATAGAACATATGATAGACTCCTATAAGGTCACATGGCTGAGTATTTTAGAAGCTGGTTACGGAAAGGATTATGAGAATCCTTCGAATGAGTCTTTCGTAACTCCTCAATTGAAGTCTTTGGCTGCGACAAAGCACTTTTCCATTTTTGATGCTTACTCAGTAGTTGATTCTGCAGTAGCTGATGATAAGGACCTTGTATACTTTGACTCTTGGATATACGAATAACGATCATATAATTAGTAAATTTACACTCTATATAATAATCTGAACATCAGTTCCATAATTTTTCTAATACTGTGCTATATATTTCAGTGCTCGGTAGAACTAGATCATAAATTTCATAGAAGTAAATAAGTGGAACATCCAAAATAATGTCCGACTCTCCAATTATATCTTATAAGAAACCGTCGAAATCTAGAAAGGAGGATTCACCAGTGTCAAAGTCTGGCTCTCCTTCCTTGGGAGATTCGAATACAGGGAAATTTAGTCCTCAACTAAAAGGTGAGCGTAAGATACTGACAAGAAGGAAAGCACTACAGAGTTTCTACAGCCTTCCTCTGCAGTCCGATCCTGACACGTCAATGAAATCAGATAGTTCTGTCTCAGTGGACGCTAGTGATGCCAAAGGACCAGCTCCGATTGAAAGTAGCGAAGAAGAGGGTTTCGACTTCAGCATAATAAACGACGAACAGCGGTTGTCAGAATTTCTAAGAAAGTCGTCGATTAACGATATATTAAGACTACGAAATACCATCAGTGATCAGTCAAACTCGCATGAGCTGCGCAAGAAATCGTTGATTTATGATAATTACTATGAATTAATCAAGCTCAGTGAAATTTTAGGGGACTTAAGCCAGTTAAAATCATCGAACGACACCTCGAATACAGGGTTAGGCATACTACAGGCCAACAATGACAAAGGCTATCCTAGTGATACTAACGTTGACTCGGACTATATAAATAATACTCTAAGTGAACTCCAAGACTTCATCAGGAATGACGTTAAAACTTTCAGTTCAGACTTCAACACCATAGTCAAGGAAGAGATAGAGGCTAAACAAGAATTAGACGACAACGCTAGCATTAAGACTGTCCGAGAGTACGAGTGTGATCGATCGAGTGTGAGTTATGACGTTGTTTTAGTTAAGGAGGTGGATGCAATTTTAACTAGAGACGCTGGTAAAATAGATCAAAGGATAAAGCATAATTACGTTGAAAACATTCAAAATTGTTTGAAAAAATTGAACGTACATACTGATGAACTACTAATAATACAACTAAATGAGATTAAAAAAAAGTTTTCATGAAGAGCCTTCATAGTATGTTGTCCACGTTATGATTCTTGAATTTTTTACCTGATCTGTCAATAGATCTGATTTCGAAACGGCTTCCTACTATAGAGAATCCAATGCAAAAATCCCCCAGATCTGTTGCTGGATCCGTTATCGTGCTCTCTTTGTTTGGAACAATGACATCAAATGCAAAAATTGTATGCTTTTTCGGTATAATCCGTAATCCTCCCACCATCTGCGCTGGGGATATTGATTCATTGGAATCCACTTCATTTGCCTCCTTCCTATCTACACATAAAATGAATGCATGCTGTGTATCCCAGACGACGATGCCTTCCACTCCAACGAGCTTTTCATTTCTCGAGTAAGTAACACTCAAATAGCATCCATTAAAATCTGCACTGGCGAGCCTGGGAAGTACTGTAGCAGTTGAGGGAAAGTCTTTCCTGTTATCACTAGATAGTAATAGATCTTGTATGTACTTCTGCCATAAATCATTAAGAGAAAGAAACTCTTCAAACATTGGAATTTTGTAATGAGCAAGTAACTTCATTACTGGAAATGGTTTCTTTGAGCGAGTTCTTGCTTCCCGGTTGTATGCTTGAATTTTTTTTACCACCTTCTTTTGACTGTTTAATGTCTTTTGGATAAACTCCTTAAGCTCTATTCTCGTGTTGTACTTCCTTTTTGCTCTATTTTCATCCTTCTCCGTACTATTTTCTGTGTGTAGTAAGGAATGAGTCTTCGTCTCTGTATCACCCGTCGGAAGAAGAACTAAGGTGGGCTTTTGTTCTCCAGTCAAAGAATATCTTGAAGACAAAAGCTCCTGAATTTTTGCCTCTGAAGAGTAGCATCTCGTTAAAAGATGTTTTTCTAAAGCATTATTTCGATTCATAATGTACTAACCTTGGTTCATCTCATCAGATTCTATAAATTTTGAGATTCGAAAATCTTAAATATATCAACACTATATTGGAACCAAATCCTATGTTCAGACCATTTTATAATTCAGTGATACGAGGTTCATGTTACAATAACTTCAAGCGATATCTAGGAAATACTAATGTACCTTTTGGTGATGACTTAAGTAGCATAGATTATAAGGATTATAATTTGGAAGATTTCTTACATTACAAGGTTAATGATGCAACTGATATAAAGGAACTGAAGCAGGTTAATGTGGCTAAAAATGATTTTTTGAGCTCAGTTTCATTGAAGGGGCCTGTGGTTTTTGTCTCCAGGATCAAAGATCCTTACTTGAACTTAGCGATAGAAGATTTTATCTACAATCAGATGCCGTTACCTTCCGATAATGCTGCAAACTACAATAGATTATTTCTCTATTCAAACAGCCCCTGTGTCGTAATTGGTAAGAACCAGAACCCATGGAAGGAGATTAATCTTCCGCTTCTCAACTCCCTTCATATTCCCCTTGTCAGAAGAAGATCTGGTGGGGGTACTGTGGTGCATGATTTGGGCAACACCAACTTTTCATTCATGACTACGAAGTCAAAGTTTGACAGACAAAAATTTTCCAGTATTCTTGTTGACGCTTTGAACAGGTCCGGTACTTTGAAATTTAATGTTCAAGTAAATGAAAGAGGTGATATTACGTCAGTTCCTGGCGAAGATGGCATACCTTATAAGATCAGTGGATCCGCTTACAAGCTTTCAAAGGGAAGAAGCTACCACCATGCTACTATGCTCTTGAACCTGCGTCTAGATGTCCTTCGTAAGTTATTGTCTAGGGATGAAAAAAAGCTTGGAGCTGTTGATTCGAAAGCGTCCGTTGATTCTGTGAAGTCAAAAGTGAAAAATCTAGAAATTTCCTCCGAGGATTTTATCCTGATCGCAGTTAATGGGTTTAAGCTGGAATATGGCGAAATTGATTGTGCTGCTACTGACATTGATGAGAAAACGAGTAAAATAAAGAGTAACGAAGAAGATGGCGAGTATGACCAAGATGAATTATTCAACTTAAAAGATTTCATGGTTTCAACCCCACAAGAGCGAGTTGCTCCTTTGATGTATATAGAGGATTCAACACCTCTCAATAGCCAAATAAAGGAGACATACGAGGAGTTGAAAAGCTGGGACTGGAAATTTGGCTCTACTCCTAAATTTACACACTACTTTACAAATGAAGATCTTGGAATCCATATTAAGATCGACGTTGGAAAGGGAGCTGAAGTCACTAATGTAGAGGTCGAGACACTAGATCCTTGCCGTCTTCCTCTTGACTCGGTTTTGGGGAGCTTCGAATTCTTACAGCAAATACTTCTGAAAGAACCAATCAAATATACAGGTAGTAACATAGCTGGTTATATAACAGATGACCGGATTAGTGATTGGATTGGGGCATCAATAGATGGCACAGTATAGAAACGGAATATAGAGTTTATTTATGTCATTTTAAATATAAACAGTTAATTACCGAATTTGAGCCCGTGACGACCCTTGTAGTCAGCTACCTTGGGAGAGCTCCACAGGTCCAACAATGACTGATCGTTAATTCTATATATTTCAAGGCCTAGAGGACGACAACAGTCTACCATCTTCAGTCCCTCTAAGTTATCTTTGTCTTCACCCCAGCCCCATTGGGATAAATCACCACCAGGACATGCACTAATGGCAACCAAGATGTCAATTTCTGAAAAGCACTCAAAGTAGTCTCCTGCCTTAGCAGGACAAGCTTCCATAAAATACTGATCGTGCTCATTTAATCCTGTCAATTGGAACACATTGAGGACGTCGTGGATATCAAACTCAGTCAAGCCGTAAGGCACAACAGCACGATAGAGATTGGAGTGGCAATGCACGTCGTTGTCTTCTCCGCTTATTAACTTATCTATGTAAGGATCGCATCTTGTTCCGTTCAAGTCATGGACTCTTCCGCCCCATTCGTCTTGTCCGCGATCTTCCAAAGAATCCCCGGTGATAGTGACCATGGGCCTGAGGTATGGGAGGTTCGACCACAATCTATCATATGTCGACACATGCGCTGAGTGCAACTGTCTTGTTCTTGCGGCCCAAAACCTCTCTCTAGGATTATGCAAGTTCCATATGTTCAAATCACACACCTGTGGCCCTACCGGAGTAGTGATACGGAAGACATGTCCCGCTGGCACTTTTACGGCTATTCCACTCCGTGGCTGACACAAGTGGTTTTCTACCAATGTCTTGTCACTGTCCGCTATTTTCTTATAGAATTCCCTGTCCGCATAAATTGGTGATCCTTCATGAGGATAGTAGGCTGGAACAGGCTTTGGTAAGTTGTAAACTTTATTCTCGGCCTTTTGGGACGAATGAATCTCGACCATCTTTCTATATATATTCTACTATGTTCTGAAGTTTCTGTTACCTTTCACTTTGCAATATTCCAAGTTTTCCCTTCACTACTTATGTATCTACATGATCGGTATCTTTGGAATTTTCACCGACTGACAATAGTGTCTGAAGAAGCCATCGAGAGTTCTTAAAATGGAATTTGTGGCCGATCTAAATTCATCACCCAAAATGGAATTTTATCCCGAAAGTGCAGCAGCACATTTTATGGGGTAAAAAGGTGTTATAAAGTCACAGGAACTAAATGCTAGCATAACAGTACGTGAGCATACAAATTGGAACGGTTCGGCTATTCATCCGCATATCCTAGGGTTTTGGTGGTACAAAGTGAGGCTTTGAGTAGACATCGAGAAGAGGAGAACTTACACTTCGAAGGTATATATGAGAGGATTAGGAATGAAAAATTGTAGTATTAGTGTGAATATTGTATTTCAAAACTATTATGAAAGCTAGAATCATAATTCGTGGAGCCTTTCAGTTTAGAGCGCAACAAGCTAGATATATAAACAGAAGCGCATATCGGGAATACAATTATGGTTTCATCGGGCTAGGGCAAATGGGTCATCATATGGCCCGCAACATATACGAAAAACTAGGAAATGACAACAAATTGTACGTGTACGACTGTGATGATAGAATTACCAAGGAATTCACTAAAAATGTTGTTGGTTCTAATCCAAACAACAGATCTGTCACAGAATTGAGGCTGATAGAGGAGTTTGTGGATCTGGTGAGCGGACAGTTAGACTTTATAATGACAATGGTTCCAGAGGGCCAACATGTAAAAACTATCATTGAAACATTGATAGAGCAATACAAGAGAAGAGGCTCTACTGGCAAAACAACATTTCTTGATTTCTCAACCATAGATATCGTAACATCAAGGTATTTGCATGAATACGTCAAGCACAATGTACCTAAATTCGATTTCATAGATACTCCAGTGTCCGGAGGAGTAGCTGGAGCCAGAAATGGTACGTTGAGTATCATGCTATCCAGAAAGTCGGACAACGAAATCGACGATAGTCTCCGAGAATTGCTTATCAAAATGGGATCCAACATCTTCCCCACTGGCCAAACCCATGGGTCGGGTTTGGCTGCGAAGTTATCTAACAACTACTTGCTTGCGATCACTAATTTGGCAGTAGCTGACTCGTTCCAGCTTGCCCGCTCATTCAACTTGGACATGAAGACTTATGCAAAGCTTGTTTCCGTATCCACCGGAAATTGTTGGGCAGCTACCAATAACTGCCCTGTCCCTGGTATATACTCTGCAGACGCACACATGCCTGCCGATAACGGGTACAATGGCGGCTTTGTTACCAAATTGACTAGAAAAGACTTGCTTCTTGCAACTGCAAGTGCAGAGATGAACAAGCAGCCTTTATACCTAGGTGATATTGGTAAATCTTGGTATAATAAAGCTTGTGAAAATAAGGCTGTTGCGAACAAAGACTTGGGTGTTCTTTATGAGTGGCTAGCTACTATGCGTGAAAATACAGGTAACCAAACTCCATAAGGTAAGTTTTTAGAGCCCCATTTTACTTCTTAACCTAACAGTGGTCCCGTTTCCAAAAGATATAGATGTATAGTCATAGTGGTGTCTTTTCTCTGCTGCCCATTGCATAGTACTACAGATCTTATACTCTACCTGAAGTATGAATTTGGACGTGGTATTACACCTCACCATCGTTCATGCTTAAAAGATGTATTAAGTATAATCATAATCTAAAAAACATTATATGTTAGTAAACATATCACGTAAGCTAATCATGACAATTCCTCTTATTATTCGAGTGTTTTAGTGATATAGAATTGAACATTAGAAAAATAAGACAACTTCAAAAAGACAGAAATGAATAACGGCCATTATGCTACCTGATTGCATAATCCTTCTTTAACCCTTGCACTTTCTCGCGTCCATTCTCTATAATGTCGGGCTTTGTGGAAATAGCTTTACTATTATTTTTCTCTGAAATTTCATTCTGCAAAGTTTCATTGTCGGTAGACGTACTGCTTGAATTCAGTTCTACGACAGAATTTGAATCAAAGTCTTGAGGATTCTTATTGAACGTATTTCTGTAATGTTTCTTTATTCTAGGGTTCCTCAACTGCAATAAGCTCCCATTGATTCGACAAATATCATCATTCCATACCCCATCAAATAAATCATTTATCTTGGTCTCTTCAGTATTCAAGCTATCAATCCTTCGGACTTGTGGTATTGAACCCAAAGACGTCGTTGATTCATTTGGTAAATTGTGAGAAGTAACTAATGAAGTACTAGAATGTGACAATAAAGGAAAGGTCTGCTCGATTGGAGTCAAAACTGATGACTCTGAAGATATAGATGACCCACGAGTTGTAGTTCTAGGTTCAGGATTTGGTGACGAGGCACCATTATTTGCGCGTTCTGGATCTACACTCTCTGTGTTGATAGCAGGAATGCCCAATCTTGAAACTAAAGAATCATTGTTCTGAAGATCTATGTTAAGCGCACCGTCTATTGAATCATTACCAATCTCTGGGTCCTTAACAATATTTCTTGATGGATTATCTTGATTTTTAGTTACTCCCTCTTCAAAAGACTTTTCATGTTGATTTCCTTCTGGCACAATGTCACTTGACGAATCTTTACCAGAATCCAAAGTCAGACTGTTACTATCCTGTATCGTTGACTTTGATGATATCAGTTTGGGTCGGAGCTGCTGACTGAGCAATTCTTTTATAGGTGTATCCAGGGAAAGCTTAGTTGAATTGAAATTGGAGCTTTGTTGAGTGGAAATGTCAACATCAGTAAATCTTCCTCTGTGTTGCTCGTCAATCCTAAGAGGAGATAAAGAAAGAGAATCCACGTCTTCATAAGCAGGTGGTGGTGGACCAGGGTCGACAATTGGATCTTCATTATTCTCATTCTCTTTGAAAGGTGGTGGGTTGAGAGAGGGCTTTCGTAAGAGATGAATGGGGCGTTGAATGGGAGATGAAAAAGTACTTGGGTGAGGTAGAGCCTGGGGAGAATTCAAATTTGGGTTTGAATTCGAAGTGCTTGGTTTATAAACATTGGCTTCTAAATGCATATCTGCTTCTCTCTCAAGTGGTTCATCATTGTTTGTCGAGGTATTGATATGAAAAAACTCTGGCTGTTGTGATTCCATAATCCCATTTATCGAATTAGATTGATGCAATGTCTTATTGTTCGTCGAATTGTTATCAACAAATGTCACATCAGGGGACAATGGAGGAGAGAATGGAGGAAGCTCAGGGTCAACTGGGGAGGTCACCTGATCGTAAGCAGGTAAAATAGTATTTCCATGAGCAGCTTGTGGTGACAAAATATGTATTGGTGAATCTATCAGAACTTCATAATGTTTCCTCTTTTCTGAATTGTCAGGGTCAACCTTTGATAAACGCAAGCAAATCTTTATCCAATGATGTGCCTGTATATTTTCAAATGAAGTGTCTGGGTGTATCAGAAAGTTATACTTTTCATTCAAAATTTTAGGTACATAGAGTTGGAACTCGAGCTCTTTTGGAAGGATTTCTTCTTCTTCTTCTGGAGTACTATATTCACAATGTCCCCCGCTTTTTGACAACAATGATTTTCCTTTCAATGCCTTATGTTCCAATAGAAGATACTTCTTGATTGGCTCAGTTCTGTGAACTCTCTTATTCTGACAATAGTACTCGACGTTCTCAGAAATATAAATTCGTATTCTATGAAGGGCTGCCTTGCCCCATAGAGGTACAAACCTAAATGCCAATGGTAGATATGTGTCTAGAACGACAGACTTTTGGGCAACTACTATTTCATATCGTAACTGGTCCTCCCAATCCCTTGATATCACAATAGGTTCATTCTCTTCCATACTTTCCTCTGAGGGTGTTCTTACTATTTCTATAGGGACCTTGGCAGTAAGATTTGGTTTGAATGTACCCACGCGTGCTACTGTAGCCTCCAAGTTGTAGCTAACCTCTCCAAATGTGACAGATGTCGTTTCGGGAACAGACGAATGTATAGGATGTTCAAAGTTGTATATGTAGTCACCGGTTGGGAAATGTCCTGGTTTACTAGCGTCTGAATCGGGGACTGTTGAAGAGGGGGTTAGTTCGGAAAAACTGTCCTTGGGTGCCAAAGAAGGTGAAGGCATGGGAGAAGGCGAGTTCGTACGACGAATAAATGCAGATGGAGATAAGTTCCTCGTTAAGAAATTACTTACCGACCCAGCATCTGGTATGATCAGACTGGCCTGTGCAGTAGTTTCAGATCTCCCCGTCACATCCCTGGGTAGTTCTCTGTAAAAGTTAGCACCGTTATGGGGCAACGCCACCGGCGCAACCTGCTGATAAAACGGCCATGTGTGTGCCACAATGTCACTCACCTCCATATACGTGGTCCTTTTAGGGGGAATTCCCTCCGGCCAGTCGGTCCGAAGCTGACCTTTGAATGCGAGACTGATAGATTTTATCTTGCACGGCTTCAACACTCTCAAAAACAAGCATCCCCTTAGTAGTGTAGGAGGCCTTTCAGCATACTCGTTGCTCTCGAATCCTTGTATAAATAACCTTTTCTCTGTTGGTATCACATATACTTCTAAACTAGATGTCAGAACCTGGGGTTTGTCTGGCAACTCAGGAAGTAATGCTGTTTCACCGGTTAACATCCCATCACTGCTCACATTATTACTGATCTTGAGCTGCAGTGCTGGGAATAAAGGTGAATTCGGACACTCCATCCTTATAATTTGACTTGTATCCTGATATGACTATTAAATGGAAAAAAAAAAATGATTAATTTAATCTTAAGCCATATTTCAGTCCTCCCTAAAAGGGTTGCGGAAAAATTATATCTAGATTTTTCACCTTATATGAAATTGAAGATCCAGCAGAGAGTAAGATCTTTGTTATTTGTTAGGCAGGTTGCCTCAACGAGCTTGAAATTTAAGCCACCATCAACACAAGCAGAAACCAGACCTAATGATTTCTATGGTTTGCTTACGAACTATGGGTGGTTTGTGATTCCTAAACCATTTTATGCCTATAGATGGACTTCCATGTTAATAAATGAAGAAATCAAAAATGCATACCCGAACATACAAACTAAGGCTCATAATCATGCTGATCTACAGGCGGTTGTGGACAGATGGGTCAAGAATAAAGACCTACAAGATGTGCCTGCTGCGAGTAAACCAACTAAGGCAGATGTCGAGAAACAGAAGAGTGAGCATCTCTACCGGCAGCAGCTCAAGGAAGATGAAGCGATGGAGACATCGCCTGTGGATGTGAAGCGTAAGGTGAGGTATAAGAGGTCTTCCAAGGGCTCTGTGACTTTTATACATGCATGGAATTATTTCTATTCCATCAAGCATCCGGAGTATGCACACTTGGGTAAAACAGAAGCCCGCAAAGAGGTCACTGCGATCTGGAATGCAATGACAACCGAAGAAAAAGAGGCATATAGAGAGTCGTATTCAAAGCTTCTTGATGAGGGGAAGGACGTATACAGAGGCAAGGTCGTGACCAAGGAAGAGAAGCTCAGAAGACTGCCCAAGTCTAAAAAATACTTTCTGTCAGATAAATCGAAAGCAGACTCTCATTAAATGCAGCTATTTTGTGACTAATATAAACATATAGAACTCAAATTGTACATAGTATTTCATTAGTTAATTATAACTGGTGCGTCTTCGTCATCATCATCGTAATCCAGAAGATTGTAAACCTCAAAATTATCGGAATCAAATGGCTTGGCCTCAGGAAACCTTAATCCAAACTTTGCTTCGTTTAGCTCGCAGATTGACATCCATAACTTTTTGCACTCTATAGTTCCCGGCCCACTTGCAGTCTCCCAAAAGTCAGCAGTGAAGATGTTCACTCGGAAATTTTCAAAAATCCGTACATAAGTTTCTGAATCGATAGAGCTGAACAAAGAAAACTCCTTCAGGACATATTCTGCAGGGAGGTTTCTTAGCTGAGACTCTACTATTTTTAAGAATATCAAAACAAATTTAGTCTGCTCCTTTAAAAATAATCGACAATGCAGAACAAGCTTGATAAGATTTATCCACTGTATTCCAGAGCAAAAATTCCCGAGTAATATGTAATTCACAAAGGCCAACTGTAATTCTCCATAAAATAATTCTATATCGTGGCTAAATAGGTCCTCCATCTGCCAGCTTCTATCTAAGCTGGTATGAGTTATCTCTTCTATCAGGCGTGCTCTTGCATTTTTTAGCTTGAAATCGATAATAGTGTAACGAAGCTCCCCTTCACTTTTATCTCTGAAGTCATACTTCTTTGATTCATCTCTACTTTCCAATGCATCCTTAACTATAAAGGATTCCTCTTTTGAAGATGTTGTGGTATCAATATTCTTCGAGATTCGTTCATGGCTTCCAAACGGAATGAACTCTTGAAGTACTTCAGGGTCAATGAACATTGTTAGGTCTTGCCACTGCTTTCCTGCGGAAGGAAATTTTATCATGTAACTATAGTCATTTCCTAACTCATCAAGAAATGCTCTTTCATCCTGGTTGGAGTAAACTTCCTCAATGTCTTTTATGAGAAAACTTTCAGATACTTGGTCCCAAATTAACCAAAATACATCCCCTTCCTTGCAGTTGATCCAGTAGCCGTATCTAATGCTGTCCAACTGTAATGTTTCTGTCTCATCAGAATGATCTGTTAAATTCTTTTGAGGCAAAGAAGAATGCAAAAAATGAATACCTTCACTTATCAATTTTATACCTTTCAATGTCTGATTAGCATGAAAAAACAGGGTGTCTATTCCAATCAGCCATTGCACCTTCGAGTCCAATTTTTTGAACACAAAAGTACTACCAGGAGGCCTAGATATTTCCTTGGTGTTGCTTACTTCTTTCATTAAACATGCTATTGAAATAACTCGCTTCGTTATTACTACCTATTTATTCGCACTATCATTTTCATTCAGTACTATTAGGAAAAAATCTATGAAACTAATTCTATACTTTGTCTATCTCTTCTAGGTAACATAATATCATCCTCGATCTCAAACTGATGATATTCTTCAGCATTGAAGACCTCATCGTTAAGGGAAGCAAACTTCAGATCGATCAATTTGCTTATTATAAATCTATCCACAAAACCACACATCTGCAATTTTCCGATAGAATCATACCTTTTGATAATGATATAGTTCAAATGAATCTTTTCAAACATCTCAATGATCAACACTAATGGCATGTTGTCAAGAATGATGTTTCCGTCTTTCTCGATATTCAAATTTAAACTTATTACGTCGCTGCTGGAGAAAGAAGATTCGTATTGAATAGTCTGGGATTGTATTGCTTCTTGATCTTGCAAGTCATTCGCTCGTACTACGACGATGCTCTTGTTATCGTTATAATCGTATGAGTACAAAATACTCTTCAAATAGTCCTTTTTTATGTATCCAAAGTTTATGGGATTCGAGGGCTCGAGGTTGAATGGGTACCCCTCATGATTGTCATTCTCTATGAAACTCTGGAGTTTCGCTATGGTGTATGGCTCATCGGGTATCATATAAATACATTTTACCTTTTCTATAGGAACCATAGCCGAAGCAATTGTTACATCAGGAAGAAGTCTTTTCACTTGTGATACTTGATTCTTGAAGTTACAGCGGCCACTTCCTTTTCCCTCATTTGTCGTGTTCCCGTGGTGGTCTATGGAATTAAAGTAATCTTTGATCCAGTAGTCGTAAATATTAGTCTCGCTCATATAGTCATTAACAAACTTCAGAGTCATCACGCCAACCATTATGGGCAAGACATATGACAAAGCTCCAGTTAACTCAAACATGATAACAACTACACTCATTGTCAATTTCGTCATACCAGTGAAAAAAGCTGCTGCTCCGATCACAGCATATGATGATGATGAAACAAGACAAGAATTATGTGTGCATTCTTTTAATGTATCGAAAGCAAATTTTCTCTGCAAATTTTGGCAAATGATACCTATTATTCTGCCACAAGTTGCACCCAATACTATTGTAGGTGTTAAGATACCACCAGGAATATTAGTGCCGTATACATAAACACAGACAGAAAACCCCAGAACGAGAATATAGGAAAGCTTAAACACATTGGTGAGGTCTGACAGCAGGCACAAAAAGTTAGTAGAATTTGCATCTTCGCTTCCTCCCTTCTGTATGCATTCAGTGAATAGAAGTTTCAGGTAATCTTCTAATGGAAGGCGGGTCATTTCAAATGGAAAATTAATCAAAGCTGTTATAGCCGTTATTATTAATAGTTCAAATATTCCACTGTCGAGTTTTGTTATATTGAACCTCACTAGCACTGCTTCAAGCTTTTTACGAAGGTTCAAAGAAAAGAGAAGTGAGTTTGTTTTGATGAAAAAAGACCCATATAACCCACCAAGGCAACCTAAAAGAATAAAAGGAATTATTTCGATGAAAAGCCAGCTGAAATTACCAAATTCAACTGAGAAAAGATCCTTCTCTTCGAAGTTCGTACCCTCAGTAAAAGCTCTAAGTCCTACAAGCACAACTACCGCCACTGTAGCACTAACGAATGAATTCCACATTATTCTAGTGGCAGTGAAATAACTCGAAATGCTTTCAATAACAAACAATACTCCTCCAATTGGAGCTTTGAATGCAACTGCAATGCCACTAGCAAAACCTGCGCTCAAAAGCTCTCTTCTTAATGCCTCGTTTTGATTCCCCTTCAGCACTGTTAGGTTGTAGAATGAATTGATTATACAGCAAGATATATGTACCATAGGCCCCTCCTTACCCAACCATAATCCAGAACTGACCATCAAAATTAAGCCTAGTCCCTTATACACTAAGGTGCGGAAACTTAAGTATGTTGCGATACGATAATTCAAGCCTTCAATTATAAGTCGTATTTCAGGTATACCAGACAATTTTATGGAATCAACATCTTTTGTGGTGATATATGCTGCAATAGCCGTGAAAGCCATGGAAAATATAAAAAAAATGGGTAAGTTAATGAATAAATTCGAAAGAAATCCTTCAGACCCGACAATCATTTGGGACCAATTGTGCCACTGATCCTGCGGACAGGTCAGATAAGGATTTGAAAGAGACCATTTATCAACCTTTCCAAGGCATAATCCTTTCTTGAAATCATTCAACCACACAGATAACAAGTCTATGAAGCCCGAGACATATCCCAAAATAATCCCCAGTAAAATTATGGTTGTCCACTTGCTATAAATGTTGTCTTTTCCTTTTATCAAGGCAGCACATTCATGTTTCCAATCAATATAGGTGTTATTTTCATACTCATGGACAATGTCATTTGCATCTTTTAGTCTTGATTTCGCACGAGAATGCAATATTGGTAGTTGGTTATTGTCGAAATAAACTTCAGCCTTGTCACTTTCATCTAGGCCGCTCATATCTTTAACTCAACCCCAAGACAGAAACCAATTCCCGTATATTCTTCTATGTATTTCAACCGCATTCAACTACACATGCACAGGAAAGAGAATTGATTAAGATCTAATTTACAGTTTATTAACATGTATAGTTTGCATGTTATAATTTTACAGTTTATTTTTGCAATGTTTGATTTTCGCCATACTCGCTGCATTTATTCATACCAAATAGTACCGATACTTAGGAAAATAAAGAGCTAAAGGATGTCATTTCTAGGCACTAGCTCTGCTGGATCTGCCACCGGTGCGTCTGCTGGACTGGAATTGATGAATGATATAACTGTGAATAACCCTCCGGAAGATTCTATAAGTGGACTCTCATTTTCACCTCATCAAGATTTGCTAGCTGTACCCAGTTGGGACAAGAAAGTACGCATATATGAAATAGATCCCAATTCCGGTAACAATCAGGGAAGAGCCATGTATGAGCACGATGGACCTGTGTTTTCTGCACGTTGGTCTACTGATGGAACTAAAGTTGTTAGCGGAGGAGCCGATAAACAAGTGAAAATATTTGATTTGGCATCGCAACAGACGCAGCAAATAGGTATCCACGATGCTCCTGTTAAGGACCTTCGGTATGTTGAGTGTGGACCAACAAATACTCCGGTTGTTGTATCCGGTTCGTGGGACAAAACATTGAAGTACTGGGATATGAGGTCACCCCAGCCAGTGTCGACGATCAACTTGCCTGAGAGAGTATACTGTATGGATTCATCTCAAAAGTTACTCGTTGTTGCGGGTGCAGACAGACATGTTAGCATCATAGATCTTAATAATCCTCAGCAGGTCTTCAAAAACACAATGTCGCCCTTGAAATGGCAAACGCGGTGTGTTGCATGCTACCCTCAGGGTAATGGATTTGCCTTAGCATCTATTGAAGGCAGGTGTGCTATTCAGTATGTCGATGAATCTGAGCAGAGTAAATTTGGGTTTTCTTTCCGTTGTCACCGCAAGACTCCAACGGGAGGAAATGCCACTTCGTTGCGTACAAGCGCCGCTGGTGACACCTTGATATACTCAGTCAACTCCATGGACTTCCACCCGATTTACGGTACCTTCAGTACTGCTGGATCAGACGGTTCTTTTGCTTTTTGGGATAAGGACGCTAGACAACGTTTGAAGAACTTCCCTTCACTTGATAACATAATAACAGCCACCAGCTTCAACAAGAATGGTACAATATTCGCTTACGCCTTAAGTTATGACTGGTCTCAGGGCTACATGGGTAACAGGCCCGATTACCCTACACAAATAAAGTTGCATGGAATCAAGGAAGAAGAAGTGAAGCCAAAAAAGAAGAGGTAATCTCATCTAATGTGTATTATTATAGTAATCTCGCCCAAATATAAAAGTTCATTGTAGCAGGTTTGACGTTATCTAATATCTCTGTATTTTTTCTTGTGAGTTGTATAGAATAACAGAACACACTTCTTTATGCTTGCAACACCTGTCTATTCCCTCCTGTTCGAAATCACTACGGAATTTCAATTTCAGAGACGGCATGCAACATCTGCACTCAGAGGATATCACTACGCGGCATCTTCTACGGGCTGATTACTGTTAATGTGGCTAGTCGTATTCCTTATAGTCTTCTAAACATCCACTGGGTCATACAAAAAGTAGCGTGTCTGGTGGTGATAATTAATAAATTAGTAAATCTCAATGTTTCTGTCATATTATTCCTAAATAGGAAGTCTAGGGTCTCACCGCCAACTCCCTTTTTTTCAATATTTCTCTATAGTGTTGAGAGGATAAGATAATCCCAAGAAGGGCTGATTGAACAAGAATAAATAAATAAGCATTTTTTTGACTCGGAAGCTAAAGGTTGTATTGAAAGAGGAGAATAGATTTAGCTTAAAAGAAAATAAGAGTAAAAGACGTTCTTCTTATAAATTAGTAGGTTGAATTGAATTTAGACATTGTTTTGACAAGAAAAAAAAAATCCAACAGTGAAGATACTGACCATTGTAACGAAAAGCAGGGAACTGAAGATTCATTCGACAACACTTTGTATAAGTGCAAGTTAATACTATAAAATGAGCCATCGGGAAGCATCAAATTTATCAAAAAAGACTCCGGGCTCGATGGGTAACGATGGTGGTAAACGAAAAATGGATTCTTCGATTAGAGTGAGCGATGCACAAGCACAGAATGCAAAGCAATTGTTGAACGCATACATATACGACTTCTTGGTCAAGAACAGGTTGTCACAGACGGCCAAGATCTTTGTCAACGAGGCCGAAATTCCCTCGCTGGCCGCGTCTCCGTTGAACTCGTCGAAAGACTCACCTCATTCTAGTGAAGACAACAATTTTTCGTTTGCAAATTTACAGCATCAGAAAGAAAACAACTTGCCTCTTTTATCCATGAGTATGGATGTCCCACAGGGGTTTTTATACGAGTGGTGGCAGGTTTTCTGGGATGTTTTTCAAGCAAGAAACAACAAGAGGACCAACCAGTATGCTATGCAATATTACCAGATGCAACTTATGAGACAGAGGCAACTGCAAGACTTTCCTGGTGCAAACCTTCAGCCGTCTGCTGTTAACGTTCCCAATGGACAGTTACCTCCCCAAAATCCATTGCAAGCTAACCAGCAGTCTCCTGTAGAGGGTCATTATCAGCAAATGTCTCACCAGCATATTCCACAACAAATGGCGCTGCTGCAGATCCCATTCCAACCGTTGGCGCAAGCACAACAATACAAGAGACAGCAGCTGCAACCTCCTCAGAACCAACAACCTCAACAACTGCACCCACAGCAGCCCCCTCAACCTCTGCAATCTCTGCAACCACCTCAACAACCTCTGCTGCAGCTGCAACAACTGCAACAACCTCTGCTGCAAGCTCTGCAACAACTGCAACTGCAGCAGCTGCAACAACAAAGATATATGATGCAAATGATGATGAAACAACAACAAATGGCATTTGGAAATAATCCAATAGACCCTCAACAACCACAAATGATGAACAACGTTAATCCTAATTTCAATATGCAGCAACAAATGTTTCTCAACCAGCAACAAACACAGAATAGAATTCAGCAGCATGCCCAAAATCAAATGAACTCGTTTCGTCAACAAGCAGCTGTTGCTCTGCAACAACTGGGATCTTCTCAAGGGCATGATTCATCGAGTAATAATCTGCCTGCTCAGAGAGTCAACACGCAGGTTACTCCTCAAATACAGCCTGCTCCTCAGCCTAGAAATAGTATTACTCTGATTCAGCCTGGTCAACAAGGAATGGTTAATGGCCCTCAAATGACAAACTCATTTAATCAGATTCAACCTCCTAACAATATTAAAGTTGAAAATAAATCAGGATCTATGAATAGCTCTGAGGCTATCACTATGCAGAATACAAATGGAAATACTTCTGCAGTGAATGCTCCAAATAACAGGAACATAAATGCTCTTCAAGATTATCAGATGCAGTTGATGTTGTTAGAGCAACAAAACAAGAAAAGGCTCGATATAGCCAGAAACAACGGAAACTCGGATCCAAATGGAATTATTGCTTTGAACTCTGGAATGTTGCCTCCTCTGCAACCTCTGCTGCAGCCTAATCAACAAGCTCAAAAAGGAACCTCTAGCAATATAAGTTCGCCTGTATTGAACAACAAGCCAGGAAATGCCTCACTAAATGCAAACAAAAGGAAGAAAGAGCTACCTAATAAGCGAGGTAGAAAACCTAGTGGAGTTGGAAATGGGGTTCAAGGCAGTTCGAATAATAATGCTGGAGTTAATGGCGTTAGTGCTAATAACATATCATATTCGACTCCTTTGACACCTGCTTCTGAGACGCCAAATGAAACAAAGTGCAAAAGAAAAAGTGTTGCATCCGCTGACTCTCCAAACAAACAGTCTACCAACAAGATGAACAACATTGGAAAAGATAATATCATACAGGAAGAGCCAAATATTGACAAAAAAGAGCAATCAAATACTCGTTCTTTAAGTATTGCTGAGCCTACTACTCAGCCCAATGAGAAGGGATTCTCAGTTGAAATTCTAGGCAACAATCATAATGAAAACCCATCATTTTTTGATTCGGGAAATCCTAATATTGGAGGTTTGGATGATATTGATTTTGATTTCAATCAATTCCTAGACGGAACTGGTGAGCATCCTCTTAATGACTCTATTAGTGGCTTTAATTGGGGAAACGTGGATGCAATAGAAAATGGCGATAATTAATGAAGCTGTAATATATTTTATGTTTTCGTCTATTATCTTTTCTTTTATTTCACTTAATTTTATATTTGCGAGTTGACATGCTTTGAAAAAACAAGATTTCCTTTATATTCTTATCTTCATCAGTTCTTATTTAAAATCAAATTGCCTACAAGAAATATTCAAAGAGGTCATAACGTTTTCAGCTTTACAACACCATACGCCAAATCGGCAGAATGTACTATATCACCAAGGGACAATCTTAGGTAATTATATAACATGTATTCGGTATTAAGTAATTATTTAATCTATAAAAATTACCGCTATTGATTTTTTTTCAAGTTGGTCACTTTAGAGGAATCTTTCCCATACCATAAAGTCTCATTGCGCCACACCATTACAAGGATAAATGATATAATCGAAACTAGTAACGAAGAACTGAATGGTGTCGATGGGAAGACATTCCAAGTATATTCATGAAGAAGCCATATAAGAAGACCTTGGAAAAAGTTGATGCCAGAAGCGTAAATTAAGAACGGCAAATGCCAGCAGTACCAGGAAAGAAATTGATAATGCAACGTTCTGGAAAACAAAATACCGATCATATTCACAAACGAGAATATAAGTAAAACTAACTTAGGTCCCACTTTACTGTCAATTATTAGATTACTTTCACTAATAGTATTCTTATATGGTTTTTTCAAACCGTCTAATAGTAATTGTTTGAGCAGCTTTCCTGTCAACTTCGGCGATAATATTCGATTAAAAATAAATGCCAAAAGGAAGACAACATGAAGAGTTAATAGTATAGTCGAAAAGTAGTCTGACAAAAAAATTCTTTCTGGGAAAAACCTCCAATTGACTGTCCATTCGTATAAGAATTTTCTATTGAAATTGAAGGCTTGTTTGATGTATGCCCATCTCAAGTATTTTGCTTCTTCGTCATTGAATAATGGAAGTAAAAATTTCCAGCCTATTAACACCTGAACCAAAGGAATCACGAGAAGAACTAATAAAGTCTTTATAAGATTCTCGCCGCACAAAAAGTAGGATATAATTGTGAATGCTGGTAAGTAGAGTAAAGCATTCATCTTCGTAGAGATGGACATGCTATATATGTCTGCAGCCACCATATTCAAGTAAAATGCTAGTTGTGGACCGGCCCTTTTATACCAATAGGAAGCCTGCTGTAGTACTAGAACTGTGCAAGTAACCAAACATGTCGTAAAGCAGTCATTGAATAATCGTAAAACATAAATTGAATATAACCTTTTGCTCAATAATAGAAAATATAACGGCCAGGGACTTAGGTACGGAACCATCGTGTATATCAACAGAATGACGATATTTGTAAACGTCAAAAGGTAGCTGAATAGTACTTGTGCTGAAATAATGTCTTGACCTCCGCTCGTAATCTTATAAAGAAATTGGTAGATCTGAATAAACCCTGCTGGGTAAACAACAGGGCCAGTGTCTCCTTTTATTAGACTGTAATCTAATTCGCCTTCATTTACCAACTCCACTTGTTGCATATATGTTTTAAAGTCAATTTCCGTGTAACTAACTCTCAGAATAATAACTTTGGTAATAATGGACGTTAATGCAATAATAATGGGACAGATAATTCTATTGCAAAATGGATCATAAATCAATGCATTTACTCCACTAAGCACATCATTAAAAATGCTATTTAATGAAACCTGAGGTAACTCATTCTCTTGGCCACTACTATCACTCTCCTGGTTCTCCATTCTTTGATATCACTTAATGAGTCTACAGTACTTTTTTTTCATTTTCTATTAAGGCGCGAAAAGTGAATAAATATGCTATTAAACTATATAGTGGGTGCACTCTTCTTCTTCTTCCTAAGAGACCTAAGGGCATCTCTTCTTAGCCTCTTACACTCACGAGATACTTCACCTCTCATGCTCCAAAACCATGATTCATAGGGTGTCTCATTAGAATTCAGGTTGGAAACCTCTTCAGACTCACCAGGAAGTTTTATGTCAGCTTGAAGTCCAAGCTTAGCGAACTGGGTCTGAGAAAGAAGGAAATGGGAATCTAAATGTGGCCAGAATAGACCCTTATTGTTGTTTTCCGCATTAGTTTCTATGTCCCAGTATTCTTGCTTAGACTTTATATCGTCAAGAAGAACTTTAGCATCGTTATTGTTGTTGTCTTTCGCCTCTTCTAAGTCCTCGTCATCATCAGATAATGCCAACTTAAAGCCACCTTGGCTCTCTGCGCTAGCTGCAGAATCGGGATCGAATAAAGATTTTAGGACTTTAGTTTCATTAGGTGCTTCTGGGCGTGTGTCATTTGTTTTCGAGTCATTTGTTTTCGAGTCATTTGCTTCAGCATCCATGTCATCGTCTAAATTCTGTTCCTGATGATCAATATGCTCTATTTCTGAATCTTCTTTTTCGGGCTCTTCCGAGAGCTGTTTTCTATCAATATCGTAATCATTGTCATCCAACTTCATAGGCTTTTCAAAATCGTACAGCGAGAAGAAGGAGCTGAGAAGATCGGTATTACGTTTTCTTTCTTCGTCTACTTCTTCCTGCTCTTCATCGTCATAATCCTCTTTGGGTTGGTCCTCTTGTATTACCTCCGTGTTCATCGACTTTGCGGTTGACAGGCTAGGATCTATATATTTGATCTTCGAGTTATCGATCTTTTCAATTACGTGATTATCACCGCTTCTCCATGAACCATTTACGAATCGCCAAGTCATATCATCGGCATACTTATCTTTTTCTAACCCCCAGAGCTTGGTCTTGTAACATCTCACGCGCTTCAATTCACCGTTAATCAATATTCTAAGAGTCTGTTCTCTTTTTGCAAAATGAGTACTTGGTCTAGGAGTGGTTCTGAGACGGCCAGGGATCACTTCTCCCTTACCAGCCAGGCGAGAGTACTGTTGAGCAGTTGTCCCCAAGGGGTAGGTCCATGCGCCATAAGATGACTTACCGTGCAATGTGTGTGTTGGAGGGGTTTGTTTTACATGGCCAGAAATATCTGCAAAACTATGAGGTGACTTCAAGTATCCCATCAGAGAATTGATGGCTCCTATCTGACCAATACTGCCCCCCATATTACCAAAAATAGCATTCTCCGGATAATTCAAATTTGCCTCCCGTATCCTTTCGTCCCTTCTTCGACTTATTATTTCTCTCGATACATTTTCTCCGTCGCTTAGTCTGCTCAATTTCTGTTCTCTTCGTAAGACAGAATCGTATCTCTCTTTTGCAAGCGAAATAGTTAGTTTACTGCCCATAAAAACAGTTCCATTAAGGGACCCTTTTAGCTTTGCTAGATTCTTTTCTGATGTTTGTATAGTCAAGTATCCAAAAGAATGGTCGCCCAAGGGTTTCGTATGTAACTCCAAGTCATCGAGAATAGTTCCAAATTTACTGATTCTCCGAGTTAGCAAACTATTATCAGACACAATCTTATCCGAAATATTACCGATGTGAATACGATATTCCTTCACCTGTTCACCATTCATCACACTTATGTACAATTTATAGTGTCTTTTAATTTTTCAGTCTGCACTGTGAAATTTTATATGAAGATGAGATGGCATAAAAACTCACCAAATGCGATCCGTTCTGAAGCCATGAAAAGTTTCTAACATCATCATATATGAAAATCGCATAACTTCCTCCCCTAGTTCAATATCTGATTAGCTAGCACTTACAAAGGATGAAAGAGATTGACTCCAGAATAAATTTTGTGTGGAATAGTTTGAAGAGTTCCCATAGTAATGAGTGTGTGGATATCCCTCTACCTCTAATCGAGGAAATTATACTGAAATGCGAGAATAAGGAAGCTTTAGAAGGTGAAATAAAGAACGCTATAATGCAATGGTATTGGAATGGGTATTACCAAGGGTTTATTGATGGCAAGGCATGCGTGAACCTGAACGCTTCCGAAGTACCCCGCGATGGGGAATAAAGGCATATGAAGCATACTACAAGAATTGTACCATTAGGAAAGGCTAAATCTACTTCTTCAAACTTCAATTTAATGTGTTTTTCTATAAAAACAGAGTCGTATAGATCTGCAATAAAATATGGAATGTAAACTGTAGTAGAATATGATGTGTTCAAGTTGAGATCCACATATCCTTCAAGCCCATGATAGATGTAATTGTACCGGCCAAACCGACATCACCCTCGGTGAAGTGCAAGTAGTTCAAAGAGTTCAAGGCAATGAACATATCTAAGAAGTCCCAGACTAACTTACGCTTAGCATTGTAGATCTTAGTCTTGACCTCTGCTGAGTCCTTCTCTGACAACTTCGCGTAGTTAATCTTGAGGGTTCTCAAAGAGTTGACGACGCCGGCGACCAAGCCAAGGAGCCAGAAACGCGAAGCCCACTGGGGGACGGAGGCGTACTTCTTGGGTGAAATCACACCCAACATTTTGAACCAGGTGATGGCGTCAAGCGTGAGGTAGCCTGCGTAACCCAAGTTTCTAATGATCGTAGTATTCTGCAAAACTGGGTCCATCAACTTGTTGTCAAACGTCTTGGCGGCCACCTCCAAATGGTTCAATGGCTTCAAGAATCTCATTCCTTTTCTGATCAATGTGATGTGCGTCTTCAAATCCTTGAACACTCTTACCGTCTCCGCGGAGAACCCCTGTCTCTGCAAGTAGAAAGACAAAAATCTGGAGAGGTATACCACCAATCTGAACGACTTTTCTCTCTTCGGCGAAGAGTTCAAAAACTTGAGAAGTTTGACAAATGTAGGATGATACACTATCGCGTCTGCCACCATTTTCCTGTGCTATATGTGTCACTTCTGTTATCTGTTAGTGTCTTCCTGTTGTTCGGGAGTTCTCTTTTTTATCTTTCTTTGAACTTTGTTCGTTTTACGCTCTCCCCGGATTAAGTGAAATTTAGAATAAAATCCTCCACCCAAGCTTTGCAATACTTACAGTCCTATCTGTAAATAATATAATCAGGAATCCTTTTCGAGCCTTATTCTTGCTGTGTTCCTGGCTCACTGGGTCTTTCTTTCAAAATATTTTCTTTTCCACCCGTCAATGAAGATTCCAACTATTATTTATACTTTGCTCGGTCAACAGGAATAGTGTCACAATAATCACCGATTCATAAGTTGGGGTAAGAAATCCATTAACCGAGGTCGAGTCCGGGACACATTTTTATTCCATACCTCGTGAAACCCCAAGCAATAGCAAGGTCTTTGCACTATGACTATATAGCTAGTGTCAATAGACGTCTACTTTTGTATCTGTCGTTGTTGGCGCTGGGCTGAGCCAATATGGCTTAAGTATTCCGCGGTTGAGCGGTGCTGTTCTCCACATTTTGGTGAATGTGAGGAAGCCAGCGAGCGCTATGGCCGTCTGGCCAGCCAGACGGCCATGCGCTGCCACGAAGACAGCCACTCTGTTGCTGGCGCCAGCCAACTAACAGAAACTGTCGTTTAATCGTGGCCGTCCGGCACCGCGTACGACTTGAGGTTTATCCCGGACCCGCGTCTGACCTGGGCGCTTTCAGTCGGCCACGTTGGCACTGAGTGATGCTGGGAGCTCGCGGCTTCTCTCGTGAATGTGCTTGGGCGCTGATGGTTGTCCTGGTTGGCATCTTCTGCTCTGTTTTAGCCGCTCCTAGACTCTGCCGACGAACTAGCGCCTCAACAGGGCTATTTTTTTCGAAATTTGGCCAGCAGTCAGACCCATCAACTCCCCCTTTGCTCATTTAGCGTATCTAGGGACTGTAGGCTTCGTACGTGCTGAGTCTAGGCTCAGTTTTGTGCTTTCGTTATCGTCCTTATCAAATCATTAAAGCTGCCATTACTATACGCGCGGGTCCTGGAACAAAAACATAAGTCAAAATAAACAATACATCTTAAAAGAAGAACACTTGAATACTTCAACTAGAGAACTAGTCGACATATGTACGCGGGTAATATGCTGGATAGAGGTATATTTGGTGATGAAAACGAGGTCTCAAACAATATAGAAAACAAAGAAAATATTGGGTATGGACCATCAAAAAGTATACTTAAAAACGAACACACAATGCCTTTAGAAACAACAGGCAGCAGAATAAACAGACGGGTTTCGTTCAACCCCGAAGTGACGCTCCATAAAATCGATTTTGTATCTAATTACGAAAGAAAAAGAAGAGAGACGATTGCGTCTGTGCCTCAGCACAGAGACGAAGACGAATCATCAGGCAGCGGTGGGTACAGCGACGATGACATTCGCAGATTCGAAATACATAACATCGACAGCAGGGCCAACGACTCTTTGCTGATGGATCAGGTGGACTACAATGACAATGGGATAGGCGAGCGCGACGACCGTTTTGCTTCTGATTGGGTTGAGAACGAGAGCAGAGTTCATTCCCATGGCGAAGTGCATGACGAGCTCGACAGCAACGATGAAGATGAGCAGGTCAATGATATCGATGATGGCGACATGGACCTCACTGGGAATATTGGAGGAAACGTACCGAAAAGTAATCCCCTTCTTTACCCAATACCGGCTGCAATGAAGGCCGAAATCGTCACCTCAACACAGCAGACAGAACCCAGTCACGACAGTGATGGCGAAGAAACAATGGACATAACGAAGATTTTTAACCCCAAGGCTAAAACTAACATACAGTTGAACAGCAGAAGTCTGCTGGCAGAAGATCCACGGGAATTGTCTCACAAGCAGGGCAATGATGAGTATAATCCTGATCAAGTCCATTCCATAGAAGACCTTTATAGTTTCCGTGCCACTGATGCGGGTCACGACACTGAAGCGCCCAAGGAGATGTACCATGAGGAAGAAACAATGGAGTTTACTGCCGTATATGCTCCAAATAAAGCTCAACAGGAGAATAATAACGACAGTGATAAAGCTGTCGCAAGTACCAAAGATCAGGGGTCCGCCATTAAAGATAACGAATATGATGCAACCCAAGATGGTGCTGATAAAGACAATAAAGAGGAGGTAACTATGGATGTTACTCACATTTTTCACAAAGTGACTGTCAATCATGAAAGTAATAAACAACCTACAAATGAAGTGTTGCAGCATGAAGATAAGGAAAATGTGGTTGATGAAGGGTCCTATATGGATGAAGTAACTCAAAGTGTTATTAAGCTAAATATGAGATCCCAAGAAGACCGTGAATTAAGCTCCACGGATGTCGATCGAGAAGAGACGATAAATAACGAAGAGAATGCTACTGAAAATTTATCGACAATGAATATCACAAAGCTGTTCGGTGCTATCACAAGACCTCAGTCTGATATCCAGTTAACTTATAACAGTTTTGATGACATACTCAAAGATGAACCAAAAAAAATACATCAGACTAACTCTCTCGAAAATAAAAATGAACCTTCTGTCGATTTTCCTTCCAGGACAGCCCCATCTGATCATACTGATGATAATAATAAAATAAGAAATAATGGGGAGGCTGTTGTGCAAGAAACTAAAAATGATGATTTCTTAGGGTACACGGATTCTCATGAAGAAAGAAGTGATCAGCCTCATGATAATGCTGTTGCTTCAGTCAGTAATCCAAACGAAGCCCAAAATATCCCCGATGATAGGGTCAACGAAGGACTTGATTTGAATGGGTCTCAAAAGATGCAACTTACTCAGGAACATGGATCGATTGATTATCTTAATTCTAAGCGTAAGTCCGAAGATAATCTTGCTTCTGCAAATAAGAAATACCCCAGAATATTGGAGCGCTTTGAAAGTTCAAGCACGATCAAAATTCCTTTGGCGGATCTAAGCCAGGAATATGTTGATGAAAATAGTAATCGAGATGCTGAAAAATACACGCCTGTTACCTTGCAAGATTTTCTTCGAGATATCAGTATCAGATTCTATGATGATCTTGAAATAGGAACCAAGCAAATAGATAGAATTAGCTTGTCATTAACGAAAATTAATGAGAATGAGGATTGGGCGTTTGATGAGTACGTCAAAGGTATGAACAAAATGCCGTTGTTGGAGTTATATGATTTCAGTTGCAAGGAACTTACCAAAAACATAAATGATGGAAAGTCTATGTTCGAACAATTTGATGATGTTACTAGAGAAAATAACCCTAAACTTTTCCGAGAATATTATTCTGCGCAACCAAATGAGCAATTAGGCATGAAGTCTGAATTCCAATTGATAAAAGATTATGCTAGACAACAATCTAAGGAAGTTTGGTATTCGTGGAGAACGCAATTGGTACAAAACCTTTTTACTCAGCTTGAAGACAAGTATGACCTTCTAGTTCAGGATAAAGACATTATTCAAGACAGTCTATCTTCTCTCAATGTGTTGTATAAAGAGCTCAACGCGAAAAAAAATTCGTTGTTACAAAAGCTTAGTCTGTTTGAGCTGTTCGAGACACAGTGCAGTTCTATCTCTAACGAAGAATTATTTTCTTTAAAGGGAGAACTCGAAAGCTGCGTGGAAAAATACCGTTATCTTAAAGAAATAGAAAAGGAGAGAGTATCTCGTCTGGATGAGATTAGCAATAAGATCCAGAAGAATAAAGAGCTCATTTCGCTTCTCAACAGAGAAGTCAGTGAACATGAAAAAATCATGAGCGACAACAAAAAGTACGAGAAGTCTGAGATTGAACAGTTGAACACCAAATATACCGTTTTGCAGTCAATTTCAAAGCTCAAATACAAGAGTATGGAGCGAAGCGTGATTTCGTTCACATTCTACGACACTATAGATATAGAAATGAACTTCAGCGAT
Source organism: Millerozyma pseudofarinosa (assembly GCA_030556505.1). Taxonomy (NCBI): domain Eukaryota; kingdom Fungi; phylum Ascomycota; class Pichiomycetes; order Serinales; family Debaryomycetaceae; genus Millerozyma; species Millerozyma pseudofarinosa. Next base: position 358,931 of record JAKTUD010000001.1, on the reverse strand, counting down.
GTCAGCGATATCTCAAACATAAGTTATAGAATAGCCAAAGATGCCACGTCCCTCTTCAACTATCCTACCATTATGCACGATATCATCATAAGTCTCACGAAAAACATACTGGCTCCTGATATCGTTGACCACTATCGTCAACTCAAGAGCTGCTGGTCTCACTTAATAAGATTGGACCATAATATCTACAAGATTGCCTTGAAAATACCTATAGTGTCACTCGAGGTCCACGACCTTACGCTTCAAATGCAATGTCGTTACTACTGCGATAGGCTTGACCTCAAGGCTGGCTTGACAATATCGATCGACCTCCGTAATCCTGTCAAATATTCTGATAAAGTCAAGTTACTTATCCAATCGGTTCGTTCAAAAGAAGAATATTCGTCTGATCTGGTACTAGAAAACTTGCTCAAAGACTGTGTCGCGAATGATGTTTTGAATTCAAAAACAGTCGTTGAAAACTTGTAATCTTTCTATCCTGTATATATCGTTTTTAGACTGAACGATGAAAATTTAATGTTTTATCAGAAATTACAAGCAAGTAGTCTTCGTCATTGGGGGAAGGAGAGCGGAAAGTACATACGATATGGAAGATCCAATAGATGTCTCATACTATTTAGGAAAGCAGGAAGCAGAAACGCTCGCTATACTAGATATTCCCTTAAATAATGGTCAAATTGTCAGTATTAATTTGGATGATGAATTGCCCGAAGATTCTAATGAGTTAATCAATTTCTTAAAGGCAGAGAGCTGTCCTGTGAAGTATTGGGTATCTGCTTCTATTGCATATGCACAAAGAGGGATGCTCGATGGCAGCAAGCAAGTTGTGGAAAATGCGTTGAATGTCCCACAATTTAACAACGAAGATAAAGTGAAACTAAGAGTTGTTTTGCTCTGGGTCCACTTGAAGTACGCCTCACAGGGGGTTGACAGGGGCCTGATATTATCCTTGGCTCAGCAGGAGGTCAGCGAGCTTTCAAAACTTGGCTTTTTAAAGGCCGATATATCGTTCTTGTTGGCGAAAGCTGTATTCTATCTCTATAGCGACGACATAGAACAGTCTTTGGATACCTTTGAAACAGTTTTAAAGGCTAGTGATAATAATTGCTTGGCTTTGCTAGGGAAGGCCCATATTGTGTTGAACAAGACAAAGAATTATGCAAATGCTTTGAAACTCTATCAGCAAGTGCTTATTTTAAATCCATTGATGAACCCTGATCCTCGTATTGGTATTGGTTTATGCTTCTTGTTTTTGAAAGATGAGAAAATGGCTATGAAATCGTGGCAAAGAGCGCTTGAAATCAACCCTAAAAACATCAAGGCTAGAATATTGCTTACTTTAGCAGAATTCAATCTAGCTTTCAACTACTCTATGAATGACGATGAGTTCAGAGAAAATTACCAAACTTGCTTGAATAAGATTGTTTCAATATATAAGGAAACCCCTAGTGATATATCAGTGCTTTTAACTTTAGCTTCTTATTATTTTTCCAAACAGAAATATGATACTGTTCAAAAGTTATGTGAAAAGGTAGTGGGAGATGTTTCTGATGTTGCTAAGTCTGGTAAGTCAAGCACTTCTAAGTTGTCCAAATTTCAGAGCAACGTGTTGTCTCAAACAGCCCTTTGGCTTGGTAGGGTGTTTTTCGCCAAGTCAGATTTTATTCAGGCCCAAAAGTACTTCCATGAAGCTATAAAATTGAACGAAAATAACCTATTGGCAAAACTTGGATTAGGGCATTCACAAATAAACAGAGGGTCAACAGAGGAAGCTACTATCACTTTCGAATCCATTCTTAAAACTAATCCAAAGTGCTCGGAAGTTAACTACTGTTTGGGTATTTTATATTCAAAACATAAAAGTAAAAGAAAGCAAGAAGCTGGTATTCAAATTCTAGAGAGATATATCAGGTTATGTAATACTCGAGGACTTACAGAGAATAAGGGTGAGGAAGATAACATTGATCTATTAAATAAAGAACCTGTGATATTGAACGCTTATTTAGCTTTAAGTCGGTTATACGAATCTAAGGATATCAACCAGTCATTAAACTACTTGAAAAAGGCAATAGAATCTAGAAAACAAATAAATCAAGATGCACCTATAGAAATTTACAACAATATTGGTGTGTTTCAATTTTTAAAGTCTAACTATTCTGAATCTACCGAAAATTTCCAAAAGGCAAATGAAAAGCTTGAAGCTTCTGAATACTTTACAGATGAGAGTGGTGATGTTTTGATGGATTTAAAGTCAGATTTGAAAGTGACCTTGTCGTTCAACTTAGCGCGCTCTAAGGAGATCTCTGATAATTCTGCTGCTCTTGATATTTATCACTCTTTACTCAAAGAATGTCCTCACTATTTTTCTGCAAAATTGCGTCTCTTGTTTTTAAATTGTCTTTTAAATGATTCAGCGAAAGATAAAATCAAAGAAGAAGTTGAAGAAATGCTTTCAATTAGCGCATCTGACTTAGAGATTCGTTCCTTTTATGGATGGTTCTCCAAAAATTTTGGAAAAAAGTTAGGCATGAAGCCTGACGATGATACTAAACATCAAAAAGAAACATTAGTAGAGTATGATTCTCATGATTGTTATGCTTTATTATCATTAGCAAACATCTATTGTATCATGGCTAGAGACATTAAGGGAAGCTCTCAAGATGATAAAAAGAAGAAATACTATATCAGAGCTATAGAGCTCTTCTCAAAGGTATTGTCTGTAGATCCCAAAAATGTTTTTGGGGCTCAGGGCTTGGCGATAGTCTACATCGAAAACAAGGAACTCAACAAAGGTTTGGAATTGTTAAGAAAAATCAGGGATTCTTTAAATGACATATCCGTCTACCTAAATTTGGGGCATGTTATGTTGGATCTCAAGCAATATGCGAAATCTATTGAACATTATGAGATTGCACTCATGAGATATGCGAACGGAAATGACCCTAAAATCTTGTCTTTTCTAGGAAGAGCCTGGTACATGAGAGGTTTGTCCGAAAAGAACTTATCTTTCATGAATACTTCTCTCTCTTATTGTGAAAGAGCGATATCTCTTGCCGGTGGTTTGAAGTCATCATTCAAATTTAATATTGCTTATGTTCAATTTCAGATTGCTGAGTTGATTACAAAATTGCCAGTTGAGCAAAGGAGGATAGAAGATATTAAGGATGCGATAACGAATTTGCAAAAAGCTATCGAAACTTTTAACTCGCTAGCATCTGATGAAGAAAAACACCCTCCATATCCTAAATCTGATTTAAAATCTCGTGCAAACTTAGGTACTGCTACCCTTTTGAATAGATTGAACACTTGCCTTGATGCAACTATAGAAAACATTCAACAATCTGAGCAAAGAATGGAAGAGGCTAAGAGGTTGAGAGAGGAAGAAAGATTGAGGATTCAACGCGAACAGGAAGAGCATTTGGCTAAGCAGAAGGTGAAGGAAGAAGAACTCGCAAGGGATCGTGCTGCCTTACAGGAACAGGCTAAACAATGGGCTGAAGAAGCACGCATGAATGTTGTGGAAAGTGAAGATGATGATCGCTTATTCAATGAAGAAACGGCAAACAATGAGAAAAAATCTAAAAGTAAAGCTGGCCAAAGTTCTAAAGGTTCAAAGAGAGGTAAAGGAAAGAGGAAAAGAGTTGTTGAGGAAAGCGAAAGTGAGCAATCATCAAAATCAGACGAAGAAATAGAAGTTTCAAGTCCTCAGAAACATCCAGAAGGAGAATCTGATGATGATAACAAGAACGGAGAAGGTGAAATATCTGTTAAGAGGAGGAAAGCAAATGCCTTATCCAATGAAATTATTGATGATAGTGATGAAGGATTGGAGGATAATTTGTCTGACGCAGATAATAAGGACGAGGAGTAACGGCTACAAGCCTGATTATTAAAATGTATTAAATATATAAGTTACTTTATTTCAGCATTTGTATAACTGCTATGCAAAATAATGTAAAATTGATTAATTTACTAAAATGTACGATGATTCAAACTACTTATTCTTGTAGCCATGCCTTCATTTTCTTGTGACTGTCAGATGTGACCTTGAAAAGATGCTTCTCATATTCATCCAACGATAGCATGAAATCGTTGCTAATATGTCGGGTTGCATTGTTTGCGTAGTTATTTATCTCAAACGCTCTATCTTTAAACAGCTGTTTGACCATTTCTGTTAACTCTTCATCGTCAAACATGGATGCCCATTTTTCTGTCATCTTGTAAAAATTGCTGACAATTGAGTGTATATCAACACTTGCAGCATTTGTTTTCAATGCATTTAATACTTTTAAGTTGAAGAATGATGGCTCTAACAAATCTATAAATCGTTGCAGAGACTCCTCCAGAATTTCACATATTGCTAGGATACCCGCAAGCCATAAGGGTAGTTCTACTACACTATCTTTTTGAATCGCCTTCCCTGGATTACCTTCCAAATATCCCAATCCTGGAACTGTTAAGTTGAATTTACAAGGAACCTTTTCTGAATCTGCTAGTATATCGTCAATGTCATAATAATCCGTATCCATTATAAGGATTGGTTATAGTAAGCTATTCCTGCTGAGATATCTTTTCGTGATTGCACTTTAATAGGCTTCTGGTGATTTCATCAGCCAAAATAGTGATATACTCATAGCGAGACGCGAATGAATGTCGCGCGACTTAGATATATCTATGCGACATTTTATTTGCTCGATGAGAAGACATTTCACTGAAAAATAAGCGGAATCAGTAAGATCAACTAGATATGCCTGCCAAGGTCACAGGTGAAGGTTTGGAACAAGCAGACGAGGAAGGATGGGTAGACCTGAGTGTCGACGCAAATCCAGATGCACAAATAGATTATAATGATGCGCTAGAATATTGGTCATCAGTACCTGCATCAGTGGAAGGTGTCTTGGGTGGTTTTGGTCTTAATACGCCGGTTCCCAAGGCGGATATCATAGGCTCCACGACTTTCCTCAGGAAACTACAAACTAGAATGAAGTGTCCACCTGGCGGAGAAAGACTCACTATTGATATGGGTGCAGGGATTGGGCGCATAACAAGAGATCTCTTGTGGAAAGTGAGTGACAAATGTGATTTGTTGGAACCGGTTGAATCCTTTTTGAGGCAGATGGAACACGAATTAGCTGGAGTCAAGTCTAAGGGTAAGTTAGGAGAAATATTTCCGATGGGAATGCAAGAATGGGTGTGTCCTCCGGAAAAAGTAGGTAAATACTGGCTTGTGTGGTGCCAATGGTGTGTTGGACAGTTACCTGATGATGTTCTAGTGAAGTTCTTGCAAACCTGCAAGACCGCTTTGATGAAAGATGGTTATGGAACCATAATTTTGAAGGAAAATGTCACTCCCTATGAGGACAGCTTCGATGAAACTGACTCGTCTGTAACCCGCACAGACGCTAAGTTCAGGGAGCTTTTCACTAGAGCTGGCTACAAGCTCATTGCCAGCGATATACAAAAAGGTCTTCCCAGAGAACTATACCCTGTTAGAATGTACTGCCTAAAACCGTTATAGAACTCTAGATTTTTCTCATGAACCCCGACTTTAGGCCAATAATGCGTCCCGATTTGTAAATACTTAGTGCATAGAATAGGTTACTACTTTAAAATTATGTTTGTTAACTATTAAGCCAAACTTTTGTGTCCTCTTCGATTTCTGTTATAATTGAACAAATTCGCATAAGCTGCGAAATACAGGCCAATTCGATAGAAGTAGTATGGTGATTAAGTCTAGCCTTATTAGTGCTCCGCTAAAACGCTCTTGCTCTAGACAGCCACCCACTTTTTACATATCTATTACATTGACTATTATCACTAAGAAGAGTGCTCATAGTCAAGTTTTTGCTATACAAGAGAAACCATTAATTCTGTATTTCGCAACTAAATGTGCATCTGACCTTAGTACCAGTTTAGACTCCAATGGTAACGTCCGGATTACAAGTTACAGAAGTTAACATGTTGACAAGCCGATATTACAGACTGAATGTGCAGTTCTAGCTCACTATCCGAGTTGCCTCGACATCGTGTTGGTATCTTTAATAGGGATAGATTCCGACATAAGGAATTTTTTCCTCGATATTCTAGATCTCTATACGTGATATCGTATATTATTTCTTTTTTCAGGAAAGATAAGCGTGTCACCAATAGACAACATCACCAATGTCAAAACCAAAACACATTAAGCAGTGATTGATGGCAGGCTCAAAGGCATGACAACTACGGTCCAGTTCTTTGAGCCTTCCAAGCATGTAATCTTTTTAGCGAACAATGATCTAGGCGTATAATCAATTGGTAACTCACTTCCAAAAGCATATCTTAACACCGTAAGATGCTTTTCGCCAGCATAATTGTAGCATGCTAAGTAGTAAAATTTCATGGGTGTAGGAAAAGTTGCTCCACCTGTTCTGTGTAGAGATATGGCGAGTTGGAAAATCAAAGAATCTTCATGTGAAGAATGATGAGCATATGATGAATCCCCTCGGAGGATCTGTAGGGAGGCCGCTCCACAAGTCAAAGCTGAATCAAAGGAAACCTACAACGCCTTTGAGAATTAGACAATATGAATTCGTCTGTTCGAAATAAACAGTATTAAAAATCATACATAGACTAGACTCTATTTAGTGTAGAAGTAAAAACCCGCAGCAACAAGTGCAATCAAGGCCGCAAACAAGGGGAATGGGAAGCCAGAATCAGTTCCAGCGCTTTTAGAAGTTTCCTGAGTCTTGATAACGCCTCCCTCGAGGTTTCCAATGAGGAGGCCCTTCAAAATGTCTCTGGCGTCGTCAGAGTGTCCAATATCGTCAAAGGCTTCTGTTGCGTCCTGACCAGCGACGTCAAGAACAACCTCTTCTCCTCCCGGGTGCTCGTCGATGTATTTGGAAACATCATAAACTTGACCGTTGTAGACAACCCATAAGTCTGACGATGTATTATGTTCAGCTATTTCCTCTTCAGTGAATGTCTTCAATTGCTCGCTGGTTTCTGCCATTTTTAGGGTTTGCTAATTACTGAAATGCTAAGCTTGGTCTATATATGGCACACCCTGCAAATTTATAAAAACTTATGATACGAAACGCTAGCTGGATGATAGGGCTTCCAGTCCAATAAATTTATATCAAAAGTAATCAGCGATTCTGTCGAGATCATGTGACTTTTTATTTTTTTTTTTTTTTTGGTTTTTTTTTTGGTTGAATTTTCAACATTTTTCTCTTTACAGAAGGAGAGAATCTTCACAGTATAGGAGGGAATTACATTGTAGAAAAGACGTAAACTATATATTTTCTAAGTCGAAATCAAAGCCTTTTTGAGAAAGCAGTTTGCGCTTGAGAGCTTTTCTCTTCTCTTGCTTAGCGGCCAACTTCTCCCATTTCTCCTTGGGCTTTGCTTTGTCGTGAAGATGCTTGCTGATTTTCTGCCTAGGGACCACCTTAAAGCGGGACGAGGAACCCTTGAATAGGTCATCGTGTGTGTCTTCGTTCTCTATCAAGTGTGCGCGCAACAAATGGCCGAAAAGGAGGTAATTGTTCATGGTTTCTGCTGCTACCTTGGCGACGTCGTAGTGCTGGAACTCTATGAAGCCGTAGTGCTTGGACTTGCCTGTCTTCTTGTTCCTGGATAACCTGAGACGGGTTATATCGCCGAATTGGCGGAAGTACTTTTTCATCTCGTGCTCCTGGAATCCCTCAGGCAATCTTCCGATGTATATCACGCCTGGCTTGTTCTTATTCTTGTTATTTGTTTTCTTGCTATTTGGGGTCTGCTTGAGAACTGTGTGCTTGGTCTTTGTGCTTTCAGACTTGTCTGCATCGTCGGAACTTTCCTCTTCGTCGCTAACTTCGTCTCCTTCTATTTCAACCTCAATATCACTATCGCTCGCCAGGTCGTCACTCTCAGCATCGTCATCATCCTCGCTTTGAGATTCTTCTGCACTAGAAGAAGGGAGTTCAAGTTCAGGCTCAGGAGACTTGTCCTTCTTGGACTTTACTTCCTTACGTGTCTCCTTTCTTGCTGTCTTTTGCGCCATTATCTTGTCTATAGCTAACGTTTCTCTTTTCTCATCAAGCTCATCTCTAAAAAACTCTCTTCCTAACTTCATACTATATACAGGAATGGGATATTAGTCCCACCAGCACCAACATCACTGCAAATTTAGGACCACCTCTGGCCAATTGGGGTATAATACCTCTTTGTATTTGTAGTAGATGACGATGAAATCATCTTTTCTTTCTTCTGCGGCAGATAAACCAAGATGAAACGTTCAAAGATGTATATATGGAAGTCGAGGGGAATGATTTCTTTTACAGACACATTTCATGAACAGGAGAGAGTATCAGAGTTAGTAAAATCATTATGTGTTCATCTATATGTACAGTTCGGTTACTATTGTACCACAGCAGCAACAACGGCCAATTTTGCTGGGCCCTTGGGGCCTGAAAAGATCATAGTATATCCAGCAATACGTCGAATGTAGTGGCTACTGGCAATCCCACAATATTGAAATAGTCCCCTTCGATCCCGCTGAAAAGTAAGCAGCCAGATTCCTGGAATTTAAAGCCGCCTGCTGCTAAAACGCCTTCCTCGCTGTCTATGTAATCTTGAAGGAACTCGTCTGTCAAATTTTCACGAAAGTATAACTTGGTTGTAGCAATTTTGGAGCGAGATAATGTGCTATTAGAAGCACTTTCGTGTTTTATGACGCTCACAGCGCTTATAACCTTTATCTCAGGGTGTCTTTTGTAGCTTTTGAACATTTTCCATTGTCTTTCCTTGGTCGTTGGTTTCTCGTAAATACTTCCATTGCAAACTATTATTGTATCTGACGACATCACTATGAGATCCTTATCTGTGCTAGGGATGACCTTACTTATAACGTCTTCACCTTTCAAGGTAGCCGTTTTCAAGACATACTCCTCCGGTGAATATTTATTCTTATCCAAATCTTCGTCAAATTCTGAAGGCATAACAAACACATCATCAATACGTAAATTCCTTTTAAGGATCTCGAGTCTCCGTGGAGAGGAAGAGGCCAAAACAAACCTATAGTCTCTGATCTTTCTATGTAAGTAAGAGCTGGATCCCATTTTGCAAGCTTCTTTATGGAAGTTGGTTATCGCGAATATCAAGATCCATAATCCTACATTTGTCTATGAAGCTACTGTACAAATCATTATAAGTATAACACCGAATATATAGTGAAACATGCATCATTTGGAAGCTGAGGGATCATTTTTCAGAGCTGCTTTTAATGCTTTTTTGAAAAATGCTGTTCCTTCATCCTTGGTAGAAGTGGTAGCGTCATTATCAGGGCCCTCCGTAGCATCGTTTGAATTCTCTTTCTTAGAAGTCACTTTCACACTTTCGTTACAACGTAAGTGTTCTCTAACGCATCCTATTAATTGACCATATTCATCGAAAACCATTTCTGTACCAACCAATCTCAGCCAGTCAGTTTGGTATAACTTTCCGTCAATGAGAGAAATACCTTCACCCTCCACGTTGACCTTATCGTTCGATAACTTCATCAACGGGTGCGAATCATCTAGATCAGTTACTTGTAGGTGGGAAGAGGTCGGTATGTAGTGCTGTCTAGCGGAAGTAGGTATGTGCTCCTTGTTAGGGTGGCTTTTTCTTATAATCTCGTCTGATATGTTCTCAAACTGCGAGAGATCTGACTTTCCATGGGACGGAAGATCCATTGTTACATATATATGCTAGAATGTTAGTATCACGAACAAATTGCATTGATATTCTATCTACCATCTATGAACTTACCTCATAATTGTCATCGGAAGGCTTCTCAAGACCATAAGCTATATCGGTTACAGGAGCAGCTTCATCACCTTGAAACCCTTTGGATTGTGCAAGTTTTTTCTTTTTCTCCTCTTCTTCTTTCCTCGCTTTTATGTCCTCGTCTGACCCAGCTTCAAACTTCGAATGGAAGTCCCAGTTCATCTCCTCTCCCTTTGTTAGGAACTCACAGTTACCATTCATCTTGATGACCCATTTTCCACCCTCTGCCGTGTATTTGTCTAAAGAACACGCTCCTGCTCGAAGCAAGGTATTTTTGTCATCGAGTGGATCATACACACTAGAGAGCCCGAGCAAGGATGTCCCCAAAGCGATCTTTGTAGCCGCATGCGTGACAAAAAGCACTCTTTCAATGTTTGGGAATTTGGCCTCGAACGCAGGCACAAACCTGCTCCAGAAGGCTGAAGCACGCTGGAAGATCTCCTCCTCGGTTTCCCCCTCCTTGTTTGGAATGACCCCAACAGTCCCGTCTCTGTCCCAAAGCTCGGAATCACCAAGCTCCGGAAAGAACTTCTTGAGCTGATCGTAGTTCGCTGGTTCAGGAACGATCCCCCTGGTCTTCTTATACCACTCTCCAACACCTCTTTCCAACGCAATTGGCTGACCCAAAGCCTGAGAAATAGGCTGGCTGGTCTCTACACATCTGTAGAAAGGCGACGACAATATAAACTGCGGCTGCTCGTCTTTTGAGAGCGATTTTAGGTACCCTGCTAATTCCTTGGCCTGCTCGACTCCATGTGGTGCCAACGCTGGATCACTATCTATTCCTGTGGGATTTGGAGGATGTGGTGGTGGCAACCAATTTGAACGGTACCCATGTCTTGCGATATATATGGTCTTCAATGTCATATCTTCAGCTTTATAATAAACCCTTCTAAAGGAAAAACAACACTACTGGTTTTTAATTAATTTTTCTTTGAGAATGGGCTTTATCGCGATTATTTCAAGCCATATTGACATTTTCACGTTATAGAACTACAACCAAAAGTCAGAATAAGATGGGAAGGGTTATATCAGCCCAAGTGTAACGAGTTTCAAAGGAAGAGAAAGTACGGGAAAGGGTTTGTTTTTTTTATTTCGAAACTCAAGCACTAATACGAAACTTAAAAGCTATTCATTTTTTTGTATAATGTAATATGGGACTAACTAAGTATAAATATGGAATTTTACTTAAGATTAGATGAGCATTTCTAATGGGTTCTCAACAATCTGCTTCAAAGCCTTTATCCATTCACCACCAAGAGCACCATCGACGGTTCTGTGGTCGAAAGTACCGGTGATGGTGATGATGTCCTCAAACACAAAACCTTGCTCGTTCACATCAGATGGAACGGCCTTCTTATCAACAGTACCGATAGCAATGATAGCAGATTGAGGAGGGTTGATGATAGAGGTGAAGCTGTTCACGGCGTGGTTCATACCCAAGTTAGAGATGGTGATGGTTCCTCCCTGGAACTCTTCAGGGGCCAACTTTCCAGCCTTAGCCTTCTTACCCAACTCCTTGATCTCGTTGGAGATGGAAGACAAACCCTTCAAGTTAGCATTCTTGACAATTGGGGTGATCAAGCCTGTAGGGGTGGCAACGGCAACAGAGACGTCCACGGCGGAGTATTGTCTGATGATGCCTTGCTCACCGAGCCATGACGAGTTCACCTCTGGAACCCTCAAGGTAGCCAACGCGATGGCCTTGATCAACAAATCGTTGATGGACAACTTGTATCTGCCATCAGCAGTGGAATTCAACGATTGGCGCAACTTCAACAATTTAGAGACAGGGACTTGCGATTGAACGATGTACGAAGGAGATTGTTGGGTGGATTGAGTCAATCTAGCAGCAATGGTCTTTCTCATGTTGGAGATTGGAATATCCTCATAGGCAGCAGCTGGAGCAGCGGCGCTTGGAGCAGCAGCAGCAGCTGGTGCCTTGTAGTTCTCGATGTCCTTGGCAACAATTCTGCCGTTAGGGCCAGAACCTTTAATATTTTTCAAAGAAATACCCTTCTCCAAGGCAATTGTTTTTGCCAATGGAGAAGCAAAAATCCTGTTGGTAGGAGCCTTGGAAGCAGACTTCTCTTGGCTTGCAGGAGCCTCGGATGTCTTTTTTGGCTCTTCCTTAGCTTCCGCCTTGGACTCTTCCTTTGCCTCAGCTTGAGGGGCTGGCGCAGCACCACCAGCGTCCTCTGCAGTGAATCCTTCAAAGGCTGGAACGGACTCGCTGTCTTCAACATAAACAGCAATAGGCTTTCCAACAGGAATGTCCTTGGTGCCATTTTCAACAAGAATCTTGGCCAAATACCCTTCATCCTGGAACTCAAAGTCCATGCTTGCTTTATCTGTTTCAATCTCGGCGAGCGCCTCACCTGGCTGTAACTCATCTCCGACATTCTTAGACCATGAAATCAAGCTACCTTGCGTCATGGTAGGTGATAATGCCGGCATGTTTATGACAGTATGAGCTGGAAACTTACCACTCGAGTATAATCTGGCCATATCATAACTCATTCTGGCGCAGAGTCTTCCGCATCCAATTGTACGGAGGCTGTTGCCCATAACATTCCTGGAGGCAAGAAGTATAGCACTCATCTTTCTAGATTGACTCTTCTTTTTCGGTCCTTTGGTACTTTATCCCAATGTTTTGTTCACTTTACCGTAATTAGGGACTTGAAGATATCGCATGGTTGTGTTCCGGCTGAGAAGTGTTTTGTGTAACATCATCCCCGGGGAATGAAGTCCGAGAGTAAACTCAAACTACTCCGAAGCAGAAAGGGCATCGGAGGGATTGGAATATATATATATATTCGTACATAAGTCGTTAGGGTCTATAAGGTAACTACTGAAGAGTTGTAGAACAGGCAATCGACGGAAAGAGTGGGGTCCTTGGGCTGTAAGGAAGTGTCGAAGTATGAAGTCACATTGGAATAACCACTATCCTGTTTGACGCACTGATCCTCGTAAACTACGGAGCAGGCATTATTCTTGACCAAGGCGTCTTTGGCAGTCTGCCACAGGAACCTGGTCAAGCCAAAAAACCAGCCGAACACGGTGTCCACAGAGGAATTGAACCAGCGCGAGGTGTTTGGGTCGGAAGGGTAGCCCGATCCCAAGGACGCGTCATGGAGAAGAGGTACTATGGCACAGTAATGGTGTAGCACCTTGTCCCTAGTGACTTTGGCGACGATAGACGCAGTACTGACCACGGGAAACAAGCTATCGGCTTTTTTCGTGACTGTGACCTCGATTCCAGGAAAATACTTCTGCAACTTAGCCTGGTACGAGGCCGGCGGCCCCACAGTATCGACGAATATCTTTGCTATATTCAACTTTTTATCAAGGACCTGCTGGATAAGCTCGATAGTCGTATCGTGAGCCTGGTCGTTCAAGTTATAAGCTCCCTTTCCTAGGGGCGAGCGAAGCATTCCGCTAGATATGTCCTTTGCCGAGATCAGTGTCGTTGCCCAACCCACATTCTTATGCAACTCGTGGTCATCGTTCTCTATCTTCTGCAACAAGTCCGTTCTTACGCTCTCTTTCAAAACTTTAGAGTCTGAGAACCCAAACTTCTTCAACTCAGGCTCATACTTTTCAAACGTATATGCAATCCCGTACACCATGGGCCCAAGCACTGGCCCTCGCCCAGCCTCGTCCACACCTAGAACTAAAGGCTCGTCGGGATTCTCGGCAATCTTGCTAGGTATAGAAGAATGGCAGGTATGAGTATCAAACTTCATCGCATCTTTTATGTCTCGCACCGAAAGCGGTAACCATGCTTCGACCTCTTTATCTTCCTCGATCCCAATTCTTGCTTTCTTCAAGGTGCTTCCATTTTCATTCCCAAGGGATACGGCGTCATTATCTATGCTCACCGTCATAGTTGAATGGATGTTAAAGCAAGACTGTTGATACCTGCAAAATACAAAATCATAATTTACCAGATGCAAACGCGTTGATCGTGTCATGTGATCTCACAGTGGAGCATAAATACTAGTACATGGATTTATATACTGTTGTTGTAGCTGGTCAACTCATTTTTCACTGTTTCGTATGACAAGAAGGTAACACAAGTGGCAGGAAGCACCCTTATCATGTTTGTACCCATTCCTTTGTAGAAACCTCTCCATTTTCCCTCATGGGACCAGATCTGCTTGCAAACTAGAAAAATGGTTTTTCTTGTTTCTGAAGTACTATAGGTTTGAAGTCTTGACTTAACGACCTGTGTAGGATACATGAGCATGGAGCTCAAGAGCTTGGACACAGTTGAGCATAATATATATTCTCCGGGAGAGAGAAATGATGCGGAAGATGAGTCCAGACGAGAAAATATGCGTTTTAGATGATCGTAGAAAGTGAACTGGAGGCTGGCTTGAAAGACCAGAAACATGCTCGGTATGCAGCCACTCCAGAAACTGGCGATACTTTCATTTTTTATTATTTTCATAACTCCATCTATGACTGACTTATAGGCATTTTCCTGGCTTCTTGGGGTGCCCAAGATTCTTGTTTTAAGAACCCAGAGGGGGTTTGTGATAAGAGAGGTGCTTATTCCAGCAAGAGCCGAAGAGCCAAAGTAGTTAAAAGTGAAATTGCTGTCGGGAAGTCTTGATTTGAACTCGGCATAGAGCACAAAGTACAATGACCATGCAGTGATGTTACCAAATAGGTTGGCGCCCACTCCTCTGTAGTATGTTCTTAGTAAATATACAGCCTTCATCTGGCGAGAAAACAATGCATTTTGGCTGCCTTTGTGTTGGTCTAGATACTTATGGTAGCCTTGGTTTGCCTCTTTATGTATATCTCTCACAACTTTGAGAACTAAATCAAAGGGCTTCTTTCCTGTCTTCTGACTTAACTGTAGCCTTACTTTTATGAGATCGAGGGGATGTGAAATTAAGGTTGTCATAAATCCTGCCGATACACCTGCGATGACCTCGATTTGACGTTTAGTAACTGTGTACTCATTTTCCATTATTCAATATACAGCCGTGGTATGAACGAAAACCGATAAAATGTGTTCAAGGTTTGAATAAATATGCTTCTCTCGATCCGAGACTTTACTTTGTTCTAATGTGGTGTGAACTTCTATGTACAAGGTTTTAATAAATTTGGTCATATAGTTTTGTGTGCGATCTACGATACTCCAGTTTTTGATAAAGTGTTTCTCTCAAATAAAGCAATTATACTACGAAAATATCTAAGGTCCTTAGAGCCATAGCAGAGATCCAGCAAGACAAATCCGGATAAAGGAAATGTGGCAGAATAGTTCTTTCTCCCCCCATCAAATCCTTACTCTCGATCTTGCCGTGAGCATAACCTGCAAGACTAGAAATAGCATGCTGAGGCAAGCTTCACGCTAATCAGTGCTACAACGCAGAAGCTCGTATCTTTGAAATGTACCGTCTTATTCAACTTTTATATACAAAATATGTAACAGATCCTGTTTGGTCATAATTCCCTCTTTATTCAACCGTACGGTTCAACAGTAATATCCCAACCACGGATAATGTATTCTTTTAACCATATTCTGGCATAATTACTATGACAGGTATGCCACTCTTGAAATCTCTATCCACTCAAGCTGAAGGAAAAGGACTCAACAAGCTGAACAACGAAGGCTTGTTTGGGGTAGATGACCATCCCAAGTACAAAACAAATGGAATGAAACCGTAGTGCGCAATAGTCTTGGAGTAGTCTAAGACCTTGGCAATTCTTTCCTTGGACTCGTCTGACAAAGTGAGCTGGTAGTTCGACATATCGGTCTATACTATTATTTCTATGATTTGATAAAAAATTATGTGCTCCGAATTACCTTTCTCGAGTCGACTGAAAATTTGATAGTCGATGTTGCACGACATTGTCACCGGCAAGCCATGCTATATCTACGTATTTGCAACTACCCAAAATCTAGTAGGTAGCAAGAACAAGAAAACATACCAGCTGTTTTCTCATCACACTAGGTTCAAACCAGGCTTTTCCTCCTACAGTCTACGGTTCCTGAGCGTTCATGGACTGACAAATTTCTCTCCTGTGAGATGCGACAAGAAGGAACGACAGAGGTAAACAGATAAACTCAATATAAAAACAGTGACATATCCGCTCCGCTTTTCAGGCTATATCGTAGTAGAGAATCCAGACACGAGAATATCTGTGTCAACATGTAGTTCAGTATCTGTTTTGTTCTATGCTAGTCGTGAGACTTAAACAGCAATCACGGGTCTAACATGTAAAATGATAAATTGCAGTTTTCTGTTACGTTATTTCAACGACCGGATAACCATAACTATAGTGAAATATATGGGATTCGTTCTTGGTGGTAGTTAAAAGTAAGGCACAAATGAGGTTACTATACAAAGAAGACCCCCGTATCATTGTTATTTATTCAGAAACACATTCACTTTGCTTCCAACAGGTCTCGAATCAAAAGAGCGATGGAGATAACGCAGCAGTCGCTGTGGAACTTGCTTCCAACGAAAACATAACGCCCGAGAAAGGGTTCAAGCCGTTGTTGCGGCGAGAAATATACGGATGTGTTGGTCTCATTCGCATAGATGGACAGATATTTCTTGCGGTTATTTCTGGAGCCAGCACACGCGTAGCACAGCCAGTGGACTACGAGTCGGTGGATAGAATCTTCTCCATTGACTTCATATCGCTCTCTGGTAGTGAGTGGGACTTCGTGAATTTGGATGCAAATGGAATGCCCGTCATAACAAATGACCCGGGTGCGGAGCAGGACTACGACTCTCAGCGAATAATGCACCCATGTCAAGATTTGAAGAAGCTTCTATCAAATGGTTCCTTCTACTACTCGAACGATTTTGATCTCACTTCGATGTTACAGGAGAGAGGCATCATGAAAAATGCATTGGATGCTCCTAAAAGTTCTAAAAGGAATATAGACTCGTATAACATCCAAGACGAGTACATGTGGAACACCTTCATGATGACAGAACTATTAAAATTTAGATCGAATTTAGAAATGACTTTCAGGGAAGTCCTTGACAATAACAGATTCCTCACCACTGTTATTAGGGGTTTTGCCAAAACAGTCAAGTTGAATACATCCGGAGATTCTATGACAATGATATCGAAACAATCCTGGAAAAGAGCGGGAACTAGATATAATGCTCGTGGAATCGACGACAATGGAAATGTTGCTAACTTTGTTGAGACAGAATTTATTTTGAAGCAACCTTCTCATAATCTGATTTTTTCTTTTACTCAAACTCGTGGCTCTGTTCCAGCATTTTGGGAACAAGATTCGACGTTAATTAATCCTAAAATCACCTTGACCAGATCTGCTGAGGCAACTCAACCTGTGTTCGACAAGCACTTCTCAGAACTAAATGAAAAATATGGAGTCTGCCATATTGTGAATTTATTGTCACACACTAAGCCAGCGGAAGCGCTGCTTCTGCGTAGATATAAAGACTTACTCATTAACTCTTCTCATAGAAGTGAAATTGTATTTACAGAATTTGATTTTCATCAAGAGACCAAACAGAGCGGGGGATTCTCTGGAGCTTCGAAGATTATCCCTATTTTAGATAACTCTTTGGAAAACTTCGGCTGGTTCTATTATGATACAGAGCACGAAGAAGCGATAACGAGACAAAATGGTGTCTTTAGAGTCAATTGTCTTGACTGTTTAGATCGTACAAATTTGATTCAGCAAATTATTTGCCAAAACATCTTAGATCATATCTTGAATAATGAACGAGGTGAAGAATATAACTATCGTGAAAGGTTTTACCAAAGTGAGACTATCTCAAAGCATAATGCATTATGGGCAGATAATGGTGATGCAATTTCTCAAATTTACACAGGTACAAATGCTTTGAAGTCATCATTTTCAAGATCTGGAAAGATGAATTTTGCCGGTGCTCTTTCTGATGTGACAAAATCTGTATCAAGAATGTATCAAAATACTTTTGTCGATTCAAAGAGGCAAACAACTATAGACATTTTGTTAGGTTACGATGTTCAAGCTTCTTCATTGGTGAAAATATATGATCCATTTAATGATCATGTGCAAGAAGTATTAAAGAAAGAAGAACACAGCTATACTAAATACAGTAACATAAACATTTTTGTGGGGACATTCAATGTCAATGCTGCCAACCCTCAGCAGAGAGTTGATCTCACTCCTTGGCTTTTCCCAGCTGAAAACTCTGATATTCCCTTACCAGATATTTATGCAATTGGACTTCAAGAAACAATCGAATTAAACGCTGGATCTTTACTCAATTCCGATGGGTCAAAATCGCAGCAATGGACAGCAATGATTGAAACACAGCTTAACTCAAGAGGTGAAACATACTTTTTGTTGAGAACAGAATCAATTGCTTCAATGGCACTTCTTCTTTTTGTGAAGGACACTCAAGCTCAAAATGTGACACAGGTTAATGGATCTTCGAAAAAGACAGGTCTAGGAGGAATAACTGCTAACAAAGGTGGTTGTGCTGTTAGGTTTTATTTTGGACTGACATCGTTTTCAATGGTGACTTCTCATTTGGCAGCTGGCACCAACGCTATCGTTGAAAGATTCAACGATTATCTGACCATCATGCAATCGCTTACTTTTGTAAGAAACTACAAAATTAAAGATCATGATAATATTTTCTGGTTTGGAGACTTGAATTATAGAGTCTCTTTACAGAACGACGATTGTCGATACTTTATTGAGAACGGTGCCTTTGATGAATTATACTCTAGGGATCAATTGCACCAGGAGATGCAGAATAAAGGTGCCTTTTATAGGTTCAAGGAAGGAAAGATAAAATTTTATCCTACTTATAAATTCGATAAAGGAACTTCAAATTACGATTCGTCAGAGAAGCAGAGAGTTCCTTCATGGACGGATAGAATTTTATACATGTGCAGAACTGGGGATGTCAGGCAGCTCAATTATAATAGTATAATGGATATATACGTGAGTGACCACAAACCCGTGTTTTCGACATTCAGTGCTCAAGTGAAATTTGTCGATGAGCAGAAGAAAGCATCATTGACTAAGCAAGTTTACGAGAGTTATAAACATGAGAACGGCGGAAAATCCGATATGACTATTTTGGACTTCTCCGATTCGAATTCTTCTTCAAAACCTTCACCTGTGAACTCTGAATCTCGATTTTCTATTGACACATTATCTGAAATGAACTTGGTAGACGACATTGAAAATACAGCTCCTAAGTTGCCCTATAGGCCTATAAACATAAATAATATGCCTAGAAGAATCCCTCCACCCCCTCTTCCAAGAAAGACCACTCAAGAGAAAGCAGGGATACACACCGAGGCAGATAAGAATCCGAAGCCAGATAATAGTTTCAATGGTCAGAAAGGACCAAATAATATGATCTCTCAGTCGGTCCCAAACTCCCCACCACAGGCACCTAATCCACCACCTCCTAGGCGTGTGGTTGAGACGTCTGGTCAGTCAAGGCCCATTCCACCAGTAGGATTCTCTTCAGTTCCCCTAGTGGCAAGATCCAGAAACTCAGGTTCGGGCACAAACACTCCATACTCGTCTTCAGTAGCCGCCATAAAAGCAACAAGCTCTAGTCCTGAATTCCAGACCACTGATAGAAAGGCTTCACCGTTAATTCCAAAGAAACCAGAGTTCCTTACATCACAGAAACTGAGATCGGATATACCCACAACTACATCTAAGAACATATCCCCTCAGCATTCCTCGGGCAGTTCTGCTCAAGGTAGTGACAGTGTTATGCTTGAGAATAAGGCATTAATGTCAGAGTGGAAACCTTTAATGCCCAAATAGACTTTTTACATAGCATTGTATATTTCCAGGCATTATACGCATTGATATTAGACTGCGCACAAATTAATGTAAAGTTATATGATAAAGTACTTAACCAATGAGTTCTACTTCTAGAAGGATAAAAAACGTATCAATATCTGTTCCTATACTATATGGGAACCATGCAGTGAAGTTAGCACCAGAAAAGCGAACAGAAAAGACCCCTCCCGACCACACTCATGAATGGACAGTTTTTTTGAAGCCCGTTCATGATATTGATTTATCACCATTAATTAAGAAAGTGACATTCAAACTCCATGAAACATACGATACCCCCGTACGTGCTGTCGAGAAGCCTCCATATGAGGTAACGGAGACTGGGTGGGGTGAGTTTGAGATCGTGATAAAGATACATTTTCATTCTGGGTCAGAGCTAGGAATAAACGAGAAAAACTTTCAAATTTTCCATGGGTTGAAACTTCATCCATTCAACCCCAATCTGCCCAAGCGAGAGAATGGAGAAGTGCATTCGGTTCTATATGATGAGTTGGTGTTTCAGGATCCAACGGAAAAGGTTTTTGAGATACTTACGCAGAAACCTGTTAATTTATTGCCTTACCAACTATCGGATCCTTCTAAGAGGGACCAAGAATTCATCCGTACGGACGAGCTAGACGAGCTAGCAAGACTCGATGTCTACATAAACAAGGTAAAAGAGGAGATTGAGAACCAAAGAAATGAATATAATGACCTAGAGCAAGAGAAAATAGCACTTCTCCAATAATGTACAATAATTTTAACCCTGTAAGTTTACTCGAATTAATATACATCTAAGCAGTATTAGCCATTATGTAGTGATACCGTTCGTCAAGTAATGCATGCATTCCTCAAGTAGGCTTGGGAGATTGTCTAAATCGACGCCAAACTTTTCATGTGGACTATGGAAGTTGTTGCGGCAGATTCTAATAGGAAGAAGGCACCGTACTAGATCATTTGCATCAACAATCATGAAATAATCAAGAGGATATAATGCTCCGCCTAAAGGATCTAGCACTCGGAAAAAGGACGCGACTTTATAGCACTCCAAGTCGCTAGACATGGACAAAGTTTCTTGTGCCTCGGCAGAAGCGCCCGAAGAAATGAAAATGTTTGCAATAGAAGGACAGACCAGCATTCCCCTAATATCGTCAATGTATTCTTTTCCGACCGCTCCAAGAAAAAACGCAAACTTGGGTTTTTTTCTGATGATGGAATCATAAGGCTTGCAATGGTGCTCGATGAGTATTGTTCGTGATGAAATATTCTCCAATATTCCACTAATTTTTTCAGGTATCCTATGACTGTGAGATTCATCTGTAAGAGTGGGGGGCTTCGGTATTATTTCAAGAGATCCAGTGGATTGGTCTCTATATTTCTTCAAACGTCTTTTTGCAATAGATGGGCAGCAATAAGTTTTAAGCTCTTCTGAAGGCTCAATTGATGCAAATCCCCATTTTCTTTTCATAATTAGCAATTCTATATAGCAAGTAAGTTCTTATAAGAAACAACTCTCCAGGGTTACAATTCTGCCTGATAAAATTTCAAACTACGTCTCTGAAAAAATTATAGTAAAGACAATTTCATTTTTGTGTACTCAATCATGTTTCTATTAAATATAATGTATGCATACATATATAAGAATCACTACTTTCTCAACACAACGATACGCTTTACATGGTCCATGAACAGCTGTAAACTAACATCATCTGTTAACACCTCAGTATGAGTACCGTACATTTGACCTGGACTGGAAGCATAACTTGTGGAAGGATTTAACTTAGCCATTAAGAATCTGGCTTGAGATCCACCCTCGTCACAGTCTATAAACCTGGGTAAGGGGAACCTTTCAACTAAGAGGCCCATAGCCTCTCTTTTTGGGGCCTCTAAAAACTCTTTGAAATGCTCATATCCTTCCATATCTTGATAACCAGCCTTTCTCCATTCTGCAACCCTTGATCCGTGATATATCAAAATGTGGAAAAATGTATCCAAAAGTAGGATCTTGTTGGGGCCCAAAGATAACGAATCAAGTAAGACGGGTTCCGGCTCGTTTTTTTGCTCTCCTGTTTCTTCATCTATAGAGCCAAAGGTATCTATATCGAACGAGAGTAACGTAGGTTGCACCATGATCAAAGAGCTTTCCACGTCTTCATGCATGAAAATATGTCTTATATAACTTGTTTCGTCAGGAGAGTTATTAAATACCTGAATGAAAGATGACCTTCTCAAGTAATATATAAATTGAGGAAGCATTGCATAGGTAGGTGATAGACTGAATGAATCCAAAGCGCCTTTGGTATAAACCGAAAACCTTGAGCAAAAGTCGATAAGAATCTTATCTATGTGCTTCAAAATGTCAGAAGGATCATAGTTAGCTCTGCTCTTATCTCGCACCGGCTGTAACTTATTTACGGCTTCTCTTGCGATCAATATTGTGGCGGCCTCTTGGTCAAACCCCATTTCTAAATTGGTTGAATCCACATCTTGTAAAACTGCAATGGGTATAGTAGTAATTCTCAATCTCAATTCTCCAGAAGGGTGTTGGTAATGGAAAATAAACTGAATATAGCTAAATCCCACAGACTGAGAGTCACCCTTATCGAGGTATACTGCGTATGTGGATTGTGGATTGACACTGCAGAGCTTCCATGCGTTTGTATTACCTTCTCCAATAGATATTTTTGAAATAGAAGGATCTATATATCTCGGATCCTTCTTTGGTGGTAAAGCCGTCGCTGTTCCAATCAACCCTTGAATTTGTAAGTCCAAAGTAGTACGACATTCTAGAGAACCATTGAATCCCATTTCGAAACATACGTCATCTTCTTGTTTTGCAAAAAACTTCAACAAACTCTGTTTGAATATGGCAGTGTGAAAAGAATCACACATGACCACAGACCCACCAGTCTTATAGCAAACCTCGTCCATTTCGTAAAGTCCTACCTGATCATAGCTTCCAATGAAGAAATTGCAACTGATACCTAATGCTACTAATCTCTTTGTGATCTTCTCATAAAATACTTTTGCATGCCTTACTAGCGACAAATCAACTTTAGTTGAACCATGTGCAACCGGAACCGAAGGTACCTGAAGCTGGTTTGACTTGTTAATATCGTGGTGAGATCTTAATGGTTCTTTTAAATAATTTCCAACTATCTTTCCAGGACCATATGTACAAGCACCACCTATAAAAGACAAGATATGACCACCTGTAGCACCACTGTCACCTAATATCAGATGAAGGAGAAGTGAAGCTATATTAATGGCACATCCAGTTGCTCTCAAGGGCCTTTCTTTCATTACGGAGTGAGGAAACAAGTTAGGAACCAAATCATCGATAATTTCCGAAAGCTGATATTCGACTCTCGAAACTTGTTGTAAGAATCTGCTACCAACAGAGCCCAAAACATTATCAATAGAAGCGCTAGGTTTACCTGCGCCCTCATTGTGTACTCGTAAACCAAAAGATAATAAACCCAAAGACTTTTGGATTTGTTCTGGACTGTACTCTTTCGATCCGTTGAAAGTATGGCTTCTACCCAATCCTTCCGAGGTAAGCTCATGCAAAGAAACGTTTTTTCCGTAGGATAAGAATCCGACTAACGCATCGTCTGGAAGAAGAGTAAGAGACGTTTTAATGGACTCTTTCAACGACGCATACGCACTCTCAAGGTCCTCCACTTCAAAACAGGTATCCACGACATAGAAGAAAATAGGTGGTAGTCTGCTGTATCTGCCCGTCACATATTCGATCGTAGAATGTTCACTGCTTAACCCAGCAGGAGGAATCTGCCCATTCTGCAAAGGCAATCTGTTCGGAAAATGACAAAACGAACAGTTCCAGACATCCGGCTGCTGCTCGTGTATGAATACATATGGATTTATAAATGCTCTGCATTGCCGACAAATGACAATCTGGTCGGCTTGATAAGTTGGTATTTCTGTTTTGTTATTCAACGGTGTGTACAATGCCGCTAACGGTATTACATTCCTTTGATGCTGTAACTTGCTACGAGGAACACAATTCCACGATAGCCTTATCCCATCCTTTTCCTCCTTCTCGTATACATCCATGTTTCCTAGAATATTAGTTATCACTGAAAATCCTGAGCTTCAGTTTATTATGAGGCTTTGAAAGAAGTTCGCGTATTCCATTATGTCCATCCATTGAAAAATTCTGAGTAGCACTGAACTTATGATAAACTATGCCAGGAGAGTAAGCGTGATTCTACTGACTCTAAGCTATAGAGACATAGATATAAATGAAGATTAACTCTATATTCAGATTAGTATATAAAGGTTATATTTACAAGAATGTAGCTATTGCTTAATGACATCTCTCAAGTTACCGAAAGTCAAGACGTCCTCGATTCTGTCGCTTCCAGAAAAAAGCATGGCCAAGCGATCAATGCCACAGCCCCACCCACCAGTAGGAGAGAGTCCGTATTCCATCTGGCTGACATATTTCCAGTCTGGAATGACCAGCTCGTTGTCATCGAAGTCCTTTTTGGAGAGTTGTTGAAGTTGAAACTTTAAAGCCTGCTCGTAGGGAGAGTTTTCTTCTTCGTAGGAGTTGACATACTCCTTGCCTCTGTAAAAGAGTTCAAAACGAGAGGAGATGTCATAAGCTTTTTCGCCGTAGCTAACGGTTTTCGATTTTGCCAAGGGCGACATTGCAGCAGGATGGTTGAAGATGAATACTGGAGACAGCGAGTCATGAGAAAGAGGCTCCAAGTATAATGAGGCAAGGTTATCAAGCAAATTAGTAGGGGACTTCATTTCCGGGAGTGCCACTCCCAAGGCCCTGTGATAGTCTATGAGTGATTCGGATGAGATTTCTGCAGGAAATGGCTTTCCTGTAATCTTCTCTATGGTTGGAATAAACTCATATTTAGGAAATTCCCCTTTCCCTAAAGGTTCTAATTCTTTTATGATATCAGGCACGATATTCTTCTGACCAAGAGTCGAGTGAATAAACTTGAGCAACTCTTCTGTTATAGTCATAAGTTGCGATAAATTAGTAAATGTCTGATAGAACTCACAGCTTGTGAATTCGGGGTTGTGAGTCAGATCTATGCCTTCATTTCTAAAGCTTGGGCCTATTTCGAATACTTTGTCAAACCCGGATATTATTAGTTTCTTGAGCCACAACTCAGGTGCAACGCGTAATTGGAGCTTCTGGCTGCTCCCGTCTGAGTTATGGCCCAATGCCTTCAGTGTAGTAACAAATGGTTCTGCGTTCGCTCCAGTTCCATCGCCAGCTATTATTGGCGTTTGTACTTCAATGAATTCTCTGTCAGTTAGATACTGGCGAATAGCCTGTATGATCAAGGACTTGACAAGTATTTTCTTTTTCAGGTCACTATTAACAAGATAGTTGAGGACCCTCTCCTTCTTGATGAGCTTGTTGTCGACTAACTTTTGAGGAAGGGTTGTCAGATTGAGACAGGGTGATGCTAGCTGAATCAGCTCGCACACTTTGAGTGATAGTTCACCCACGTTTGTAACCGATGGATAACCCACGCACGAAATCAAGTCACCCTTCCGTAGAAAAGCATGGTGGCTGTTGAATTCCTCAGCCGTCACACCGGCCAGTTTATTGCTTGCGACTACTTGAACTCTCGAGTAGTCCTGTATCACGTCGATGAAGTACATTGCCTTTCCAGACTTGCGAATGCTGCTTATTCTACCTTCGATCCTATGAAGCTCGGGGAATAGCTTCTTGTCATACCGCGTGAAGTCCTCTTCCGCAAACCTGGCTCTAAACTGGGGCACCCGTAATATCTTTGCTTCTCGACCTCTGATTCTGTCGAGGTTAGGATAGTACAAGACGGGCGACTTGCCGATTACCTCCTTTCTGTGGGCATAATTCACGTCTGCAAGCTCGCCGCTGTTGTAATGGCGTCGTCCGAACCTCAACCTGCTCTGCAAAGTGCCTCTTGTCACCAACCTACTCCACATACTCGTATACTACACCGTGTTTCCGTATACCTTGCAATTTTTCACTTTTGGTCGATCCGGCATATGACCAAGACCCCCCCTGGCCTGCTTACTGTTTGTGTTTTCGAATACGCCAACAAAGCGACGCCTCGACGTGATATGCAGCTGTTATCTCTGCTGTTTATGGGATCTTTATTTACCAATCTAGGCTGGCGTAGCTGGCTGTACGTCTTAAGACTGGTTTATGGATCCTTTGGCATTTTCACCATTTTTGGGACATAAATGTCTGAGACCTGTCTAGACACAGCTGCAGGCCCAGATCGCTCAATGCTCCGCAACAATGACTATATCGCCGTATGCTGGTCTACATCCTAGTTTTTACGGCCTACTCTGCTGATGCTACATCGTAAGACTGACATGTCCCGGTAATGAACTCGTCAAACCTTTTCGCTCATTTGTACGCCGCCTTCTGTCGGCCCTGGAGCTTTCAACATCGTTCAAACGAGCTCCACCATAAAAGTCGGTCGACACCGTACCCGGCTACACCCTTCGACCTCTCTCTGTAGAAAATATTTGTCCTGTTTGGTCGTGAACAGTCTGTTAATAAATTTGTCCTCATATAATTCGAATTCTACACTAAATGGTTAAAACGCGCATAATTCTTCTAAGAATATATTCAACGACAATTTAATTAAATCTTTACTTTTAAATCAGTAGCGTAGATCAAACAGAAGAGAACTGAATCGGATTGCTCGTAAGGACAGTTTGAAGTTTTCAAGAAGACAAAAGCATTGAAGCTACAATGAGAAAGATCTGGGCGCTGAGAAAAGACCGGGATAAAAGAAGAAGTTTCACAGGAGCATTTCTTTTGAAAAGCGAGCTGTATGACCATAACGGATATAATGAGGGAGAACTAGGGGACGACCACTCGACGGTAGCAAACAGCACTATTGGAACAATCTCCGAGAGTGTGTCGACGGCGTATAGCGGGACGACGAGAGCGTCCACCCGAACGGTTCTATCGTTGGCCAAGCCGGATTACGATTACAACATGACGAAAAGCTCGTGGGTCAACGTCATCATCAACACGAGCTCCATCCCGGACATCAAAGAGGAGTACTTGCGGTTGTATCGGGCTGAACTTCGGGGGTCTTTTTTGCACTTGTACAAGGTTCCTTTGGACATCAAGTCTTTCAGGATAGAGAAAGACACGCATGATAGTGCTTCACTCTACGCACACGATTTTTCAAGCGAGAAGAATCTCTCTATTTCTGGACAAAATGCCATCTCGTTGCTGCCCGGCTACGCCATCACATACTTCAATACCCGAACCCCTCATCCAAACCTCCACTTTACCGAGAAGAACAAGCTATCTGCAACAAAGTCGACACCAGAGCTGATAATTCATTTCATTCTCTTTGATACCACGTCCAGTGAGACATTGATAGACAGAATTATTAGTATATTCCCCCTTTTCCCAGACTTTGATAATATCTTACTCCTCCTTCAACTGTTCTTGACAAATATAGCTGCGTCAAATTTTCAGGGTGACTACAACCTTTCTGTCGTGGCTGATCGTACCCTTAAACTTCTAGCGCATACTAAGGACTCATTTGGTGGTTTTTTGCTAAAGTCCAATGTGGTTCCTAACATACTCAAGGTCATTGAAACCTTGAAGAACTTAGTCAATGACACTGAAGAATCAGACTCAATTCAAGATGAATTGAAATTTTTCAAAGAAGGTCTTTTATCTAAACAACAAGAGTTACTCAAGCTCACAACCGAAGATATCCCTGATATCAATCCTTTTGATGACTTAGACTCTACCGCATTCATGCATGATATTAACTTAATAGCATTCTCAAAGGCTATAAACCAAACAGACTTGAAATTCTTTAAAAAATGGAACTCAAATATTGACAAATCTTTACTTCTTAATTCAAATATTTACAGTAACGATCCACGGAACGTTTTTTACAAGAAAAATCCTTTGGTATTTGACAACGAGCATCACATTCACTATTTGTCTAGGCTATTGCTTCACCATTTATTTCTTGAAAAACAAGTGCACAATAATAGCAGTGCCAGTAGCATGGAGAAGAAAGCCAGGATACTTGAAAAATGGATCGACTTGGGATGTCTTTTGGAAAAATCTGGTAATATGTCTTCCTGGTTGGGAATAGCTTCAATCGTTTTGTCTCAACCAGTATTGAGATTAACAAAAGTCTGGTCTTTGGTCTCTCCTGAATACGTGAAATTGATTAAGACAGACTGGTCGCCCATTCTTTTCGAATTAGATAAGCGATATTTAACGAATGGTTCACTCTCTGAACTGAGCTCTTCTAATATCTATAGTTCTAATTCAAGCGATGACCAAAATGATATCAAAGAATCTTATCATATAATGGCGCCAAGAGGATTAGGTAAATTTTATCCAAAGGAGAACGTAATCCCTTATTTCGGTGATTTGGTCATACATAACAGTCCCGAAAATATCGAAGGTTTGGATTCCATATGGACAAAGATAAATTACTCATTTAATAGATGGAACGACTATTTATCGAGTTTGACAAACTATAATGATATTATCAAATACAATGAAGATGTCTTAAGAAGGTACGATCATATGGGGTTTATATTTTCTAATGAGAGTTTGAATCAGGTCCTATACCTTGGTGTCAACATAGATGATAGCAAGCCATTTCCAACCGATAATTTCGACTCAAGTAATTATGCTGCAGATCCTGAGTTGCAGAAAAAACTTTTCAAACTTATAGAATACAACTGCGACTCTATGAATATTGAGAAAATCATGAAGCTTTCGTTTCAGTTAGAACCCGAGCTCCCTGAAGCTTACTTAAGT
Source organism: Millerozyma pseudofarinosa (assembly GCA_030556505.1). Taxonomy (NCBI): domain Eukaryota; kingdom Fungi; phylum Ascomycota; class Pichiomycetes; order Serinales; family Debaryomycetaceae; genus Millerozyma; species Millerozyma pseudofarinosa. Next base: position 330,528 of record JAKTUD010000001.1, on the reverse strand, counting down.
GTACCCGCTGACCACTCAGGATTTTATCAAATCGCATCTTTACAGAATTCAAACCTATCAGTACAATCTGATGATTCAATTTCTTCCGTCAGTACTAATCCAGTTGAAAGAAGGCAAAGTATGATAGGACATTCGAAACCAAATATAAATGAGAGTATAATGAATATGTTTCCAACTTTTAACAACACATATTATAAAATCGAATATCAGAAATATGATGATTTCGTTGCCCCTAATATAACTGAAGAAACCCGAAAGATAAGTCTTGATTCTTCTGCTGTCAAAAAGAATTTCATCGTTGAGAGTGACCTTACATTAAGAGTTGATGATTTTGTACCAGAAATGGAGTCTGGTATGGTCAATTCATCTAGCTTTCAGGTCACAGAAGATATTGATAATGCAAAAGATGACGATGACGAGACAGGATTAGGGATTGATGTTGATGATATTTTGAATTCAGAAAAATTTAACAACATCGATATAATCGATACTAATATCAAGGACGGCCAATTAAGAGGTAATGATAATGATGATCGAATTCATCGTGTGATATCGGAAGACTCCTCTGCTTACGGATCGTTCCGAAATGTATTTATTCCAAAATACGCTTCAATTGATAAGCTTATTGATTTACTCCTAATTGATGCTGGATATTTTCATGAGAACGTTTCACTAAACTTGTCAGAGTACAGATATGTTTTTCTTTTGAATTATAGCTCCTTTATAACCACAAAGTCCTTAATTGAAAAATTAGGGCATAGATTTATGAATTCTGGAAATGCCGTACTATCAATAATGAAGAGGGAGTATATCCTTAAGCATGGGGATGTGGATATACAAAAAGAAAGTAATTTTCCGAATTGGGAACATGATGAAACTATCAATTTACATGAATATGGCGAGGTCAAGTATGATCTTTTGCTAAAAATACAGATCAATATCTTGAAAGTATTAATTGTTCTCATCAATAATTTCTACAAATACTTTTCTAATGATTTACTGAACAAAAAGAATTTCATCAAATTGCTCAAATTATTCAGTAATGAAATATTGCAATGGTACAATTCAAATAAAATCGACGCAAGTTTAGAAAAATCGTTCGAAAGTTTGGTTAGTTATTACAAAAAACTTAAGAAATTATTTGTTAAAAAAACTTATAGACCAATCGAAGTCAGTAGTTTCGACCACTATTTGATTAATGAATTTCGGTTTAACAATTCTTTGCACGAAGTGCCTGCTAATAGAAACCTTCCCAGCTATAAAAATGCTAACAAGATTGAGAAATTTTGTCAGAAATTCAATAAATTGTTAACGGTTTTCTACAGAGGTATCAAGTGTGATGACTGGATTCAAGTTTATAAGGTTTTGGAATATCAGTTTGAATCCTGCTCACTACTCAATTTCAATTTACAAAAGCCATCGGTTACTGATGGACTGATAATAATTTCAAGCATTTTCCATTACTTTGAATCATTAACTGATTCGGGAGAGAAAAAGTTGGTTTTGAAAAAGTTTCCTTTGGTCTGTAGAAAACTTTTCAAGTTATATTTCAAATTCAGAACTTATCTTTTGATCCAGATTACTGATGTGAATATTACAGAAGAGGAAAGGATCGACCGTATGAAGACCCTCTTATTAATGGTTAAAATCTCTAAAGTAAAAATGAGTGCAAATCAATTTGTGTTTGGTACTGATAGAGACTACATTCCTTCGTGCATTGAAACAGCTATTACAAACGTTGTTTACTCGCCTATAAGTAGAATGTTTTCAATTTTGTGGATTAAGGCAGCATTAGGTTTGAACAATTACGATCCAAATATAAGTTTTGATGACTTGGATCTGTTATTACCAACGAATATAACATCAGCAGACTTTAATAATAGTGAGCCATTGTTACCATGCTTTGGATGGATCATTGAAAACTTGTTACAAGCTAATAAAATCTTGAATTTTCACAAGAAGTTAGTGAACTTCAATAAGAGATATTTAATTTTTAAGATTATCAGAGAGTTGAGTATAGAAGAAAATGAGGGAAGTGAAAATAATGACTTTCATCATGATAGCAAAGAGTTTGAATTTTTATTGAAGTTAGATGAATCTTTGGTTAATGTTCAACATATGAGGGATTTAGTTTCTGACAAGGATTCTGTGAAGCTCTTCAAGGCTGTTATCAATGAGCAGCGCAAGATATTGAATTCTGACAACAAGAAACTTCTGCTTAAAGATAATACAACCGAGAAGCTCACAACTACTAGCACAAATGTTCAAAAGCATAGTTTGAACAATAAGGGTTCCAACAGCAGTCTTCGCCGTCAATCCATTACATACAAAACAAATTCATCTTCTAGATTTAAAATCGGTGGTCTTTTTGGCAGATCTAAATCTGTGGCAGGCTCAGAAAGAGTAGTAGGAAGAAGCGAACTACCTGATGCCAACAGTTTAGGTGAGTTCAAACAAAAACCTGTCATGACTATAACTTTAAAAGGAAAGAAAATCTTCCCAGTTTATTTATTGCCCTATTCTTTTAAAATTGATTCTGATTTTCCAAATGACGATATCTTCATACAAACTTTGAACGATACAGACTTAAACGAATGGTTGATGAAAATCAGTTATGCTAATCGCCACTGGTTTTATTCAAGAACTCTCACCAGTAAGATGGGCTATGCCATAACATTTGGTGTTCCATTAGAATATGTCTGTTCCAGAGACCAATCTTTAGTTCCCAAGTTTATTGAGGTGATATTTGAAGAACTTGAGGCAGAAGGACTAAAGGACGTTGGTATCTATAGAGTCAGTTCTTCAATTAGTGAACTTAATCTGCTCAAAAGCTCAATTGATAAAACTGGTAATATAGATTTCAGCAAAAAGGTATATGATACACACACTCTTACGAGTTGTATCAAATTATACTTCAGAAGCTTACCTGATGCTTTGTTGACGGACAAAGTTATCGAGTTATTTTTCAACCTCAAGAAAGGAGCTCAAGACCACGAAGATGGTAGTTTGAATGCTAACGCTTGTAAAAGGGTTCTAAGTGAGTTGCCTTCATATAATTTTCATACATTGAAAGTATTATTCAATCACTTGAGAAAAGTATCTGACTACAGTGAATTCAATAAGATGACAGTATACAATTTAGTCACAGTTATTGGTCCTGCGTTGACAGAGGCTAGTGATTTGACCTGTCTTGTTAACAACTTCGGGTTCATGAATTCAATCTTGGAGAAATTATTAGTTGATTTTGACTTCATTTTTGATGAAGAATAGAAGTGTATCAACCTGTGCGTATAAATATATATACGTATATAATATTTTACTTTTTTTTCATTTCATTTTTATAGCGTTTTATCATATCTTTTAAGCTTCATGCTTCCATCTTTCTGTATTACATAACAGCTTCAGCTTCGATCTAAATTTGAAATGGAATTGAGAAACGGGATAAGCTATTTACATCTATGAATTTTATATACATTTCGTCAGTGTTTTTTTATGAATCCGCTGGAAGATTCATTTTTTCTTCTATGAATAGCAGCTAATTTGTTATTCGACTCGTTCATTTTCTTATCAACACTCGAATTCATGTTGCTGTTAAGATCCTTCCACCATTCACTCACAGTAGCAGGCTGTTTAGGAGCATTGGGGTTAGAAGCAGGTGACACTAATGGAGGCATTTTGGCAAGTTTTCTGAATGTTTTGTTTCTCAAGACAAATGCTTGCACAAATGAAAATATAGAATTTGCGGCGAAATATAAGACGACAGCAGCGGACAACTCTTTCGTAATAAATATAGAGGCTATAGGGGCGTAAGTCATTACCTTTATCATCAAGGGATTCATGTTCGCAGCACCAGTCTCACCTCCCATTCTAACCATACCAACCACGATCGCAGCAGTCAATACCTGCAATCCACAGTAGGGATCCACCTGAGACAAATCTTGAAACCAAGCATATCCTTGGGTAGGAAAAGTATCCACGGGATGATTTGCCATTTTCCTCAAGGCCTGGAAAAATCCATAAGCTATAGGTAATTGCAAGATAGGGAACATCTGGTGTGACATATGGATGTCGTGTTCCTTCATCAACTTCTTACGCTTATTAGCTGCTGTCACCTGCTCTTGAGGCGATTCAGCCTCTCGTAAGTCCTTCATGATCACATCTAGTTGAGGCTTGACCTTGGACATTTTCGCAGCATTAATCGAAGACTTGATATACAAAGGAAACATCACAGACCTCACAGCAAATGTGGTGACTATAATGGTTGCCCACCATGGGAGGCCCGTGTAAACGTGCGAGTACTCCAACACTCTCTCAATTAATGCAGTGGGTCCGTAGCCCTGCGCCAACCCAATAGAGTCCAAGTATCCTATTTGATCCGAAGTTAGATCGCTTGCGCTACTAGCCTGGTTCTTGAGATCCTCGAGAGAAGTCAACTCCGTCTTTATTTCATTTCCCGATGAAGTTGAGTTATAACGAGCGAATCCAAATATTCCAGAGTTGGCATTCCTCGCTATCCTAGGAGAGCACATCAACTTCTTCCTAGGTAATTGAAAAGAGCGGCGTAATCCTAACCTGATCATTTTCTTCTTACTTTATGTTTGACATACAATTTTCGTATGTCCTCCTTCGAACTTTCAGCTGAAGTATTGAAATTTTATTAATTTTTTTTTTTGAACCAACTATTTTCGTATTTGACACAAAATCGCCAGATCTTTTTCTCACCATCAAAAGCTCTTGAAGATCGACTAACACCAGAGCAAAACTAAGTTCATATCACCATACTATGCCTCCAAATGCATTGGTACTGGCAGTGCTTATGAAGTCGATTAGGTATGAGCTCTTGCTGCGCAGCGTAGTTGCAAGACGTCCTTTTAGTCTAGTGCATGGACAATTAGATGAGAACATAGAGCAGCAAAAAGCCCGAAATTCTAGAGATAATGGTCAAGGAGTCTTGGTAATAGAGGACTTTCTTTCAAAAGAAGACCACTATGTTAATGATAAAACCAATTTTGTGCTGCTTATGGATGCTATCGCGAGGTATCCGGAGGAATCATTGAGAAACCTACGAGGGAAAATTGAAAACGCCAAGTATGGAGATGCTACGGAACTAAAGGCGAACATCCTCTTGCAGTGTCTATTGTGTGACAGAGAGGTCGAGAACCAGGAAATATTTGCGTATATAATTGAGCGGTGTGGCGCTTTACAGTCTCGAATGATTGAGGTCTTTCTAGCCAGGCTTTTAACAGCAGACCTTCTAAATAACGCAACCACCTTGTTACACATCTGCTTGAAAAAGAATCCAGAATTGGTATTGAGCAACCAAATGTGGTCTTTATTCGCCTCAAAAGTTTGTGAGCATGGTCATTACGTAGGCTCGTGTTTGGTCTATCACGAGCTTATAGACAATCACTCTCGAGCAGAAGAGAACTATCCTGGTACTGTGGTGAACGCTTCTTTTTTGGACGCTCCCTTCTTGCTCTCACCTAAACAGTTAATGTATTTAGGGATGATTTTTCAACGTCATGCAGACTGCCTACGAATTGAAGGCATACTTCTTTACTTCAGAACATACTACTCCTACCTAGGACACCTAGAAGCTTATAAGTCTTTAAGATTCTCCTTGATAGAGGCTATTAGCTCGAAAGGTAACTTGGATGATTCCTTAGAAAGTTATAAGTATTTGGTGAAGGCGTTTCACGGCTACTTACCATATTCTACTTATGATCTGACAAGGAAAAATGCAATGATATCTGTGTTTAACCATTTTAAAAAAAGAAGAGAAAATATTAAAACCAATAATGTTAGGATATTGGATGATACCTTCGCAGAACTTAAAAATTCAATAGATTTCCTTGAAGAAACGTCAGCAAAAGATTTCAATTTGGACATTTATAGACCGTTTGTGGAAGATAATATTTTCTCCAGCGCCCAGTACGGCTCGAACCCTTTAATAAATGGTGTTATAAAGGTGAATGACCTTCCTGCTTTTACTGAAATATTGAAAGCGAATATAAAAAATTTGATGCAGAGTTCATTGAAGGAGAAAATAGGGACACTACATCAGATCGTTTCAGATTGTCATTTTTCTCTCTACCTGTTCATACTTCGAGGGTTGTCTGACTTGGGCTGTTTGAATGAGTCTCTACTTTTTTTACAAAGAATTCCAATTTTGTTTCCAAAGGTGAATTTTGCTTTTTTTCTTACAGAACAGGACTTCTTGCAACTATATTCTCAAATCAAAAATATTCTTTTAGATTCTAATGATCAAGTCAAAATTTACACCACTAAAGAGCTCTATAATATCTTCATTGGTATCAAGAGCTTTCACGATACTATTTTTGCCCTACCTAAAACTCCAAAATTTTCTTCGAGATACCATGAAGCATTTTTGTCAACCTATATTCATTTTCCTTATGCTGATCGCCAGTCACTTGTCTTCTACTTTGACAAGTTAATTATGAGGTCTCCCAGAAAAGCTTTTCCGCTTAATTTTAATGAGAACGACTACAACACAATGATGCAATTTCTTACTGATGATGATATGAAAAACTACCACCACATAATAAATAAAGTCGCATGATACCTTGTAAATAATTATATAATGCATGACTAACTATCAGGTATTCCTTGGATCATTCATCCTGTGTATTTTGATATCTTTACCTTCCAAATTCCCAACCATTGTAATGTCTTGTGGGGTTATAAAAATAGTTTGAGACTTTGGGTACTGTCTAAGTTCGCTGAGTAATAGTTTTATACTAATTGTTCTATTAACAGCATCCATAAAAACGTCAAACTCGTCCAACCCCCTTATTTTAGAATCCATAACTTTCCATATCGCAAGTAGTAAAGCGATCTGTGAAAATGATTTTTCTCCACCAGAAAGTGATTCAACAGAACGTTTCTTTAAGTCACCTTTTGTTTGAACGAGCATTTTTAATGTCTTTTCCTTGAAATCAAATTTAAGGTCACCTTTAAAACCTCTCAAAGCTAAAGACCTCTCAAAAGAAGAGGAAGCTTCATTTGTACTCTTTGTGATCGTAGTATGCAAATAAAGGAATCGACTGTGTAAATCACGTTCCAAGGAAGAATAAATCCTATGAAGCTGATCTAACTTAATTTCGCAGGTTTCCTTCTTTTCTTTATCATCCAACAACTTCACCTGGATTTCCTCATAAGACAATCCTATAGATTTTTCTGCTTCCTTTACTGCCAGCTGAGCATTTTCATATTCGGCAGTTATAGATTCACTCGTATCCGTTTCCGCTATCACCACTTCTCCTCTAGGACTTTTATTTTCAGCATCTTGAACTAAAGGAGATAACTTCTCCTCTCCTTTCGAAATCTTCTCCTCGCACGTCTTAACGATTTCTAGTCTCTTATCTTTCCGCATTTCGTAATGTCTTATCTCAGAAAGTATAACGGTACCTTCCACCTCAGAATCAGAAATCATTTTGTTCAACTCTTCCTGGGAACTTATTAGGCTTTGTAAATTTGCTTTTGTTTGCGATAATTTCGTCTTCGCTATAACATAGTTATCGTGTTCACTAGCTAAATCTTCTTTTAAAGATTGTAGTACACTTTCTTTGTGTGTTATCAGATTTTGGCATTCCTGAATCTGAACCTTGAAGCCCTCAATTTTCGCTAAATCACCATCATCATTGAGTGTACTTTCTAGTCTATAAATTTCGTCGTTTGCCTCCCTGATATGAACTTGAGTAAGATTGATTTCATTCTTAACTCTCTCTGCGTGCTTCTTCCTTTTCTCTATGCATGATTCGTACTGCAGCTTCAATCCATTAATTTTCATGATTTCCTTATCGATTTGTTCTTCTGTGCGCTGAATATCCTTTTTACCCATCAGGCTTCCTGTGGACAATTTCAAAGGTTCATTAATACGATAGTAAATAGGATCAACTCTAAATGAGTTACTATCTCCACTTGATCTTTGTCCAGATCTATTGTTCAACAATGAGAACACATTTAGAACGTTTTTATGTGTTACTAGTTTTCTCGTTTCGTTTCTATCCTTGGTAATGACATTTTTTTCTATGCTGTTAGCATCTATCAAAGTAAAGAAAACATTTTCATCGTGGATGTTTAATATGTCCAAAAAGCTAGTGAGCCCTTCGGGTATTCCACTCTCATAGGAAAATTTTTCAAATCCTCTCGTGATTATATTCTTGTTCAAGTGATGTTTTTTTAGTATGTCACTCAAGATTTTTCGATCGTGTTCATCGCAAACCAAGAAAGAATCCAAAGTCTTTCCTAATATTGCATTGACGAGATCCTTCCAATCTGAAAATTCATCCTTTACTTCAATATAAGAACCTAAGGGACCTATAGGTTGTTGGTGCCAATTATGATACGATTTAATATGATTTATAGCTTTGTTTACATTGACTCCCCAAGCTGAATATTTATCACCTTGAGAAGATAGCATTTGCCGTTGCTTTTCTTTTAGATCCCTGACCAGTCTTTCAGAATTCTTGATCTCTCTTTCTAAAGAGTCGATTTCTTCCTCGGTGCCATCTTCATTATTCATTACTTGCGTCCTTAATGTTTCAATTCCTTTTTCCATATTAGCGACATTTAGTTTCGTTTGTTCGATCGTTTTAAGCATCCTGTCTCTTGATCCACCATTCACCGCCTCTATTTTTTCCTTTTCCGTCTTAATCATATCCGTAAACTTACTGACATCGTTCTTCAGATTACTTATTTCGTGATTTGTTTTTTCGATTTCATTTCTTATTTCACTTATGCCTACTTTCATATTCTGATACGAAAGTTTAGCTTCTTCATAACTCATATTGGCTTCATTGATTTCTTCGTCAACATTCTCTTTCTTCTTTTTAATATTTTCCAAATCTTCTTTTCTCTTCTCTGACTTAGTTTTAAATTCATTTAATTTTTGGTCAATTAAAGCAATCTCCTCATTCATTTGGGTCAATTGATTTTGATATTTTTGGATTTTCTTTTCAATTACCAGTACGTTAAACCAATATATTTTTGCGTGTATTAATTCCAACTGACGTCTTAAAGCATCTGATTTTCGAAATCTGTTATAGACTTTGGCTGTTTCCTCGTATTTAGAGTTAGCAACCTCTAGATGACTTCTTGCAATCTCCATTTTCTTTCGTACCTCTACTATATTCTGTTTTGTGATTTGATAATTTACCAATATATCATTAATCAAAGATCCTGACATGAAGTATTCATACTTCGAATGGTCTGTTGTCAGGGTCAAAAATTCTCTAGCCTTATCTTGAGATAACAATGCTAATGGATTATCCACTGAAATATTAAAATTGTACAATATTTCATCTATTAAGCCTTTTTTTGATGATACTGTTTTTAGGTTCGCCGTCTTGATTGAATAAGCGTTAGTTCCTTGTCTTTGAAGCTTTCTTTCAATAACAATTTTGGGACCGAAAATCTCAGGCTTATAGGCCTCTATGCCTTCATTCTTTAAGACTATGGAAATACGAGCAGTATTTTTACCATCCTTGATCAAATTCTTTAAAGAAGAACCTCTGCTTGTGTCCGCAGCCTTTGCTCCAAGGCCCACAGATATTCCAGTCAATATTGCACTTTTCCCCGATCCATTCCGACCAATTATAAAGTTTAGTTGGGGTCCCAAAGATAGTTCAAAATATTCATGACACATAAAGTTACGCAATTCTAGCCGTTCTATAATTCCTGCTTCAGCGGGATTACTGTCCTCAAGGTCATCTTCGGAGCTATCTTCGTCGTCCGAGCTTTCTTCAGATGCCTCTTCTTCATTAATCTTTTTCTTCTTCTTCCCAAGCATCTGTGACATGTACTCTGACACTGATTGATTGGTCTAATAGTATGTTAGTACAAAGTCTAGGACAACACATAATAGGTCAGTAAATTGCTCCTGATATCATGCAGCTTCTCGTTATGGCACCATGACCTTCGTAAGCACAGCAGCAGTGATAGAAGAGAAAATACCATCCATTATCAAGCGATACGTACCATTGGATCAAATCTTGCACTGAATTCATCATCTGGGCCTCCAGTATCATACCCTTCCTCTTCTAACCCTCTCTTTTTGCCAGAATACAGAGCAACTGTCATATTACTCTCGCGAGAATTCACCCCAACACAGGTGTATATTTAGGTGACACGATTCAGATACTGATTGTCTTTCCAATACTGAGTCCAACCAAGGCTAGGTTATTTACAAATCATGTTTTCATGAGATTTAAGATCCTATCCGTCCTGTATATAACCACGTCTACGATCGAAGAGTAGAGCTTCCTCTTCACTAAGCCGGTAAGATGGAGGGATTTATTGCAAGAGAAAAGCTCTATGTTCGTTGTGTAGGATATTTCTACGAGTCTTCCTTCCAGCTGAAAGTCTGACTTGCTCAGTTTTGCCCTTCCGACTTCGCCTGATCTTTCTTCTTGAATCATGATCCCATTTTCTGAAAAAAAAAAAAGAAGAATATACCAGTCCAGAATACCGGTTGTAGTGCTTTCATTGTCCGAAAACCATAATGTCTTGCAACTTCTAAACCTCGAAGAAGTTTTTTCTGTTGTCGGGAAACAGTTAAAGTTTACGCTTATTCATACTCTTCGCCAACCCTTATTGAAGCTCCATTGTGCGTATTTATCTCCTTCCTAAAAGAGAAAGTATATTACTTGGAAGGCATCGATAGATAATGAAGATACCATATCGCTTTTCGGCGACATACTGTTTGGATGTAGTAGTGCTTATTCAAAGTTAATGTAGTAAGATATAGAAATTAGGTATTACTGGTTTTGTTCGAACTCTTACATGGTATTATGCATTTGATACGGCAAACCCACTATCGAAAATGGATGATGGGGCTTAAGGATAATTTTTCAAATTTCAAAGAAAGTATAAATATCAGGGGTTTTAGAGTCCATGCCGTTCAGGAAATTAACAAATCTGCAAACAGCAAGGTAGTAAGATGAACTTTTACCTTTTGATATCATTTTTCCTCGGATTATGTTTGGGAAGCCCCATACGTCAAGTGAAAAAAGACAGTGGATACACCCCCAACACCACTGCTAACAGCATAGAAGTTGGTTACGGAAAGCCATATGCTGTTTTCCGTCCCCAGGTCTTCATTATCTCTCTTTTTGAATTAGAAAGAGAACCATGGGTAAAAACTTTGGATTTCGAGCACAACATCACCATTCCAGGTTTATCTCCGTTATATCCTGAAGTATACTGTACTGGTAATTACAGCATTTGTCACGTTACCACTGGTGAAGGTGAAATCAACGCTGCTTCGACTATCACAGCCTTAGGTTTGTCGCCTTTGTTTGACTTGAGCAAGACATACTGGTTACTGGCAGGTATTGCGGGTGGTGTACCAGAATACACTACACTCGGTGGAGTTACATTCGCTAAGTATGCTGTACAGGCAGGCCTTGAGTACGAAATTGACTGGCGTGAAATTGAGAAGACAAACCCAGAATGGAATAGCTCCTACTTCGCCTTTGGTACCAAGAACCCATCATCTTACCCTGTCAACATTTACGGTACCGAAGTTTTCGAATTGAATGAAAAACTTAGAGACAGAGCCGTTGAATTGGCTTCGAAGGCTAAGTTAGATAATGGTAGTGAGGCTAATGCTAAGTTCAGAGCACTCTATACTCAGAAGGCTGCAAAATCATTGCCTGCTGTTAGTGCTTGTGATGTTCTAACTTCAGATGTCTACTTCACCGGAAAAGATTTGAGTGATTACTTTGCAAACTTCACCAAGCTTGTGACTAACAACACCGCTACTTACTGTACATCTGCTCAAGAAGATAATGCGTCTTTGGAGGCATTTGTCAGATTACATAAATTTGGTCTTGCTGACTACAGGAGAATTGTCGTTATGAGAACTGTGTCAGATTTCATAACCCCACCTCCTTCCTTGGCTAACAATACCGTGAAGTTCTTCACCAACACAAGTCAAGGTGGAATTGATGCTTCAAGGAAGAATTTGGTAAATGCTGGTCTTCCATTTGTTCATGATGTCTTAGAAAGGTGGGATTCAGTTTACAGTGATGGTAAGAAATACGAACCAAAGAACTATATCGGTGATATTTACCGTACTTTGGGCGGCAAGGCTGACTTTGGAAACCCCAACTACCAGATAGGTTAAATATAGAGAATGATATTATTTCTTTTTTTATTAGGAGGATTAGTGATAAATATTAATATCAATAAATAGACTAACATACAGTTACAATTTGTAATACGTATTTGTGAAAATTATTTGAGTTATGAATTATAGGCACAATTGAAAATCTTGTTACTTTACCTTGTCAATCACCTTACGTCCATTGCACCAAACCTTGGTGCAGTTTCTGTCGTCTCCAGTAAAAGTCCAGATGCTAAGTAGGTTTGTGTAAAACTTCATCTCCAGTTCTTTGTCATCTTTCAAAAATCTAGCATTCCAGTCAAAAGCATCTATGTTTGAATCTTCAGAGTCCAATTCAATTAATTGGACATCCCACTTCTTCCCTATAGCGAAAGATCCGATACTATTTTGCAAACCAACACCTCTAGCACCACCTAATGTTGCCATATAGATTACGTCAGATATGCTTAATCTGGGATCAAATTTTGGATCTCTAGCATGTATATGAAGATGCTGACTTGCCAAAATACTATATTTCATTGTTTCTAAAATCGAAGGCTTAAATCCACCAGAAACATCAGTTCCCAAAGAAACATTTATATTATGTTTGTACAAGTATTTCTTGACTGGTGACTCTCCACTAGAAATGAAGGAGTTTGACATAGGACAGTGAGCAATTGTACTGCCTCTCTGCTTAATGAGGGCACATTCATCGTCGTCCAAGTGTATACCATGAGCAAGTATAGTGGTATCTTTAAGAAGATTGTAGTCGTCATAAACAGAAGTGTAATTCTTTGATTCAGGAAATAATTTCTCCACTAGCTTGACCTCATCCTTATTCTCGCTCAAATGTGTTTGAATTGGAAGATCTTCTTCAGCAGCAAGATTCCCAAGATATGATAGAAGTCTCCGGCTGCAAACAGGAGCAAACCGTGGAGTAACAATGGGTTTCACGAAATCTTCATTTTTGGGGTTAATTGCAGCTATATGACTATTGACATCATTCATACTTTTGACACACGAATCATAGTCTTCTTGATAATCAGGATAGACGTTATTGTCATCCATACATACTTTACCCACAAACCCCCTTTGTCCAAAGTTTAATAGTAAGTCAGCGAGTAATTTGGTTGTATCGGCGTCGATGGTTGCAAAATACGATGCACATGTAGTTCCACTGGAAAGTGTCTTCTTTACCACCTTAGAATAAACCTCCTGTGCGAAGACAAGTTTCTTGTCCCCATTAAGATTCGTAAACGAAGATTCTAACGGAAATGTATACTCATTGAGCCAGTCAAGCAAAGGGCACCCTAACCCAACACCCATGTTGGGGTATTGCGAGGCATGGATATGAGTGTCGACGAAGCCTGGCAAAAAAAATTTGAGATCTTTGTTCGAGATGTCAACAATACGTATTTGCTCATCGGTCACGTCGTAATTAACCTGTTGCAGAAAGAACTTCAAGATACCAATTCCAGAAACCTTGTCATGGACATCTTCTTCTAAGAAGACTATAGTTCCGTTTCGATTAACTCCGATCAAAGTATTCTTGAGAATTTGTAAATTTCCTAACGTTGGAGTATGAATGAATGTACCATAATAAAGAGTATAATGTACCTCCTCAAATGCTATTTTTTCGACCATTTTCAACAAATCTAATATGTTAGCTTATTATCTGCTTTAGTGCTCCTCTAATATTGTTATGTAGCTTACTCTTGATCTTTCTGATGCTTTATATTTCCTCTTCACTGGATATCACCATTAAATACTTTTTTACCTAGGATCTCCGCGGAACAATCTTGATAAGATCGTCTTATCAAAATTAAATCACTCCTAGGAACATGGGAAAATACATCAAAAGACGTCTTAGGCCAGCACGAGATATCACTGTATATCACAGTAATACTCATACTCTGGCTACAATATGGCGAATACGTTAGAAATCATATATTATATTTTTACATAACAGTTCATAGAAGAACATTGCAACCTTTTTTTTTCGGGGTATCTAAAATAGGTATCAATCTGATTACAACAAAGCAGCGCCGACTAAACCAGCAAGAGCAGCACCAATAGCAAGGCCATTACTGTTAGCCATAGCCTCGGACTGGGTAGTCAAAGAAGCGGTTTGGCTGGAAGAAGAGCTAGCGTGGGCCTGGGAAGTAGCCACTGTAGAGCTTGGAGCACTTGATTCTGGAGCAGACTCGGAAGAAGCCTCGGTGGAAGCTGCAGCAAGGGAAGAGGAAGGACCAGAGCTGGCGGAGGCAGCCTCGCTCGAGCTTGGGGCAGCACTGGAAGAAGCACTAGAGGCGGCACTGGAGCTTGGAGCAGCACTGGAAGAAGCACTCGAAGAAGCACTGGAAGTAGCACTAGAGCTGGATCCGGAACTGGAGCTAGCGCTCGAGTGGCCCCCACATGTGGAGTCAAGAGCGGAAATGGCATCATCTGCGTTGTTGTTTGGACAGATCTTCTTCAAACAGTCCTTGATGTCGTTTTTCTTGCTGGAGCAAATACAGTCGATGTCCTGTAACCCACCACAGCTGCTATCTTTTTCAACTTGGGACACACATGCCAACAAACAAGCTGGTGGTGTAGCTAAAACTTGAGGTGCGACAGCGGCTAAAGCAACCAAAACAGAAAACTTGAAAGAAAGTGACATTTTAGCGAAAGGCAAGCTTCTTAGTTACTCCAATAAAACTTATATAGCTCTGATATGTTCTATCAAAGTCTCTGGTAGTTATATTATGGTTGTATGTTTTTTTTTCCAAATGTCGATCTATTTTTCCTATTAATAGTTACGCGACATTTATAGTATGTCTCGCGACATACTTTCCTCTTTGGTTGCTGCGACAGATTCTAGATTCTCTCGCTCGACCTCGTCTTCACTTCTAGACTAACCTCAGGTCCAAAGTCTTACTTAAGGATGCTTCGACATATTTTAAAGTACATTTAGCCACTTGCTGCCAGTACTTCGAGAGAAAAGAAGTATTAACATCGTACACACTCTCCCAGGCATGATATGACCAATGCTTTATGGAGAAATTGCTATAAACCTCTGTACGAGTCTCCCAGAGGAAACGGTTAATAAATATATTGGCCTATGTAAAATTGAAATATGATATACCTTTTGCAAAGAAAGTTATGCCCTGACTCGTATCTGGTGCAGGTCAAGCTTGTAAGCTGGTGCCCTGCTAAAGTCTGATGTTAGCCTGAACACCGAATCCCAAATATGTAAGCTGCAAAGCAAACCCTTGAATTGAAATGTCGAAGATAGCGTGTGCTTCAAGAAGCAACTCTCCATTCATGTACTTTTTTAAAATATCCATGCTCATGCCTCCGTTTAGTATAATAGGCATCCTCGGGGTAGTATAGATGCCTGGTGGTACTTGGACGTACTGAGGTGCTTTAACATGGCCTATAGTTACACCTTCATGTAACGCATCAGCTTGAATAATGGTTACATCAATGTACCCATTTCCTATTGGATTGTATACGGTTAATTCTAGTTCGGAAGTCAAAACATGTATGGTCGACAGTACTACAAACGGCAGGTTCTGTCGTCCTCCAGTTGAGACTTCACTCTCACCAATACCAGTTTTCTTATCGAATGAAATTATATCTCCAAGAGGGGGGATATCAAGATTCATATCAACATGGTTCAATAATTCTAAAAGGTTTCCTTCTTTTGCGCCTCTAATCTTGATAGGCACAGTGAATCCCGAGACAAATGCACTTATCAAATCTTGTAACATTCTCTTTTCTTCATAAGTATTAAATCTTAATGATAGGATAATCTTAGCACGAAAGAATTCATTACTACTAGGAACATTTAAATGCAGCAGAATCGATCCTATTGATGCATTGTTATGAAAAATATCAAAGTCCACCTGGGACACATTAAGAGTTAAAATAGTTGGATTGTAAATTTGACAAGTTATTTCCAGATTTAACCTGTCTCCAGAAACATCAGACAATAAGAAAGATTCCAATGTTATATTAGTTCGGTTTAATAATTCAGTCACATTATAAGGATTGATTTGAACTCCAAACTTCCTCCCAAATGACAAGAAATCTAATCTGCCATTTCCTATATCTGAAGTATACTCCCCATTCCTTATCTCAGAGTATACTGTGACATTCTGTTGGACAGTGTTATTATTTATGGTATCATTGAGTAGTCTTCCAAGTGCTTTAGTATCCAATATGTCGATTTCAAAATCTTCGAAAGATGCTAGGTGATATTTTTTATTCAATATCTTATTAATGTATACTTTTGATGATGAATTCCCACGTAAAATTACTTCTGTTGATACTATTTCAAAAACCTCTTCAAAATTTAAAGCCTGAAGTGGAGATAGAATGGAATCATTAGAGGATACGTTTGCTGATAACAAAATCCTAGGAGAACCAGAGTTATTATCCGCTACATATTCAATATTAGCAGATTCCAACTGAACATTGTTGAATCGATTTGTTTTGTTTAATCCTTCGTATGCTTCTCGAGCATCCAAACTTACACTATTTTCCAGAAGGATATAAGCTAACCATTCGGGGATTCCTGAATCATACACTTGAGGATATACCATCTTGACTTCAACTAGTAGGGGTTCTGAATCCAACAACCTTTGTACGTATTGCTGTAAAGGGGTAGTCTCGTTGCATTTTGTGTTTAGCTCATTCGGTAATGTTTCAATTATGCCCGATAATTCCAAACTAGAAGTTGAATGAGGAAATACTTCAAAAGACGATGATTCCCAATTACCTAATAGAATACTTTTGTCGTCACAACCAGTAAGATATACATTCCAATTGGATTTGGGAATCTTACTAGTAACGCAAAACTTATTATGAAGTTCTAATTCACTGGTGATAAATAATTTCTCATCCTCCTCGTGAATAGACGAGTAAGTGATTTTATAACTGGGTACCAAATTTTCCAAACTGACGTACACAGGATAGTTTATTTGCATTCTCAACAGCTTATAAGTGATAATAGCAGTTTTCACCGAAGCAACAACATCACTCGAAGTGAAAACCCTAGCTTCAGAGAATCCCGCTTGGAGAACCTGATATAGTATCTTAGATAAACCCTTTTTTTCCACGCTGACCCAATCGTGGAAAAAAACCTTGTTCACAGAACCATCTTTCATATTCAAATTAAGCTTTGGAGGTAAAAATGTGAGAATATGAAGCAACGGTTGCTCACTTGAGTCTGACCCTCCAGTCCCCTCAACCCTAGCACGCACTTCAGTGAGCTCAAGAGGCTCAATATAAACGTTTCCTATGAGTCCGCCTAGAGTGCGTAAAAACGTCCGTTGTGCAACCCCTTTTATATTGCTGTAGTTCATCGCAACAGTACCTTCGAACTCCAACTCGACTCCGGTATTATTCATAGCTATAACTTCCACATTCCGCATCTTGACGTCAATAGCCTCGGCTAGTAAACTTCTTGAAGGATGGTTATTCACCACTCTCAAAAATAATACCATATAAAAAGACAAAACAAGAATAGATAATCCTGCAAATATGACTCCTCTTCTAGTAAACCGCCTGCGTCGTTTTGTTTGTCGCTCACCTAGTAATGGTTCAAGCTCAGATAATGCCAATTCGGCCAGGCTAGTGATTGTCTCATTACTGATCATCGCTGAATCTTCTCCATTGCTTGTCCCACCTTCGTTTTCTGGATCAATGCTTTCTGGGTTAGGTTCACCTGTCTGGTAAGTTTCATGATTCACACTCAGATTAGTTGAATTAACTTTCAGAACCTTCTGATTCCCATCCATTTTTTAAACGATGAGTTAAGATTTAAGGGTGCAAACAAATGACTGTAAAAAGCGGTATTGCTCGCATTTTATTATGAGAGTCTTTCACTGCATCTACAACTCCAAATATCAAAATTTCCAACAGTTGGAAAATACATCAGACAAATTGAAAATGTATATTTTAGGAACAGATAGTATATATTATTTGAAAAAAATAGAGTACTAAAACACAACAAAATAATAAAATAATAGTAGTAGTAAATTTTTAAAAAAAAAATTTAGAAGATAGATTCATGTAAAGTAAAAACAATAGTCAACTTTACTTGTATTCAATAAGTAAACATTAGACAAATAAAAAAAGGACTCTGGGAAACCAAACTGTTTACATGAAATATAAACCAAACATCCTTCTTGTAGTTAACACACAACATATTCTCGATTTCAACCCAAGTTTCCGTGAGAGTGATCGTGATCTTGAACGCTTGGGTCGACATTTGGATCGATATTTGGATCAACTGGAGGGTGTTGATGGTGCATAGCAGCAGCAGCGGCTGCTGCTGCTGCAACTTCTGTAGGGTCGGTGTTCGAGGTTGCTTCCATTGCTGCTATTACCGCAGGATCTTGCACTGAGTGGGTATGGGTGGGGTCATGGGAAATTGGGTGGTGAGGATGTGTTGGAACATGCATTGGGTGGGGCACATGCATCTGTCTCTGCGCAACTATATCTCCTGGATTGAAGTGTGAAGTTTGAGTCAAGTTATTACGGTTTAATGGCTTCTCAACTAAAGTTCTAGAGAATTTAGATCTTCTCTTCTTGACACCGCCAGCACGAGGCTCAGGAGGGTGATTATGTTGAGGATGGATCATTCTCAAGATCCACAACTCACCGGTGTCATTGTTGGCCACTGGGTCTTGTTGAAACTCGTTAAGTTTATCATCCAAATTCTTGTCGAGTGAATCCTCGGGTTTTTTTATTCTTTTTCTGTCTTTGTCTGGAGGATAAAAGTTGGCGACAAGACGATAACCACACTTGTTTCTCTTAGTATAAGCAACACGCTGTCTTTTTGCAGAGTCTTTAACAGTAGTACGGAACGATCCAGATCTTTCACATTGAAAATAAACAGCCTTTGGTTTTGACGAGTTGATTACAATTTTGCATTGCTCTTCTTCGTTCAACACATTCTTGACATATTTCACCAATTCCGCCTTGCTCGGGAAAGTCTTAATAATCTCATTCTCGATAAATCTTGATGTCAAATATCCACCGTCCTCGTAATCTCCAACCGGTTGTTGCTGTCCGATAGGGCCACCCACATGTTGACCAACCGGGTCATGGAGGTGGGCATGGTGCAAAGCATGAGGCAAGTGAGGCTGCATCACATGCTGAGCTTGTATTTGGTGTTGGTGCTGTTGATGTTGCTGGTGTTGTTGCAATAACTGGTATTGTTGCAATTGTGCTTGTTGAGCCTGCTGAACTTGCTGCTGT
The DNA here is from genome assembly GCA_030556505.1 of Millerozyma pseudofarinosa. Classification (NCBI taxonomy): domain Eukaryota; kingdom Fungi; phylum Ascomycota; class Pichiomycetes; order Serinales; family Debaryomycetaceae; genus Millerozyma; species Millerozyma pseudofarinosa. The sequence continues at coordinate 311,153 of JAKTUD010000001.1, read as the reverse complement.
TGAAAGTGGGCAGCAGCATTGTAGTGGTGTTGATGGGGGTGAAACTGATTAACATCATCAGGTGTAGGTCCCCCCGGTAACATCCCTGTAGCAGTAGCCACAGCTACTGCTGCCTGGTTGTAATCCGCTTGTCTTCCAACTTCATGCTGATGAGGGTGTATCTGCTGATGTTGTTGAAAATGAGGATGTGTATTTGCCCCCACCGTCGATCTTTCACTAGACGTAGATGGTCCCAGCATACCTTAACGTTTATCTGAACTCTTTATACCGTGTTTAACTAGTTGATGAGTTGTGAATATAAACAACTGTCCTGCACATGTATTGTTGTTTTCTTTAAAGTAGTTGTTGTCGAAACTGGTGATAGTTTTGCTCCCTTCCGACGTTTTGCAGGTTATATATGTTACAGGTTAATAAGTCTTAAAATATGCATGTTAGGTCTTACTCTTTTGCATTTTAGAAGTCATATTTACAGCTTTTGGATATGTATAAGTCTGTGTCTGGTACTAATTGACCAGAAGGTATCTTGGAACATAGGAGCATGGACAGACTCTGCAAGTGCTTATGGAGGATATTGTGAAGGAAATACAATCAAGGGATGGGGATCGAGAGCTTCATTGGCTTTTTGCAAATGTAATCAAACCTCAATTAAGAGAGATATTGGATGCACTTGACGCATGTTCCAACTTGCTAATATATAATTCAAACGAAACAGTAACAAGTGGAAAGGATATAGATACTTCTGTGAAACTTCCCGTGAGTTCTTCGAAACTGGAGGTATTGAAAGGGGTGCTCATCAGAAATAGTTCGTACATAACTGGGTTGTCGATAGCCATCAAAGAGTCCCAATTCAATCGAGTGTTGCACAAGTTAACTTTAAAATATCCATTAAAGCTACAACAGATAGAAAATGCCGTCAAATCCGTGCATAACGCTATTGGTCTTATCGAGAGGTCATTTGGAACCCTCACCGAGAAATGCGACAGTGAGCATGAGGAATTGATCAGAATATTTAATACGCTATTACGGGAGGTTGAGCACGCAAAGACAAGCGTGCAACTTCCAACAAACCCTTCTTTGGTTTTCCCGACTAATGTAGTTGATTCTGAGTCCTTTGAGCCTCCTCTTCCTGAAAACATAGCGCTCGATTTGTACGTAAACCAATCAGAGATTTGTTTGGACTTGAAATATCTTCACATGGTAGAAGAGCCACCATGGTGTCTAGTTGACGAAACAGGGAAATCATACGTGGATTTTATTCGTGAAGATATGAAGCGCAGAACTGGTGGCTCTGGTACTGAGCCTGGCTCATTAGCATCACTAAACATGGAAGAGATAGAGAAACATTTTTCCAAGTCAAAACCCATACAGAATGCAAACATAGTGTCCAAGACACTAAGCCATATTCTGCTCAGGCCAAAGCAAAGCCCTCTGGACTTTATCACAAAATGCATTACCTATAACAGAAAGGTAGTTGTGGTAAAGAAAAAAATTGATGTCTCTTCCCCAGATCCCGTACTAGTCAGTGTTTCGACGAAATTAACAACAATTGAAAGTTTAATATCCAACATCGTTGAAAATGTACAAAAGGTTGTAGTATCCGTAACCTAAAGAGCTAGATATATCCAATATATACGTTTGTCCTACGCGTACTCCATATTTAACGTAGTAACTGTTCATATGACCATATTTATATTTTTCACAATGAGTGCATATATCATTACATATTTAAGGTGGCATTCACGGTGGTTATTATGACCAATTGATGTTTTTTTCAAAATATTCAGCGTATACGAAAGAAATATTATTTGGTGCTTTCAAGCGAAGAATTAGTCAGAAGCTGAATAGGTTAAGAATGTTGGAGGGAAGTTATAAAGTCCTTGCTGATAATAATGGTATCGAGAAACCTCTTTTAGATGATCGCTCATACAGATTTATCAAGTTGAATAGCAATGGACTTCATGCCTTGGTCATTCAAGACCCACAAGCCGATAAGTCGGCGGCAGCACTTGATGTTCATGTTGGCTCTTTTGCGGATAAGAAGTTCCAAATACCGGGTTTGGCCCATTTTTGTGAACATTTGTTGTTCATGGGGACAAAGAAATATCCTGAAGAAAATGAATATTCCAGTTATCTATCTGAACATTCAGGTTATTCTAATGCATACACAGCATCAGAACATACTAACTATTACTTCGAGGTCTCCTCTGACTATTTAGAAGGTGCGCTTGATAGATTTGCTCAATTTTTCATAGAGCCTTTGTTTTCCGTTTCATGTAAAGATAGAGAAATCAAGGCAGTGGACTCAGAAAACAAAAAGAATCTTCAGAATGATTTGTGGCGTTTCTATCAATTGGATAAGCTGACAAGTAATCCAAATCACCCTTATAATGGCTTCTCGACTGGTAACTATGGTACTTTACATACCGAACCCGTCAGTAAGGGAATAAATGTAAGAGACGTTTTACTTGATTATTATAATTCCCACTATTCCTCTAGTATAATGAGTCTTGTTATTTTAGGGAAGGAAGATTTGGACACTTTAACATCTTGGGCAATTGAAAAGTTTTCTGACATACCTCAAAAAGATGTCTCTAGACCCAATTACAATGGCGAATTGATTTACAAGGAAGATCAAATGGGTCAAATGATTAAAGCAAAGCCAATTATGGATACTCATAAACTAGAATTGTCTTTCTTGATACCGGATGATCAGGAGGCAAAATGGGAAACCAAACCCGCTGGTTATTTCTCCCATTTACTAGGTCATGAGGGTGATGGGTCCTTGCTTCAGTATTTGAAGTCAAAATCGTGGGTCAATGAACTTTCCGCTGGTAGTATGAAAGTTTGTCAAGGAAATTCTGTACTTGTCGTGGAGCTTGATTTGACTCCTCTGGGTTTGAATAACTGGGATCAAATATTGGTTCATGTGTTTGAATACCTTAAATTAATAACTTCGGAGAATCCAAAAGAATGGTTATGGAATGAGTTGCAAAATATGTCAAATATTAATTTCAAATTCAGACAAAAACAAAGAGCAGCTACGACTGTTTCCAAAATGAGTAATTCGTTGTATAAGTATACCGAGGATGCTTTTATTCCTCTGGAATATGTTTTGAGCTCGCTGATATTGAGAAAGTATAGTGCAAAAGAAATCAAAGAATATGCAAACTATTTGAACCCAGAGAATTTCCGTTTGTTGTTATCGTCGCAGAACCTTTCAAATTTAAGTGACAGAGAGAAGTGGTACGGTACAGAGTATTCTTACGAAAGCTTGCCAGAGGATTTGGTCAGTAAAATCAGTTCTGTTGGCTCTAATCTGAATTTACATTTTCCCATACAAAACAAGTTTATTCCAGAGAATTTTTCTGTACTTAAATCTAAGTCAGATTCCCCTTTGGCCCATCCATATTTGATTGAGGATAACGACAAATTTCAAGTCTGGTTCAAGCAAGATGACCAATTTGAGGTTCCTAGAGGAGCTATTGTTATGTTTTTACATCTTCCTAGTACTAATTCTTCCGCAAAAAACTCGGTTCATAGTACCCTTTTAGGTGAACTCGTTGATGATGAGCTCATTAACATTGTTTATTATGCATCTTTAGCTGGTTTAAGTTTCTCTATCGACCACATAAGGGATGGGCTAATGATCAAGGTCAGTGGTTTTAATGACAAAATACCAGTTTTGTTAGAAAAAATTCTTGACACTGTAGTTACTTTCAAACCCAAGAAAGATAGGTATGAAGTTATCAAACATAAGCTTGCTCAAGATCTTAAGAATTCGGGATTTGAAGTTCCTTATGCTCAAATTGGGAATCAATTTTTAACACTAGTAAACTGTGATACCTATTCGTATGATGAAAAGGTAAAAGTTTTAGAAACCGAATCTAACTACGAAGACTTTAGTAATTTTGCGAACAGTATTTTAAGAGACTCCAAGATTTTCAACGAGGTTCTTATTCAAGGAAACTTTGATGTTTCAAAAGCTAGAGAAATCTCCTCCGATGTCCAGAAGATTTTCTCTTCCTATAGCACAATTAGTGACAATCTAGAGAAGAAGATGGAGGAAGTAAGATCAAAGTCACATTACGTTCCTCCCGGTGAAACTGTGAGATTTGAAGTTGACCTCAAAGACAAAGATAACGTTAATTCTTGTATAGAGTACTTCATTCAAGTTGAGAAAAGCTTACAAGACAAAAAGTTGAGAGTTTTGACAGATTTGTTGAGTACAATTATTCATGAACCTTGCTTCAATCAATTGAGGACCAAGGAGCAATTAGGTTATGTCGTATTTTCTGGTACTCGTGTGACTAGAACTACCCTTGGGTTTAGGATTTTAATTCAGTCCGAGAAATCAACAGCATATCTAGAATATAGAATAAAGGAGTTCTTGGAGAAATTTGCTAATTTTGTGAATCATAAGCTTAGTGATGAAAGCTTTGTTCGTTTTAAGCAGGCCTTGAAGGATAAAAAATTACAAAAGCTAAAGAATTTAGGTGAGGAAGTCAACAAGTTCTGGAGTGCAATAAATAGTGGTTACTATGATTTTGAAGAGCAAGAGTCCCATGTGGAGATTCTAGAAACGATCACTAAAGAGGAATTTTTAAACTTTTTCAACAAATTTATTTTGCCTGATTCGAAAGATTCTGCGAGAATCATAGTTCATTTACAATCCCAGAAGGTTCCTCCCTTGGACAAGCAGAAGATTATCCATTTGTCGGTCCACAACTTCCTCTATAGAGCTGGCTTGGACCTTCCATCTGATGTTTTGGATAAAATCATAGCTGATCATTTTGATGACCTCACTACCCTAGTATCAAGTCTTTCTGACCTTGTTCTGCAACACTATCCTGATCAAGATGCCGCAAAGCTGCAATTCGATTTACTACAAGTAATCAATAGAGATCTTGAATCGCCTGTTCCAAAAGGTTTTCCCTCGGGTTCAAAGTATTCATTAGAGCAATTCAAATCTACTTTCGATACTACAGGAATCCCTGTACCGGTAAAACCTTTGTCGACGTATTATGGACCCAAGGCACCTGAAGATCAGGCTCATTTGTGATTATTTAGATTGAGTTAGACTTAAATACATGTTATTATTTTTATGCAGGCCATAAGGTTAAGAAATATAGCGTATATTGTGTGTTCGATTCTTATCGACTTCTTTACTTAAAACACTAACCACTGGTTGGAAATTGTGAACGGCTTTTAGGAAGAATACCATAGAAACAATGACTCTTGATTTATCAAAAGTAAGTAGTACTTACTTTGAAAAATTGTTTATCTCCAAAAAAGGCGAACACGGAAGTTTGAAAGGTAAAGTGTTACTAGTTGATAAATATACAACGCCAGTAATATCGATGTGTTATACTCAATCCCAGTTATTACAACAAGATGTGATCTTGGTAGAAATGATTGATCAACATAGGACCACTAATGTGAAGCATTTGGATTGTATTATATACTTAAAGCCTACAAAAGAGTCCGTGAATCTGCTTGTGAAGGAATTAAGAAATGCACATTATAACAAGTATGAAGTATATTTCAACAATTCTGTTAGTAAGAGCCAACTTGAGCAAATAGCGGAGGCTGACGAACATGAAGTTGTAACCCAAGTTGTTGAATTGTTTCAAGACTATTTGATAGTGAACAACCATTTTTACAGTATTTACTTGCTGGGCTCCGAAAACTTTGTCACTGACGAAGCAAGGTCATTATGTTCATTACTTTTGTCCTTAAAAAAATGTCCCATAATAAAACATGAGAAGAATTCTATAGATCTCAAAAGACTAGGCTCTGAACTTATTTACCACATCAATTCCAACTCTCAGAATAATTTATTTGATGATTTGAACCAAAATTCTGCTCTGGCCCCTCTATTGTTACTATTGGACCGAAAGAATGACCCAATAACTCCTTTAATTACACCATGGACATATCAATCTATGATTCACGAGCTAATTGGAATTAAACGAAGTATCGTCAAAGTTGGAAATCCAGAGGAACTGCTTATTTTGTCAGATACCCAGGATGCCTTTTTCCAAGAGGCAATGTACTTAAATTATGGAGACTTGACAGAAAAGTTCCAACGCTATGTTGAGGAATACAAAAAACAGACAAAGCTGTCTTCAGTGGAAAACTTGAAAACTCAAAATCTTTCAGAATTAAAAAAGCTACTCACAAAATTCCCCGAATTCAGAAAACTTCTGAACAATATATTGAAACATTTAAATATAATAAGTGAATTAGATAGACAAGTTACGTTGCAAAACCTATGGGAAGTGAGTGAGCTTCAACAAATCATTGCATGCAATCTTGAAAACTATCTGAGCATTAAAACAAAAATGATAGAGCTTCTCGATAAGAGGGAAATTTCTACTGAGAACAAACTTAAGTTAGTTTTGTTGTATCTGGCCAAATACATTAATGAATGTAAAAGTAATGGAGATTTAACCTTGTTCATTCATAAATTAAGTGACCTGAATTTAAGCAATCCAGTTATAACTATCTCCCAGCTGAAACTAATCCAAAATTTCAACAAACTTTTCAATTTTTCTTCTTCAATGACAGGTGATGGAAATGTCAACAACATTGGTAGATTTTTTGGTGGGAAGAAAATTAATATTAACTTGTTCAGTAATTCCACTAATGCCAATAATACCACCAACAATATTTACATGCAATATGTTCCAAAGTTGAATAATATCGTTGGTGATATTATGTCGCAGAACCAACAACACAATCCGTTAGAATTTTCTACCTTAATACCGGATGTTGTGTCTAAACAGTATGGAAAATCTTTCGAAAATGTGCAAGATATAATCATATATATAAAAGGTGGTGCCACGTATGAGGAATGTCGATTAATTCATGATTTGAATGCATCAACAGATAGATTCAAAATCATAATAGGTGGAGATGATATTTTAAATAGTAAAATATGGTTGGACAAGCTATATGATCAAGTAAACGATGCTTCATCTCATAGTGAAACTGAAACTGGTGCTGGCTATCCAACAGACCTGGGTCAATTAAGGGATTTATTATAGAATAAAGGTTAAAACTAGTAGTGATTTAAATAAAGGTTAAATTGATTATATTGTGATTCTATTTGAATTATCTCTTATGTAAAAAACATTATCATCATTGATTCAAGGTACCGTAGACAATCTATCGAGAATTAAGGAGCATATCTCCCGAATTTTTGTTCCCAAAGTAAAATTTTTTCGGTTAATTGTTCCATCAACAGTAAGTTCTCATTAAAAGTACCTATAACCTTCTCATTTTGTTGATTTATCGAAGATTCATTCAGAGAAGGTTTGTCAATGTAGCTGAACAATTCTATTTTGCTGGATTTTTCCTCCTCTAATTCCAACTGGGATCTACCCAACCATTCAAGAATTGCGCCGGTTCTCTTGCGTAGCTCATAAACACTTGATTTATCATTAACATATCTTGGCTTCGAAGGTTGACTTACTAATGCATCTTTACTTGTATCCTTTTGGGAGCTTTCTTCCAGGCTTTTACCGTTGCTACCATTATGCGCAGTATTTTGTCCAGAACCATTTGCATTAGCTCCCTTATTTAAATTAGGTTTGACAGGTTTATGTTTTATACGGCTTTTTTTCAGCTTTAAGTTTTCATCCTGAGTTCCAGCTCCCTCTTCTTGGTTGGAGTGATCATTTTCGGGTTCGGACTTTGACCTTGTTCTCTTCCCTGTATTATCAGTTACTTCTTCCAGTCTCTTACGTTTCACACGTCCATTTGAGTTAGGCTCCTCGTAAGCGACTCCGCTCTCTTGTGCGCTCTCCCGTAATGCTCGTTGGAGCTGTTCATCATATGTTTCTACATAGTGCTTTCTTTCCTTTCTAGAAACCTTTGCTGCATCGCTTGACGGAGGAGGTGTGCTTGAGGGATTCCGTCTATTCTTATTTTGGTTATTCTTTCTTTCTTCTTTATCAATGCTATCGAGTAAGAGCTTCTTGCGCTTATCATTCACTGGCTTGTATAATGTCCTAACAGGATCTTTTCCTTCATAGATGAAGACATGTAGCTCTGGCTTGCACAACTCACACCAGTACTTATCTGGCACATCCTCATTGACAAAAAGACCAACACAGTAGCCATGTTGCCACACTGAGCACTTATCACACTGAATGAATAGACCCTGGTCAATTTTTATCTGGTAATCATTCCATAATAAAGTCAAGAGTTGTTTGTTTATAGTCTGAGTATTCAACTCATCCTTACCGCATATACATCTGGTTATTTCCTGCTCTTCGTCTAACTCATCCTCTGCTTCTGCTTCATAGTTGTTAGTATCCTCATCTTGAAGGTCCAAATTTCCATCTATATTTTCAGCATAATTCTTAGCTCTTCCCGATCGCCGTGACATTACAAAATATCTTTATATTTCACAAATCAGCAATACTACTATTTTCCTTGGTCTTTTAAATATTCTTTTACTGTCCCTTCACGTCCTTAAGTCCTTCTACGATCCTTTATACTATCAAACATTCTGTTTCGTCTTAAGTACGGAATACGAAAATATATTGGTCGTGTACCTTGGCTAATATGAAGTACCTAATTCTCCCCAGGTTTTAGTCGGTAATGAGGGTTACTATGGTCTACTGGCACACTTTAAGGCCCAATGTTACTATTATAGTTAGAGAGCTAATCTGAGAGTTATGTAAATGCTGTTATATGTGTGACTTGCTTTCTACTAAGTTTCTTTTTCATTCGGGTTGCTTCTATATCGTCCCAGCAGATATGACATATCCAGGCACTCCAGCACAAAGTATACGATAATTCTTAGAACGTAACATCAAAAGAAGCACTTCATTATTCGAGTACATAAAAGACATGAGTATGAATTTATAAATAGACATAAAAAGATATGTCGTAGCGTGACATGTTTAAAATACAGGTGATAGAGTTCTGTCTCGGTTGCAATATCCGCCATCTAGGGTAATCTAGCTTGGAGGTCTAAAATCTTACACCTATCATAAACACCAGGATTACGAATATAAGGATCCAACATTATGTAGTTGTTGACCAAGCGCGATCCCAAGTCAATCTTGTCCAACAAGTACTTGCTGCTCATTTCTGGATTTGTAGACTCAATCCATTTCCTGGTAACCTCAAGGAACTGAACAAACATCTCATCTCTCTCGTACCTAAGCTTGCGGTACATGCTGTCCTTCTGCTTGGGTGGGTGTATGTCCTTCTTAGTAGGTTTAGGATAAGTTAAATTACTCCCGCTTGTTCCTCCCATGAACTGAGGGATTTGATTGACGTCAACAAACTTGCTTACTTCATTCATGTTCTTGACGAAATGGATTTTAGCTGCAACATGAGGATCAAGCCATTTCTTAACAATTGACCAAACAGTGGAGAAGATCCATGGAGCATTATAAATAAGTACAAACCCTAATGTCTCAGGATAGTGGGACAGGAAGACTTCGGCAAGAAACTTGATAGACGAATAATCGGCGTTCTTTAACGAGAAACCAGTCAAATCAAACACAACGGTAACACTTTCTTGCTTGCTTCCCAAGTCATTAAGAAGAAACTTGGACCACTCAAGAATCAATATTCCGAATTGCTGGATTTCTGCTGAAGTGGAATCCGAGCCAAGGTGCAATCTGGCACGGAAAAAGAAGAGACGATTGCCCTTCTTGTCTTTCCCGCCAATACAGCATTTCTCCTTCTCGAGGTTGTATATGAGGCCCTTGTTTTTGCCGAGGATGTACGAAGGACCATCGGATTCTCTGACCTTTTCTTCGGCATGAATCTTGTTTATACGCCAGTCAAGCGAGTCTAAGAGCATACCTATTCCATCGCTATAGTTGAGCTTTCTTGCTCTGAGGAAACGGAAAACCGAGTTGTCGAAATGCTCTGACTTGGACATTTCGTAGAGTGAACGGATTATATCCGTTGGGTTGAACACCTCAAACTGAGAGTGGAGCTTGCGGGCTGCCTTCAAGCGTGCTCCTATCTTGTCCTTATTGCTTACATTAGACAACGCTGCAGGCCCTTGACTATCACTGGTTCCAGCAATGGCAGCTGAAGTGGCCCTGGTGCCGCTAGCAGTGGGCTTTTCGCGGTCAAAGATATCGCTGTCACTGATTGACGTACAAGCCGTAATGAACGAGTCCAACGACCCCATGTCGTCAATTACATCATTGTCCAGTCCGTCCAGGGTCTCCAGAAGATCCAAGTCGGCCCCATCGTACGCCAAGCCGTGAACACGCAGGAATACGTCCCAGTACTCCTTCGACAACTCGGTCACAGGCTTGTACTTTTCGCGCGAAGACTGAGAGTTGATGAATTGCAACCGCTTAGAGTCTCGCGGAGGCATCAGCGCCGCTGTTCCGTAGGAGGTGGAGGCCACGGTGCTGGTGGTCTCCGCCAATACCAGCTTCCGGCGTCCAAAGAACCCGCTGGACTTACTCTGCGTCACCGTAGAGAACGCCAGGTGCCGCGACATGGTTCTCGAGAGCCCGGCACCGTCGGCATTCACATCTTTTTTCAGCACGCTCGAAATCACATAGCATTCCTTGTAGGGCAAGTCTTGATCGTCAAAGTCCAACTCAAACCCAAAGTATTTGAGCAAATACGCCCATGTCTGCTTCAATGCTACCTCTTGTTCGCTGTTGATTTCCTGGATGCGGCCTTTCTTAGAAGCGTCGAGCATCCTATGTTCTTATGGCCTTTCTTTTCTTGTGCAATTTTTCCTTTTCAAACCGGTACTATTGTCACCGGTTACTGTCTTAAGTCCCAGTTCGCTTTGCTTTACGCGGGGCCCGATATGCTACTAAATCTGCCGCTATATCTGCCTAACTTTGCAAAACCACTTCTATGCTGGATGCTAACGTTGCGATATGCCGCTTTTTATAATGTGCCAACCCGATAATAAATACTGTACACGAGAAAAGTGTAAGTGGGGGAGAGATCAGTGTTGAGAATATGACGATGTTATTTTTCACTATTTCTTGTTAGTGAGTATTCTTCCTATGCGTACCTCAAGCTAAAGGCTTATCGTATTAACCTCCTATATTGTCTAAATGTGAACTTGGAGATATCTGGGAAGGGGCATCGCTAGCTTATATATGTTGGTGCGAACGACTCCAGTGGATCATTTATCGCTCTCCCCGTTTTCGATACTCGAAAGTGCCATTTAGACTTTCTTTTTTTTTTTTTATTCTTATTCTATCCTTCCTTGTCGGAGTAGTCTGTAGGCTTAAGTTTCTCTTCCAAGACTCGATCCCAATTGTTCTCTTCAGTCTGATGGTAGTCATTGCTTTTTTAGGTTACCCCGTAAATTCCCAGTTCTCCACAAAAACCTCCAAGCCCTAATGCTCTCTCTGCACTGAGCTACTGTAGACCGCAACCTGATGTATCTGTGCTGCATCTGACGGCTTCTGTGATTCCTACGCGTCAGAGGCATTGCTGCGGGTTGCTGGGCTTTACTGTGTGGTCGCAGTCGCTCTGGTGAGATGGGCTGCACTACATTGAAGAGTGATTCGATGTCTGTTCTACAGAGGACGGTCCTGTGGCCCATGTCCTGTCCTTCGTCCCACCGCTTCCTACAGCAGAGCACACCGGCCAGAAATGGTAGGGGATTTTTGAGATTGCAGGCAAATTCAGAAGCGGCAGAGACTATACAAGGAGGGGTTGAGTGTTCGGTTTCTCTTTCACAAGCAAAGATAAGCATGAGAAATGAGAATAACCGGTTGGAGAATGCACCGCTGTATTTGTCAAGACACACGCTGCCCCTCACCGGGAGCGTTCCTATTATACTGAACCGATAGCTATCCCCGGTGCCGGTAGAAGTGCACCATGCTGGATTTCGTCCTGTTCGAAACCTGGGGTCGGAGGCATGGGAGCAATCTGTTGATCACATGAAGTTGCACGTGATTTGTGGGATTTTCATCACCTCTTCTCCAGCTGGTAAAGCTTCAGCGACTCAGATCTAGTGTCAATACTGTATATTATATTCTAACTATATGGATGGAGTACACACGCGCCATAAAGGATAGAAGGAAGGCAGATATAGCATCCAGGAGGGGAAATTCAAGCAGCATTTCGTTCCGCAGCAGCAATGGTTATAGTTGTAGGCAGCAGACTCGGAAGACCGGAGCATCTGCGGTGCAGGACGGAGGAGGGGCTGGAGAAGCATATGAAGCTGTATGCCCGAGATAAGAGCCTTGACCTTCAACGTCTTCTCAGGCGCATTTGTGCTATTTTACGATTTGACTTGATAAGCGGTGTGGTGGTAGGAACACCGGTGCCGGATGGTGAGTTCATGTTCATGCCCATTCCCATACCCATACCCATCGAGGGCATGGGCAGCGATATTGGTACCTGAGGCGCCTGAGGTGCTACAGGTGCTGGTTGACCAAAGATTGATGCTGGGTCCGGGGTAGGCTCTTTTGAGAGCGCCCCTGTGAATGCAAATGCAGGCGGGGTAGTGGACGAGAAAGGACCAGGACCAGGACCTGGTGTCGGCGTCGAGCCCCTGGTATTGAAAGTAGGAGCTCCAGAAGCTCCAGTCGCTGGAGCAACTGGGCCACCCCCAGGCGCTGAGCCAAAGTTGAACGGTGACATTGTGCTCGCACCAGTTCCGGCGGAATTATTGCCAAAAACATTATTCTGGGGTGCCTGGGACTTGGGAGCGGCGCCAAATGTGAATGGCGATGTTTTTCCGGTTTGCGACTGCGAGGGCTGCTGTTGCAGCAGTCCGAATAAACCAGGACCGCCAGAGCTAGAAATATTAGTAGTAGCTCTAGGTGCTGCAAGTACTGGTGTAGTTGTGCTGCCGTTGGTGTTATTCGCACTGGATGAAGGTGTTGGTGTCTGAGACAGCGCTTGGTCTTGCGACTGTGCAGTGCCAAAAGTGAAAGCTGGTTTAACTCCCAGCGATCCGAAGCTGAAAGCTGGCTTGTCTTCCTTCTTTTCGCCAAATGTAAAAGCAGGTTTATCTTCCTTCTTTTCGCCCAAAGTAGAAGTAGGTTTGGTTTCCTTATTCTCTCCGAAAGTGAAAGCTGGCTTGTCATCTTTCTTCTCTCCAAAGGTGAAAGATGGTTTGTCATCCTTCTTTTCTCCGAAAGTGAAAGCCGGCTTGTCTTCTTTCTTCTCTCCAAAGGTGAAAGATGGTTTATCTTCCTTCTTTTCTCCGAAAGTAAAAGCCGGCTTGTCTTCTTTCTTCTCTCCAAAGGTGAAAGATGGTTTATCATCCTTCTTTTCTCCGAAAGTAAAAGCCGGTTTATCTTCCTTCTTCTCTCCAAAAGTGAAAGTTGGTTTATCTTCTTTCTTCTCTCCGAATGTAAGGGTAGGTTTGTCTTCTTTTTTCTCTCCAAAAGTGAACACTGCCTTGTCTTTCTTCTTATCGTCAAGACTGATAGCTGGCTTCTCTTCTGGAGCTTCTGAGCTGAAAGTACGCTTGGGGTGTTTTCTTCCTTCCTCCAGTGCAAGCCCAATATCGCTTCCTGCGGCCTTTCCGAAACTAAAAGTTGACTTTTCCTCCCTTGTTTCCTTCCTATCGCTTCCAATATCAAGGCCAGAACTTTTGGTATCACTGCTGATTTTAGGAACAAAGCCATTCTGACTTCCCCTAAGCTTCTTTTCGACGTTCTGACTAAAATTCTCATCAACTTTCACGTTAATTTTTTCGTTTCGCAAAAGAGACTCATCAAGTCCAATTCTATCTTGAGTTCTTTTAGTCCTGTTTTCTGCATCTACCTTGCGCTTCTCTGAGAACTTAGGTTTGTTTATTTCTCCCAAATACCCACTATACTTCGAATGTTCTGATGGTCGCGACTCACTTTCATCGTAAGTAAACTCTCCAACAAAATAACCACGCGAGTTCTTTGCTCTCTTACGGCGTTGGTTATCTTTTTCTCTCCGTAAACGCTTCCTAAATGTATTGAATTGTAACGAGTTATCAAGGTGTTCCATATCATGTGTCTGAGTTGCCGTCTCTACCTTGTTTGTTCCCTTTAAATTATGTGACTTAGTCTCCTGGGGGTCAACCATGTACTTTATGCGCTTCTCTAATGCTTCTGACGTTTCTATGGACTTCTTAAGCTGCAATAGATGATATCTCTCCCTAGGATCCAAGTTTATAAAGGGAGGACGGACCAATTCTCCCTCCTCATCAACATATACAGGATCATACTCATGTTCAAGAATCACTGGGCGACTTCCGTCATCCACTCTGTCATTTTTAAGATGTACCGAATCGCCTTCATCTGCCTCCAATCCAGCATCATGTTCGTATTGTAAATTAGGCTCCATATTGAAAAAACTCCGACCCAACAAATCTCCAGGTTCTGATGAAGCAGGCTGGATTTCCTTACCGATTATACTCTTTCTTCTATTCTCGTTAATAGTGCTAATATGCTCTGTTACATTTGTCGTGGGAGAGTCCTCTCTATCAGGAGTCAAGTAATTCTGTGAACTTCCATCCCCTTTCGGACTAGATATCTGTTGTGTTCTGACTTTTGGGTCCTCTTTTTTCGCTCTTGAATTCGAAAAATCGTCACCGCCTGATATCAGAGTGTAAGTACTATAAGCACGGTAATTGTCTGGGATCTCTTCTTCTACTTCCTCTTCTTCTTCGATTTTTTTCTCAAATGCATTGCTTAATCTTCTTTCGAGGTCATATCCAAGCTCTTCATTCTTCTTTTTGATTAAATCGTAACAATTTTGGTAAACTCCCACGCTGTGATTGAGGGTTGTTGTACGAGGAACGTGTCCAGTGCTTAATGGTTCTATCTGGGAAAGTCTTCTCTTCTTACTAGATGAAAAGTCGTTAATCAACTTTTCTCTTTCAATTAATTGTAATTCGTTGTTTTCTCCATTCGCTTGGCTCTCTTTCGGTTTCTCGTCTGAACTCAGCTTTTTCGACTTGAAAACATTAAATATTCCAAACAAATTAAACTTCGATCCTTTTTCGTTTTCATCGGTATTGTCATCATCACTGCCATTAAGCTTACGCTTTCTCGATCCGAACATGATTTATTCGCTTCTAAAAGTTCTGGTCAATTATATCGGATATCGGACTCTTGGTAACTATTAGCAACTAGCACGAAGGAAAAAAATTGTAATTATTTGCGTTCAGCTATCGAACAAAATACGACGAAATACACCGTTCTAATTGCCTTTAAGTTCCAATTCCCTAATATTCAGCTGATAAATATTTGGTTGATGCTAATAAATCTATGTGTATGCACTTGAAGTTGTTTTATTTTTTTGAAGTTTAGTTGATGAAAACTTACTTCATCGCTTCAACGCGAATAGCCGCACGACTGAAAATTAAGACCTATAGCTTTCCACATATTACAAGGATAAAGAACAACCTTCTAGCTAGCTTCCTATCCTTCAAAAATGTCCGCAAGGTGTGTAGCAAGCATATATAATTTTATGTGTTATTCCTTTATTTTTTGGAATACTTGAAATCCGTAAAACGCTATTGCTAAAGTGATCATTATTTAACTAAACATGTTATAGAATAATTATACAAGAAGAGCAGATATCATAGTTTGCATTGCTCTAATCTGTTGGTTTTTTTATTGTTATCATAAACATCGTTAGAACCGTAAACCCCTGTAGAACATCGCTATTAACAAGTTTATCATAAATTATCATGACGGTTCATGAAGATATTCAAGGGACTATTGGTTCAATATCAAGCCCTGGGATTCCACATCAAAGACATTTTCATCAAGTAAATTGTGGTCATAGAATGAGAGAGCAGGATTTTTCATGCCTGTCATGGGATCGTCTTTGGCAACATCATCGATCTCTTTTACGAGTTTGATCATATTGTTCTCCCCAAAGTTTACTCCATACAGGGCAATCAATGGTAGCACACCCTGTACCCACGCATCAACTATTCTTGCTCGCTGCTTGGTGCCCAACCTAGAAATTGGGAACTCACCTGCTTTCATGAAAGAGACAATATCAACTATAAGGTGGTGCTTGCTTAGCACAGTGTTAACAATAAGAGGAACTAATGATGCAAAGTTTCTCGAACGCTTCGCTTCACAAACGACAATTGTGTAATTTGAACACTTGAAAATGCAAGCTCCATTTTTGTATAATTCTGAGTGACATGACTCGATAGTATTCTCAATATCGATTGGGAAATGATGAAGTCCCATCACCTCAAATGTATCTGGAATCTTTCCCAAAACAAAGAGAGGCTGGAAGGATGTGACTTCAGGTGCCTGACTTTGAGTATTGCTGTTACTTTTGGTTATAGTAATATGATGTAAGAATCCCAAGTCCCCGGTTCTCAAATACGTCATATTTTGATTTCCATCTTCTATCTTTCCCAAGAATTGATGTCTACTAAAATTATCGACTGGTCCTTTAGGTCCATTCGTGAAAGAAGATAAATTAGCCTCGGAGCATACCCATATTTCGCCGAATTCTCCTTCTTTGCAGATTTTTCTAGTTTCAGGGTTCACTATAGCTATTTCTGTACAAACAGGTACCATTCCTGAATCCTGGATATGCAATGCGTTAGGAACCTCTGATTGATTCACTATAGAAATGTAACCCTGTCTCAAAGCAATAGGATCAAGGTATAGATCAACAGGAGCAACAGTCATATACGATCTAGTAGAAACAATTGGGTTGAAATAGTGGTTGTAAACACTAGACATTGAAGCTGCGCTTAACTTTGTAGGTTGGAACACTTTGGCAATCTTTCTTAAAAGGTCTATCTCAACCCGCCCCTCTGTACTGATCATCATATTCTTGAGCTCGCTCAAGTTAAATCCCTTGGGTGTGCTCTTAATTGCTGCGTATTTTAACATTTGAGCAGTCACAAAAACATCCTTGATTTTATACCTTGACAACGACTGAAAAAATGCAAGTGGGTTCTCAGCATATATAACAGGCGAACTCAAGTAGGTAGTTGTTCCCAAATACACTCCTAGCAAAGCAGCTTGAATAAATCCAATTCCAGAAGCATGTCTAACACATCCAAACATAGGAGATTTAGAGGATAGATTACATGTCTCTTTGAAAACTTTACATATTCCCACAATATTTTTATGTGTTAAAGTTGCTGCAACCCTATAATGGTCTGATGTAAAGTTGAGCCATACCAAGGCAACTGTTTTATCATCCCGAAAGTTTACAGCAGCCTGATATTTCGCTATTTTGGACTTTAAAGATGCCAAATTGGAAACTTTAGTGATTTTGGTAGTATTTTTTATCTTTTGGGCCTTTGACCGTCTGCTGTTCATACGTTTGATAGCATCGGCAATAGGACCATTCTTCAAAAATTTCTCAACATCATCATTTACTAGTATCTCTTGAATATCAAAATCCCTTATGACTCCAGCAAATGCAGGAAAGTCTTCTCCTATCCGATTAGAGTCGAATGGAAGCATTGGAATAGGTATAATACCGCACAAAAAACAAGCATATATCGCAATGACAAATTCTTCGGACAACGAATACATCAATATAACATAGGATCCAGGTCTTAAAGTCGATTTTTCAATCAAGTAGTTGCAAACCGCATAAACACGAGTCTCGAATTTCTTCCAAGTTAAAGGTTTAGAACTAGACTTTCCAGACATATCCATATTTTGAAAAGCAACAGAATCACCACTACTTGCAACTCGAAATTTCAAAATATCTATAATCGACTTGAAGTCTGTTAATGGTGCACCAGTTTTGTCATCTATGGACTTTTCTCGGTAGTCAATAGCCGAATATTGATTGGGGAAGTTGGACAACGCTTGCATTCGTAAGTGAGATACATAAGGAGACCATATGCCACCCAAGACATCTTCCCCGTGAGGAATCATACTTATTGACTTGCCAACGAAGAATTTAACAAAATCCCCCCTCAATGTTCCCTCTAAAAACCTTTTCTTGCATAGCATATTAGCTATCTCTCTTCCTCCACTTCTCATAATTTTGGGTAATGTGTCACACCCTACAACCATAACACAATAAAGCCTTAAGTGGTGGTACTTATATAATGTGTCAAAACATTTTTGGGCAATGTAATTCAAGACTGGTTCATTTAGAGGTACCGCGTCATACATAGGTCCACCAACTTCATTACCATTCTTCGTCGATTTCGAACTCACACTCACGCTCTCTCCAGTAGCATCATCACTGACCTTTCTGATGACCTCAGCCTCTACTATTGCAACAGGTAAATATTCATTTCCGATGAAAACGTCAAATATAGTACAATCATAAAGCTGTCTAACCTCAGAGGCTAAAGTTGCTAATAGATGAGATGAATAGTGATATCTAGTCCCGTTTCCAATTATCAAATCTTTATTTAATCTTTTGTAAATACTTTGGTGCATCCAGCTGACTCTTTGTCTAATTCTATCTTCATACAAGCCCAAAACATAAACCTTCCCCTTGAAAACAAACCCTAATAGCCCTGTACGTAAAAAGTCCATCTCTAGAACTCCGTTGGCATCTCTGCATTTTGCATGAAAAATCAGCTTTGATTCCTTTTTGAGCCCGAAAAATCCACCTGATAGACATGGACTATCAATCCATATTTCACCTAGTTCACCTTTGCGTACTAGTACGCTCAGTTCTGGATTGACCACAGCAAGAGTGGCATCAGGTAATGGGTACCCAAAAGAATCTACTCTCAATGTTTCCTGTGAGTAGTCATCTGAAGACGCTGGATTTGCATCAACAACTTTGACGATATTTCTTGACAAAGCTTCCTTATCTATTAGCAAGGCCGAAAGCTCGCCATTATTTGTATCATCGTCTTCTAGCTCGATACCTAACCTCTCTTTGTTCCCTAGCCAATCTCTTAATGCTATCACCATACCACCGTATTCACTCAATGTTAACATCGGAATGATAGCATGCTCAGGAGCTCGACACCCTAAGGGTCGCAAATACCTCTGAGATAAGACTTCAACAAACTCTCCATCCACCATGAGCGCGTTAACTAATACCCATTTAACAGATGAAAAATCTACTTTCTGAGTCTTGGAGTAATACCTCGTGGTACTGGGAGCCTGTTGATAATCATACGTCACTCGTTTCAAACCTAAGTAGTCTGCTAACAACATCGAAGCTCTCACTCGAGAAAGAATGTTGGCATACAATCCTTGTACTTCCATGACTTTCTGAGGTGCCCATATCAAGACGTTTCCCGAATAGATAGTGAATAGTATACCCCAAATAAGCCCTATCGAAAAACGTATATCGATGGTCGCAAGAACAACCTTCCTGCCTGTTTCATACTTCAAGTAACTCTTTTGTAAAGGGCCCCCTGACTCAGGCAAACTTTGTAAGGTTGTGTTTAGACAGTTCATCTGATGCCATATAGTTTTATAACTCAAAGCGATACCTCTCAATTCACCTACAGGTGACCTTGAAAACTCGACATAAGCAAGACCCAATTTATTCTCTCTGTCACTTTTATCATTCCTATAGTTCTTTGTATTCCAATCAGCTAAATCAGACTTTTTGGATGAACCCAAATCTGTAGTCTTCCAGCGAGTCAACTTAGGAGGCCATATCATGTTTGAAGCATGTACTTTATCTAGTTCTTTCGCAATTGTTTCCGAGTATAAAACTAACTTAGTTGAAGTTATATTTATAATGTCAAGTACTTCATGTAATGAGATATCCTGGTGCACTGGAATTGCTGTAACGCCAGCTAGAAAGCAGCCAAATAATGCTACTGTAAATTCATTGACTTCGCCGTCTTTATATAATAACACAACCGTATCAGAATTTTTCAAAGAAAGTTTATGCTGTATTTCATGTGCTATTTTCACAGCTTTGGAATACAATTTGTCCCAGGTAATCGAAGAAACCTCTTTGCCCTTCGAGTCTAGCACACAGAAAGCTATCTCATTTTTATACAATCTCGCTCTAGCAGCCAAGATCTCAGTCAAACTTTCGTATGATATCTTAGAAGAGTCAACAGGAAACCTTGGGCAAAGCGGTCTCTCGAGCTGAGACGAATCAATCTCGATCTTTTCTTGCTGTTCCTGCCTTAGCCTGTTGATCGATTGCATAATTTCTTCTCGGCGATTTATGTATGTCCATTGGTCTATCGTTTTATTAACAGTGAAGTCTTCTTCCAACTTCTGTAGAAGAAGAGACATATCTGGCGGCGTATCATTAGGTATCTTTCCTCCAAACGCAGCCCCACCTGAAGCTATGGCTGAATGATCATTGAACGTTTTACTTATAGTAGTAGCATTTGCGTCGGTTGCTGACACAGAGCCTATGTCTTTGGACCCATCGTTTGGTGTTGATATAATCTTCGTGCCTGTTCCGCCTATGCTTGTAGGTCCTGACATAATAGGTTATAGGTTTCCCTTTATTCTCTATTTTAGTATGAGGTATTGATCGAGTTATGGCCTCTTGTCGCTTTTCTTTTAGCACAACCATTTTGTCGTAGAAATGTCGCGTTTTTTTTTTTTTTTTGTTTAAGCACTTCCATCGTACATCATCAAATCAAACCGAAATTTTCATAGATACTAAAGCCATTTCTCATAAGTGACAAAATATCATAAATAGGTAGTCTCATATCCTGGCTCGTTGCTCCAACAAAGGTAATGATCGTTAGAAATGTGGTGCTTCAATCACGATCCAACACCGTTCTAGGAAGGTTGCAAACCTCTTTACTTATACTAAATCGTAACATTTTCATGGTAAGATCAAAGAAGCAAACTAAAGTAGACAAGGATATAAATAGACAAAATGAAAAGATCACAAACTTCGTGAAGGAGGAAGAAAATAGGATAGCTAAACAAAGGGAAATGGAATACAAGAAGCGATTACAAGAATTGAAGAAACTTACAGTTGAAGTATCACGAATGATTGACCGCAATAAGAAGGGAGAAGAATTGAAGAGACTACCGATGGCGTCGGACGTAAAAAATAGCAGTGGCTCGGTCTATTTGAAGTTAGAAGATTCTAAGCAGGATGCGCTTCTTCTCTCAGATAGAAAATTGGACTCGAGACCCAATGATGTTAATGATGTTAATGAATTTAATCCAGTTAAACAAACCTTACTCACTCCGTCTGTTGAATTACCTGACACTATCAAAGACAAACTTGGATTTGCAATCAAGTTTCTAGTGACTAAGAATAATCAAAATTGGTATTTGGTGCTTCAGCAATTGTATGAAGCTGGAG
This sequence comes from Millerozyma pseudofarinosa, assembly GCA_030556505.1. Lineage (NCBI taxonomy): Eukaryota > Fungi > Ascomycota > Pichiomycetes > Serinales > Debaryomycetaceae > Millerozyma > Millerozyma pseudofarinosa. Next base: position 289,988 of record JAKTUD010000001.1, on the reverse strand, counting down.
GGTTTCAAGATATTCCGCTCAAAGATGTGAGGAAGTTTCTTTATGCCATTCCCAAGAGAGAGATTGTAAAATTGATTCCCATGATTGAGCAAATGCTTCAGGAATCTGGTATAGAAATTTCTTCAAAAATTTTAAACGTTTTCATCGAAGGGTTATCTCAAGGAGGTTCAGTATCAGACGAAAATCTAGTTAAAATAAATGCATATGCGTCCCAGGTTTACCACCTTAATAATAGGAAGGGATTTCCTCGTGAAACATATGAATTGATGATAAGAGTATATGGGAAAAGAAATGACTTGGAAAAGGTTAATAATTTATTAGCAGAAATGAAGGCCAGTAAATTAGAGCCTTCTCCTATCATTTATCTCGACATTCTTTCAACGTGTGTCTACAAGGTTCGTGACCATAAACGAGCTGTGGATATATTCGATACTTTGAAGTTTTTATCTGAGAAAACAAAACCTGGAACAAGAGCTTATCAGGATATAATAGTATCATATGTTAACCACAATGATATTGAAAAAGCTTTGGATCTTTATAGAGAGATGATAAGTTCTGGTATTCCAGTTAATCAAAGGATTTTAGTTGCGTTGGCTAAAGGCTGCATCACTAGAGAAGAACTTAAACTCAAGGCTTGGGATTTTATGTTCGATATCTATAATCATGGATGGGAACCTACTTTGGGGTCATATGAATATATGTTGTACTTAGCCTCAAAAGACCATGACGTTTCTTTAACTCGTGCGCTCTATAGCAAGTTAAATGAGTCTAATTCATTGACTGTAAAAGCATTTTCCTTTTTAATGCTAGCATATTCGAGAGCTGCGTTTGCATGCAAAGTGGAATGTCCTCCCTCAAGCGTCTCATTTCATGAGACTGGTAGGATATTCCGAAGAAATCTTTTATCTGATTTAAAGTTTGTTGATTCTTCGAACTCGATAGCACTGCAGAACTTACCCTTTTTACCTCTTCTCGACTTGAAGTCAAAGGATGAAATTTTAGCAGAGTCAAGTGCTATGTGGGCCCATACCTTAATCCATAATCCTGAATTTATCAATTCCGAAACCACCAATACTTACCTCAATATTGCAGCTCACATAGGATCCATTGAGGACTTTAAACACAGATTTAACACAACCACCCACTTAGATCTGAGCCAAAGTGAAGCTCAAACTAGAGTTATAATTGATGAATCAGAAATTTCCAAATCCATAGAAGATAAACCACTGGAAGAGTCAGCTATGATACCAAAGCTGAATAACCATTTGGCTACGTTGTCTCCTTTGTTGCAACAACTAGAACAAGCTCCTAATAATGTTTTCAAGAAATCCGCAAGAACGTCTTTGACATACGTGATTGCATTGAATGCTGCAGGAAATCACAGATCATTTTCATTTGCCCAAAAAATCTGGATAGAAAGGGGGTTGTATCGTAAAACTGCTGCATTCACCAAATTGAGTAGAAGCGAAAAGGATAAGCTCGATTTTGAATTTGCAAGTGCAATGGTCTCTAACTTAGCAGAGATGAATTTGGTTCAGGATGCGTTGGCTATTCTCTTAAGCACGGAGTATCAATTTAAGTGGACTTGGCGTGAATTGGATAAGCTTTATCAAAAAGCTGAAATTTATGGACATGAGAAAATATGTAAAACTGTTAAAGGAATTGTTAATAGAGCACAAATTAATTTCGAGGGGAAACTTAGAAGAAAAGATTTCAAAGAGTATGTAAAAAAGAGGGGGTATTAATGAACTGTAATTATTTATAACATGATCTTGTATATATTGGATAGAACAGCATGACTATTTACAAGTAACTATAGTGTAACAATGCTAATTAATCCGGGCTTCCGAATTAGTTTTTTGATTTCTTTATTTGATATTAGTTTTTTAATATCATTGAATTCATTCAATTTGTCAATGATAGTAGCTTCTGGCTGTTCGAAAAACTTGGGACTTTGTAGTGTGACTAATCTAGGTTTTCCGTTGACAAATATATTAAATTTTGAGCTGGATATAATTAATTCTTGAGATTGTGGGTATTTTTCAAAAAATATTGACCTCCATTCTTTTCCTAGTTTATTCAAGATCAATTCCCAACATTCCTCAGCAACACAAGGAGTAACTGGTGACATTATTATCAACAATTTTTTATAAGAGTCAAAGAGCAATTCAGGATCTACTTTTATTTTTGATTTCAACGTGGCCTCGATCTTATTAGTATATTTCATGAAATCTGATATTACAGTGTTAAAAGATAAATCTTCCTCAATCGACTTAGACACACGAAATGTATAATCCTGAACCGCATTAAATAATTCGACTTCAGCTTCATTTAGTGTTCTCTTATCATATTTTATACCATTAATCTCTATGTTTTCTACTTCTGTTTGATTAGATGATTTTTTTGTTCTTTCCTTCGAGTCGTATTCTAAAATCTTGAATGCCAAATTGATTACTCTGCGTAACCAACGCTCTGTACCTGTTATCTGATCTTCATTCCAATTTAATATGTCCGATATTGGAGCTTGAAACAACATATGAGCTCTAGTAGCATCTGCACCATATTTCTTTATACATGATGCAGGATCAGCACCATTATGCTTCGATTTAGACATTTTCTCGTAAGAAATGGTAGCTGTTAATCCAGACTCAATGATTCGAGGATTATTTGGGTCGCTGATATTTAACTCGTCCTTTTTTAAGAATTTACCATTCACGGGATTTGTATATGTTTTTCCATGAACCATACCTTGGGTTACCAACTGTTTGATAGGTTCATTGTGTAATTCCTTGTTATTCCAATATCCAGCGTCAGCTAAGAATTTAGATATAAATCTTGAGTAAAGTAAGTGCAAAATAGCATGCTCAACTCCTCCGATATACATGTCAACAGGCATTAAAGAGTTAGCTTTCTTCATATCGAAAGGTCGTTGGTCATTTTTAGGGTCTGTGTATCTGAAAAAGTACCAAGAAGAGTCCATAAAAGTATCCATTGTATCTGTATCCCGTTTTGCTGGTGAATTACATTTAGGACATTTCGTATGAATGAAAGAGTCCAAATGATTTAATAGATTATGCTTTCCAAATATTTCACCATCCACCCTAGGAAGAGTAACTGGTAAATCGGAATCAGGCACAGGTACAGGGCCACAACTATCACAATGAATCATTGGAATTGGTACGCCCCAATATCTCTGTCTACTTATAAGCCAATCTCTAAGTCTATACTTAGTGGTCTTACTGCCTAATCCCTCTATCTCAAGATATTCGATAATCTTAGATGCAGCTTCCTCAGTGTTCAAATCTTCGATCTTCCCTAAAGACTCGACGCCATTTTTCAAGTGCTTCTTGGTATACATTTTTCCTTTTTTGTTTACAAAAGGTAAATTATGAGGATGATCGATGTCTAAAGGACCAACTGTCTGTAAAATGGGTACGTCTCGATTATGAGTCATCCAAAATGTGTAATCTCTCTCGTCATGGGCGGGGCATCCCATTACTGATCCATGGCCGTAAGATCCTATGACATATGGCGCAGTATAAACTGGAATTTTATAATTAGTGTATTTCTTTCCATCCGTTGATATAGGAATAGAAGCTTTGATCCCTTTCAACAAATAACCTTTAGTGGGATCAACTTCAGTTTCAGACTCTTTCGAAGATCTGATGAACTCTTCTAATTCCAAATTTTCCTTTGCTAGCTCTTGAACTAGAGGATGATCGATACTAAGAGCAATGAACTGAACACTGAAAAGTGTCTCTGGTCTCGACGTGAAGATTTTCAACTCCGGAAATGTTTCACTAGTAGTGAAAATTGTGATATCAGCTCCCTTGGATTCACCTATCCAATGACGTTGCATCGACTTTACTTTTTCTGGCCACTTTTCCAATAAATCCAAATCCTTATTTAATTGTTTCGCATACTTCGTAATACCAATAAACCATTGCTCCAAGTTCCTTTTCTCGACTTTAGCTCCAGACCTCCATGATTTTCCAGAGGAATCAACTTGTTCATTGGCCAAGACCGTCTGATCAATAGGATCCCAGTTGATTTCTGCCTCTTTTCTATATGCCAATCCTCTTTCATAAAGTGAAATAAAAATTTTTTGAGTCCACTTATAGTAATCGGGGGAGCAGGTCGATACTTCTCTATCCCAATCAAAATCAGCCATCATAAGCTCCATTTGCAGTTTCATTTTCTTTATATTATCTTCTGTCCAAATAGCAGGATTTACTCCCCTCTCTATAGCTGCATTTTCAGCAGGAAGACCAAAGGCATCCCATCCCATAGGGTGAATCACTTTATAACCTTTCAATCTCTTTAGTCTGGCAATAACATCACTTATGGTGTAGACTCTCAAATGTCCTAAATGAAGCATTCCAGATGGATATGGAAACATCGAAAGAGCATAAAAAGTCTCTGAAGCAGATTCATCTATTATCTGTTTAGCTGGATGTAATGAGTTACTAGGCGAAACTTCCCTCCATCGTTTACTCCATTTTTGATCAAGATCTGATAGGTTAAGGCACTTGTCAAGTTGTTGATGTACCGAAGATAAAAACCTAACTGAACCTAAAAAATTCCTCTTCCCATGCCAATGTGATGGTCTTATAAACATGCACGCTTTCTCTAAGCTCTTCATGTTGAGCCAAAGTCCTAAATGACAACCGAAAAGATGGTCAGATTCTTATAATCCACAGGTTTAAAGGTTGAAAATTTATCTCGCGCTACTATACGTCTATTGAGATCTATATGGAGGAATTTATGTTGCAATAGGTTTCCTTTTACCTATCAATGATTTTAAAGAAGTAAACACTAAATCAGCTAAACCTTCATATCCAATCAGGTCTAAAAAGTTTAAGACATTAAGTTTCATTTCATCGTAATTATATGGAAGCCATCTAACCTCACTATTGAGTCTTAAGTCCTCGATGCTATCTTCTGTCACTGGACCGGCATTTCTTGTATCGACTGAGTCATCCCTATCCTCTAAGTCTCTAATGTATTGAGTCACAATGAAAGACCAAGCTGGATTATGAAATGAATTACCTATGCGGTTAATAGTAAGTAATTCGAAGAAATGGAACACATTAAGTTGACCTATCTGTTTTAGTAAGGAAGGATCAAAAAACATTGCAGGTTTTAAGTCATTTTTATCCAATAAAAATGATTTATCCCTCCATAAAAAGTTGATAGTATCCATAATATAAGTGTTTTGCATGGTTTTGAATTCATCTTTCATATCATTCAACTGGCATTTTTTGCAAAAACTCAAATAGCCACAAACCTCTGAGCAAATAAGCGGGTTTAAGGATATCAAAAGATTATAGAATAACGAAGGTGGAATAAGCATAGCTTCTATCGAGATATTGTCGTTGATGCTTCCAATATCCATTTCTCTGAAAACTCGAAGCAAAAATATTATGTGAAGCTTCAATTCTATGGATGCGTGGGAGATATTATTTTCAAGAAACGAATATAAAGCAGGAAATAATTTGTTGATACTAGAAAAAATACTTGAGCTAGAACTATCTTCGAATTCTGTCAAGGTTTTTATGTACCAAACTGTGAAATATGAATAAATTATTTGAATGAATCTGATTACGTATTTTTCAACCTCTATCTCGTTTGTCTTTAAATCATCCAAAGAAGAAAAAAATTTAGCTACAAACGTTGTCAGTAGCTCATCGTGATATTCGTATGGTAAGTATTTTAGTAATTTCAATCTTTGTTCAATATTAGAAATCTTTCGTATGTTATTATTTCCATTTATTGGTGCCTCAATCCTAAATAGGGTAAAGTCAATAATCAGCAGCAAGACGATAGTGTTACTGCTATGATCAAGAAATCTAGTGATATTGTCGACAAAAGAATTAAGTCCTTCTTCGGACAAGTCATTATTCAAAAAACTTAGTCTGAGATAATAGTCTACTTTTTTCTTTGCTAGACTATTGGGGTTTTTAGTCATGGCATTTTTCAAAAGAAAGAAATAATATTTGTATTTTTGTGCTCCCTGGTTTGCAATATGGGCTTCATCAAATATTGCACTAACATTAACAAATTTTAAGTTATCTAAATTTTCAACAACACCGTTAAGGGAGTGGATTTTAATAGTGTGGTTCTCAGGAGTAATGCTACTATCATTGAAGTCGATCAAGTTGAGGTCTAGATTATTTTTCAAATCTCTATATTTTCTTCTTTTTGTATTTGAAGTGAAAAATGAGTAGCTCTTCATTTCATCTTGTATCACACGCTCTTGCTCCACTTTCAAGTTCTCGTTAATTGAAATATGTGAGTCTCTTATATCTCTTAGGTTTTTTAAATGTTGCAAATCAGGAAACCCAATGGCTTTTGGATTTATTTGACCTAACGAATCTAAATTTATGCTCTCTTTGGATGCAAACCTCTTGAGACTAATATTGGGTCTTATTGTTTTCAATAAATATAAAAGACATCGAAGGTGGTCGTCCATTGGGAATTTACAGTAGAGGTCTACTATAAATTGCACATGCCAGGGCTTGTAAGGTTCGATATTGTGAGTCGATGTTTCATTAAAGTAAGTCCTTACCACATTTTCAGTTCCCAATATACTTACCACTATCAATCGCGAAATGTATGGTCTTGGGTATTCGTATGATAAGTAATGTGTGAGTGTTGTAAGCATATTATTAAGGATTTTAAACACATTTTCGCCAAACAAATGAAGTGAGCAAACAAGCCACTCTAATAACCGTACTTGTACGCCTGTATTAAGTCTTTTCAGTTTAACTATCTTACCATTCTTGAAGTAGTTTTGAGGGACACCGACACAACTTATAATGCGATATATTAAATCCTTAGGTAACTTGTATGTTCCATCGGGTATCAAGCATTTTCTAATAATTCGCTTCTTCTCTGATGCTGTTAAATATATTGGTTGTCCATTATCAAATATAAGTTCAATCACCTTAAAAAGATCCTCTTCGTTCAAGCCACTTTTATCTACCCTTCTGGCTAGAATTTCAATTAAGAGCTTTTTATCATTCTCTCTCCGCGATAGCTGATCTATTATTATGGAAATTCTATTCTCTTCAGGATCACCTAGAGTGTTATCTTCTTGCACCATCATAGACTAAATCATTAAATTGGACGTATATATATACATATATATATATATAATATTTTGTTTACCTTACAATTGCGAAAATTGATGTGAGCGGATCTTGCTCGATCTCCATAAAAAATTAAATAAATTACTTAGTGATTCATATATACTCAAAAAAGCCTAGAAATAATGCATGTACGATTCATGGTGCAACAGATTTACTTATAAACATTTTGTGGCAATTATGTATTTTATCACAATCCACCAGCTTCTCTGTACCATCTTATAGCTCGATCAAAGCTGATAACACACAAACCATCAGCCTTCGTCCCCAAAGAGTTTGCCCTGAAACTTTTTTTTACAAACTTCATTCCACTTGCAACACTATTATCCATCTCCTCATCGTGTTCTGTATCCTCCAAATCTTTGATACTTAATTTTATAGTAGCTTCTCTCTCTCTCGAATCCAAATTCCAAACCCTGACACAGTTATCAAATCCACAGCTAGCCAAAAATGCGCCTGATTCATCAAAGCTCATTCCCATTATCCAGCCCTCGTGGGCAAACCCGCCCACTGTTGCCTTCGACGAATGAGATGGAGTCGTTAAAGAACCTATGTTCTCTCCATATTTTACATCATACAAAGTAATTGATCCAGCAGACTGGTTGTCTCGAGCAACCGCCAATATGGACCCACCAGGGGAAAACTCTATCACTCTGGGGATAGAGCTTGAGGAGGTCTTTTGACCAGTAACTTGTAAATCAGTAGATCTGAACGTGTATATCAACTTTAAAGTGATTAAATCGAACAACAAAACATCTCCGTTGGTGAATCCTATCGCAGCTTTCCTGTCGGTTCCTTGGTTTATTGCCAAAGAGTTTGGAAATGTTAAGGATTTATTTATATTCAATTCACCAAATTTCAGCAAATCTATTTGTGCAGTGCCATCAGAACCACAGTCTATTTGTAATGACATGACAACCGCCAGGCCATTAGCCTGGGTTACCACTAAAAGATCCTCTTTAGACTCAGGGTCTTTATAAAATGCCGGACACCAACATCCAGAAGATATCTCCGCTGGTGAATCTACTCGCTTGAACGTCAAAACTTCATCGTTAAGGTAGTAGTAAAGCACCACTTCACCATCAAAGCAAGCGAAGGCGAGTAAAACAATTTTAATATGGCTATTGGGCAGGATGTTTTCATAAGCTGCAACGTGATGAATGCCAAGTTTGTTTATAAAATGTTCCACCAGTTTTTCTTTGGGGTCTTCGTCCTCATAAAGAGTATTGTCCCAGAATTTAGCAAAGCCATCACTAGACACTGTTATTGTGTATTTTTCGGTTATTACCACATCTAAGATATCCAGTTCATGAGCTTTCGCCACGCTTGAGGCGGGAATATATTGCTTACTCATGTCACTTAGCTGTTCGAATTTTGCAAGCTTTAAAAATTTAGTGGCTAAATATTCATTGGATCCTGTATATTCTCCAATATCTTAGGCTGATTAGTCTTGACCAAAACTTAATATTTTGTTATCTAAAGTATGGGCAGGCTCCCCTAGAAGAGCTCTAAATACGGTGGAATCACTCTAGTCTCCTATATAGTGGCTTTAGGAAGGAATTAACCTCTAGTGTTGAGCTTCGACATAATTTTAAATTACGATATTATCGAATCATTTCTGCATTCTCTCAAATCGAATTCTTCTAGCTCTATAGTTAGGTAAATCTGAACCATACTTGCTTTTAGCCCTCTTATAGTATCAGCTAGCTTTTGTCAGCTCTACTGGAAACATCATGCTGGTATTTCGTAAGATCGTCTGTTATGAACTATATAGTTTAGATTCATCTTCCCTACATGCACGCCGCAACATTTTTTGACCTTGTCTGGAAGTATCAGCTCGTTTTTCAGCAAGCAAAGTTAGGGGCCAACGGATAATACTAGCGGCGTATATAAGAGCGAAGAACACTGGACTAAGTGGCAGGTTCACAAGAGAAAAGAGTTTCAATGAACTATTTAAATCTCATTAGGAAAACACCTTTGAGAAACCAATGCAATATTTTGCAACTTTTTCAAAATCGAGTAAATATAATGAAGTACTACTTCTTTTAAAAGCATAAAGGAAAGCGAGACTTAATACACTATCCAGCCTCCTCAGAGTACTTTGAACTGTTTTACGTATTCAGTTGCATGTTTACACAAACTTTACTTGTTCTACTGTAGATGCCACAAACGTAGATGTCCACCTTGTGATAATACCACTTGAAGTGAAGCTTAAGAAATAAAAAAACCGACAAAAAAAATCCTGCTATAAGCTTTACAATCTTGCTTATTAGTATGCTTAGAAGTAGGTCCACAGAAGGGGAGGCTTCCTCGAACTCACCTATATCTACAAAAAATGTACTGGAGCTGACCTCCCACCAGGGTAGACGAGGATGGAGAAATTTTACCTCCCACAAAGATCCCCACAATTCTTTAAAGAGACAGAGGAAGCGAGATCTTTTCAAACTGTTTTTTGCCTTCAAGCAAGTAGAAGACAAAAGAGGTGATTTAGAATCTGCTGCCTTAATCGACTCGGATAAAGCTTTGCGACAAATATCAGCTGGAAAAGATAAAGACAGCTCTTACGAGGATCATAGCATCCACAATATAGAAAATAACAATGGACATAGGATCGGGTTGTTCCATAGCATCTTACTTACTTTAAGCAAAAGGAAACAGAGCGAATCTCAAAAAAATTTCACGGATAATTATCGATATAGCCAATTGCAAGCGAAGTCATCAAAAACTAATTCGTTGAGACAGAGCATCAGGGAGCATTTTTCTCTTAGATTTCATAACAAGGGATACGATGCCAGTGCAAACAAATACGACCAAAGCGCAGAAATGAAATCGTCAAACACATGCATTTCAGTAGATGACTTTTTATCCTTCAACGGAAACTCTAAGCAAGAAAGCACAGAAGCAACCAACCCAATGCATTACACTAATGTATCTGATACCACTTATTTTAATAATTCGCACACAGAATCTGTATCTGAGATAAAGAACGGGAGCTTTAAGCCACAGTATGATCATTCATTCACTCTTAATCCCCCACCAAAAGACCTCGCCAAAGAGCTATATCCTAAATGGGAGAGAAGACAAATGTTTAGACATACCGCCAGAACGTACGACCACGAGAAATGGAAATCGAAACAGCTGTTGTTGAACCAGGAGAACAATGAAAGCGAAGTAAAAGAGAAAGAGTATACGGACGAAGACAAGAGTCGAACACAGGGAAATTTTTTCGAGAGTTTTACCAACCTCTTCAATTTGAACAATTCTTCCAAGGTCACTAACAGCGTTTCAAAGCCAGCAAATAGCTCCCCTGCCAGCAGTAAGAGCTACTTTAATACCAGCAGATTGTTCCTTCCTGCATCATCGAAAATAAGCAACCTAGTAAACTTCAACAACCGTGGTGATCATGCCAATGACTGCGACTTGAAGGGTACAAGTCCGAAAAGTAATATGCGATTGTATTCTTTGTACTCAGAAGCATATTCAAACTCAACAGTAGACTCCACTACAACTCGTTTCACTAGCAGAAATAACAAAGACTTTCTCACAACCCCTACACCGCTAGCTTTTAGAAATAAATCGACAAATTTTGCTCCCGTCGATTTCCAGTCCACAATAAAATTAGATAAATCTCCTGCGAGAATTTCTTCTCACGACTTAACCAACGAGGGAACCAATGACTCCATAAACCACGGTACTTTCAATGACTTCAGTTTTTAGCTAGTAAGCTCAATCCCAAGTATTTCATAGATAGGCTCGTTCATTGAAAATTGTAGACTACTCGCGAAGGGACAATAAAAAGCATATTGAAAATATTCACTTCACAAGCAGGTAACTAGGCAATCTTCACAATATGGATAAGGAAGACAGAAAGGTCTTTATCGATCAGATAAATCACCAGCTGATATTCAATACTTATATTAGCCCGAATGAAGGTAACAAGGAGAGTATTTTAGTGGGAAGGAATAGGTTGGTGTGCAGAAATAACCTTGACCTATTCTTTTCCAACAATAATATGATTAGATGCTGTACAATTAACTCAGAGTATGGAAACTACAGGCTTCTACACAAGAGCGGAACTAGCTATGAAATTAAGTCATTGGAAATCAACCTGCTGGGTACATTATTAGCTTTGATCGGAGAAGAAAGCATAGACGTAGTTTCTGTCCCCGTTTCATTGACTTCCACAGAAGAGGCGATGCTACCTGTAATATCGTATTCCATAGGAGGCTTGAAAGGAAAAATCAAAAAAGTGTTGTGGAATCCATTAGTTGTTAATGACAGTTGTTTGGTTGTTTTGAATGATTTATCTCAAATCAGCATGTACGATATATCCGTCTCGAACTCTAGACCCTTGAGTGTAGTTGATTGCAAGAACTTTGACGAGTTGAAAAATGATGATGTTGAATCGATATCTATGGGATCTTCTGTTTGTTTGTCTTCTTCGATGACTTTGTATATCAAATCATACAAAGGGAAGCTTTTCGCTGTATATCCTTTTATTGCTCATGAATCCAAATTGGCTCTATCAGAAAACATGGTGAAGAACTTCGTTACAGAACTGGGTATCTTCTTGAATATCAGTGAAGAGAGCACCAACTTTAGTGACAAGTCTCAGCCAGCAAAACAGAATCACTTAAAGGCTGCATGTATGCGTCAGTATGAGTTCGCATGTTATCTCCAAGGACAAATGGATAACAAGTTAGTGCTCACCAAAGAATATAGAAACATATATTCAGAATGCCCTTCCGAATTTTATGTATTCAATCACTGTCTACCTGAGAAAAGGATACCAGTACTACAAGGGCCATTGTGCACCAAACTTGGATTTGCTGGTGATATTGCAAACATTTCGAAACAAGATCCAACTTCAGTCATAGTATCCGTAGGAAAGTCTGAAAATGGTAACCTAAAGTTACTGTATATTACTCAACTAAAACCATTGGTTATGAAATGGTTTCAAGAAGACCAGGAATCAATACCTTTACCCAGTAGGCGGGAGAATCAGTCTAATAATGGAAATATACCCACAGATAAAGCGGCTAATTTAGGAGAATCTCACGAGTACATAAAGCCTGCTAAAGGATTTGGATTTATTGATACTTGCGAACTTTCTGACAATCAGGTCATTTCGAGTTCTAATGAAGGAAATCAAGATGTCTTGAACGAACAAAAAGAATCAGCTTTTCTCCAGGATCAAAATTCATCACAAGTTACGCTTTTACTGTTAGATGAATTACCCTTAAAGTCATCACTGGGAAATGTGCTGATTAGTGCATCAGAGCAGGATGGATACTTTCTTTTGAATAGCGACGAGGACTTATTGGCTGTGGACTTCTCAAGTTGGCTTTCTGAGTTTAACGCTTCTGTCGCCGTTGGAAATCCTCCCAATTTGGATTTGAATCCAATTTATACGAAGGTATTAAGTAATCCCAACGGTATTGATAGTTATGCTATTGTATCTGATGTAATTACAGACACAGGAAAATATTTGATAGGTATAAAGAATGATCAAAATAAAAGTTTACATGTCAAGAATATACTCAAAAAGGAATCCGGTCCCGTCGTTAAAGAAAAGTCATTAGACATTAGTATTCGAGAAAATGCTTATTCTTCGGTATTGAAGAAAGAGCCCTTTGATGAACTTTCCGGGGAATTCGAAAATATTAAAGATTATAAGCCACTATCATACAAAGACTATCCTTTTAATGATGGCGGTCTTTTCAAAAAACCTTTGCAAAGTCATGATATTGGTGTCCTTGGTAATCTTAACACATTATCATCTAACGTATTGGATCAGACTTCAAAACTTAATATATTTGCGATTCACATGAACATGAGGATAATGAGTCAGGTGGAAGAATTGAAGACTCAGATATACACTTTAGAGTCCATAGGTGATAAACCATCAAAGGTAGAAATAGAAGCTAAGAAACAAAAGGTACAAAAATTAGCCGAACGACAGAAAAATCTACGCGAGAAAATGGAGTTTGTGCACAAAAAGGCTTACGAATCTATACAAAAGTTATACTTCACTCGTAATTTACCTCTTTCCAATGAGGAGAAGGCTTGGTTCAAAGAGTTGAACTCCATTACTCGCCTTCTTGACAAGAGTAATGAAGAAGGTTTGGTTGCATCATTAAAGGACGTTAAAGAACAAGTCGCACTTCTTAAGAAAGAACATGCAAATGAAACTAGTGAAAGTGTTGAAGATAAGTTGAATATTTTCTACACTCGTGCTAAGACCTCAAAATTGAAACACTGGCTTCTAGAAGAGGACCGCATAATTAAATATCTCAATGAGAGATTAAAGGACTTGAATCAGAGAGTAAAATCATAAAACACTTAATTTTGGAAAATAAGAAAGCACTAATGTTGCTCCACTTATAAAATGACGTAAGCATACAAACATGAATGGAGAAATAGAATATCACGAAGTCATAATAAATTTGAATAGAAATATATTTTCATTCTTACACCTTAAGGTTCAGACCTGTTCCTCATATCTCTCAGCCTTGTCTTTTTCTCCTTTATCCGGGAATGATTTTTTGAACTTTTCACCTTTATATAGTCGAGCATGAAGCTTGAATCCATCAAAATAACGATTATTAAAAGCTTCAATGCATTTCAAACTATGAAGTGCATTACTGAATTTAACTATTACGATTTCACTAATATTATAAAATGAAATCTTGGTTATACTATTACCAATACCTAGCTTATCACTTTCTTCCTGTATATCTTCAGTTAAATCTAATTCAACAAGAGCATTTTCCTCGTATTCTTCTTTATGCAACATATTTTCTATTACCACAGTCTTATCCCAAATCTTACGTTTTATTTGCCCAACCTTATCATCCACATCGCTCGCTTCCTCATCATCCCAGTTCGATAACCTCTTTTGTAACTGTTCTTTCCTTCTACTTAATAGTTTTTTCTCCTCCATAGTTAGCAGCTTTTTATCCGTAACTGGAGGGTTATTTTCTGTGTGAAATTCGGCCGGCAGTACTCGTATCGTTTCAGTATCCCCCGCCCTCAATTTGGTGTCATCAAGCATTTGAACAGCTAAGTCAACACTTTCTTTGTTATGATATATCACAAGAGCTTCCTTTTTGAACTTTTCATCTTCGTAATATAACTTGACTCGCTGCTCGCCTGTTTTGTAATCTTCAGATATTAATCCATATCTACCGAACACTTCAGCAATATTGTTTTTTGTTACATCATCAGGAAGATTAGATACGTATACACCCGTGTTATTTCGACCCCTTTTGCTTCCATGCATCAATGAATTTAGTTTGTTCCTTTCATCTTTTACCTCTATGAGTTTCTGCTTTTTTACTTTCTTCAACTCCTGCTTGTTCTCCTCCTCCTCATCTACACTTGTTTCATGAACGCTTTTATTATCCTGATAATATCCATCGGGATTATCAATCTTGGGTAGCCACCTTTCTAGAACAAAATTGTATTGATATTCAACATGCCTATCACCTTCCTTGACTTCAAACAACCATTGCTCACTATTGTGATCGAATGTAAGCCTATCATCCACTTCTGTCAAAATAGACGGATTACTCTTGACTACCGCTGGAAAAGGAGGCTTTGGAGGGAAATCTACCATCTTGTAATGCTAAGTAAGATGTTAACTAGGCATCTTTTCTTGCGATGAACCTAAGACACAGATATCGTGCGATGACCAAAATATGGACCCATTAAGTATATATCCGTTGAACGGATTAACTCAAGATCATTATTTAATGGCAGTTTTTACTTTAAAATTCATAAAGCCAGAGAATTTAATATGAGACCCATAGGATCAAACGCATTTAGAAACAGCATTTTACTCAGGCTCGCGGGCCAAAGGACAGTGAGCCGCAACTATAGTAAATTGTCGATGGACTTTACTCCATCGCCTCCCAGGCTACCCAAAGAACAGCAAGAAGAGTTTGAAGCTTTGCAGAAAATAGCAAACTCCCAGGCTGCTATTGACGAGTTTAATGAACAGGTTGCACAGTCCGGATCTGCCAATAGTGATTTTTCCCAGGAGCCTAACTTGAAGACAGACATAGGCGGCTTTCACCCGGAGTACTTCAAGACGATCCCTGAGTTTGAGGGAGAAGTGAATCCAAAAACAGGCGAAAGAGGCGGGCCAAAACAAGATCCATTAAAACATGGTGAGGAATGGTCCTTTAACGGGAGAGTTACTGACTTCTAAATCTGAGGTCCGGACTCGACCAAGATAACTTCATAAGTATCACATAACATGTATAGTAGATTTATATGCGAATGCC
This sequence comes from Millerozyma pseudofarinosa, assembly GCA_030556505.1. NCBI lineage: Eukaryota > Fungi > Ascomycota > Pichiomycetes > Serinales > Debaryomycetaceae > Millerozyma > Millerozyma pseudofarinosa. The sequence goes on along the minus strand of JAKTUD010000001.1, from coordinate 274,552 downwards.
TTAAACATTACCTACTAAGATTTGTACTTCAAAGTAGACGAAGGGCCATTTTGTCACCAGGCTTATTTCATTCTGCTTATCGATAGTGTCACAAAACCCTATTCGAGATCAATGGTAGCACGAAAAATGATAGTTATCTTTTTTTTTTTTAGAAAAAAAATTCACCCCAAGGAATGGAGTTCTTAGTACCTGATATTTTCATATAATAACCTAGGAGGAAAGTAGGGCTAAGATGGACTTTGATCCACTATCTTTATTTACCCCCAAAGAAAAAGCGGTAGAGGAAAGACCCACATTGTTATTACAGGAAGTCGATATACAAGTTGAACTGAACGCATCGGATGATCATTTATACCCATTACATGCATTGGATTTACCAATTTTGAGCCTCAGGCCTCCAGATTATTTACTAGAATTACTTTTGAAGCTTTTTGCACCTAATGAAGCTTTAAATTTCGAGCAAACAGAGCCGATACTTGATAATGATCAGAATATAGACCCTCATAAAATCTTCGAACTGCGTAAAATTAGCGAAGAGGAAGTGGAAAGGGCACTTTTATGGTTCAAGTTATATAGTCCTCGGTTTGATAATGCGATAAAATTAGCGTATGTCCCTTCTTTGAGTGTTCAATTGAAACAACTGTGCGCAGATGAATATAATAGATGGCTTGTTTCAATAATATCTAATCTGTTATCATGGATTCCAGAAAATCTGGGGGAGAAAATTAGAAATTTGGCTTCTATTCGCTTGGCTGAAAATTGTGGGAGGGTTGCTCAGCCTGAAATAATACGTAAGATATACATTAATAACCTCGATAACTATTTAAAAGAAGATTCTTACATAAGACTCAAGGAACCAAGTCTCACCAGTGACAATCTTGGCCTCAAAACTTGGGGATCTTCTTTAGTTTTAGCTAATAGACTTGTGAATGAAACTTTAAAATATAGAGATTATCTCACAAGCCCTGTATTGGAACTTGGATCGGGGACGGGACTTGCAGGATTTGTTTCATCTATATTGGGATACAAAACTTATCTCACAGACTTACCAGACATAGTAGATAACTTGAAGGATAATAGAGACTTGAACAATATAGATGCTTCTGTTGATGTATTAGATTGGACAAATCCCCAAAGTTTTTTGCATAAGTACGGTAATATTAAGTTTAAAACAATCATCTTGAGTGACCCTATTTATTCAAAAAATCACCCTATCTGGATCTCCGAAATGATTGAATTATTTTTAGATAATAGTCCTAAATCAAGTATGCTAATCCAAGTTCCTTTGCGACCTAGCTTCGAGAAAGAACGTGAATTTTTATGGTCTCTTCTAGATAAAAAATTAAAATTAGTTGAAGAACATATTGAAGATGGGGCTGATGATTTTGGTAAGACTGAATTTTGCTTCAAAAGGTTCGCCATAAACTGAGTCTTTTTATAGAAGGAAGTGAAAAATGCATTACAAGTCTAATAAATATAAAGAGATAATTTATTGATTTAAATATCGATTTACAAATAGTCCTTTAAAAGTTTCAATCTTTCCACAGCATCCTTTAAAATTTGATCATCTTTACATACAGCAAATCTGAGACAACTTGATATTCCAGGAGATTTTCTAAAATCAGGATGTAAAAATTCAGTAGGAGGAATAGCAACAACGCCAATTTCCTTTATTAACCAATAAGCCAACTTAAAGTCATCTGTCCCTCTACTCAAGAAGTCTTCAGGAAACTTATAATCACTAGGAATCTTCAATTTCAGGAAATTAACAAGTAAAAAGTAACCACCTTGCGCTACTGTATAAGGTAATCCCAATTCATCGAAAACAGATGTGAATATTCTATACTTTTCAATGTAATCGACAATTGTATTAGCAAAATAATTGTTCTTCCTGGCTTCAACAAAACCATCAGCGACTGCTTGTTGCAATGGAGCTGGGGTCAGGAAACAAATTCTAACATGCGCAGCAGTTACATACTTTATCAAGCTTGCGGGACCATGAACCCAACCAACTCTCCAACCTGTGGCAGCGAAGGACTTACCAGCAGAACCAACGGTGAGTGTTCTCTGAGCAAGTTCTGGAAGGCTTGTAAGAGTTGCAGGACGAGAAAACTTTTTTGTGTAGTACAAGTTTTCATAAACTTCGTCACTTAGAACAATCAAATTGTGCTTGATCGCAAGCTCACCAATACGATGCAATTCCTCATCTGTGAAGATTTTTCCTATAGGGTTATGAGGAGTGTTCAATACTATAATCTTTGTTTTGGAACTGATACTTTTTATTAATCCTTCCCAATCTATAGTCCAATCATCACCAGTTACATTCTTTTCATTGAGCTGTTCTGGGAACTTTAGCTGCACATATTTCACCTTAGCTCCACACATCTCGATGTTAGGAATATACTGATCAAAGAAGGGCTGAAAAACGATAACCTCATCTCCTGGAGTTAAAAATCCGAAAAAGACGGAAAACATACCTTCATTTGCTCCGGTAGTAACCTGTATCTCGGATGGATCAACTGGGCGTCCAAACTCCTCAGAATAATGCTCAGACAAGCTTTTAAGTAAATTAGGATTACCCCTTGCAGGTGCATACTGGTTGAATTGAGCCTTCTCTAAAGCATTCTCAACAGCTCCTCTAGCAAATTTTGGTGGCGCATACGAAAAGAAACCCTGCCCCAAATTGACCACGGGACGTGGACTTTCTGCTGCCGCAGTTGCAGCAGTTTCATTGATCAACGTCCATATATCTTTTTGTCCCTTCGCTTGGTTGAAGTATGGATTGTGCAACGATTCTGGGTTACTCAATGCTTGTGCCATTGTCCTTCTGGTTGTAATAATACTGTTTCTGAAACCCGTCCTAGCCAATCTAGTAACCATCTGATGGAAATTCATTCATATCTGACTCACAGGCCGTATTATATAGGTATTTTCCGCTACAGCTTTGTGGCGCTCTTATCGAAGATCAAATATCACGTGGAAAATCACTAATCTACATACGGAGTTACTAAGAAAATTGAATAATTGCAGACTATCTAAGTAGTAAGAGAACTAAAATGTAAAATCTATCAGTCGGAGCCTTTCAAGCACCAATCTCTCCCTCTTGCGATCTGCGCTTCACATAATCGAGATTCTAACCACCAATTGATGCAGCCGGCTAGCATGACACCAAATGTGTCACTGATACCAACGCAGCCCAAGCTAAACTCACGTTTATCATGAGGAACTTCTTCACTAACAGACATGAAAGTGTTGACATACAGTAGACCTCCAAGTAGACCCTCGTAGAAAATTAGTACAAGTAAGGGCCATACCAGAGGAAATGGCACATCGTACGCAGACTGGTAGAGTGTAATTAGCACATTGACAAACTGCAACACAGCGATAAGATACAAGTTCTTCACACGTATGCCAAATGAAATGGACGATCGAGAAATAAAGACACCTGTTTGGTAAAGAAACCCATATACAACGTAAATGTCACGATAGGAAGAAAAGAGCCAGTCAGGAAGATCCTCTAGAGGGAAAAGTAGAGTGGGAGAGATTCCCTGATTTATCACATATTCTGCGATATAGACTAAGCATAAGGGCACCATATATGGCAAAAACAAAGGCACAATATCAGATATAGTCTTTTTGACATGGGCTAGCACCAGTTCCATAGAAGTCCAGATGACATGATGTTGCGTGTTGGAATAATGCTCAATTGCATGATAGTCCAGGTCTATCAAAGAGCTGGGCTGAGGAAGCAATAAGTAAAACGCGAATAAGAACCCCAGCGGCATAAATGAAAATACCAACAACGCTAACCAGATTGGGACTCCAGCGAGGTTGGTTAATAACAAATATGCGAAACTTCCAAAGAGACCAGCTCCTCCTGTTCCCGACGAAAAGCCAGTGATAGACATTTCACGCTCGTAGTAATGTGTCAATTGCAAAAATGTGACTTCTCCAAGCCCCGATGAGAGGGATGCTAAGCCTATGCCTAAAATCTTGGCCCAGATATGTCCTTGGGGCAGCAAGCTAATCATGAGCATCCCAAAACTAGAAAGAGCTACCAATATCCAAACGCGTACATGGTAGTTGATAAAGCTGATGAAAAAGGGCGCCAGAACCTTGATTCCAAACGAAGGTATGATGTCAGCAAGCAATACAACGGCCTTGGGAGTCGAACTTCCCACAAGATCGACTGCTGCAGAAAGTATCACTACGTACAACACATTGTTGAGCAATCCAAATAGGAAAAAGGAGAGAAATACTCGTTTAGACTGAGCAAAGAGAATCTGCATTCTCCCTTGTGTGTTGTCCTTCAGTCAATATGTCTCCAATCCTATAAGCTTCCAAGCTGCACCGCTAAATTTCACTACGAGGAGAGAAACCGTACTATCTTCCTTATCACAATCTTAGCCAGAAAACTGCCTCTGACACATTCATCAACGTGCTGTTGTATTATGGTATCTTGTCTTATCTGACTTTAGTAACTATACCTATACTATATACAGACAGTCCTTATTCCGGGTAAAGAATTACTACGGAGCTTTTGGGACTTAATTCGCAGGAAAAATGTTATTCCGCTAGCTAAGCATGGTCCAGTAGTGAAAAATGTACCAGACACCATACTCTCAAGTAGGAATAGAAGTATCTTAATGCCAATGAAAGTTCTTTGGTCATAATACATAGTAGCGTTATACGTAGGAAGTCATCTTGAATGGCACATGTAGGGATCAGAAATGGGGTGTTCGTGAGTCATTTGGTGATGAGTTCGTGTTTAGGATAAAAGGCATGGGGAGCTGAAAAATTTCAAGCAGACAAGAATTTAAAAGAACAGTCAAACGTTTTATTACGGTCGAAGCATAAGGTACTTCCAGGATAAGATATCGAAGTGTAAAATCCGAGTAAATATGAGCAAAACACCTATTCCAGAAGAATACGTCGACACAAGAATAGTTGGGTACAATCCATTGATTTCACCTTTGTTGTTGCAGCATGATATTCCAATCTCTAAGGACGCACTTAAAACTGTTGTCAGGGGCAGAGTTGAGTCTGCAAATATCATTTCAGGCAAGGACGACAGATGTTTGGTGATTATTGGACCATGTTCTGTGCATGATCCTAAGGCTGCTTTGGATTACGCCAGCAGGTTGAAAAAGTTGGCTGAAGAACTCGAGGATGATTTAGTCATCGTTATGAGAGCATACTTGGAGAAGCCCAGAACCACTGTTGGATGGAAGGGGTTGATTAACGACCCTAATGTTGACAACACATTTGACATTAACAAGGGTTTGAGAATATCTAGACAGTTGTATGCCGACTTGACTAATGCGGGCTTGCCTATTGGTTCAGAAATGTTAGACACCATTTCTCCCCAATACTTCTCAGACTTCTTGAGTTTTGGTGCAATCGGTGCAAGAACCACCGAATCTCAGTTACATCGTGAGTTGGCATCAGGATTACTGTTCCCCATTGGGTTTAAGAATGGTACTGACGGTAACTTGGGTGTCTCTTTAGATGCTGTGCAAGCTGCATCAAAGGGTCACCATTTTATGGGAGTTACAAGCAATGGTACTGCAGCTATCACAACCACCAAGGGTAATGAGCACTGTTTCATTATTTTGAGAGGTGGTAAGAAAATTACCAACTACGACGAAAAGTCAGTTGCTGATGCCAAGGAAGCTATTAGTAAGAGTACTAATCCTAAAATAAAGCTTATGGTTGACTGTTCTCATGACAACTCCCAAAAGGACTACAGAAACCAACCTAAGGTCTTGGAAGAGGTCGCCAAGCAAATAAGCAATGGCGAGGACGCTATTATTGGAGTTATGGTTGAATCCAACATAAATGAGGGTAAGCAAGGTATGCCACCAGCTGGTCAAGGAAGGGAAGCTTTGAAATACGGTGTCTCGATAACTGATGGATGTGTTAGTTGGGATACCACCGTGTCTATGATGAAGAACTTGAGCGCTGCTGTACAAAAGAGAAGAGAATTAAAAAAGAAAAACTAGAGTCTATATCTTAAGTATGTGTATATAAGTAGCGATGTAATTTAAGTGAAGAGACCTAGTTCTTTACCCATGGTAATTCCAGTAATAACTCTTTAACTTCCGAACTGGTTACATCGTTTCTGGGCGAATTCATGAACTGAAAAAGTCCACTTAACTGAGGATTACTGAGAGCATATCCATGATATCTTCTGAATGGATTGCGACCCTGTCTTTTGTCGTTAAGTGGGGACTTAATCCCATACCAGTCTTTTTCAAAATGAGCCACTGCGTGGTTGTATTCACTCTTATCAATATTATCAAAATATTGAGTTCTCTTCTCACCATTCAACCCGATTGGATTTGGCATATTTCCTATATACTCAACATTCTTACTGAAATGTAAGGCCTGCTTTAAATGACTATTGATGAACCTGTTCCTTTTGAACTCAAAGCCCGCAATGGTAATCTTGGAAGGATATTTTTCATGTAGTTCATAGAACCTACAGATCAGAAATAACACGTTCTCAAACGAATCCCTCGCAAATTCCTCTGTAGTAACTCTTTCAAGGATATCCTTAGTCAAATTGAACTTCAATGCTAGCTGATAGTAACTTAAGGATTCGGATACTGGTCCTGCTTCCTTTTTAGTTTGTCCTCCAGAAATTACAAGAGTTGCGTGTGCGTCTTTTTTAATAAGTTTTAAACATTCTTGAATATGCTCTATGAAGCACAAGTGATCGTTGCCTTGGATCTGAAAACTTGCCAAATGCCATTCTTCAGCTGATTTGCCATTGGAAGAACCACCCTTCCAAATTCCATGGCAAGGTAGAATTATCAAATGTTCAGACATATTTAATTCGAACTAGATTACTGCTGTCAAATATTTCAATATTTAAAGCGCATCGACAAGTACATATTTATGTAAATAATGATAACATCCTATAAGGGCTTTCCAGTGACATAATGCAGCTATTACAACGAAAATATGGAATATTTGGTGTGAGTGACCAATTATGTCGAAAGTTCCAGGAGAAAAAGGATCCTCTTCGTTATGGGTTAGTCTCTCCGGAAACCTTAAAGCATATAGTACAGCGCCAGTAATGTAAAAAATGCCTTCAAATGCTAGCCAACCAGCAGATGATCTTTCTATTGCTTCTCTGAAGCCGTAGATATGGATACCAGAAAATATAGGGAATATGCCTGATAACCCGAATATAATGAACATAGAAGCCCGAAAAGAGCGATACTCAGAGGAAGAAAACTTCGGATTCAAGGTGAATACGGTACATATGGAACCTAAAAGTACGAATAGCACCGAATAAAAGTACTTCCAAAATGTTTCATCGTAAAAGGCGAAAAGAATAATGGATATCAAGGAGCATGTAATCAAAATAACGATACCAAAGTAATCCAATTGGTTGCCAAACTTGCATACCTTATGTGAATGGCATTTGATGCAGTGGAAAGTAGCAGACATGAGTAAACAGCAAGTTGCTGCAAAGCCGAATTGGACGAAATTTAGCTTCTCCCAAACACCTAAGTAATTATCATATATGTGTAGCTGATAATGCACGTAATACAAAATGGTACCCATGATCAACAGAGATGGCAATAAATGTGTATGAATGTTTACCGTCTCATTATGTAGATAAAACAAAGAGTCAATGCACTTTTTAAAAGATGTAGTTTCCTTTACGTAGCCAGATTTAATGAAATGGTTGTCTTGCTGCCAAGCATCCAACTCATGATAGTAGAAAAGCCTTACTTGATTCAAAAAGTCATCTTTCGCTTGCAGATTACTTCGATTTGATTTTCGATTCCTGATAGCCATCAAATATATTTGAGTGCTTTATGATACAGATGTTTGAATATTTATGCGCTCTTTTATTTATGACTTTAGTATATACAAAATGGATGATTTTTGCTATTTTAAAAAAGAGGGAGGAATAGATTCTATTATTTCCTTGTAGACACTTAATTTTTTGCGAATGTCTATTCCTGTACTGGATCTAGAGTTGTGAAGCTTGGAAATCTTTTTATTAAATAGGCTGCCAGTGAAGAAGAGTTTCCACTGTGGGGAAGTAGACATAGATCCACAAGATCTCTGAAAATACCACTTATTAACAGGATTATTATTTCGAGATCTCCAGATAATTTCATCTGGGTGTGATTGTAATATTAACTTGAATATGATATCTGCAAGCCCAGGTAAACCTTGATTTGCAGACGCAATCGCAAACTTGTCCAAATATGCAACTTTATCAGGAGACGAACTTTTGCCTTCCCAAGTAATAATTGAACCTCCATCGTAGTCTCCTACAATAATTATAGTAGCCAACTTTTTATCTATTCGCTTAAAGTAGCTTTCAGTATCCAATTCTTTCTTGAAAGAGTCATTAAGAAGATTCACTAACTTATCTTTATCCAATATATTTTTCTCAAAAAGAGAGCCTAGCGTGAATGTCTCATCAAAGTTGGAGGAGTCATAGACTTTAACATCAATTCCTTTCTTTATTATTGAAGTTGAAACTTCGGGAGTGGTGTTATGAGACAGTGGAAGGGAAAACGATATTATTGGCCTGTCAGTCAACACGTTATAAATTATCGGATTCAATGCATCGCTGTTTATTGACATTACTTCTGGAGTAGATATTATCCCAGTAGCTTCATCATTTCCCACCTTCTCAAATATATTTGTAAGTATTTCATTCATAGTCTCAAAATTACCAGAATGTATGGTATAATCTCTCGATGATAAAAAACCTTTTTGCAACTCCAAGCGAATATCTGAATATTCCTGTGACAAGTTAATGAAAACATGACTAGAATTATTTCTTTCCAAGGATGGAATTCCGCCCTTGGGGTCAATCAACACAACTTTTTCAATTGTTAATAGATCAGTAGTGCCTAATAGAGCATTACAGAAACTCTTCAACATCTCATTAGACTTTGCAAAAATCTGGTGTCCTGTCACAGTATCATATGCTATAGGTTGGATTACAGGAATTCTATTTTGATAGAGCGGTATTAAAACTTGCTCTATTTGGTCAATTGAGTATCTGCTGGATGAAAGGTCCTTAGTGAATATGAGCCTGGAGACGGTTGTATCCAATCCCTTTGGATACAGAAGCTTCTCGAAATGGCTAATCATCTTATTAGTTTGGTCCATAATGTAATATTCATTGTGTCTAAACGAGTTTGAGCTTAAGCTGTCAAAATCGAGAAGAACAACACAGGACAAGCCCAACATTTTTAAGCGTTTAATAGTCTCGACTATACCTTTCCACAAGTTCCTTTGAATTGAAGATGGCTTGATCTTTAAAACGCCTATACGTAAGGGAATTTTTTGAATTTTTCTGTCGTCATCATATATATTAATGAAGGGATTTTGCTTAGCTAAAAACCTGTCGATTATGATATCACTCTGACCATTCCTAGTATTTATATCAACTGTTTTGAATGCGGCATTACTCGAATCATTGAACTGATTCTGGTATTTGTTTATATAGTTTTTAGCCTCTCTCTTGGTAGTCGTAGATTTTAAAATGGATAAAATTAGGTTTCGCTTTTCATTTGTTGATGAGATATGCTCTTTGAAATTAGATACCAAGTTTCTATTAAGGTTCTTCAATTTTGCCATATCCTTGAAGTAACTTGGAGCTATCAAACGAATTCACCTGAATATTAATAGATGCTTCGCGCACGACCAACTTAAAATTACTCACCCTCTGATAATTCCCCATCCACAAATTCATTATCATTGGCTCCTGTTTCAGCATTATTTCTACTAACTGAGTCATGAAGATTCATAAGTTTATCCATAACATGGAGTATATATGGCCTGAGTTCATTTATTTCCACAAATGAGAGTCCGTCTAGTTGTATGTTTGATTCGTTTAGTTCCTTCAAACCTTTGCGAGATTTGACCAACCTAATTTCACGTAGATCTTGTATAATAGACTTCAACTTATTAGAAGGGTCTGCTAAATCGTCAGACGCCTTCGATAAAAGTATTTTAGACATTTCCAACCAATGCCACGGTAGAGTGCTAAATTTATTAGGTAATTTCATTTCTTCTTCGTATTTCATCTTTAAGTAGTCCAAGTTGAGCCAGCTAGGTGGAATAATATTACATTTGTCTTGCGACTTCAATATGAGGGCAACCCACAAGGGAACACGCTCCCGTCGCATACCACGAAGTGTAGGTATCCTTTCCTATATTATGATTAGTATCCAATTCTACATAAATTCTTGTGATACATTAGACATACTCCTATGAGTTCTATTTTCTTCATAGAATATCGAGGCAAAATTGTGAGGTATTCATTCTCTGCCAAGAAAGATATTTCAGCAGGAGAAAGATTATAAGTTAAGCTCTCGGGTAATGCCATTATTCTAAGTAAAATACTAGTTCTCCAGACATAATATTTTCAAGACTATATACTTTAAATGCAAAATAAAACGCGTTATACAAAAAAATGATTTTGTGTAACTCATTGGATGCTAAATTAGACTTGAAAGCCATGAAAATGCATCAACAAATGGCAGGTTACTGATCACATATTCATCGTCAGGGTTATTCCATTGACTACTGCTATGTGACATTAAAGTACCAAAGCAATTAAGTAGATTTTTTACCAAATCGTTATTTCTTGTTTTCAAAATTTCTTCTTCTTCCGATCGAGCAAGTGACACAATACTTTGATTAGACACCTTTGGCTTTTGGTCGTGACTTGATACGTCCTCCTTTCCTTCAAAAGTACTCAACTTTTGATACTCAAGATTTCGATTGACGAGAAATGGAGTTATAATAATCTCTCGATACATCGATAAGAAAATATTTTCAATGTCTATCTCCAAAAATTCCGAGGGTACTGTCTTGAATCGCTGTAACGAAAACTCACGGATCTCTAATTGAAGTGGTTGAAATATAGCTTTGACAACGAACCTAATTTTTTCGTTAAAATATAACCATTGTTCCTTAATGATTCTCCACTCCTTCGCTAATTCTTCTACTAAGTGGTAGTGGTAATTATCTTGAGCCTTCAGCTTAGTTCTTGAAGAACCTTCATATGCAAAGAATTCTTTCTGAAAATGTTGTAAACACTTTTCAAAAAACGCTGTTAAATCTTGCGAAATTTCTCTTACTTTAAAATCATCATATATATCGCTATTCTCATGCAAAGATAAAGTGCTGGTTGACCCAGAGTAGTTGAATCCAAGTTTGTTAGAATTACTTCTGGATCTGAATCGTTTTTCATTAGTATCAGGTGATGGAGAAACCGACAAGGTATTTACATAGTTCTCTTTGACAAACGATGCTATGTCTTCTACCGATATTATCAGATAAGGATGCAATTGTCCATTACTGAATCTGTGTTGTTGGGATGGACTAAAAAAGGGTTTTGTTATGGCCAATAGTTGTTCGAAAAAGACTTTGTTTTCCTTGCCAAAGTCCAAGGTCAGTCTATTCGACGATTCATTTGGACTTGGAGCGGAGTTACTAATCCCTAGACCCACTTCAGTTGTGTGGTGTTTACTCCTCTTATGTTGAATGTATTGATCTGTAGGAATCATCAACTTTTTAGGTAAGTCATGCAATGTTGTGTGATCGGTAGGGTTCTCAAAACTTTCAAATATGTAGTTGGGGTCCGTGAATTTATAAATAGATGCATATTTGCTGTCAGTAATATAAGAATTTGAACTATTAGAGGATAATGTGTTAGCCGTACGAGAAGAATTATTAATGTTCAATTGTTTATCATCTTTTGTACCATTCTGAACATCTTTATTAGGTTGCAAACCGATATAACTTCTGTTGAACAAATTTTGAATGGTAGATACAGGTGACGATACGGATCTGCTTGTCGTATTATTCAGATCATCCAGCAGAGAGGCACTTCGTATTCTTTTTGGAAACCTTAGGCCATGATGACCGGATGTTTGAATCTTAAGTTCTGGCTTGCTAGATGGGATTTTACCTGTCATTTTAAGCTTGTTCTTGGAAAAGTTTAATAACTTCGAGCCAGCAGATTTTTTGGCCTCTGGAACAGAGATGCTATCATCATACCTAGATATTTCATCATACTCATCGTCTGTGTGAGTTTCCTGTTGTGATTGTGGGGCCGGAGGGCTCAAATTTGATGATGATTTCGTGCGAGTAAATAACCTGGTTAATGGATTTGTTTTGATAGTTGAATTTGTTGTCACTGACGACAAAGATGAATTCGAGTTCGTTTTCTTCAAGTTATTGAACCCCACGCTTGAAACTTGCGATTGCCCATGTATTGATGGATTATGTATGGTAGAGGACGAAGAGCTATTGCCATGAATGTAGAACGAGGATCTGTCTCCTTCCATCTCGTCGTGAATCTCTTCCCGTTAATCTCTACTTCAATTTCTATATATATGAACTTTATCGAATCAGATATTTACAACCAAATTCTGGCCCTTGAGATCGTATTCGAGTCTCTTTTATATTCCTCTTCCATACAAAATGGAAATTGATGGTATATGATATTTATCATGCTCGCTAATCTTTAAGGCATATCAACTCCTGTACAAAGCCATATGTCAAGATACCTTTTTTTTAGCTTGATTGTTTCTAATGAAGAACTCATATATCTACACATCAGAGTATTTGGTCCCAGGAGACCCTTGTAATTGCCTCAGTGCAAAAATCATGTTTTCAAGACCCATACAGTTTTCTGTTTGAGAAATGAAGCTAAATGTGCATAGAAAAGTGTTATATAATTTACAATAGAGATAAAATGGGTTCAAATGTGAATGACTAGATTTGAAGCGGCTTAAATGTTAAGTACTTCTGTAATTCAAAGTGCAGAGGTGAGTATGCAGTGTTTCAAAGGAGATCTCCATGGAATATAATCATCATTTAAAGTATATGAGATATGTACAAACTAGTCAAGCTGCACCGCATATCGAACATTCTCCATTGTACTTGTTACAGCCCTCGTCAGCGCCTATAGGCTAGGATATCTATGAATGTGAGAGAAACTGGGGAGCCTGCCAAAACATAGATTCCGAGCCAAGTTTTGAAATTTCCCGATTAGGATGAAGTATAAATATAAATACTAATCCTCTTTCGTAAACAAAAAGTACTAGCAGTTGGAGTTTAAGAAATGTTATAGAAGCCCTACGTTTCTTCTCATCCTCGTAGACACTGTTTACTGCCACTATCTATCGTATTGAGAATAATGTCAGGACCTTTTGACGAGGATGATCCCTTCAGAGATCCACAAATTCCTGGGTTACCTCAGGCCGCTTTTACAAGCAACAGGAGCTCACCGAGAAGATTTAACAATACCCATGACCAGAAAATTGCTTCTGGAGAAGACGATGATGACGATGAGTTCCTTGCCTTTCCAAGTTCTACTCAGCATCTGCCTTATAGGCAATCACCAAATATATTTGCTCGAAGCACGGCGAGTGCAAACTTGAATAAACGCATGTTTGAAAAAACTCCCGACCTTGCGTATGGAGGAAATACCCCCCGCTCCCAGTACACGTCGAGAGAATCACCTAAGCGTCAGAGACAGACGGGGATATTGATCTCAGATGATGATGACTCGGACCATGAGATTGGTTTCGATGGGTCACCAAGTAAATCTCTCATGGGAAAGTCAGTTCACAGTTCTCAGAGGAGCGAAAGATTCTTAGAACCTCCACAGCCAATATTTTCACCAGAAACATTCGCTGAAGCTAATACCCAAGATTTAGGAAAGAATGATAATGACGATCAGGAAACAGTTATTGATGATAATTCTGAGAAAGAATATGATTACGACTATGATACCTACCAGAAAGTACATGATATGGAGTCTAAATCATTGTACTCTGATTCAACTGCTTATACCGGAGCATCTTACTCTACTGGAAATAACCATAGAGGAAATGATGGAAGTGAATATTTTGGTAATTCAATTGACGGTAATGTTATGCAAAACATAGAGAACGGATATGTTCCTAAAGGAGAGAAAACGTCAACTAAGCGAAAAGTTAGAGTTATTGGAGGAAAAGCAGGTAACTTGGTGCTTGAGAACCCTATTCCTGAAGATTTAAAGAAAGTGCTTACAAGAACTGAATCCCCCTTCGGAGAATTCACTCATATGACATATACCGCTTGTACTTCTGAACCAGATACTTTCATAGAAGATGGTTTCACTTTAAGAGCTGCAAAGTACGGTAGAGATACAGAGATTGTGATCTGTATTACTATGTATAATGAAGACGAATTTGCGTTCTGTAGAACCATGCATGGTGTTATGAAAAATATTGCTCATTTATGCTCAAGACATAAATCTTCAATTTGGGGAAGAGATTCATGGAAGAAGGTCCAGGTTGTCATAGTTGCTGATGGTCGTAATAAAGTTAACGAAAATGTCTTACAGTTATTAACTGCTACTGGTTGTTATCAGGACAATTTGGCCCGTCCATATGTTAACAACAAACGAGTAACTGCACATTTATTTGAGTACACCACTCAGATATCTATTGATGAAAATTTGAAATTCAAAGGAGATGAAAAGAACTTAGCACCTGTTCAAGTCTTATTCTGCTTAAAAGAACGAAACCAGAAAAAAATCAACTCTCATAGATGGTTATTCAACGCATTTTGTCCGGCTTTAGACCCAAATATCATTGTACTTCTCGATGTTGGAACGAAGCCCGATGTTAGAGCAGTGTACAACTTATGGAAAGCATTTGATAGGGATTCAAATGTTGCAGGTGCTGCTGGTGAAATTCAGGCCATGAAGGGAAAAGGCTGGATGAATTTAACAAATCCATTAGTTGCTTCCCAAAATTTCGAATATAAGATGTCAAACATATTGGATAAACCTCTAGAATCATTATTTGGTTATATTTCTGTCTTGCCTGGTGCCTTATCAGCCTATCGCTATATTGCATTGAAAAATCATGATGATGGTACTGGTCCGTTAGCTGCCTACTTCAAAGGAGAAGATTTGTTTAACCAGGATGTCGAAAAGAAAAAAAGTAACAAAACTAGCTTCTTCGACGCAAATATGTATTTAGCTGAGGATCGTATCTTGTGTTGGGAGTTGGTATCGAAGAGGGGAGAGAATTGGGTATTAAAATTTGTCAAACTGGCCACTGGAGAAACCGATGTACCAGAGTCAATTGCCGAGTTTTTATCTCAAAGAAGACGTTGGATTAATGGTGCATTCTTTGCTGCATTATATTCTTTGAGGAAGTCAACTAGTATTTGGAGTACTGATCACAGCATTATAAGGAAATTCTTTTTTACAATCGAATTTTTCTATCAGTTCTTCAATGTATTATTTTCATTTTTTTCGTTAAGTAACTTTTATCTAACCTTTTACTTTTTAACAGGTTCATTGGTTCATAATAAGAAAGTTGGTGGTGGAGGTTTTTGGATCTTTACGATTTTCAACTACCTATGTATCTGTTGCCTAACATCTTTGTTCATTGTTTCAATTGGAAACAAACCACAAGCATCTAGAGTTATATTCAAGTCCCTCATAATTCTTTTGACTGTCTGTGCATTCTATGCCCTTGTGGTTGGATTATATTTCGTTTTTGATACCATTCACAGTTATGGAATGGGGGATTCTTCCACTTATGTCTTCGTGAGTATTGTTGTATCCTTGTTATCCACATATGGCTTGTATGCGCTAATGTCGTTCTTATACTTGGACCCATGGCATATATTCACAAGCTCTATGCAATACTTTTTGATGATTCCATCATACACTTGTACCTTGCAAATTTTCGCTTTTTGTAACACGCATGATGTTTCCTGGGGTACCAAGGGTGATCATTATTCTCAGGAAGACAAAACAAATCAATATATCATCGAGAAAAATGATAAAGGTGAGTTTGAAGCAGTTGTTGTTGATGTTAACATAGATGAAGTTTATCTTGATACGTTATACAACATCAGAGCAAGAAGAGCGAACCGAAAAGTACTACAATCACGCCCACCAGTATCGCCATTAGAGGGTGAAGATTACGCGAAGGATGTTAGAACCCGTGTTGTTTTAATTTGGCTTTTGGCAAATTTGATTTTCATAATGACAATGCTTCAGGTATATTCGCCTGGTGAAACAGCTAAAAATATTTATTTGGCTGTTATTCTATGGATTGTTGCAATGATGGCTGTATTCAGAGCCATTGGTTCTATTGGCTACTTGATGCAGCAGTATGCTAGATTTTTTGTAGAGACAAAAAGTAAATGGAGATACAGAAAAGATGGCTACGCAGTCCCCAAAACTCATACCCTAAATTAGACTTAATAATACTTCAAATAATTTTTAGAAGGAATTGGTTCCTTATATAATAAAATGATTACCCATTGAAAAGAATTTGTTGTTTATATTCATGTGCAATCTTGTAGGCTATTCGG
Organism: Millerozyma pseudofarinosa; assembly: GCA_030556505.1. Classification (NCBI taxonomy): domain Eukaryota; kingdom Fungi; phylum Ascomycota; class Pichiomycetes; order Serinales; family Debaryomycetaceae; genus Millerozyma; species Millerozyma pseudofarinosa. Next base: position 258,169 of record JAKTUD010000001.1, on the reverse strand, counting down.
TAATTTGCTGGTCGAGATGAGACCCTCGAAAATTGATCTTAAATGAAAAATAGCTTCAAAAAACAAAGGGCAATAGAAAAATATTTTGTAGTCTATTGGAACTTATTTTGGAAGCAGACAAAATATGGTAGCTTTGCAAAGGAAAAGAAAAGGCTCTCCTCAAACTGATGAGAATGGGTCGAGCCATAAGAAATTAAGGGGGGCAACTTCTTCGTTTGTTTTGCACTCTTATTCTAAATTGCCTGACATAAACAAAATTCCCAAGGCCAAAGACCAAGAACTCGACATTTTTGTTTGGGGTACTGGTTCAATGTGTGAACTTGGGTTGGGACCCTCTGCTAAGACCAAAGAGGTAAAGAGGCCTCGACTCAACCCATATTTGACAAGCGAACATCTCGATGGTTCAAAGATAGTCGATTTTGTAGCGGGAGGAATGCATACTTTGGCCTTGGATTCCAAGAATAGGTTATGGTCTTGGGGAGGCAATGATAGTGGTGTGTTAGGTAGAGACACTTCCAAAGCGAAAGAGGTATTTAAAGATATGGATGAAGATGATGAGGACGATGAAGATGGAGACTTGAATGAAGCGGAGTCTACACCTGGTTTAGTTGAAAACTTACCTAAGAATTCCAAGGCAAAAATAGTTCAGCTTGCTGCCACTGATAACTTGAGTGCCGTATTGTATGATAATGGTGACGTTTATGCTTGGGGTTGTTTCCGCTGTAATGAAGGTTTGTTGGGATTTTTGAGAGATGAGATTAAGTTACAGAAGTGTCCTAAAAAAATCGATCAGCTAAAAAACATTGTCCAGTTATCTGGAGGCAAAGATCATCTTTTGGCTTTAGATACTAAAGGTATTGTATATGCTTGGGGTAATGGTCAACAGTTCCAGCTAGGCCGTCGTATCTTAGAAAGACATCGTTATCGTGCTCTTGAACCTCAACAGTTTGGATTATATAACATAAAATACATCGCTAGTGGCGACTTCCATTGTTTTGCAATTGATCATGAAGATCAGGTATACGCATGGGGGCTTAACCAGTTCGGACAATGTGCTCTCACAAACTCACAAGGAGAGTTGGAGGATGGTTCCTTGATTACAAAACCAACCCTAATTGAAGAATTGAGTAATAAAGAAATCATTCAAATTAGCGCTGGTGAACATCACTCAATGTCATTGACTGCTTCAGGGGAAGTATTTTCATGGGGTCGTTATGATATGAAAGAGCTTGGTATTCCTAAAGAAGAATTACCTGATTATGCCTTTAAAGATGCTCATGGGATAATCAGATCTGTACCTAGACCAACAAAAGTTCGTCTTGGAGCTCACTCCTCGGTAAAATCAAAAGCAATCGCTTGCGGCTCTCATCATTCCTTTGCTGTAACTGAAGATGGCTTCGTATATGCTTGGGGGTTCGGAGATACATATGCTCCGGGACTTGGACCATTGGATGGTGATGTTGAAAAGCCAACTAGAATTGTCAATACTGCAACAAAGCATCATGATATTCACTTAATTGGTGCCGGAGGACAGTTCTCAATCAGTGGAGGAATTAAAATTGAAGACGAAGATAAGGCAGAAAACAGATTAGAAACTTATGAAAAGTTGGATGAAAATTGATTTTAGTTAAGAAAAAATTGTAAATTACCTTTTTAGAAATTCATTTTTAGGTTGTATAGGTCTAGATATATTTATACTAAATCCATCCTCAGGGAACATTCTTTCTTTTTTGCTTTACAAGTTCCAAAAAAAAGCGACTCCGTGGCCAAGCTGGTTAAGGCGTGCGACTGTTAATCGCAAGAGCGTGAGTTCGATCCTCACCGGGGTCGGTTTATTTTTTTTTAGTTTTGAGAAAGTAGAATTTCATAAATCTCTTAATTTTATTAGCTTTTTTATCTTAACTTATTCATAATTTTTTAGAAATGTATAGTACAATGGGCGTACAATCCCAAGCGCCCTATTTGGATAACGCTGCTGATGGAAATTTAGTAGCTAAGAACAAAGCCTTGAATGATGAACAAATTTATCAATGGATATCGGAGTTGGTGACTGGAACAAATAGAGAAAGAGCCTTGTTGGAATTGGGAAAGAAACGGGAACAATACGATGATTTAGCCTTAGTTTTATGGAATTCATTTGGTGTCATGACTGTGCTTCTTGAAGAAATTGTTTCTGTTTATCCATTTTTGAATCCCCCCATCTTAACTGCTTCAGTTTCAAACCGAGTTTGTAACGCGTTGGCTTTACTTCAATGTGTTGCTTCGAATCATCAAACTAGAGCTTTATTTCTCAAGGCAAATTTACCACTATATCTTTATCCATTCTTGTCGACTGATGCAAGGCAGAGATCGTTTGAATATTTAAGATTGACAAGCTTAGGTGTTATAGGTGCACTTGTCAAGAATGATACACCCGAAGTTATTAACTTTTTGCTCACCACAGAGATTGTCCCATTATGTTTAAATATCATGGAAATTTCATCTGAATTATCTAAGACGGTAGCAATATTCATTTTGCAAAAAATTCTTCTTGATGATCAAGGTTTGGCTTACATATGTACTACCTATGAAAGATTCCATACAGTTGCATCTGTTTTAGCAAAAATGATTGAACAGTTGAGTGCGTCAAATTCTCTGCTTCCCTCCAATAGCTCTGGAAGGTTGTTGAAACATGTCGTAAGATGTTATATGAGGCTATCGGATAACTTGGAAGCTCGCAGAGCGTTGGCCAATATATTACCCGAGCCATTACGCGATGGCACATTCTCTATAATTTTACAAGATGATATAGCAACTAAGAGATGTTTGGCTCAGTTGTTATCTAACATTAATGATCAACAATAACGAATAATAGATACCATTTTCGAACGCTTAAGTGCTATACAAAAAACGCTGGGGGGCTTTCTTACATGCGCAAGAGGCAAATCATCTTTACAGCTTAAATTTTTGATAGATTAAATGAAAACTTCTTATAGATTAAGTAACTCTATTTGAACTGCCTGTACGATTTCTAAAATCATTCGTGATCAGCAATGTTATTTCTATGTGAGTAATGCTTTTAAAAAGCATCCATCATTATAGAGTCATCCTTTTTCGTGGATAATACCCTGGCATTTCCAGCTAACAATTCTCTTCTTATTTCAGGCCCTATACCATGATGAAATCTCTGTCGAACCGTTTCTAAGAGAAAATCTCTCTGATCATCTGTGATATCGTTTTTGTATCTTTGGGCAAATGATAAAAACGCTTTATGCCATACTACTGGAAGTGGTGGTAATTCTTCTACTTTATCATCTTCCATATTATCCTGCGATTGTGCCGCTCGCCTGAATCTCATGAAGTAAAATACTAATTCATCCAATGTTTGATAAGGTAATGCATACTTTTTCTCGATTAAAACTCTTATAAAGGCTGTAGTCGATGGTTTGAATTCTCTCTGAAGTAACTGTGTTAGGGCCACTGATGAATGTAATACGGGAACAGAAACTTTGGCTAAAACAGAAGCAGCAATTGTAGCTTCTCTCACAGAACAATGAGAATCGACCAAAGGGAATAAAAATCCCTTAAAGAAAGCTCCAGGCTTATACAAAGATTTTTTCAATGCACGATAAAGATGATAGTTCAATGAGTGGTCTTCAGATTCCTCAATCGAAGTACGAAATCTCTCTAAAAGAACAGACTCAACAAACTTTTGAGCTTCATTCGCAGGTAGGTTTGACACAAATAACTTTGTAGCTTCATATACTGCATGAGGAGTCCAAGCTTCAGGGTTAGTTACATAAAGTACATCTTCCCAGTTACGTAATGTAGGAAGAACTTTGAAAAGTTTTGGAAGTTTACCATGAGTGTAGGTAGTCAAAATTTGCCCAATCTTTTGATATGCAGCTATGACTTTAGGTGGTAACATTACACCATCCTCCGCACTTTCGGTAGGGACTTCCTCAACCTGTCTTTCCTGAAGTTTTGCCATAATCTTATCAGCCAAATTTATAGCATTACCATCGCTTTCTTCACGCGCACCTAAATACTTTTCAAATAGAGCTGCGTCTTTCTCGTCGACCTCTATTTCTTCTTCGAATGCTTCCTCATCTCCAAATGTAGAAAAATCTTCCTCGAGGTCTTCTTCAGCATCAACTTCTTCTTCTTCTTCTTCTTCACTTTCATCTTTTTTGATCTTTTCTAAAAATCCCGGGCTTTTGGCCTCTGGGCTTATTTCTCCTTCTAACTCTTCCTGTTGTTCTTTTGCCAATTCTAAAATCTTACGAGAAGTTTGAGCATCTAAGTAATCATTGTCATTATCGTTTTCAAGATTCTCTGATTTCGATTTCACTTTACTTCTGAGATTTCCTCCTTGTGATTCAATATCTCGGAAAAGAGGATTGTGGCGTCTCTTCGACTTTACTTCGGATACAGTAAGTTTTCCCATTATGTTTATTGAAAGGAAAAATGATTAAATTATTATATACATTTATGCTAGAGATGAGTATAATTTTTTTTATTTCATATGCAGGTCTGGATCTGACTTATTTTTCTCCTAGCAGCTATACTCAATCTTTACAAAAAGAGAGGAATGAATCAACTCTTCCCCAAGCATGTCATAGATTGGTAAATACCTATAGCCTTTCTTCAAATCAGTTAACTTTAATACCAAAAGCCCCAAAGGGATTGTCAGTTCACTTTCGTCAGATGAATTAGAATATATTGTAAATCTTAAAAAGAGTAAGTCGAAATTCAGGACTACTTCTCCACAGAATGTTTCATTCCATATTGGGTTGAATCCATTAAAAGGGATAGTTGTAGTCTTGTAAAATAATGAATTTGTGTTCCGAGTCACATCTTTAGTCCCTATGAAATCGACTGTAATAAATGGACTCACGACTGCCTGAGAATTCTTCATTTTTGGGAGCTGGTGAGCACTAATGACAGTAATCTCAAACTTAATAGTATTATATGTAACCACATTTTGTCTTAAATTTTGCTTAGAAATAGGATTTCGGAGTTCATTGGGCTTGAGAACATAGCCTTTCTTCTCGGATCCCAAAAACAAAGCTTCATTTACCTGTTGGCCAGAATCATATGTTTGCCAGTTAGTAGCAACCATTTGAACACCCTGAGTCCAGTAATCCACTGGGCAAAAGTTTGACGACTTGACTCTCATTTTAGAAGGGTATACCCTCATGAAATATTTCCTATTATGTTTATTTATAGCAATCTCCTTTTCTTTATCTTTAAGCAAAGAATTAATCGATTTTTCGCTTAAGGAAAAGCAATGATTAAACGTTTTTGACTCAGGAAGAGAAAAATTTCTAAATTTTATGCCTTGTAGATAAACCCCTAAGTCGCTTAGTTGGTCCATGATTTTCTTGTTTGTGGTTCTTCTTCGTATATTGAACGATCTTATTTTCCCGATACTATTGTCCTCGCTAAACGAGGTTGTTGCACTAGTTGTACTTGTGCTAGATGACACATAACTACCATTTTCCCTTATCAACTGGGTATTGAGAGAGCTAGTTTTTTTGACCTTCAATAAAATTTTGTACTTGAGATCTTCAGGTGAAGGTAACGTAGATCCACCTGAGATTGGTTGAGTTATCATTGAATTTCCCAAAACATCCTTAAATACTCTTATCACTTTGATCTGGTTTTCAGCGGAACAATGAATCTCAAGACTGAGAATCAAAGGCAACGGAGAAGCAATGAATGCATATTTTTTTATCGTTTTCAAAACGTTTCGTAAAGAAATTGAGGTAGTGAATGTGTGTCCATGGTTCACTACAGGTTCATTTTCGCTTCCAAAATTGTTATCATCATTCAATCCGTCCCATATATCGACTTCAACGCATCTGCAACCGCGCTGTAATGCTCTAATATAGCCCTCTATCGAAGATGCACCAATCACTTGTCTTCCTGTCAAATAGGTATTGTGGGAAGATGAAATAAAATACTCATTCAAAGGATACTTGTAATACTCCGACCGATCGATCTCTATCCACGGATTTGAATACTTCGAAAGCAAAAAATTATTCAAGCTTTCTGGAATCCAGTAATCCTTACCATCAACACTAAACATCCGAAAAATTCTTTGAACAGAACCTTCACTATAACTTTCTTTCTGAATATTCACAATGAATCTTCTTACATCATCAAAACACATTATTTTCTTGTCTCCTTGAATTGATATCCAGATGTCACTCATGTCTTTCCTTTCCTTTAAAATTGTGACAAACAATCGGAACTGGTCAAAGTTCAAACCGTCATGAGGATTCTCTTGTCCATAGTCCAGAATTGAGTCAAAAATTTGCCTCAAGTACGAAGGATTAATGTTAATGTTGAGTCGCCTAGAGTACTTCAAAATATCATCGAAATTGAGATATTGTCTTAAATTTTTTTCATTTTCTCTCAAAGTCTTTCCTACGATTAAGTTTCTTTGTATATCATCCGTATCATGTAAGTCTATACTGAAATTTTTCGCAAGATCATCTCGAAGCTTTTTCAAATTTTGAAGGGCAGTCAATATTTTATTCAAATCATGTTCTGTATCAGTTATTATATGTATTGTTTTTAATTTTTGCTTCTTCTTTGAATAAAAGACAAAAGTAACCCACTTATCTTCAAGCTTATCTGAAACATGTAATTCTTCACGATAATTTTTAGCTTCTTCCTTGAAAAAAAATGCTTTGATATCTTCAACAGAAAATTCGTACGACTTTCCCTTGAAGCTGTTAGGATTAGAATGAAAAATTTTATGCATTCCATTCTGTGGAATTGATGCTACTGTATTTGAGAATACCTTCAAACTAAGCACAAAGTAAGTAGGATCTATTTTAAAAAGTGTCCTTTTCTTTGACTTATGCGAAACCTTCAACACCGATAACCCACTCTTAACGAAAATTGTCGGTATCTTAATAGGTTCTGGATTAATTGATAGCTTCTCTTCGTACTCATAGTTGCTTTCTACCACATCCAGATTTAATCTTTCTCTCTCATTCATGTCTATTCTTTTAGGAGAAAGAGAAAATGATCTTCGTATGGAAGACCCAACTTTGGCTATCGTAGACATTGATGTGTGCGTGTTTATCAGAGTCTCAGCCTGAGCTTTTGGTGCTTGTTTTACTCCACTTGGTAGAGGCTTTGTGCTATAATCTTGTAATGACCTATTTTGACTTCCCGTAATAATTTCTCTTCCCTTTGTGCTTTCATATTTATTCTCATCGCTATAAGAGTCAAAGTCCATATAATCACAATCCGTATGAGATAAAGTTTCTTCCGTTCCATTACCTCTTAAGTTCATCCTTAGGTTTAAAGCTGAACATATTAAGCCAGTCTTACAGAGTAAATACAATGAACAGTAATATTACGTGTGTGCGCAAAGATTCTATATATTACAGAATTTAAACTTTGATCTCAGCTTCTAATCTCACATCCATACCTGCATTTTGTTGCAAGAAAGTTTTCACATCATTAACAGTGTATTCTTCTCTATGAAAAAGACCAGCACCTAGCGCAGCATCGATTCCACATTCAAGTTCGAACACTTCTTGGAAATGCTTGGGGTGACCAGCTCCAGAACTTGCAATAACAGGAATTGAGACTTTTTCTTTCACCTGACGTAACAACTCGATGTTATAACCCTTATTGGATCCATCATGATCAATGGAATTAAGTAAAATTTCACCGGCGCCTAACTTTTCGCAGGCGACACAAAGCTCCACTGCTCCTAAGTCATGAATTTTTCTTCCTCCTTGTGAAGTTACTTGGTAATAACAATATTGCTCTCCATTAGGACCAAAAGACTTTGCATCTTGAATCTGAGTCGTCTTCATTTTTGTCTCAGCCGGAGACTTCAAATATTTTCGCTTAGGATCTACCGAAATGACAACAGCTTGGTTTCCAAAAGTCGAAGAAATCATTTCTATAGAAGAACTTCCAGACTTTTTACCTCCATTTGAATAGAACAGTTCTGCTATATTAACTGCATCAGAACCAATACTAACTTTATCTGCCCCTGACCTGAAATAAAGCTCTGCAACCTTAACTGCAGGCACGAGACTATTGGTTTCTGGGTCTATCATGTCCTTTATTCCTCCCCCAACAGTCAAAGGAACAAATATGGTTTCGGCTGCTTTCCTTAAAACTTGTAGCATAGGCAAGTCTTTCAAAGGTGAATTACGAAAAGATGTAATGTTTAAGAAGGTGATCTCGTCTGCACCTTGTTCGTAATATCTATTTGCCAATTGAACCGGCTTTCCTAGATTTCTAACACTATTATTTGACTCACTTCCATTTGATTCTCTGACATTATATTGGTCACCTTTAGTAACTACTAAGTCACCTTCATCATTAGTCCTAACATCAAGACATGCAATAACTCTTTTTGTTAACCCACTGAAGTTATCCTTTTTTAATGGTGATGGTTTGATGCTAATCTGTCCGTATTTTTGCCCTTCCAAAAAGCTTTTTATAACAGTAAGCCCAGCTAATCCAGATTTTTCTGGATGAAACTGGGTTGCAAATAGATTTCCATAAGAAATTGCTGCCAAAAATCTCTCAGAGCCATATCTAGTGAACGCAAAGTCCCACCCTTCCTCAGAGTATCTTTTAATGACATCATTCCTTTCTGAATCAATTATAGCTGCATAAGAATGAACGAAGTAATATTTGCTCTCGCTATTGATTCCAAATAAGCTCAGATCGGGTTCAAGCTCTTTGCCTCTAGAAGTAATGTGCTCTATGCTATTCCATCCTATATGAGGAACAGATTTTTTTAGGTTTTTACTTGTAAAGGCTGGATCATACGAGTTAAATTTACTCAATTCAAAATTTAAAAGCCCGAGACCTCGAAAAGTGGTGTCTGGACTTTCTTCACTTGCTTCAAAGAAGGCCTGTAATCCCACGCATATTCCCATCAAAGCTCTATCGCTCTTTATGTAGCGTTTTATTGGTTCTATTAAATTTCTCTTATGAAGTTGAGTGATTAAATGACCAAAATTGCCAACACCTGGAAATATTAGTTTCTTTATGTCATTTTCAACCTCTTCAAATTCTTTTGAATTATGAATATAACAGACTTCGTAATCCCCTAAATGCTTGATCGCATTTTCTAATGACTGTAGATTTCCACTTTCGACGTCAATCACATAAATCGTGTGCTTCATTTTATCAAGTCTGAAGCTATTTCGAATACTTTACCTCTAGTAAGAGCCAGTTCTTTTCTGAACTCTTTTTTATTTTTTTTTTTTTTGAGAAACTCACTCTACTACATGACTCACTTTTGATTACACATTTAAATATTAACATTATATACGCTATGACTTTTGAGCCTTGATAAAAATGAGGTAAAATAACTCGCTATCTTCGTTATTTGTAGCCTTCTTTCGTACATTCTCAGAATATTTTGCGTAGTAGTCATTGAGGCTGTCAAAAGCTGAATAAACTAATGCATTGTAATTTTCATATAGGTAATAGAAGACGTCATTCTTGCTACTCAATACGCTGATACTTAACTTAACATTTTGAGGCCCAAAAATATGATTAAGTTTCTTTATAACTGTCCTGGTGAAAGAAGGAATTAAATTATAGTTTCTAAACTGGTCCAGATCAATAACAATATCAGGAATTGCAGAAATACCTTTCTCGGGTCCTTCCTTTGAAATATTACTTCCAGTTTGCAAGAAAGGTATTTCTAGAACACCTCCAGTCTTCAAAACACGATAAAACTCTTTAAGAATTGTACTGTAGTTTTTTCTTGTCAATTGCAAAAACAAATCACGAGATTGAATTAAATGAAAAGTTTCATTTTTTAGAGTGGCCAAAGATTCAGAATAATATTGAAAGTTTATAGGTTTATTGAACCCAGGTATTGCCTCGTTTCTTGCTAACCCAACCTTGTATTTTTGTTGTTCGAGAGCCGAACTCGATATCAGTTTGTGTAACTTTACCAACTTTCGAACTGATGCTGATTTATAAGACTCAAAATCATTAAAACCTAAAACTTTGAAATAATTATGAAATAAATACTCGTCTTGATCAATCAAGTCTGTTTTTATGACCTTGCTGGAATTTTTCAAGTAATCTTTATAATTAGTAATTAGATCATTTTCTTCAGATGCTATATTCATCTCAACTACTTTAACAAAAGGTGTAGTAACTGCTAAACTCCACGAACTTTGAGCGCTAAACTTCAAATTATAGTTTAATACTTTAACTGACTCTTGATTATTTGATTTCATTCTTCCAGAGTAGATATCAAATAACAATTTTGAGTGTCTATTATTAATGAGTGAATTGTTACCTAGCTTGGCTAATATTTGTATCTGATATGTTTCCAACACTAAGTAATCAAACCCTACCTTCTTGATTGTTTCTAATATACAACGTTCAACTTCAGCCTTTCGGTTTTCGATAGAATCTTCCCCATCAATACTTTTAAGAGCGTAAACTTCTTCTCCAACCTTCTCTAATAATGCCTTAAATGTATAATGCATCATATGCATCTCTTCAAGTTGGCTCTTTTTTATTTGTAAGTCTTGAACATCAGGAAGTCCAAGTAAGAAACGAAGATAATTTGAAACATTAACTTGTAATATTTCGTCGCAATTCATCAACTTCTGCTTAGTCTCATCATGGGAAAATTCTTTTCTAACAAGTTCTTTAAAAAGCTCTCTCAAATTAAGCATGACGGATCCTAAAATAACTTCGTAATAATGTGCATCATCTGTCTTTTCAATTTTGGATTTGCCATTCAATTTATAACTCTTTTCAAAAGCCTTTATAAAATTAGTCAAAATTTCTCTGCGATGTGAGGCCATCATAATTGGATCTGGTTTACGCTGGCCAGCGAGCACATCCAAAAAATTCTGATATCTTAATTCTTGGAAAGCTGCAAAGTGAAGATTCTTGTTCAAAGAGTCCAAAGTGTTGAATATTGACAAGTTTGTAATAAGTTTGTAGTCAAGTACATTTAAACTATCAGGAGTAACAACCGGTTTTGATTTGTCAGATTTATTAGGAGTTACACTGTGTTCCTTAGTTTTCCGGCTATCTGATGCGCTCATGTTATCCGGTTCCACTTCCTTATTATTCGGAGACTTGGTCTGTTCCTGTAATGCAGCATCAAAACGATCACGTGCTACATTATTATCAATGTCTACTTTGGTAGATGAAGTCTGTCTGGGTTTATCATTTTGATATTCCTTATTAAGCATCTCCTCATCTTCTTCTGGTAGAACGGAAATATCTTGAAAGTTTGTATTATAATTATTGTGTTGGTTAACTTTTCCTTCTTCGGACTTTGAATGCACAGCATTCGAACTGAAATCAAGGTCAGAGGACACGTTCAGGGTCGCATTTATGTCGATTGGGTTGTTACTTTCCAGCTCTATTGGGCTTGAACGATTATTTCTTTCAAATGCACCTTCTCTATAATGTTCTCTGTTAACACCTGCTATTCTGTCGTTCCTATCAGCACCGAATTGTTTCGATTGCGAATTTGACAGCCTGTGATCTTGCTCTTGTTGAATTGAAGATGACCTGCTCTTATTTTCTAGCTCATGCATTTTCAGACCCATTTCAGGTTTGCGTGAACTTTCCTGTTGAGTTCTTAAGCTGCGTACACTGCTCTTTCGTCCATCTACCACACTCGAACTTGAAGAACTAGAAGCTTCAGAAAAAGTCGAGTTTTTTCTTGACGGATTAGTGTAGTGTGTGCTTAATTCACTTGGCTTTCTGGTATTCGAAAGTGAATTTAAACTTGAGGCACTCGCTGAATTTTTCTTTCTACTTGATCCCAAGGAGAAGAAAGATGAGGTTTTCTTCACCAGTTTCAATGAGTTACTGAGTTCATCGCTGCTTACTGGTGCTGCCTTGCGGTTATTAGTTCTGCTCCTATTGCTTTCAATTGATGACACACTGCTGCTTAGGGAGGACCTGGAACTTTGTTTTCTACTTCTATCACTTCCTGCAGTCAGTTTTTGACCATCTCCGTCCTGTTTCTGCTTAATCTTTTGCTGTGTTTGGTACAGCATAGCCGGTACTAATTGGAAGTAACTCATCACGCTGCTTTTTTTCTACCTAACTTAATTACCTCCCTTTAATTCACTTTTTTTTGAATCTTGAGTTACATAAATGTCGTAAAGTTAATAGATCTTTGTGTAATAATGTCGCGCGGCTCTCGCGTGGCGCCAAGCATGTACGAGTATGCGCTAGTTAGTATATAGCAATTACAAGAAACCCTGAAGAATATATATAAAAATCGATGGCCATCTATTAAATTTTGTTAATCAACTACTTATTATTGAATTCTGATATAACTCTAATGTTAATTGATCAGGATACCGTGCAACTCACGAAAAGATACTACAACTATTATTCAAGAAACCATTGGTATCAAAGGAGATGGTTGCTATGGCTATTAGTACTTGTTCCAATAATCTTTTTCTTGGTCCTTTTCCTCATACGCAAGCGTAAAAGTAAAAGACCTGTTGTGTATGATAATAACCAATATTATCAGGGACAACAGACCGGGTATGGATACAACAATCAACAATATGGCCAGCCACCGCCTAATGGATATAGTGGCCAGTCTAGTACGGGAAATTTACCGGGTAGTCAAAATCAACAAGGTGGAGGCTATGGTAATTATGGAGGTTATGGAGGTTACCCTCAAAGAACGGATGAGCATCTAGACACCCTGGAAGTAGGACCTCCACCTGGACCTCCACCTGCTCATTATAAAAGCTGAATGATGAAAGCGCTCGAGCCACAATAAATATAATAGCGAAATCTAGTAAAGAGAATTGCTATCACTTCAATCTGCATACTCGTAGATTTGATTTAGCAAAGTAAATGATAAGATACCATCTTAATGATTATAATATACGATGTTACTTCTATGTAATACAATTTGAGAGCATGATAAAGTTTAAAAAAGTGTATTGCAATATATCCCTTACTTTCTTACTGGAAAGTTATTAAAAATCATTATAAAGAGGTCATTTAAATGTTATAAATACTAATCATTCGTAGCAGAATCTTCTTTAATTTGAGTCTCTTGCATATCTTCCTTCTCGAGGTTTTTACCTTCTACCCCGTCGAAAACTTCTACTGAATCAAGCCCATAAACAATATCATCTTGAATATTAGTTTTAGGGCCCTTGTACCACTTGTGAGCATCAACAACAAAAGAAATAAGGGCCAATAACATGGGTCCAAAGTATACAAGAGCAGTCCAATTCATTTGGTCAGGAGTCAACTCTTTACCTTTAACAGTTGGGAAGCAAAGAAGAGGAATCATGACCAAAACAAAGGCTACTGATATAAACCCGATTGGTCTCGAAAAGATTCCAAGATTCCAAGGACCAGGTTTAAAAGTTTTATGAGCATAAGTGATCTTGAAAACTGTTGGCATTGTGAAAGAAACAAATCCCGCAATAGCTCCAACTGAAAATATAGCTCCTACTGCAGTACTGCCAGCAAATATGAGTAGAAGCAACAATTGACCGATAAAAAAATTAATCCATACTGCGTTAACAGGTGTTCTAGTTTTCTTGTTCACTTGTTTCCAGTATTTCGACAAAGGGAATAGCCCATCCCTGGCATATGCAAATGTTACACGAGATGCTGCTAACATACAAGAACAACCCATGAAAAAACCAGAAATTATAGTTAATGATGTAGCAAAATTTAAAAGTTTTCTGTCCAATATCTGATCCAAAAAATTAACAAATGGCTGTCCGATTTTTTGTGGATCTTGGGCAATCTCATCTATACTTACAACTGTATATGAAATAGCAATCATGAAGAGCCATCCTATTATACCTCCACATGTAGCAGTTAATACTATTGCCCTAGGAACAGCAACAGATGCATTTGAACATTCTTCTGACAAATGAAATGGAGAATCATATCCACTCATCGCCCAGATTGCTCCCAAAAATGATTGTATCATAGCGATACCAGTTGGCCAGGAAGTTTGGTTATCCAAACCCCAAGCAACAGAATTTGAATTGTACTTTGAAATATCACTATAATGTGACTTTCTGTTGTCTCCTGCTAAAATTACGACGAAGACAATTGCTAAGAAAATCACATTTGATATTGTACTCATTGAATTAATTCTTGCATTCCACTTAGTAGGAAGAGACGATATTGTTGCATGGGAGATTTGAATTCCCAATGTTAAAGCATAAATGTGACCATTGGTCGGTTGATAATCATGTGTGTTGAGACTTTTTAATGCAAGAATCATACAAGTAATACTATAGTTCACTGATGGTGCTGCTGTTATTTGACATAACCAATTACTGAAACATGTTAACCAAGTTAACAATGCACTGTACTTTGGTGGTGTTAATTGAGAAACGGCGTACGGCGTTCCTGCGGAAGTAGGAAACGCACTTGCCACTTCGGCCATAGAAAAAGCCACCGAACTGATAAATACCATAGCTATAATCCATGGAATGGGTGATATACCAATCACAAGTTGCTGGTAGTTGAAACATGATGCAATAGAGGGTAAAAGCCCCAAGACACTGAAAGATACAGCAAATACTGACCATAAAGAAAACTCTCTTTTGAACTCCTGCTTATATCCTAAAGCTAAAATCATAGCTTCGTCCGTATCTACATCATGGTCCACATTTATGGTGACATTTTGATTGGAAAGAATTGATGTTATGTTCATGTCGTCCACATGGACGTGCGATTTGACCGCCCTTAGTTCTTCGTCTTGCTCCATATTTCCTACCGTTATTGGAATTCAACCTCTTTCGCATGAACTGTTTCACTCCCTAGTTCCTTCCTCTTCTATTGCCTCTCATCAGCTTCCATAAAAGGACATATATATACCTCACCAAATCTCCGCTTTTTTAGTTTCGTATCTTATCAACATAATTGAAGCATCTCTGTATACTAAGCCTTGCCGTATAATCTTAATATTTAAACCGATAATAGCACCAACCTGCCGAATTTCCAAGCTCAGATCCAGCTTATCAATATTCTTTTGCATAACCTGTATATACAAATCTTCCTTCCCAATAAAGTATCTTGGGGCGATTGGTCTTTGATAGTTGTCTAAGCGGGTAAATTCCTTTTCAGGATATTGGTGTATATGCAAGATGATTCTTTTACTCCCCCATCTCCTGGGCACTCCATCACAGCATACAATCACCATTCCTTAAATCTATAATGACCACTGTAAAAGACCTATAGCACTGACTTCAAAGCAGAGCATGTGTGAGATCTTAGATTGAAACAAACTAAAAAAGCAGCGTTTATATATTGTGATTCAGTGTAGGTTCGCAAAGTTTATTAAATTCTGCAAAAATTACCTACCTGACTTTTTATAAATGTTCGTTTATAAAATACTAGATTTCTATAATTATTATTCAGCACTATTTATCAGACAGGCTCACTATTAAAGTTATATAATCTCTATCTCAGTGTGTTTGAATTATATCTTGGACATCGTGGATTCTGATGAAAGTGCAATTCACGAGGTCAAAAAGGCTGATGTTGACGCGTTGTGTACTGACCAAAACATGAAGCAGTGAAGGTGACAAAATATTCAATAGCACCTTATACGTTCTTGCTGTCTTGTCAGTGTTTGGAGGAAGGTTTGACAGAATGAATATAAAGCGATGGTTCGTGGTTAGTCTTTTGTTGCACATATGTGGATTTTTACTTTTCATGAAAGGGTTTTTCCCTTCGAAGGTGGTGTTGCACGGAATAAATGAGTTTAATGGGGATTCACCTTTCATAGAACATAAAGCTCCAAAGTTTGACAAACTCATTTTAATCGTGATTGATGCATTGCGTTCAGATTTTCTTTTTTCTCAGAATTCAAGCATGAAATTCGTGCATTCTCTTGTTGAGCAGGGAACTGCCTTGCCTTTCACGGCTTATGCCAATCCACCAACAGTCACTTTGCCAAGATTGAAAGGCATTACAACAGGAAGCACACCAAATTTTCTTGATGCAATCTTGAATGTTGCAGATGATAAAGATACGTCGCAGAGCCTCAGTAACCAAGATTCGTGGGTAAAACAGCTTCTTTTGAAGAAAAAGAGGTTGAATTTCTTTGGTGACGATACGTGGCTTAAACTATTTCCCCGGGAAGAGTATTTCGAAAGGTTCGACGGCACAAACTCTTTTTTTGTAAGTGACTTTACTGAGGTCGATAATAATGTAACAAGGCACTTGAATAATGATTTTTTTCGCTCAAAATGGGATGTTTTAATATTACATTATTTAGGTTTAGATCACATTGGACATAAAGGTGGTCCTGGATCAACTTATATGCCTGGAAAACAGAAAGAGATGGACAATATTATCGAAAATTTGTATAGTAAAGCGACCGATGATACTTTGTTAGTTGTCATGGGCGATCATGGTATGAACGAAATTGGTAATCATGGAGGATCCTCTATAGGAGAAACAAGCCCAGGATTGCTATTAGCATCTCCAAATTTCAAAAAAATAGCAAAGAAACAAGAATGCCCGTTAAAATCTAATTGCGAGTACGAGTATTTCTCGAAAATAAATCAAATTGACTTGGTGCCTACTCTTGCAGCGCTTTTTAATTTCCCAATTCCTAAAAATAGTCTTGGTGTGATGATTAAAGAATGCTTACCTTTATGGAACTTTGACAACCAAATTGAAATATTGAAAGAGAATTGTAAGCATTTAATTTCATTATACAAGGCCAAGTATGGAAAATCGAATATAGAAGAAAAATGGGAAAAGCAAAAGGTTTCAACGTCTGTCGATTCGTATTATGATTTTTTAACTCATATTCAAAACGAATTAACCACGACTGCAGCCGAATACAAGTATACTGAAATAATTTCCGGATTAATCCTATTAATGATAGCAACGGGTATTACACTGTTTTCTTTTTTGGAACAAGTGTTGAAGCAAAAAGTATACAGTATGAACGCATTTACTTTTTATTCCAGTATTACCCTTATTTATGTATCTCATTTCTTTGCTTCATCTTTAATCGAAGAAGAGCATCAAGTCTGGTGGCTTTTAAGTTGTTTTGTGGTTTTGTTCATATTTTTTACAAAAAAGGGATCAAAAATTCCACCAGTGCTATTATTGACCGGGATCAGGATAATTCGATCATGGAGTAATTCGGGCCAGAAGTATATTTCCTATTCTTTTTCTGATTATTTGCTAGCAAATCCGAGCAATTTATGGCATTTAAACATCATTACTTACATAGTAGCAACAATACTATTATACTCAGAAGGTGATTTGACAAAATGCTTCATGCTAGGACCATATGTGAGTTTCAAGGAACATTTAAGAGATACTGGAAGTTTGATATCTTTCATTTTAGTGTTTGTTACATCTACGGTCTCATTTCTGTTCAAAATTTGTCAATATTTTAATGATGGAAACAAAGTCCCTACTTGGCTCTATCCATTATTGGTATGGATATGCGAATCTCATGGTGTGATCATCAATGAAGACTTGGATAACAACATGCATGACCTTAATGTTATTCTTTCAAAGCTGTTTTTTGTCTTATTAGCTGTATTGATGTTATTTCGCATAGTTCTTGGGAAATTGAGAAATAAAACTGACACACTTGTGACTGATATATCTAACATGATTACCTTATTTTTAATGCACCAGACTCGTGTTGAAATAATACCCATTTTTCTTGTTTTTTTTTGCGTGAAGTTTACAATGAAATCTGATTTTGAAGCAAATGGTTTGAATCGTTCAAACTGGGATCATCTTATAGAGTTATGCATATCAACTCTATGTTTACAGAATTTGTCTTTCCTTTCAATGGGAAACACAAACCTGATTGCTACAGTTGATTTATCTAATGCATATAACGGATGCAATAGCTATAATATCTTTATTGTTGGCATATTGACTTTCATATCTACGTTTTCGGGACCGATATTTTGGTCCTTAAACTTAGCACAATTATTATATGATCGCAAAATACCTGCGAGCTACTCTAATAATTCGATTTCTTATACGAGGAGCGAATTATTCCATTTTAAAAATACCATATATGTGCTATTCTACTCAATCTCAGGGCTTATTTTAGCCTTTTCGTGTTTTACATTAAGATTTCATTTATTCATATGGACCGTATTTTCTCCAAAAATTTTGTATTTTGCAAGTTGGTCTTTCTTACTACATTTTTTTATTGAATACATCTTTATGGGAATGTTGTTATGGTTAAAAAAATGACTTAAATATAGACTAGTTATAATTATTTACTGCAATAATTGATCTCTGTAATGCGCTTGTTGGTTTATAAATTTTGCTGCACGTTTGTCATTGACCTGTTCTCTCTTTCGTTGATTATTCCAAGCTCTTT
The DNA here is from genome assembly GCA_030556505.1 of Millerozyma pseudofarinosa. Taxonomy (NCBI): domain Eukaryota; kingdom Fungi; phylum Ascomycota; class Pichiomycetes; order Serinales; family Debaryomycetaceae; genus Millerozyma; species Millerozyma pseudofarinosa. Next base: position 239,826 of record JAKTUD010000001.1, on the reverse strand, counting down.
TTTGAGTGGCTAATTCCTGTCTATCTTTGACGCTTAACATATGTCTCGATTCGGCAGCAATAACTGTTCCTTGTCCCTCAGAAAGAATTCTCTCAGGTGCTAAGTTCTGCCTGTAATACCTAGCTAAAGATCTATGACCTAATGCCTTTCCAGATGGCAAAATAAGCTCATGTCCAGCTTGATAAATTGTGTCATTATTACCCCCGCCAATACTTGAAATTTCATCATCACTATTAATATCATCGTTATCTGACGACACATCTTCCCAATCATTATCATTGTAAGCTGTAGCATCATCATGATGATCTTTATAGGAAGAAGAAAAGTCGTAGAACTCTGAAATTTCAAGTTGCTCATCTTCTGATTCATATGGAATTCTCATATGTCTTTTCGTAAGCATGTGCTCCCTAACAGCCCATATATTCTTTCCCTGATAAGTACAGCAAAGGCAAACATTTCCTAAACCAATTTTCTCTCCTAAGTACCTTAAAAGACCTTCTCGGTCAACTAAATATTTTGATTCTGGAATATAAAGTCCATGATTTAAAGACATATGTTTAATCACACTATCAATATCAGCAAAATCAGCTTTCTTATTGGTATGACAGAAAAGGCAAGCTGTCACTGGTATTTCCACTTTATTAGCTAATTTGTCGTTGATAAGGCGTTCATCGATTTCTTTTGATGATTCTATTTCTTCCAAGCTATTTTCATCGATGATATGATTTTCTTCAGGAGAAGCGCTTGATGCACTATTACCTTCTGAAAGTTCATTAATAGTCGACTTTTGTTCTTTTAGCATCGTCTCTCTTGCTCGAGCTAAAATTTCCTTTTTCTTCAACAATATTTCCTGCTTTTCTCTTCTCCGTTGATCTTTCTTCGACTCCCTCTTATCACCTTTTTGCTCAGTAGTATTATCCGATGAAGCTAAGGATGCAACTTTTGTGTTGAATGAATCTTCATCAATGGGTGGTAACTGTGCTACTCTCCTTTTCAAATTATAGCGATGCCATTCAGTTTTCATGTGACTTCGTTGATCTTCAGCCTCTTTAAAGGCCAATTGGCATGAGTTACAAGTATACATATCTTGATTTGCTTTCTAACCAACTTTCTAGTTGTGTATAGTTAAACTTCAAATTTATCTCAAGTCCATGTCATCGCCTATTTGTAAGAAGAAAAAAAAAAAAAAAACTTAGAGTGCATACGTAAAATACATACAAAATCCAATTCAAAATACTTAACTTCAAGCTGACATGTCTCGAAAAGAAGAGAAAAGCTCATTAGAGGGCATAATTCCCAAAGTCCTTCAGACAGTTCGATCAGCATCGTCATTAGCAGCTCAGGATGTAAATTTTTCAAAAACATTAGATGGTTCTTTGGGAAAGGAAATAGATTTATCGACTTCTAAGCTACTCAGTTCGATTAATGGTTTGCTCAATAACATTTCAGATGAAGTGCTTGATATAGATCTTCAAGGTAGAGACCTCAATTCAGAAACTTCTTGGAAGCATATAGCTAATGCTATTGACCATTTATTTGAAAAGTCAGATATTAAACTAGATGAACTAGCTAAGAACCGTACAGGCAATAATGTTTCAAATCCCCAGTTATTGTATTTGGAGGATAAGGAAGTAATCAATAATTCATTTAATGAAACATATCCTACTAAAGTTACTAGTAAACCTCAAGAAAATTTCCGAGTTAAAGTTGATAATTCAGAAAATGGTCCTTTCAGACCGAAGATCACGTACAAACCTAATGCGTTAATTCTGTATGATGAATGTTTAAGGTCTGCAAGTTCAGGAAATAATGAGGGAAGTCTGTCTTTTTTACAACCCTACGAGTACGAAATTGATAATCAGCCTTACCCTGAGTTTGTTTTACAAAAAAGAGAACCGATAAGCCCTAAACCTTGGAAAGAGACAAGTGCGATATGGGTTGATTCTAAACAGGAGTTAACTAATATGGTTGAGCAACTTAGAAAACTGCAAGAAATTGCAGTAGACCTTGAGCATCATGACTTCAGAACCTACTATGGTATCGTATGCTTAATGCAAATCTCCAATAGAGAAAATGATTGGTTAGTGGATACGTTAGCATTACGCGATGATTTAGAGGTTTTGAATGAAATCTTTACGGATCCACATATTCTTAAAGTATTTCATGGTGCGTTTATGGATATAATATGGTTACAAAGGGATTTAGGATTATACGTAGTATCGTTATTTGACACATACCATGCAGCAAAAAAGTTAGGATTAACTAAGTTCTCGTTAGCATATTTATTAGAATATTTTGCTAAGTTTAAGACATCCAAAAAATATCAATTAGCTGATTGGAGATTGAGGCCCCTTCTGCCAGCTATGAAAGCGTACGCTCGTTCTGATACTCACTTCTTATTATACATATATGATCAAATGCGTAACAAATTGACAGAATTGGACGGAAAATTACAGGATGTTTTGTATGAGTCAAGACAGGTTGCCAAGCGCAGATTCGAATATACAAAATTTAGGCCCACTTCGAGTATTACATCCTACGTATACTCACCATTGATGGTATCAAATCCAAAGGAACCATATTCATCTATCATTTCTCAGTATAACGTACCCACCTATAAAAAACCTCTCGTTGAAGTTCTTTTCAATTGGAGAGATAGAATTGCCAAGGAACAAGATGAATCTGTTCGCTTCATAATGCCTAATCAATTATTGATAAGTTTAACTTCTCTCAGTCAACCAGTTGATACTCGAAAAGTCATTACCGCTTCCAATTATGTTACTGAGTCAGTGAGAGTTCACGCTGAAGAAATTGCAAACCTTATAGATACAACGTTGACCCAAATCGAAAAAAACGATTGGGAATTAATGAATAATATTTATAAATCTTCTACTCAAAGTGAACCTTACCAATCTAATCTTGACTTTGTTACTATTGGCAAAGATCAAAGTACGTTTAGAGAATTATGGGAAAGAAGTTCTAAATTTTTTGAGAACACGGCAACAAATTTATTGGAGCCCAGATCAGTGTTATTTCCTCTGAAAATCCAAGAAAGTACACATACTTTTTCGGTGATTTACAATAATGGCAAAGTTATACCAACGAAACTTCCTGATGCCTTGCAAAGGTTGACCTACATCAAGGAAAGTTTCAACGAGTCATATACTATCAATTTGCAAAGAAATTCACCACCTGCGATTGAAAATGAAGAGATTCTCAATGAAGAGCCTTTGGTTGTCGCTCCAGTGGATACAGTACATTCATTAAAAGAAGATCCGACAGAAATTGTGAAGCTAAAGAATAAAAATACGCCTAATCATAAACCTAAATTACAGTCAGACAAAAATGAAGAAGAACCAATAAACTATTCAGAGAATAAAAAAATACTTGACCAAACATTACTAGGTAAGCCCAAACGTAAAAAAGACATGAAAAGATCCTATGACCCGTACGGTCATATTTATGAAGGACCCAAGCCCGCTAAAAAACAGAAAAGAGTTACTAATGGGAAAAGTGCTACCTTTAGCTCGAAACTTGGAAAGTAATTCAGTATATAGATTAGTCTACCATTATAATTACATCAACAAAATTAACAACACGAATACTAGTATACTTCTTAGCAATCAGACTGAACACTAAATAAAATATCTACATGAGCAAAAAAAAAATATTCTGAGATAGCTATATTGGCAATGAACAAAATGTATAAATCATAAGTGTAGCAGTAATTATAAAAGAATTACAAAACAAAAAAGCGCCCACCAAACAATCAAGAAAAAATTCCTGAAAAAAAGGTCCTAAATTTATTCATTTGACCCAAAAAAAAAAAAAAATCGTCAAAAAACTTCTACTAAATGATAAGAACATGGTCCTCTACAGCGAACAAAAGAAAAACTATTGCTAAGAAGGATATGAATACCAGTGTGAGAATTACCGCTATACAGTAATCGTACTTACACAGAGGAGAAAATATCTTGTACAAATGTATAGCATTGCACGCAACCACACCTTTAATATATCTCGGAAGCATATTTTTATAAATCTGTAGAACATTCATAAACAAATGATAAGTATCCAATATGTGAAAATCAAACAAAGAAAAAAGAACACAATACAATACATGTCGCCTAAAAAAGAAACATGTTGAGATAAATCTTAATACACCTACGAAAAAATATTCAGCCTTTCGCAAAATATACAAGAACTAGATCATTAGAAACGAGAAAATAATCCACTTTTACTTTCTGGAAAATTAGAAAAATCACTGAATAATATTTCAGTGTTTAAAATTAAATATATGCAAAAACAGTAGTTAACCTGCTTCTAGATATAACCAAAGACGCAGTTTATGCCCGAAATGTGTATATCTACTTAACACGAACCTCAATTAGACCTATGCTTACCCATTTTAACTAAATTCGAAATTAGAAGTAAGCAATATCAGCAACTACGACCTTATTGGCAAGAGAGAGACACTTTAAAGATTTTTACATATAATCTTTTATTTAAGAATAGTCTTACAATAAAAGCTAACGTCATACTTATTAGCGTCTTAAATAACACATCCTTTTACGTTGCTTGAAATACACACATTAATCAAACTCATCGGAAATTTATGCGATGTGTAGCGATCTATATAAGATTACCAAAATAGTTCTCTCTCTTATGAGCAACTAAGATCGAATGAAAAACAGTTCAAAAAAAATAGCTTTATAAATCATAATTAGAAAATTAATATTTTTACTTCTATAAGCTTAATTAGAAATAAGGTGGGAATTTGTTCATAATAATGTTATTCTTATGATTCATGATGATAATGCTCGAAACATTTCTTTAACATGAGCCTGGTATGAAGTTTTACAATGTTATTATTCTTAAGCTAATGGGCTATTTGTTTTTGAATTAATGTCTTCTTCGTCAATCATTATACCAGGCACTTGTATAATAATATAGAATTATTCACGTAGTATTACTTAGGAGATGACATAGTTTTTTTAAAAGCTTTTGAAATTTACCAGTCGCTGAACTAAATAAATGTTCAAATGAGATAGGTAATATTTGCTATTAAATGAGCGTTAATTATTATTCACCTTTTTTTCATAAGATCATATTTTATCCCCGTAGTAGGGGTCCTTTTTGAAAGCAAGGTCAACTTTTTCTCTTTCTTGTATTTCGGTATTATTTACTACAAATAGCCTTCTTTTTTGTGTTTGTATTACACTTTGCGTGTGTATTATATGTTTCTAGTCCTTGTAAAAATTCACTCCAGCGTTTTTACAAGGTATAGATTAAGCTAGGTTTCTCTCTAATAATGAGTAGTAATAAATTAAATTTATTTACATCTGTATATGATCTAAATATTTTGAAAGGTATGGTTATTAGGTATATAGTAAGTCATAATTATTATTTTTGGATTTACATTACTGTGGTATTGCTGATTTAGGTGAACTTTTTTTTTGGAACTTTTCCCGGGAACAACCACACGAATTGTTATTAGTAAATATTGGTTGTGAAAATAAAACATAATATTCATATCTATATATGTATCATAATAAGGTATCAATTCCGTATGTATTATATCTACAATATCTGTGCTTGGTGATACGACTTCAGATCAATGTTACCAATATAGGCTTTGTCACCAAATCCACCTACAAAATATACTGATTCTACCTCCATTTTTGTCCAATGGGACTGATGTGGTGACACGACGTTGTCTGGTAACCACCACCTTGCATCAGGGTGTCTAGCGGTAAAACAATTTTCCAACTTTAAACGTTCAATTGGATTGCTGATTCTAATATCTCTTAATGTCCCATGTAGAATTATTCTAGGTGATCCAGCAGGTGAGTTTGCTCTGGTCCCAGGATAATTTGAATCCACTTTTTCGTTGGGATGGTGATCACCTAATCTTATGCTAAACAGATATTTCGAGCCTTTTTTGATATTTTGGAATGTACTTCCAATATCAATAACAAGCCATATAGGGTCACCATCTTGGTCACAATCTGCATAATACTCAACCATAGAGATGGGTACTTTTTCCCCATTAAAATCTGTTAATGTGTTAACGTTAGTCAAAGACTCCCTTGAGACTAATGTGCGAGCCACTCTTGCAGCTTCAGACTTATCGTATGGTCCAATGTTCACAGAGTCATGTTCAATTACGAGTGCACTAGTCAAAGCACATATCAACAGTAAAACTATCAAGATCATTTGTATATTTGTACTTAGTTAAAACTTATACTTTTCAAACTTTAATATATGTTCGCAACGTTTTCCGTTCTCGCAGTCACCCGCGTTATCGCATTGATCACCCTACATAACTACTATTTGCATTACTTTGAAAAGGAAGCAAATAAATCATATACATATTTGTTTCATTATTTCTCCTAATCGAATTCCTTACTTAAGTTGTCACCCTTCCAGTATCTAAATCCTAAACCATAGCCCCAAGGATCATTTGTATATCTTATAGGCTTAACAACTCCGATCTGATATAAAGTTCTTAATTCATCCTTCGTTAGCTTGGGTAACCTTATATTAGTCTTGATTCTCTCCAACTTAGAGGATCTTGGGATAACAGAGCGGTTTTCCAAGATATGATAAGCGTTAGCAATTTCATTAGGAGAAACATCATACTTTTCCGCAAGTTCATTAACGTAAGGTAATTTCAACACAGGAGCATCAGGTCCGCCTCCAACTGGACTGTAGGCCTCAACAATAATTCCATAAGCATCACAAAAATCAGTTAGATCTTTTTGAGGTAATTGAGGATGATATTCGATTTGATTGACTGCTGGTACAAATTTCTTTATTTTTGGCAAAAGTTGTTTCAACTTAGGTATGGAATAATTAGATACACCAACCGATAATGCCTTTCCGGTATTGATTTTAATGTCCTCAATAGCATTGTATACTTCGATGAATTTCTCACCACTCACAGGATCATCATCATATAGTAAATTACCATTCTTGTCTTTGGGGGCCGTAGGTAAGCCATTCTCATCTCCACTAAGACACACAGGCCAATGTTGCAACAATAGGTCAACATATTGAAGACCTAAATCATTCAACGATTTATCTAACGATTTTTCTGGGCTATGATAAAATGATGGCCACACTTTGGTAGTAATGAATATATCCTCTCTTTTATAGCCTTTATCAAACAATTCCTTTAGGGCCTCGCCTACATATTTTTCAGTGCCATAGTACCATGCTGTGTCAATATGACGATAACCAGATTCAATAGCAGTTATTACTTGCTGTTTCACTTCCCTTGGATCGTCTGGGGGGAGTGTTCCCAAACCCAAAGCAGGAATTCTCCTGTCATCATTCAATTTCAAATCGAATTCTGTAGCAAACTTATTTTGTGCCATTTTTCTCTGGGTTTCAAAATGAAGTCTACAGCTGTACAATTAGGCCCAAACTTATACTTAGTCTTCCAATACCTTAGAAGCAAGCAAGTCAATTATGATAGCAATTCAGTCCATAATTGCTTCACAAGGCACACCTATTTTACAATATTGCTATCTCAAAACTTGTGACCTATATTTCAATGTCACCTACAACATCATTATCTATATGCATTTCGTCTTCAAGAGAATCAAATGAAGAAACATCGTTTACATCATTGCCAGCAATCTTTGCATCAAAATTTGTGCGGGATTCCGAATGAGCTATACCAGTCGTGCTTCTCCTTCCTTCCTGATCTATACTGTAATGCATCTTGTTAAGAGCATTTAAATATATGAAAGACACTCTTTTTCTTTTCTTATTGTAAATGAACCAATAATAAGACCAAAGTGTTTGGTAAGGGAAGTTGAGATCTTCAAGTATAGATTGATCCGAAGGCTGGAACTCATAAATTTGGCAGTAATCATATGACGCTTGTTGAGGTGGAGATGAACTCATCGGTGACTGGGTTTGGTTTTTAAAAAAATTTGAAGTATTGTTCACGCTATTTTTTCTTGAAGATTGAGCGCTAGTATTAATATAGGTTGAATTTTTAGAGGGTATAAAATCCATATAGGCATTGACAGTATCCCATATCCAGTTTAGTAGGTCCTCTTTCTTCCCTAAAGAAATTAGGATATTATTAAATCTATATATCAACTCTTCAGGGGAATTAATCTTGTGGAAATTATCAGTTGTAGGTTGTAAATTTGAGAAGTCATGATCAGGATAGGTGCTGTTTAATATCGCAATTAAATATGCAAATGTCTTCCTTGTAGTAGAATTTTTCAAAGGGCCAAAAGGAGAATCTTCAATCACCATGAAGGATTTCTCGTCATTCAAAGACTTGGCCAAAGTATGATTTTGATTGTAAGAATACTGCGTTGTTGCAACTTGAGGTTTATTTTGCTGGACTACGGAATGACTTGCCCTTCTTGGCTTTTCTGAAATTCCAAATGAGTTTGCATTTTCAGACTTCTGCTGTGATAGTGAGCCAATATTTATTGGGGATGAAGCATTCGAACTAAGAAGAGAATTTATTGAGTTCTGTCGCTCACGTCCTAAAGAATGTGATAATTGATTATCTTCTAATATTTGATCCAAATGTTTATCAATCGTTTTGAATAACTTCCTATCTGAACCTATAGGCTTAGTAGTAAATAAATCACATCCACCTTTTATTATAAGATTGTTGTCGTGAGATTGAAAATTGAGTTCTTGATTGACGAGTTCAATATCAACTTCGTCTATAAACTAGTTTGTTAGCATTTCAAGAACTAATTATGTTCAGCATCTAACCTTTACATACCTTCATACTAGCTGACTAACTTCGAAACTTGGATTTAGAGATATAGTTTTAATTAATTAGGTGCTATCATCAGTTATCAATGCAATATCGAAGGTATTTACTGTTTAATTTAAGAGCGATAAAGCGCGACACGACCAGCTGTTCACGTTTTATCGCATGGGACAATTCCTTCTTCTGTGATTTCAAAATTAAATATACAATCATCACTTTCGGTCTTCAAAGAGTCAAAAGTGGAGGCAATCAACTTCATGCTGCGTTTTATGTTCCAGCTATCTATTATACTGTTGTGGTTAGAATTGTAATTTTGTAACTTTTCGACAAAAGGAGTGTATAGGTCACTAGCATTTTGTGTCAAAGAGAACCTATTATTATCTGAGTTATATTCAGGCAAGTCTGAGCTTTCTTGGGCACTTATTTCACTTATGCACAGTTGTAATGACTTAAACCTGGGGAAATATGTTTTGGTGATTAATAGTCGTGATCTAACTAATTTGGACCACTGATAGCCAAGACAAGGTATTTTTTTATTACGTTTCATTGTTCTTCTATACTTCATAGAGCTTATTATATGGTTTTTCATTTTCTCATAAGAGTTCACATCTAATTGCTGATTTTCAAACTGGGTGCTAGGAATATTATCAACCTTCCTTCGTTTCGAATCACTCTGATATCTTGGTAACAAATCATTCCGTTCGATAATAGGGTCCAATAAGGAGATACTGGCTTCAGGATTTATTTTAAACTGATGAGTAAGAGTTAACTCAGTCTCCCAACCATATATGTAGCCAGTTTGATACTCAATATCTAAAGGATCAATGATTCCATGATCTGAAGAATCATTTGGATAATCACTAACTTGGTTACTTAACAAAATGGCGATTTTGTACTTATTTGCAAGTCTGTTCAAGTGCCTATATAAAATTTTCAAGTATTCAGTCTTTTTGCTTCTCTTACGGTAACTCGAAGTCGAATTACTTATTCTTTTGAGTTGTTTTTCTTGGATAAGCCTATTCTCTGAAAATTGTCTATTAGAAGCCATATCATTTTCTTGGCTTTTAATATGCTCCAGTAAATATGAAGTATTCTCTAATATTTCTTCCCCTCTCAAATGATGGCCTATACTGTCAATTATCACTACTCTCACATCACCTTCTTCCTTTTCAAGTTTAATAGGTAATTGTGTGAACAAAGCATGATCTTGACTTTCAATATCAGGACAATATAAATATGATATATTTTTCATCAGAACTTTTCTTTCGTTCTTTTCATTAACTTTCTGTACGATGGCATCAAGTCTTTGCGAAGCAAGATGCGATTCGGTTGAAATAAACAAACACTTAACATGAGTACTTTCCAAAAGTTGTGCTTTAATGGCCAATGTAAGTAAAAACTGAGTCTTTCCTGATCCACTGACACCAAAGATTTCAGTGATCCCAGGTAATGGAAGGCCGCCACCCAAAGCTTTATCTAGTTCATATATCCCACTTGTTAAGAAGTCTTTTCTGTGGGATTTGACAGATTCATAACAGCTCCTGAGTTGAGTGTTAGAGCACAGTTTCAAGCAATTACTTTTCAATAGAGATAGGTATTCTTTAATCTCTCGAATCGATCTCCCTAATTTTTTCGATAGTAGTGATACACTTGCTTCAGTTTGAGATGAATTTAGGATATCAACTACAGTAATTCCATGTACCTCGAGGGCCGAATTCAACATTGGGAAACTATCTCTTAGCTCATCGCTAATTTCTTTAAGTTGTTTCCCGATGTCCATTGAAATATTATCTTACTTGAAATTTTTGGAAGATCTTTGATTCCACGCGTTTAGATATGAACGACTGCAAAATTGGCCTAATTAGCAATAATCAGCACAGGATTAAACCGAAAGTTTATAATGGAAGTTAATTGCAAGACAGTTCATAATAAGATATATGGGTATTTTTTAAAATCGAATTAGCTATAAGAGCTCAAAAGTCCTATTGAGTTTTGAAATGATCTTGGTTTAATCTACCAATCAGTTGGATAGTCTTATCTCCCCATGTTTTTATGTGTCAGAGAGAGTAAGGTTCTTTATATTACTTATGGTCCAAGTAATCTTCGTATTTCCAGAAAAGAAATTCCATTCATTGTATGTTACCTCTTTTTAACAAAAAATGTCAATTTCATTGAAATTTGCAAAATCGCATACCATTTCTCATTGAAAATAAATTTAAACTTACATTGCAAAGAAATATATGTTCAATTTTAACCCTGAGCTTTAATACAAAAATATAACAAGATTAGATATATAAATAGAATACAGAAAAATCATCAGGAAAGTTCTTTGTAAGCCGAAGAAACCATATAATCTCTCGACTTTATAAACCAAACAAGAAAGTTTGGGATTGACCAGCCAAATAAAATACCCACACCGCCGTTTCTGGATATTGGTATTAAAACAGTTGTACTTCCTTTTTCGATAGGAACTAAAGCTTTACTACTATTGAAAAATTCGTGATTAACAGTATTTGAAAACACAGAAGCCTGATACAACTTCAAATTGACTAAGGATCTTTCGCCGACTGATAAAATGTCACCAAAACCTAAAACTTCAGGATGTCCTTGTACTCTAAAATACTTATCTGTCTTAAGATAACCAGAATTATCAAGATACTCCTTCTCAATAAATTCTGAATTAGGAGTTTCTCCTACAGTCTCTATAATCACATCAGTTTCGATAGATTTGCCATCTGAGGTTTCAGCCTTATATTTACCTTCTGTGTGCTCAATATTACTGATTCTGATATTATTATAAACGGTGACGTTTTGCTTGACAAGCTTTTTCTCAACTTTATGGGATACTTCTTCACCGAAAGAATAACAAGGGCCCTTTAAACCAGTGTAAAGGACAACTTCTTTAGAACCACCAAAACTATGTCCTAATTCTCCAGCAACTTCAACACCAGTGATACCTCCGCCAACAATTGTAATTTTCTTGGAATTCTTGACAGAGGCGTTCAAATCATTTAGCTTCTTGGAAATAGAGTTTTTGGATTCACCAGCTTTGAAAATTCCTTCCTTATCTCTTGTACCTGTTGCAATTACTAGACAATCATAGTCTAACTTTATACTTTTTCCATTGCTTGTAGCAACTTCAACTATTTTTTCATTGAAATCTGATTTAACCACCTTACCTTGAACAAACTCGTAAGGTACATTTTTGGCGTTCTTACTTAAAAACTCTGATATGGAGAAAAATACGCTCGAAGACTTTTTAGGTTCAACTATGAGCCTAGGGGCTGCAACATTGAAGTAAATATCATCTTCGGGGGAGACCAACGTTAACTTTATTTGGCCTTTCTGCAACTTCAAGATCGTCCTAACAGCTATGATTCCTGCATATGACCCACCTATAATAATAATATTCTTTATGTCTGCCATTTTAATCTATCTTCCACTATGAACCTCCCACTTGATGTACTTTCAGAATTCGAGTAAAAATAAAAAACAAGGGATATTTGCCAATGCTATATACTGCAATGTAACTTGAAGTCGCTGATCAGGGGTGATACTCAATTAATTAGTAAGTCAGTTACTGAGGGATTCGATGGTTCATTTTTTGAAATGGTTCACTTCTCGCCTACATTAGTCATTCATTAGTAATGCTTAAATTGATTGAAATTTAATGCTGATAGAAGATACAAGGAAGCGTACAGTGTGGCAGGTGTATTCGTATGTTATAGAACGTATATAGTTATACAATTAATTGCATATCTGTGTCAAATACAATAAGCAAAAGTTCTAATTACTAGACCACACTAACAAATCAATGAGCTCCAGAAATGAAGAACCACTTGTCAATAGACTTGTCAACTGGGGCACTAGGTTGAGGAGAAGCTGGAGGAATTTCATTGCCGGCAGCCTCTGAATAAGAAGCAGTTGACGACAAGGTCGTGTTAACCAAAGAGATATCACCTTTTTCGGACTCTCCTTTGATTAACTTCTCCCATGCTTCGCTACACTCGTTGATAACTTCTTCAGCATACTTCTTGTTCTTGCATTCACCGGAGAAAGCAAATTGATTCTCAGGCTTACCATCTGGGATCTTATAAATTCTGAACCACTCGTTGGTTGCTCTCAACAAACCTGGCAAATGGGTTTCAACATCTTCAATGTCGTTCAACTTGGAAGCCAATGGATCGTTTACATCAATGACAATGACTTTCCAGTCTGTTTCACCTTCATCAAGCAATGCCATGACACCTAAGACTTTCACTTGCTTAATTTGACCAGGGTAGCCAACCTGCTCACCAATTTCACAAACATCCAAAGGATCATTATCACCCTTAGCCTTTGTTTCAGGGTGTGTTTGGTTTGGGTCTTCCCAAGTTTGAGGGAAAGCTCCGTAATTGTGAATGTATCCATGGTGAGGGAAACAATTACGGACATATCTCAATTTACCCTTTTTAGTATCCTGGATAATAGGATTGAGCTTCTCCTCCTTGGAAACCTCTAATTTAGCATTGGTCCATCTAGGAACTTCCACAATCATGTTTAAAACAGTCTTTTCTTCATTGGCATACAATGGAATGTCGTGAAAAGCGGAGATAGGCTTTCCATTCTTCTCAATGTAAATTTTGTACTCTAAAGTGTTGGCAGCACCAATTTGACGGGTAGTGAAACTCATTTCTGCTTTTGTTCTTTCAGTTGAGTAGATTCGAAGTAAATTGAACTTTTTCGACTCTAAATTAATCGTTTTCTAAATTACCCGCACATAGGTATGATGTAAAAGTTATATGGATTTGCGACAATATGGCGCTAACTAGAAAGCTGAGACATAAGACATTTTATTTTATCTAGAATGTACTGATTAGGGTCACTTTCAATTACATTCATCTCTGATTTTTTGAAGAGTACCAAACTTCTTGTTAGCTCTCTGTGCCATGTTCCAATTTCTTTCTTGTCTCGATGAGTAAATTCGTTTATGTTTTTGATTTTCTTTATGAAACTATTGGTCATTGTCCAATCTCTCATACTCAAATCTTGCCAACCATCTTTGTATTCAAGTAAATAAGCACCAGCTAAGTGTAGCTGAGGACAATGGGTGATGCGAAAGTCAAAAGAATACTTATATGTCTTTAAAATGTTGATACCATAGATGTCGGCATCCATGAAGCCAAAGAAAGCGATGTTTGATAGTTCTCTGCTTAAAAATGCAACAAAATCTTTAGTCAACTGATCAGGAAAACCCTTCCCAGTTATTACTAAGTAGTTAAGATTCTCATCTTTCACATATTGGCAGAATGACTTGAAAATTGCTTCTTTTTCCAAAATAATCACTGCATCTGGGCATCCTAGAAGCTTCAAATTGTGAAATCTGGGAATGAGGCCTGGTGTATCGAATTTAGAAATAGCTCCATCTTGAGAGAGAGGAACCTGGGAGTATAACATTCCTTTTTGAGAGGCGTAAACACCTAAATCTTTTTCCAGAGATAGATGTAAAGAATGCGAAATACATTCTAAGATCTCGTTCACATAGGCTTGACTCTTTTGAAAAAGAGCTACGTCTTGGTAGTATATGTCCCTCTTTGTTGTCTGTTTTTGAGTCAAGAGGTTCATAATCAAGATCTTGAGGATTTTTATCAATGAAGCAAATTTTCTTGCTTCTCCTGGGACAAGCGCTAACTGTCTCACTTCAATATTACGATCCTTGGAGCACACACTCTGTGACCTATTTCTAGCGCATGGCTTTTTAAGGACAAGGACAATATCATTTTGGATATTGTCCTGGACTTGAGTCCATATACTAACTAGCGTTTTTAGTGGTGACCTTTAATGTTGTTAGAACGATGCTCGATTTGCAGTCATATACTACTTTGGATTGAGGTGTTGAAGTGTTTACAAATTTCTCCAATTTAGAAAAAAAAAAGACATACTCTAGTCTCACTCCAGGTAGGAAGTATACGCGGGCTTCATTTAAGGGGAATTCAGATACCATGAATACTTATTGAATTATATGGATTAGCAGAAAATCTAGTCATTAGAGTAAAAAAAAAAGAAGTCATATATAAAGGAATCGCATTCGGGATCAATTATATATTAAGAAAAAAGTGGCCTCCTTAATAGTTTTTAGACATCTTAAACGATAGTGACAGGAGGAAGCTTTACACTATAGAAGATGATAATTGGAAAGCGAGATTGGAACTATGATTCTTTCTCAGCAGCAGGAAGTGCAAGGTGGGCGTTCTTTGCTATATTCATTATATTGATAATTATTGTAGTGGTTGGTACATTGAGAGTGAATAAGAAAAGGACACAGCATGGAGTAGAGCCACTCTACGGAACAAGATGGATGACACCACCATCTTATATCCAATCTCAGACGCAGTATAACAGGCGGCATGGCGGTGGTGATAGTATGAGTGTAAGTAACAACAACTATGTACCAGCATACACAGCAGAGGCAACTGAAAATGACATGGGATATTACGATACTAGTGGCAAATTCCACGCTAATGTAAACAATAGATCGTCAACGTTTGGTCGCCAGATAGACCCACCGGAAGATGCAAGAACACGAAATACGTCGGGCAACGAATATGTTCACTTGAACCCTATCCCGGACGTTGGAGGGAACGAGCAGCATAACGCTTCACTGAACATGCCAGATGATGAGGACTACATAGCGCCCCCACCAGGTCCTCCACCACAGAGCGCCGCCGTGCCGGGATCGTGGGCGACGGAGCCAAGCTCCAAGGAACTCGCTACCTCTACAGAGTCTACAGAGTCGGACTCGAGCTCGCGACATTTCACCACCTCTTCGACGCACATTCACGACGGAAAGTAGTATATACGGTTAATACACGGGATTATATTACCAGGCTGTGTAGCATCAGTCACCATCTGCCTGTAGCCCGGGGTCGTCGCTAGCAGGCACAGCTCCCGCTGTTTCGTGATGCCTTCGTCTCCAGCAAGGATCGCAGCCCGCACCGTTGACCTCAGAGAGTGACCCGGTGGAAGGTCAGTGCCACCGCCGCACTACCGGTCATGTGGCCACAAACCACGTGACACCACAACAGTCTTGTCACGCTTCCCAGCCACATGACCGAGGGCATCGCAATCGTTCACTGATGCTTCCATCTGGTCGCCGACATGTACGTGATATCTGCAGAATGCACTAAGTCCGTCTCGCGCTGCAGTGCGCTAACAAACCACACTGGCCGGGTGGGCACTCCAGAGGGCGCCCTTCGACTGCTGCCTCGTGTAATGCTGTGCTTCTGACACTGCCCTCTCCACCGGTGCACACACGCACACACACACTATCGCGGCTCTTTGTTATCTGCCAACACCAGCTGGCAAAACCTGCAAGTAGCTTCCAGGAAGCATTCGCCCGCACACGACCACATTATTATTTCTTCCTCTTACCCTATCACGTTTGCCTGTCTATTTATGTTTTTGCTTTGCAACCAATTACATTGTTTGTGCCGTTGGATTGTTTAGACTGTTTGGTCCTTTTAGACTATTTGGTCTGAACATAGCGCGGCGTGCTCTATGACATCTAGCTGCAAACGTCCCTGCTAGACGTCATCTCGTCTGGTGCGCCCTCGGTTGCACCCTCTCGCTATGTCACTGGTGTTTTGCTGGTGCTCTGCTGGTGCTCTGCTGGTACTCCCCTGATGTCCATTGATATCCCCATTACCCGAGAACCTAAGAAGATGTGGGTCCCTCTTACGCAAGCAGAACAAGAACAACGCTTCAGGCACCAAACCCTCCATGTGAAATCTACAGTAGCCTGCAGCACTCATTCCATATACAAGAAAATTAGTCTTATAGCCGTGGTCTTTCCCCATTGCTCTACATACACATTGGCAGAAGATTCAATTGTTATATTTTGGGGCTGAATGGTCTGCACACAAAAACATATTCCGCGAGGAGGTGATTATTGTTTCTTCACTTGCTCACACAGTATGCAGTACGACATAGTGATGGAAGGATAGCAATAGCCTTGTTTTTTTTACTAAAAAATCGTAAAGTGGATAATTTCCGTGGCCATTGGGATAAATAAGAGGCATTTCGTCCTAAATCGAAGATTGGAAATTTCGAAAAGATACCTTAGAGAAAAGCGTGCAAAAATGGCTCTGCAACTGGGATCTTCTGTTTCACAGTTTTTGTCGGTGCTTATACCTAACTTTGTGGTATTTGTTGTGTTTATCCTATTATTTATTTATTTCAGGAAAAGACAGAGAAGGGTGTATGAGCCTCGTACGATAGTAGAGACTGTTCCTCAGGACATCAAGCCGGACGTGCCACCTAGAGGAGCGTTTTCGTGGGCTACCAATGCTTTGGGCAAGTCCGAGTCATTTCTCATTCAGCAGGCTGGCGCTGATGGCTACTTTTTTATCCGCTACATTTACATTTTCGGCTCTGTGTGTTTGCTAGGCTGCATCATGTTGTGGCCAATCTTGTTCCCTGTCAATGCCACGAACTCCTCCCACCCACAAGAGGGATTCGATATATTGGCGTATGGTAATGTTTCGAACAAGTGGAGATTCTTTGCTCATGTATTCTTGAGTTGGCTCTTCTTTGGCTCCATTGTGTTCATCATATACCGTGAGTTGGTGTACTACACTACTTTCAGACACGCCCTCCAAAGTACTCCATTGTATGACTCGCTTTTGTCGTCGAGGACTTTGTTGTTAACTGAGACACCAGAGAACTTGCTTAAGGAGACTGAATTGAGAAACTACTTTCCCTCTGCCACTAACGTGTGGTATGCTTGCGACTACAAGGAATTGAATGAAAAGGTGAAGGAGAGAACTAAGCTCGCTGCCAAGTATGAAGGTGCCCTTAATAAGGTCATCACTAAAGCCGTCAAGTTGAGAAACAAGTGTATTAAGAAGGGTAAGGAGGCTCCAACCCCATCTGATGACTTGAACAAGTACTTGAAGGATGGAAAAAAGAGACCTACTCACAAATTGAAATTCTTGATTGGTAAGAAGGTTGATACTTTGGACTATGGTGTTGAGAAATTAGGCGAGTTGAATAAGGAGATTACAACCAGCCAAGAACAACACAACGCTAACACTCAAATTCCCTCCGTTTTCATTGAATTCCCCACACAAATTGAATCTCAAAAAGCTTATCAGGCTATTCCCTACAATGATGACTTAAAGGGTTGTCAAAGGTTCATTGGTGTGGCTCCTGATGATATTGTTTGGGAGAATTTGAGTTTGACCAAAAGCAAGAGAAGAACAAAGAAGGTTTTGGCTTCTACTGTCTTGACTTTGACAGTTATTTTCTGGTGTGTTCCTGTTGCAGTTGTCGGTTGTATTTCTAATATCAATTTCCTTACTGAGAAAGTTCCTTTCTTACGTTTCATTAACAATATGCCTCCAAGACTTATGGGTATTATCACTGGTCTTTTACCTGTTGTTGCGTTGGCTGTTTTAATGTCATTGGTTCCTCCATTTATCAAAAAGATGGGTAAAGTAAGCGGATTGATAACAAAGCAGCAGGTTGAACGTTACTGTCAAAACTGGTTTTATGCCTTCATAGTTGTCAATTCGTTTCTCGTTATAACTGTTATATCTTCGGCAGTATCGGTTGTAAGTATCATTATAGAGGACCCATCAAAGGCTCTTGTTTTACTCGCTCAAAATGTTCCAAAAGCGTCGAACTTTTACATTGCATATGCTTGTTTGCAAGGTTTAGCAATGAGTAGTGGAATGCTTTTACAAGTTGTTGCTTTAATTTTGGCCCAATTCTTAGGTAAGATACTCGATAAAACACCTAGAGCAAAGTGGAACCGTTGGAATACATTAGGACAACCATTCTGGTCCACTACTTACCCAGCTTACCAATTTATTTCTCTTATTTCAGTTATCTATTCGATGATTTCTCCTTTGATCTTGGGTTTTAATTTTGTTGCCATGATTTTGTCTTATATTGCCTTCGTCTACAATTTGGTGTATGTAATGATTCCTAACAAGATTGATGACAGGGGTAGAGGATATCCTCTTACTTTATTCCAATTATTTGTTGCTGTTTATCTTGGTGAGGCTTGTCTTATTGCCTTGTTTGTCTTTGGTAAGAATTGGGCATGTGTTGTTTTAGAGGCAGTTTGCTTGGCCGCTACAGCAGCATCTCACATTTACTTCAAGCGCAAGTTCCTTACCCTCTGGGATGCCGTCCCTATTTCTGCTCTCAGATATTCGGCTGGTGACTCGACTTACCAATACCCAATCCATGATCAAGGTAAGAAGGAAATTCAAGTTGAAGGTGAGAACTATTGGAATGGAGGTAATCAATTAAGCTTGAACGACGACAATCATGAACAGGTATTACCTAAAAATAACTTGAAGGAAGCTAAAGGCGGATACAGCGATGAGAAGATATTGAATGATTCTGACGAGTCCAACCAAGGTACGGGATCGAAGGATGATATTGAGAAGAATACTATCGGAAAGTCTTCTGATGTCATTAAACTGTCTCCGACAAAATCTATTTCCTGGATTAAGAGGTTCTTTAATCCTAAGACCGAGACATTTGACTTGATCAGAGATATAATGCCTCCAGCTTATTTCAATTATATTGAGTACAATGCAGAATTCGTGAAGAATGCTTACGAAGACCCTGCTGTGAATGACGATGTACCTCACATATGGATTGCAAAAGATGACTTGGGATTGTCTGAGATAGAGAAAAATAAGGCTCTTGAAAATGGCGTTGATGTCTCTGATGATCAAGCCATATATAACGAAAAGGGTGATATTGAATACACTGGTCCTCCTCCTTCATATGAGGAGGCATTGAAAGTATGAAAGTTAATGTTTCATGTTGCAAGTTCTAATTTTTTATAATAATTCCTTTGTAATTTTTTAACTTTTGTATTATTGCTATTATATAATTTAACCAATAATTAATCTGTTTTTCATTTATATCAGCTTGCTACAGAGAGTCATAGTATGCAATAGCAGCTAAGATATTCACAACCGACTGTAGAGCGTGAAAACCAAACATGTTGCTAGTAATTATTACCTTGCTTATGGGTTTGAGTGGGTGATTCCTTATGTACAAGACCCATAGCAGGCCAGATTTTGATTGCTGTAAAAGTTGATTGACATCCTCCCCAGCCGAAAATAATACCCCTACTCGCCTGGCATATATAAGGAGGAGAAAATCCACTTATCACATTGATATTAATTGTAATCATAAGTTAGTTGAACTATTTTAGATACTTGGTACGAAAACATATTAAAAAAGATGATAAGATTCAATCAATTCGCCGCTAAGAGATGCTTTAGAGCACAACCATTTACTTCCAGGCAGTTCAGTACTTCTGGTAAGTCCTTGAATAAGGTGGAACAAAATCTTCCAAGAACTACTTTTTTCACCACATTTTATAAAGAGATACCTAAAGTAATTGGAGCTCTTGCCTCATTGGGGTTGATCATGTTCCTCTGGCCATATGCTTCAATAAAGTCGAGCAATGCAGCCCATGCGGTACCTAGTGGAAGTACAGCAGCAGTCATATTGGACAAGAATGGGAAGCCAGAAGTCAGTATACCTCATACCTATACACACAGAGATAAGCCATCCGATGATGATGAATGAAGAAAATGATAAGAATTAGTTCCCACTCGATTGATGCATTTAGGTACAGTTCCTTAGTATTAGCTTTTATTTGAGGTATATTTAAGGAAGGAAAATCACACTTCATTATTTATGTAGAGCCGTATAATGATTTCATATGCCAGATTACCCCAGAGAATATGCTAGTCATATGTTTTAAGATTTTATATATCATATATCTCATATGTCCTTCCAAATTCTAATACACGGTTTATCAAACTTGTCATATATTAACTCTATTAATTTCATTCCCTTCTTTTGCACAAGTTAAGAATTTTGAAATGTTGTTTCACACAGTACCTACAGACGTGGAGGTAGTCTGTTAAACCTCGTCGTCAGACTTGTCCTTCAAACCAAACTCGCCCTTCCAACCGTTGTCGATCAAGTAGTTCTTAAAATCTATGTCCTCCTTTAAAAGATCATCATCTCTGAGATGAGGTATAAAAATAAAACCAATTATAACACCAGCTAGACCACATATGGCTGCGATGATAAATGTCCACCTATCTCCCAAGTTCTGTTGAATTGGAGCAAATGTCTTAGTACCTACCACTGCCCCGACTTTGCCAATTGCAGCCGAAAAACCATATGCAGTAGCTCTGATCGGAGTTGCGAAAGATTCTGAGGAAACCAAACCCATCATATTACCTGGACCCAAGTTACCGCAACTCATCATTAACCCATAAAAAACAATGAATAAGCCTGTTATACCTTTGATTTTCTTGTAGCCGCATCCAACAATTAAACCAAACACTATATAGCCACAGAAACCGGTGATCAATGTGTATTTTCTTCCAATTCGATCACACAAGTATGCACCTACGAAGACACCAGGTATTGCTATTATACCTAAGAGAAGGTTCCACTCTGCTATTTTCTCCAAATCTGACTTTTCGGATTTTGATAAAACATTCGAAATGATACCAGCGGAGAATATTCCGTTTGGAAATGTAACAAAATCGTACAAGAACCAACAACCACATGTTCCCAAGAGCCTTGGCCAGTAATACTTCAATGCAAGCCAGTAAGGTACATTCTTTCGTATTGCACTCTTTTTGTACAATTCTGAGGTGGCCATTTTGAGACGGAAATAAAACACGGATAAAGGCCAGAAAGCACCAATAGCGAACAAAGTACGCCATAAACCTTCATGATTTTTCGTTATCTGATATACAATCAAGAACACGATGAATGCAAAGGGACCACCAAATGATAAGGGCAAATTAGTACACAACACAAAAACACCACCTCTTCTTTTTATTGACTCATTTGCAGCCTCATTGGCACTGACAGATGAGGATGGGTATTCTGCTCCTATACCAAAACCCGTTACACCTCTGAATATAATCAACATCCAGAACATACCATTTGTGGTTTTTCCATGTGCTGCAGCACACATAATTGTGCCAAAGATAAGAAACAAAGTAGCTGTCACAATCGACCACTTTCTTCCGATGTAGTCACAAGTCAATCCAATGGCTACTTGACCAAAAATAGTGCCCACAAGCGAAGCATTGGAGACAGCAGTGGACATATTACTGTCGTATACATCCTTGTACTGCACCGCGAACACTTTATTCAACATAGACATAACGTTGTTCTGGTATCCATCTGAGATCAACGCGAAGCCAGCACATAACACGATAAGAATATCTCGTATAGATGCACCATTTTGCAACCTCCGTTTCCTTTCATTCAGGTCATACGAAAAATGATTCCTGCTCGAGGCTGAGTTCGCTGCGTTGTCTATAGACTCGACGGAGTCGGAAATAACTATGGGCTGTTTTTTATCAAGCTCCTCGACTTCACTCATACCTCCCGATCCAGTCTTTTAAATGATTACTTAACTTTGCTCACGTCGCTGGGTACCCGTAAAGCTGGACTAATGTCTCTCCTTTCCAAAAGCTCTGTACGTGAAACTATGTCTTGCCAAAACTTACTTTATAGTCCCGAAAAATCTCTGGTTTCAGCACCGTAACGTCTGATGGAGTCTTTCGGAGAATAATACTATCTATTATGGATTTAAGTTCACTCCTGATTTTCCCCCAAAGGATAACACTCGTGTGCTCTTATGCTACTTATGATATGCCTGTTTTACTGCCTTTCCGTTTACAAAAAACAATAAAGACTGCTTCCTGTTGCTTCCTGTTTGAACTAATTGAACCAAGTGTACATTAACTACCCTTTTATATATTAATCCTTAAAGGTAGGGGCGTCTAATTTTCTGCTCTCTACTGATCTTTTCACGACACCTTTAACGTGGGCCTTTAGCCGTGTAATTTAGCCCAGGTGGTCACAAATACCTACATTATCAACACGTGTGTTCCAAAAAGACTAATTTTTTTTTCCTTTGTACGGAACTATGTGACTTTTTCCGTAACTCTAAGGCTGACAGTATCACAATGTGGTAAAGAAAGCGAGGATCTGGGTCAATGATTGAAACACAAGTCTCGGTGGTCATACTAAATGCTGATCGCTGTGTCCTCAGAGCCAGCAAGAGTGAAGAGATCACTGATATGCAATATCCCCAGAGATAACAGTTTCAGACATATAGGACCAAATCCTGTCGCGAAGGAAAAAGAAGCAATGAGGGAGACCAAAGAAAAATGTAACGGCGCCTAAAATTCGAACAAGGCAAATACGAGCCTAAGCGACACATTTGCTGTTCCGAGGGATAGGCATAAACTAGTTACTAACAGGAATCTCGTAATGTGTCAATGCATGAGCTGAGGAGGTAGTAGTATTTATGTATGTAGCGCACACGACTTGTGCCCTTACTGAAACATATTTCCTGCAATTTCTCGTAAGACTGCAGAAAGCGACACCTAATCGATGGCAGCAAAGGGATGCCTGAAGTATGTCAGTTCACCCACGTTCCCTATTGCAGGTTCCGATAGTAGGGGATATGTGACAAATAGGTGAAGTGGTCTTAATCCGAAGAAGGAAAGGGGGCCATGTCTTCCTATGTTAGAATATGTCAAGAGGACAAGGCGGCGACCAGATGAAGACAATACGACATTCGTATTTGGCTTCACGACGGATCTACAGCAAGTTCCGATGAGAAGCTCACAGATTATGGTGCCTGGGAAACTTTAGGACATGGTGCGGACCTCACAGACCTGGTCGAGGCTCAAAATGAGTTAATTGCAGATTGCCCTATAAGCTATAATAATATATTAGGATTCGCGAGAAACCTCGAGAAGTGTGATTTCGTATACTCTCTCTGCATTCTTCCCTCCTTGTGGGCCAGCAAGCACCAATGCAACACGCAGATCATCTCTATATTCTTTTTCGAAGCACAATTTCTCCTACAATCATACAAGCCGTAGATGTACCATCGGTTTTGCCGTAGAATCAGCTGAAGGGTTCACATTGAGTTTCTCGTTAAGCAGCTCAAAGAAGCGTGCAGATTAGAGTTGCAGTTCTGTCCTGAAGAGAGCAAAAGCTAGTAGAAATACACAATTAACAAAAAGACGCCGAGAGCATTAAAGTCTCTGGTTCCAAAGCGTAGCTTCTGCGGCTAATTGGCTTATCCCATATATTTTAGGTGAAACTTAACAGAAGCCACTCAGGTTCCAAGTTTTCGTTTTTGTGTATCATTATCATTTTTTCGAGATTATTATTCAACTTAGCAAGCGAGGTGTATGTTTTAGTGGGGAGAGATTGAATATGACAATGGAAGACCAAGGAAACAAAATAGGAGATATATACAAGCAGATTGGACAAGCAGAATTGCAAGCGTCCAGCTTGGAGCGAATGCTTGACCAACTTGATAGTAAAATGGACTCGATATTGCAAGAGACAGAAAAGCTTACTCAGGATACAGAGAGCAACAAGACTGAGCAGAGTAGCACTGAAGATAAATAGAGCAATATGGATACCACCTCAGTGTAATAAGGACGCAATAATATTATTCCATAAAGGGATCCACTTTTGCTTTATTTTTCTGATTAGTTGACTATAATTTCCTATTCGAACGAGTATCTCGTCGCAGTATCAAATGAGCATCTATATGGACATATGAATTTAACTTCTATAATATATACTTACCCTTGATTTTTGATATCTATTGAAGAGCTTCTACTCACAAACTCGCTCACATCGACAAGTGTAAAAGGATTGGAAGGTAGCCTTGGATTTATGACGTAACCGTCAGGACTATCGCTGTTATTCAACTCAGGTATATTGATCTTGGCCGGTCGGCCACCTTCAAGCCACCATTTACGTAACTCGGAGCTGGGTGGAGGTAAATCCTTGTTATCAAATTCATCATGGAATAAAAGATGGATGTTATTGCTTGCGATCAAGGACTCATTAATATCACCAACATTTTTTCTGTAGTCCTCCTGCAACTCATTTGCAATATTTCTCTTAAGAGTTTCATTTATAATATTAACAGACATTGAGAAAACCGCGTATACTGGCCTGTGATCCGAGAAGTTAATAGAACTAACACTGTTATAAGATGATTGCTTGATAATGTTATTCCTGGACATGTAGAGAACTCGATCTGTCCAGGCTGGAATTCTTTGCTTTTCAGATGAGTCGTAGTTATTGGTTCCATGATCAAATTTGTAAGTCGGAGGAAACTTAATCTCCATTTCATCAAAAAATGGGAAGGTCTCTCCAGATGCCATCTGCTTGTTGAGTTGATCATACTCAAATAACTTACCATATTCCTTCTTTTCAATGAGATATTTTACTTGTTCAATGGGAAGATCAATCCTGAAGTTGCAGTCCCCAACCCAAATCACGGCATCATGATCTTTGATCCTTCTATTTCTAGAGAACTTGATTCCTTTAGCTATTGTTTTATAGTTTTGATGGCGCTCATCCACATTACTTAAACCAGCAGCTAAATGTGAACACACAAAACAAATTTCTGTATTTGAATAATTGAAACTAACTGCAATTCCACCCTTATTAGCACTCATACCACCAAATCCAGTCTTTTTGAAAGCACCTTCAACGTTATTGACATTATTGACCTCAGAGTCCTTCATGAATAAGAATAAGGCAATTCCACCAATATGTCCACTCCACAAAGATATGTAAGGAATAGATTCACTGTTCTTTTTTGTCAATGTATTCTTTATTTTGTTCTCCCAGAATATCTTATTTGTCGGGTCTGTATTTACCATTTGACCTGCCGATAGTTCAACTATTTCTTGAATACCCACAAACACCAAATCATATGCTTGGAAACCCTCTGGAAAAATCCACTCAGAAATAGAGTCTTTATAACACGAACCATTGACATTGAATGTTCCAGCAAATATAGATATATCCTTGTCATAACTGAATTCTTTGGACTTTTTATTGAGTTCTCTAGAAACATAATCATGTATTGGATTGCACAAGACTAAATTGACCTGGTCTTGTAGGCGACCTAGAAGCTTGAGCATGGCCATTTCACTTGGTTTTGGTTCCATCACCCCACTGAGATATTTTTTCGAAAGATGTGATTTAACAGAGCTTTTTGTAGATGCATCACTTGATGTCTGGAGCTTAGAAGAATTAGAAGAATAGTTAACAGTAATCTTTGTCAAATGATCATTATTTTCTGCCCATAATTGAGAGTGTTTAATGAATAAATCATTATCAGCCAGTATTCCGATATCTCTAAAAGCTAGTTCTATAACTTCTTGCGTGATTATCTTGGAAATTAAATCAGCCTTAGCTAAACTGTTAAAAGAATCAACTCTAAAAATTCCTAACTGTTTACCAATATATTCTCCTCTAGGAATATCATAAAATAATGCACCAAAATCAATAATTGAATCTACCAAGAGATTCACAATATCAGAAGGATTACTAGGGGTATAGCCAATTTTCTTCATCGAAGACAGCGTCAAGGGTATATCAGTATAAGATAGATTATAAGTGGCATTAGCATTTTTATATGCTTCTTTTCGATAACTTTCATTTAGACTAGCTATATGATTTTTGAATCGAGCATCTAGCTGTCCTTTATAAGACTTTGGATCGTTAGATAAGCAATTCACAACTCTAACTTCATTATACTGAGTTATCAATCTATCAAAATGTCGATTAAATGCATTTTGGGATGCTTCGAAAGATCTAGGGAAATCTATCTTTTTACTCTTTTTAGATCCAAGTAAAGACTTTTTAGTAGAATTTACCAACTCCCAGAACGTTGGCACATTCCCCCTCACTATCACATAGGAGAAGCAAATTTTTTTGGAGTAAATTATTACCTCTGTTTCTACAAAATTAGAAACAGCACCATTATCGTCACACCCCCAGTCACCAAACAATGGACCATTTTTTTTACAAGCCTGCTTGGAAATAAGTGTTAATAGACATTCTTCATCCAGATTAATATATGAATTGACTGTTTGAGCATAACCTCTGGTTATAGGTGTCATGAAGCCATTATCATCAAACTGTTTTCTATCTGCTAAAGATAATCGATTTCGAAATTCGATAAATTCATTAATCATATAAGTATTCCATAAGTATCTTGAAAAGAAAGCCGAGTCTGAAACAAGTGTGAAGTTACGCTTTTGATCGACATTCACTCCTCTTTCATTCAAGTTTGACGTTATATCAAAGTCTTTTGAGTAAAAAAAGCTACCCAGACCCAAAAGCTTGCTTACGGAAGAAGCCGGGTATTGAGTTGTAAGTCTATCCTTTTCAATCTGTCCTGGTGTAGTAGGAATACCTGCTGCAGAGTAGCTTACCACATCTTCTTCCACAGACCTATTGAGTAAATAATCAAATTCATCACTATTCAAGCAGTAAAAGTCAACAGCATCTATTCTATATATATCCTCTCCCACCTTGGGTGATGCCACTTTTGTCTGCCGCGTTATGAATCCAATGTAAATGTTGCTACCAACATGAAGAAGCCCCAAGAAACAGTAAAGTTGCTTATTCAGTCTCGTCCTGTTTGGCGTGATGTCCTTATAACTCGAGAGGTTCAATAAGTCTTTTCGAACGAACTCAACTAATACCTTGTTACTTGCTAAGTTATTCTTATCATTATTCTGTCCATTTTTGGCTGATCCAGACAGATGTAAATGATGATGTTTATAACTGGGGTATGGATGTCTTATAATGAGTGCATAGGCACCATCTCCCCCTATAATGAAACTTCTGGGAACCTCATTGAGGTATACTTTCATTCTATAACTGACTAATATATATATACGTGGGATATACTTTTTAAAAATGAAAGTTATGTAACTAAGCCTGGTATCAGGTAGGAAACAGTTTAACAATATGCAGGATGGATGAAATAATATGGGATTCCGTTATTATTAGAACACAACACCTACAGCAGAACACTTTTACCACTACTGATAAAGAAGAAAACCAGTCATTTACATTTATTAAACTAAAGTTCTATGCTAAAACATTTCGAACGGCGAATTAGTATTGCTCGTAGTATTCAGTAAAATTGATTTAGAGTGTTGGAGAGATTAGGTTTTGATTACTTAGTTCGCTTTTTTTGTCTTTTTGTGCTTCAAGTGAGTCTCTGGAATCCAGGAGGAATCATAAGATTTACCTGTTGAAGTTGCAACTGGTGGAGACGATGCTTTTTTCGAAGACTTACTAGAAGACTTAGGAACTTGAGAGGTTCCTTGCAAGTACTTCTTTCCCCATATACTGTAGACAACGTATGCCACAGCAGCTAAAGTGGCCAAAAGCACACCTTCAAGAAGCAAGAGTTGAGGATTGAAAAATGAGATAGGATCATCGTTCACAGTAGTAAGTTGACCACGAACTTGAATCATTTTCAACTCATCATCGACAGCAACGTAAAGAAGTGGACTTAAGATGTAGTTATCTGGCACTAGATTTAATTCAATCTTTTGGTTCAAATTTCCTGTCTCGCCCTTCGCTAAAATAATGGGTTGAACTGATCCCGTACTCAAGTTGGTCTTAATTTCACCATTTCTTGGGTCACGGAAAGAACCACCAACACCAACAACAGAGACCGGTCTATCATCGAGATTTTGGAGATCATAACTTAAAGTAACCTCATGCCCATTATAAAGTTCTGCAACATCTGTTTTTGAAATTTCTGGGAACTCCAATAGCTTGTATTCAGCAAGAAAGTTCACAGTTTCATTTGATTGCTTTACTGGCGCCCCAAAAGACACCAATGCATTAACGATAAAGACAGTGATCCAGGGAAGTAAAAATATCATTATAACGTGAATGCGTACCTCTATTTCGCAGAGTAAAAAAAACGTCGAGTTCGTTCTTTTCACGTAACACGGTGGACGTTGTTGGAATTCAAATCACGTGAGTATTGAACAATTTGAATCTCTTCAGATTGAACTTTTGCAAGTCATATAGTTTGGGTCTGGATTTGAAAAATAGGCTAATCTGAGCCGCAAAATAAGCATAGTATATATGCATTTAGCCAATGAAGCTATCAGAAATTTGCTACATTTATAAGATATAGGAATTTATGGGTAAGAGCGAAGAATGAAAATTCGATTGATACCGAACGGTATAAGTCGACTTTTACGACATACTAAGACAACAAATTATGATTTACATACGATAAGTTCAAGAAATAGATGCATTCAGATGTGTAGCACTACATGTTTCTCTACAAGTGCCTCAAAATATGAAGTTGATGTCAGCAGAAGGATTCTTAGGGCCCATAATGATTATACGAGAAGGAACAAGGAAGGAAATGCCTTGCTGAATGAGGACCTAGAAACAAATCGCTTGAAAAACAAGCAGGAAAAATACGTCACCTTGCAAAAGGACTTGAATGCAGTGGCCGACAAGTTTGAAACTCATCGAGCTTTGATCTTTGAAGCGTTTTTGAAACCAGAGAACATCTCCAAGCTTTCCGAAGAAAAGGTTTCACCATGGCACAGATTGGTTCAAGAAGAAAAGGGGAATAATAATGTAAAAATACAATTGTGTTCAGATGTACAGAAACAATTAGATGTGACACAACTAAATTATTCTAAGTTGGAGATTGCCAACACATTATGTGCAATTTCACTGCATTTGGTCAATTCTGTATTGAACGATTTAAATCTAAGATATTCATTGGGAAGTGAACTGTTGAATAATTTTCATGACAATTTCTTGTTTCGAAATTTTATTGATAAAACAAGTGATAAAAGTAGTAAAAGAGAAATCATAGATATCATAACAAAACTTGATGATAGTTTAGCTTCATTTTCCTACGACGATAATACTTCCCTGATATACAGATCAAATTATATTAAAGATTCAATTTTGGAAGAAGCAAAATTCAGTGAAGATTTTAACTCGATTGATTTCTATCGTTATAACTTCACACATTTCAAGACTTCAAAACATTTAACTTATGACCATCACGATACAACAAGATTTATTCAGAATAATAATTTGATTTCTTTTGGAAACCCTGAAAGATGCAACACAGAGTATATTAAGAGACTTGAGTATATATTCAAGGAGTACGATATAGAAAGCCATCCCTTAAAGCATATAAAATTAGCACTAGGTATAGCACTGATTTTGCTTGGGCACAAGAATTACACCCCTACCTATGGCCTACTAAAATACTTATTAGATAAGTTAGGAAATGCAAAACTCTGGAACTATCAATCGATAGTTTTTCTGTATTTACCTTCTACTAGGTATTTACTGTCAGCCTTATCGATCAAGAAGACAGACAATTCTAGGCCCGTTAATGCTGCATACCAGTTCACTGATGCAATTGAAGATGATCCCTCCTTGCTCGAACTGCTAATACGATACCACGTTGTGCGAAGCAACCTGGAATCATTCATTGATCTCCTTTCTTTCTTCAAGTTTGATGAGGTTATTGCTCATACTAGAGCTCTCGCAAAATCTGATTTGGATGCTTTCATTTCAAAATCCAGATTTTCGTTTGAGAGATTGAGTACCATAAAGTCGATCGTTTTTTCCAAACAAAAACCTCTCTTCATATCAGCCAAAGCACTTCTAAGCACTATTGATGCCTGTATGAGGCTTGGTAAGTTTGAGTATATTGACTTGTTGATCAACAAAATGCTAGTGCACAGTGTTTCTCTGAGAAATGGGCATGTCGTAGCTTTATCATTTGGTGCAGAGGAAGAGAAGAGCAATACATTGCTTTTGAAGGAAAAACTTTCGCCAGATGAATTGGCCAGCCATATATTCAGTAAGGACTTTTTCATATTACTATTACGAGTATGCAGAGCTTCTGATGACGAGGGAAGATTGATGTGGTTGATTCCTCATTTAGATACTTATCTTACAGGAAATGCTCCTCAAGCTGAGGCATACTTGTCCAGGATTCAAGAAACTTTAGAAGATGACTCGTCAAATACTTTACGATCCAAGTTGAATGATTTAAAGGAGAAGCTTCCCAAAGAGCAAAACGATGTTCCCATTGACATTGATTTCATTGAAGAAATATATCGCACAATCTCAGTGTTTCACTTAGATGGTAAACTTGTATATTATAACAAGATACTAGGGCTACCAAACAACATAGTTTCGCTTTTCAAAGCTCCTCAAAGTATATAATAACTCGACTATAGCATAGATAGACAGTAATTTTTTTTTCAGTAATTTTTTCTTCCAATTTGAGCACTCACTCATCTCAAAAGTCGAGCTTTCCATAGAAGATAAGTTGAAGAATCAAGGTCGCATAGAAAGAAGTCACTGTATCAAGGCAGACACAGAGAATACAGGACACACTGAAGTACACACCGTAACACACATAGAGAGAGAACGACAAGATTATCGAGAAGAAGAAGTCACAGTCAAACGTCTTTACTAGTCTGCTCATAAAGTTAGAGAAATGAAATTTTTAACTACAAACTTTGTCAAGTGCGCTGTGAAGGGCTGCAGTGCCTCACAGAACTCATTTCCTTTGCAGTACAGCGAGTGCCAGCTTGCTAGAGAAGAGCTGGAATTCAACTCAGACTTTGTGTGCCACATGATTGAAAGGTTGGACTGGGATGCCGTGCTTAAGGTAGCAGCAGACCTAGGAAATACGTCCATACCGCCACATAAGCCCGAAGGACTCGACCCCATAATGGAAGAAGATCAGGCGGTTCTTAGAGATTTGCATTCCCTCTTGGTGGAGACCGTTATCCTTGAGGGTAAGATGACTTGCCATAATTGCGGTCATATATACCATATCAAGAACTCCATACCAAATTTCCTCTTGCCTCCTCATTTAGTATGATGTATAGAAGCTTCATAACTGTAAAATATGCTCATTTAATAGTCAAGCAGTGGTTTTTTTGTATGGCTGGGTGTACTTCTAACTGTTATCTGCTGAACTCACGTGTGAAGGAGAGAGCGCAGTTGTTTCTGGAAATCGCAAAACAGATAAATTTTTGAAGCCCATTATAGATTAAAAATAACACAACAATTATATAGGTACGAGTCTAGTAGCGTTACACTGAAGAAAGATACATTTCAATAAGTTAGTCGACTGTAATAGATCTGAGTCTATTTTGGTTGAAAAAAGTCAAAAAAAAAAATACCTCGATTGACTTTTCATTTCTTTTTATTAAATTCTTGGCTAGGTGAAGAATCAAAGAAAGAGTGAATAACATTTGGAATACACAACAGTGAAGAAAACATCATAAGGGGTGGAGCATATAATGTCAAATGGAAACATAACTGTACATGTTGATGGCCCAAGCTCTTTGGAGGAGGAATGGAAGCCTCCGGCTCCTGCCAAGACTCCGGACGAAGGAAATAGTAAATCTGGATTCAGCAAGGTTGGAAATAGGTCAAGATCGATTTCTCTTACCAGGTTCTTATTCAACAGAGAATCAAATCAGTCTTCTGACGGCAGCATGAAGGGGGCCAATATAATAACTGGCACAAGTGATGGAAGCACTTCTGCGAATACTGGCTTCGCTGGGGATACCCGAGACGAAGAGGCGGACGACAAAAAAGCAGGTCTCAGCAAGCTTAGAAGTTTTTTCAAAATGTCATCGAACTCTTCATCTCTAGACAGCAATAAACATCCCTATGACACAGCTGCAACGACGCCCGGACATTCGCCTAAACAGATGTACAGTGAAGTTGGCACAGAAGATGAAACCAGTGATGCTGATTTGAAAGAAACGAGGAATCAGTTGCAGACTACACCAACGCACAAAAGGAAAGAATCAGGTTCTAAGACCCTTAAAAAACTCATGCTTGGTAGGAAGAGATCGGTGTCGAGTCCTATAAACCCTGGTCACGCCAAACCACGAAGCCCAGCCATCAACGTAAAGAAGTCTCCAGAGATCAACTCCGAATATAAGAATGACAGTCCAGTTGTTTCATCTAATTTATACTTTGCTCATCAAGGACTCCCTCCTCATTTCAGAGGAAGCCCTTCACCCAATAATCTCGCTGCAAGCGCTGCGTCAAAAGACGAGATTTTGATATCTTTGAGACATAATGATTCGGTGTTTTCATTGAGTGAGAATGGGACAATGAGACCACCTCGGATCCAAACCCCAAGACTTTCTGTAAGTGATGAATCCGCCTCTGAGTTTGAAGATCAGAAAGATACAAAGGAGGGTAAGAAAAACAGAATACAGCTTGAAAAGATTCAGGAACAGCGCTTAGATGAGCAACATAAGAAAGAGCTGAATAACGAATTAGCTCCTCCAGTTGATACATTAGTACCACCACCACCAGTTGGAGGTGGTGCCAACGGCTTCCAAAGGACATTAAGAAGGGTGGCTTCTGCTCCATTAGTGCACTTGAAATTAAATGATACAAACACTAAAGATGCTAGAACATCTGAATCAATCGACAAGGATGAGTTTGACATAAATCAGCACATTGGTGAAATTAAAATAAGTGGTAGACCCAGAACATACAGCAGAGAAAGGATATATTCTAACGCTGCTACCAAGGTACTTGATGCCCAGGTTGATCAAAATTGCTTCAAGAAAATTCGCTTGCTTGGTAAAGGTGATGTTGGGAAGGTTTATTTAGTGAGGGAAACTGCGTCAAATAAACTTTATGCATTAAAAGTACTTTCTAAAAAGGAAATGATCGAAAGAAACAAGATTAAGAGAGCTCTTGCAGAACAAGAAATTCTTTCCACGAGTAACCATCCCTTCATTGTGACGCTTTATCATTCTTTCCAATCTAATGGTCATCTATTTTTGTGTATGGAGTATTGTATGGGAGGTGAATTTTTCAGGGCTTTACAAACTCGAGAAACAAAAACTATATCTGAGAATGATGCTAAGTTTTATGCTGCAGAGGTTACAGCAGCCTTAGAATATTTGCATTTGATGGGTTTCATATACAGAGATTTGAAACCAGAAAATATTTTATTGCATCAATCAGGCCATATCATGTTAAGTGACTTTGATTTATCGAAACAATCTGAAAGTACAAAGAATCCAGAAATTTCTTTCAGTAGGTCATCTCATGGGTTAGGATCTAGTAATCACAATGGCCCAGCAGTTGATACGAAGGCTTGTATCGACGGATTCAGAACCAACTCATTTGTGGGCACTGAAGAATATATAGCTCCAGAGGTTATAAGAGGCAAAGGTCATACAAGCGCAGTTGACTGGTGGACTTTGGGGATATTTATTTATGAAATGTTGTTCGGAACGACTCCTTTCAAAGGTAAGGACAGGAAGAAAACTTTTGCAAATATTTTGAAGAAGGATGTTAAATTTATCGAAACTCAGTCAATATCTTCTAACTGCAAGAGTCTTATTAAGAAGTTGTTAATTAAAGATGACACAAAGAGACTAGGGTCTAAAGCGGGTGCTTCAGATATCAAAAACCATGCATTTTTCAAGAATACTCAGTGGGCCCTATTAAGACACCAGGAACCACCAATGAAGCCGGTACTTTCTAAAACCAAGGGTAATCGGAAGAGTGAAACTTATGATAGCGAGGATGAAATAGAGCCACCTCGTGATGGCTCTTTGTATAATCAAACTAACGATGATCCTTTCGCAAACTTCAGTTCTGTGACTCTACACTATAACGAGCCTGAAGATACTAACGAACAAATGGTATACAATGAATCAGATAGCACTATGTATACTAGTGTTGCCTATACAACCATACATGATTCTAGACTGAAAAGTTTTTTGAAAAAATGATTTACGTTTTATTATTTATAGAAAATCAAATAAAGCCATATATAATTCTTCAGCTTCAATGCAATTTTACATTTTTTTCTCAAGATCATAAGTTTTCATTTATTTTAAACAAAGTCATATATAACCCATGTAGGCCTAAAAAGTTAACCGGAACGAAAAATGTGTGTTCAGAAATATAATATACATGCATCGAGGAGAAAGAACAAATTCAACTATTAAATAGTTTGTAAGTTGCAATCATATGATTTAACAATCGACGAAGTCAATGACAGACAACTCGACAGCAGAACATTGAGCTGCAATGTTCTTGTCGTACAAGTTGTAGAAATCACCAGACTGACACTGGTAGAAGGTGGATTGGTCACCTAAAGCCAAGTTACCTTCCTTAGTAATAGACCAACCAGCAGCGTAGATAGAACCAGCTTGTGGTGGTGGGCCATCAAATTGGAATTGTCTGTTGGCAACGATTGCACCAACTCTTCCCTTTGAGTCATTCAACACAGATTTCTTCAATGTTATACTCAAGTTGTTGTCGCTAGCACAAGCGGTTGGAATAGAACCATCTTCACCATGGTTAGCTGGAGGAGCTGGAGAGCCAGTTTGTTGAACTTGGCCATCGCTTATTTGAGAAGCACCGTTAGCAGATTGGTGCTGGATTTGACCATCACCGATTTGGTTAACTGCCGATGCATTTTGGGCAGCGGTTTGGTGTTGGATTTGGCCATCACCAATTTGGTTTACGACCGAGGCAG
Organism: Millerozyma pseudofarinosa; assembly: GCA_030556505.1. NCBI lineage: Eukaryota > Fungi > Ascomycota > Pichiomycetes > Serinales > Debaryomycetaceae > Millerozyma > Millerozyma pseudofarinosa. The sequence continues at coordinate 204,622 of JAKTUD010000001.1, read as the reverse complement.
TTGAGGTTGGAGCAGTTTGAGTGGTCTGGTGTTGAATTTGACCGTCACCGATTTGGTTAACAACCGAAGCAGCAGTTTGGTGTTGAATTTGACCGTCACCGATTTGGTTAACAACCGAGGCAGCAGTTTGGTGTTGAATTTGACCATCACCGATTTGGTTAACAACAGAAGCCTGAGTTGTTTGGGACTGCTTTTGAATTTGACCATCACCGATTTGGTTGACTTGGTCTCTCTTAGCAGCACTTGGAGTCACAGAAGACGAGCTACCAGCGGAAGAAACGGTCTTGATTTGGATACCAAACTTCTTGCTATGGTCAGTGCTTGCACCAGAAGGAGCGGATCCACTTGGTGTCAAGGTGGTCCATGGTTCAGAGGGGACGGTAGCACCCAATACTGTAGCAGCAAAGGTAGCAGATGTTAAGACGGTAGCGTATTTCATTGTGTTTTGTATGAGAATGTTTGTGCGGCTCCTTGATTGATTTGTAGCTGTTAATTTATCCAGATCAAGGAGTCAGAAAGCTAAACTGCTCCCTTTTTATATCATTTTCCCTGTAGCCTGACCTAGATCGATCGGACACAGTTCAGGGGGACTTTCGTCTTGAAATGACAACACAATGCTGGCAAGCAGGGAAAAGAATGATCCCGACATGTGTCATGGCACAAAATTCTTCTATTGCATGTTTATTTGGCTGATTCTCTAGGGTTGTTCTCTCGTGAAGGCTGGTTGAAGGGATGAGATGCAGCAGAAGGCTGGCTAAAAATGCTGGCTAAATGCTGGCTGCGAAAGAATGTCACTACATACAGGAACGTATATAAAACAAGTTGAATCTGGTTACTGGCTTTATTGGCCTCACGCCTAGGGTTCACCGAAACAACCTTGCTATACCCGACATTGTATGGGCAGTCCTATGGCTATGTCTTCTATTTTTAATTTTTTTTGTTCATAGCCCTAGACTGCCGAAGTCATTCTCCACCTTCTTTCAACGGTATATCAAGGTGAATGACATAATAAATTACATAAGAGACCGACATAAGGAGGAGGTTTCGGAACCTGATGAAGCCTAAGGTTTCCAAGGATAATATTAGAAACATCAAAGTAAGTAGATTGTTAAACATGGATGTAGTTCGAGCAACGGCCCGAGGAGGCTTTGTTAAGCAGGGTTGTAATAAAATGATTGCTTGAAATCAACCAGGATTACAAAATTACCTAACTTCACGGTTTTCACATGTGGCTGTAAGCCCACTAGGACATCCGTGAGGGTTCAACCTAGACCAAGGTGATAATTGCAGGGTCCCTTTGTCCAGTTTTAATCCTGCTACTGACAGAAAGGAACCATTTTGACAGGACCCAGGGAAAAGACTATTTTGTGTAACAAAATAAAATATTCAAAACTGAGCTCGACCAACCATAATTGTTCAATATATAACACGAGCTCATTTGAACTAAAGTGAAAAAGAATACATCGACATGGCAGCAGGTCACGCAGCAAAGTATATTCGCCATGCAGCAGTCGCTACACCTCACGATGTCCGTATGAAATGGGCATCTAAATTTTTGGGTGCTACTATGTGGTTCTACATTTTCTACAGAATAAAAGAAGACGGTCCAGTTTTGTTTGCACAAAAGTTACCTTTCGAACACCATTAAAGGGTTGGAGATAAAGTTTACAGGTATTACGGTTTGAGTGAATACGGTTCTAGCATATATAACAGCGCAATACATTATTGATTTAATAATTCACTTTTTCAAGCAGGTCAGTTTGGGCCATTTTTTCAAGATTTCCTCTTGAATCGAAAACAATATTTAGGGCGTCACTCCGTGAGAAGCTCTAGGACAGTATGTAACTGATCCAGAGATTCTTTAGCTCAAGCTCTTTGTCCTTCTCGATATGCATAGAGTAACGATGTAGTATATCAAAGAACCCGAGAGTTCGATGTTCCTCAAACCCATATCTTAGGCAGGAGAGTATAAGCAAAGGTCTATTTAATTAGTGACAAGGTGAGGATGAAGCAGCTCTAAAGAGTTGACATTCAAGAATTCTTCTAGGATCAGAACTACAATACGTTGCTAGAAGCCCAATAGCATTCAAGTTGTAAAGCCCAAACACTTTCAAGCAACAGTAAAGTGAAAGGAGGTCATTGCGAAACGATTATTATTGGCTTGCTCCCCAGTAGTGATGAAAAGAACACCTACATTTAATAACCCAAGAATCGTATATCGATCAAACTTCCAGTAAATACCCCCAATAAAATTTGATAACAGAGTACAATTAACCTTAAATAATAATCCCTATGTAAATAAACCACTTATCTCTGTTATCATGGTTCTTATTCCAGTTTTTAATCATCATTGGTAGCAAACCCTATTTACCACTCAGTAAGTATTGTGCGATAATGATCTTTCAGAAAATTACAATTATAGTTTATTAAGGACATTACCATGAAATGATTGAAGCTCTGGAAAGACTTCGTAATGCAATAATAGAGGGGAACTTACCTATAACGAAGAGATTATTAGCGAGGTTTCCTGAATTATGGCTCAACGTTGACTCCTCAAATAATGGATGGAGCAATTTACATCTTGCATCTTATCACGGAAACTATCTCATCTGTTACCATTTGGTTTCTTTTATAAATAAAGGGATTAAAGACATAGAACAAGAATATGCATTAATGGATCTAGTGACCTTTGATGGATTGACTGTTTTACATTTGCCCATTATAAACCATTATTCTCAGACATTGCATTATTTACTTCAAGAGTTTCCAGGAAAATATTGGGTAAATCATTCCGGCGGAAAAGAACAGAGGACCCCCTTACACTACGCTTGTGTCTATGGATTTAAGGAGGGAGTAAAGTTACTTTTAGAATTCGGGGCTGACTGGGAATTACAGGATATTCATGGAAACACATGTTTTCATCTATGCTTTGAGTACGGTAACTACGATTGCTTACTAGAATTACTGAAATCAATCTTGATATACCAGAAAAATAAAATTGATGACGTGAAGCTAATTAATAAAATCGAGTCCATGAAGAATAATCAAGGCTGGTGTACTACAGATTATGCCTATTCTTTTGATTTCATAGAAAGATATAAATTTCTCAAGCAAGAGTTACATGTATTTGAGCAGGAACTTGCGGAGTCGAATTATTCTACATACTCAGATACAAACTTATCGGATACTTCATTAAGTTTGACGAAAGACTCTATCAACTCTTTCCAAGAGAGTCAAGGTCCATCTGGGATTCCTTCAGGAGCTTCAAGCTTGCTGAAAGCACAGCTGTTCGTCAATGTACGTAGGTTATCCGAAAATAACCATAACGACACTCAAAACGCTAAATCAAGAGCACATTCATTCTCGCTTCCTTCAACAACACCTACTAGTGAACAGATGTCTGGTAGAACTAGAAATCCAAACAACAGAACACGCTCAACCACTCTATACAATGCTGCTCCTCCCAATGCACCCGGGGCTGCAGCTGTAAGTAGAGCTCTTTCTGGAAGTCCACATACCCCAGTGTCTCAGAGTTTTTTACACAAGACACCTTCATTAAAGTCGATCACCATTGCTTCTCTGGCAAGAAGCAATGGCCAAGATACTATTGCATCTCCCCAATCATCGCTTTCTATGAACTCTCTCAACAGTAACTCACCAACACGCGCTTCTTCTAGAAGGAGAAGTATTAATAACATCGTTATAACCCCTTTACAAGGAAGCCATCAAACTCCAGATAGGACAGTGATTTCTCCTCTTAATCCTTCTGATCGTTTCAGCGTGAACCAATCCAAACAGGGGAACTATAAGCCAACGTCATATCAAGAATCAGAGGAAGGAGATTCTACAATCTCTTCCAGTGATACGAACGATGTGAGTCAGAGTCACAGAGCAGCGATCCAAAGCACACCCAATGGAACAGAATCTTTTTCCACAGACTCCCCTTCTCAGCTTAGATATGCTTCTCCCACACCCATGCATAATGACTTATTAAAAAGACAGATGTCTAGTAGTACGTTTAAGAATCCTTCGGAGATTGAAAATGATCATATAAAGGGTTCCAATATCAGTAGTATTAGTTTCAACAGAGTTAGGTAGGTTAATACATAAAATCGCGTTTACATCATAATTGAAAAATATATAGACCTCATGGAATGACTCGAAAATAATTATAATGGGGATGAAGTACAAAGTTCAACCGTCCATAAGTGAGTTTTTCAAGAAGAAGAAAACAACTGAAGGAGATGACCGTAAACACCAGGATACAAATGACAAAAATGCAGAATCTGTGAAACAGAATTTGAAGACTTTCAAGTTTGAATCAGATTCTAAAAAAAAAGTTGGAACCTCAGATTTGAAAGTAGAAAAGAAGCATAAAATCGACCACGGCGAAGAACGTGTTGCCAACAAAAACACCCAGAAGCGACAGAAGCCGCAGAATAATAATGTTGGAGCTAGACATAAATCAAATTCAGAAGGAAGAAAATTAACTCCTTTAGAAAGACAATTCTTAGAATTGAAAGCCGATAACAAGGATAAAATCTTAGCAATTCAAGTTGGGTATAAATATAAGTTTTTCTGTGAAGATGCAGTCATAGCTTCGAGTATTCTCAACATTGTTCTTGTTCCGGGTGGAACAAATTCAGACGATACATCCTCAGACCGATTTGCGTATTGTTCAATTCCAGATAATAGGTTACATATTCATTTGCGCCGACTATTATCTCATGGACGCAAAGTAGGGGTAGTGAAGCAAATGGAAACAGCATCTATCAAATCTGTCGAAAGTGATAATAAAAGCGGGTTATTTGTTAGAGAAATGACTGGCGTGTACACCAAAGCGACTTACTTGGGCGACGAAGATCCTCCTAGAAACCTAGAAGACTCAAGTTGGAATGAAGATGAAGATGGAATGGGAGACTACATTGTCTGTATTGATGACTCTTCAAATAAACAGACGGGAATAGTTGCTGTCCAACCGGCAACAGGAGACATCATATATGACACGTTTAATGATAACATTTCAAGAGAAGAATTGGAAACTCGGTTAGTCTTCTTGAATCCTAGCGAAATAATTATCATTGGTGATTCAGAAAATGATAAGGAATTGAATAAAGCAGTGAAAATGATGAAGAGAGATGGGAGCATAATGAATAAAAAAAAGAAAATGGAAACAGATTATCGCTCACATCTAAGTTCATTTTTCTCCCGAGTAGAACATATCGAAGCAACAGATATAGCTCAGTTTTATCTATTGAAATTTCCAAGTAATATTATCTCATGTATCAGTGAATTATTGGAGTATTTACAAGAGTTCAACTTGAGCAATATGTTCTTGCTAAAAGAAAATATAAGTAGCTTTTCTAACTCGAAGAAGTATATGCATTTGCCTGGAAGTACACTACAGGCACTAGAAGTGTTTCAGAATTCCTCTGATTTTGGTGTAAAAGGGTCTTTATTCTGGCTTTTAGATTATACGAAAACAAAGATGGGAAAAAGACTTTTGAAAAAGTGGGTGGCTATGCCTTTAGTACAGTATAACATGATAAAAGATAGATTGGATGCTGTAGAAGATTTATCGGCGAGCTTCAACCACTTTGTTGATTCCTTCAGAAATAAAATAATCAAGATAGGCAAATCTGGTCTCGATTTGGAAAAGAGCTTAATAAAGGTTCATTACTCATCCTCATATAATTCTACGAAGATAGATAAAAAAGAAGTCTATTTATTACTTTTGAACTTTAATGAGATACTAACACTCCTTCGATCATTCTCCTCACAAATTTTCCTCTTCAAAGATTCTGTCAAGTCAAGTCTTTTGAAGGAAGTTTTAGAAGATCTTTTAGATCTTTCCGAAAGTACATTTGTGGAGAAATTATTAAAGTATATCACGCCTAGTGCTCTTGATAATAACCCTTTTGACCAGAAGGTATATTTTTTTAATTTGGAAAATTATCCCGACGAAGGAATACTAAATGAACTAGGGAAGATTAAGAACATAGAAGAGCAACTCGAAAAAGAACTTAATAACATAAGAGTGATGCTCAATAGACCACATATGAATTATGTGACCAACCTTAAGGAGGCATATTTGATAGAAGTAAGGAATGGCAAAATGGTGAATGATCTTCCTAATGACTGGATAAAAATCAATGGCACAAAAACTGTATCTCGTTTTCGTTCTCCAGAGGTGACAAAGTTATATAAAGAGCTTCAATATCACAACGATGCCCTTTTAAGAAATTGTGATATAGCATATAATAAGTTTTTAAAAGAAGTGGACGAAAGCTATAATAGCTTAAAAAGGATATCTGAGGTGATTTCCAAATTTGACTGTCTACTCTCGTTGTACGATTTAAGTCATGAAAACAATTATACCAAGCCTTCAATAACTAATGAACGCCTGTCAATTCTGATCGAGAAAGGAAGACATCCAATTATTGAAAGGCTAGGTAATAACTCTCAAGCTTACATTGCAAATGACATACATATGAGTAAGGATAACAACAGGGTACTAATAATAACAGGTCCAAATATGGGCGGTAAATCATCTTATGTCAAACAGGTTGCATTATTAATAATAATGGCTCAGATAGGGAGCTATATTCCATGTGAGAAAGCTACCATTGGCTTATTCGATTCAATTTTTGTTAGAATGGGTGCAAAAGATGATATCTTACGCCATAAGTCAACATTTATGACAGAGTTGCAAGAATGCAGTAACATTATAAAATCAATGACAGATAGATCCTTGGTAATACTAGATGAACTAGGTAGAGGAACGGGGACTAATGATGGAATTGCAATAGCATTTTCAGTTTTGAATTATTTAATAGAAAACACGACAAGACCATTAACGTTGTTCATTACACATTTTCCCTCTTTGTATGTTTTCGAACAAAAATATACAGGTGCAGTTTCTAATTACCATATGGGATATGTTGAGAATTACAAGAAAGATCAAGAATTTCCAGAAATTTTATTTTTATATAACCTTGTTAAAGGGGTTGTAAGCAAACTGTATGGGTTAAACGTTGCAAATTTGGCCGGTATTCCAAATGACATTGTACGATACGCTTTCCAAAAAGCAGAAGAAATGCGTAAGGAAAAAGAAGAAATAAATTTACTCGGGATTTTGCTGAACATAATTAACATATCACAGGATCCTAGAGATACCAAGAAAACCAAAATAGAAGAAATATTTTATAGTATCGATTAACCACATCTAGAGATTAATTCAAATTGAAGAAATCAACACACTCGGAATTGAATGCACTTGAATTATCTAAGTAGATATGGTGACCAGCTTTGGGGATAATCTTAAAAGATGACGAAGCATCTATTTCAGAAAGTTTTTTATGCATATATTCACCACCTTTTGAATTCATCCAGTCACTATCGCCATACATCCAAAGAACTCTAACGTTTTGATCATGTAGATATTCAATAAAACCTCTATCACTAAGAGGAAGTTTTGCTAGAATTTCGTGGTTGATTAATTTGACCACTGCTAATTCTCCAGAACGAGCGTACTGATTAAATATGGAGTATGAATACTCATGCAAATATAGAATCAAATTTGAATCTGAGCCGTTATCGTAATTAGCCTTTAGATTCTTAAATCTTTTGAAGGACCAATACGACAACACTTTGGGAAAAAATGGACCCAAGTATTGTAAAACCTCAAATGGTGATATTTTCCATTTCCATAAGTATTGCAATAACCGTGCCAGGGGACCGTTAGGTTTCCCTAAATACTGCCATAGTTTCTGGATTTCTGGATCAACTATAACCGAATCATCAGTTTCTTTGGTAATAAGCTCTTTCAAGGGATTGCCACCCCTCACATGCAGAGAACTAGGGCTTAACAAGCTGACATAACTTGTTTCTGTACCAAGGGGACTGACCATAATTACTTCTTCAACATACTTCTTCCTATTGGCATCATTAGGGTTATTGTATTTCATTAAGTAGCAGCTTGCCAAATATGCACCCATTGAATGAGCTATGAGCTTGAAAGAATCGATGCCTCTTTTCTTTCGCCAAAGTTCGATTTTGTCAATGAACCAGTCCTCTATTTTGTGTATTTGTTCAATTTCATCTTGAGGCTCCAAATCATCTAACAAAGACAGAGGAAAGGGAGGCCTACAAGAGTTACCAAATCCTGGTAGGTCTATAGCATGAAGTCTTATACCATCTCTGGACTTTACTATCTGCTCATAGTTCTTAACAAGGTACCCTAAAGCAGCCATGTATCCGTGAATAACTACTACGTCCACAACGTCTTCCTCTGCCACATCTGGGGTTCGGCTTTCAAGACAAAACTCATGGATAAACAAATCATCTCCAATGTCCACATCTAAAAACTGTCCAACGTACCTTTCGTCTGCAGGTATCCCCGAGGTGTCTTCCGGATGATGAAGATATACCGAAGATGTGAAAACCTTTCTAAATAGCTCATATTCTACTACTCTACTTTTAAGTCCAGTGAAGCTCTTTTTTTTGTCTTCCGAATCCGATTTTTCACCATCTGGAGCTGAACTCTTAGGATATGACCACCAATCTTGGATTGAGTCCTTAAGCGAAATGGAGGAGGGTTGTTCTGTACTCATCGCTTCAGGAGGATGAATATTTGATAATTGTATAATTTGCGCGAGCTTTCTATATTAACCTCCCCTTATCTACGATAAGAGCGAGGAGTGCAAAAGATGGCTAAGAATCATATATTATTTATTACCGAGGAAAAAAAGGGGGATACTTGCAAAGAAAAAGTTAGATTAGAAATGCTCTAGGCTGAGTATCGAAAGATTCAAAAAAATATAACTGAAGTGTGCTTTAGACGTTAATATGTAAGATCGTAAAGACATTAAAGAGAGAAAAGACAGCTAGGTCTGAACTTTATTTATACCTCTCTCTACTTCACTGTAGGATGGAGGAGTATCCGTTTCATTACTGGTTGAGCCATAGTTAGGATACGACGCGGGAGGGGTGCTGTTCTGAGGAGAATTGTCAGTCCGAATATGGAAGTAATGATGGTGATGCTCTTGGGGGCCCTCACGTATCTGATTTTCTATATCATGAGGGGAGCGATGGCGGTTGTACATCCAAGCCCTTCTTTCTGGGCTTGATATGATGTACCAAGAATGAAGCACTCCCGGGAGGAACCCCAAGATCGAAAGTAATATGTTTATGAGGGAATCAGCCGAACATATTCCACTAATGATCCAAACAGGAAGCGGCGGGAAAAGAACAGATAAAATGACGAGACAGATATCAGCAACACAGTCACTGCAACCCATAGTGTTTCGTTCTTCACAATAAATGCCCCGATTTGAAAGGCAGGGGGTTCAGGATAATGCGTAAATAGAGACCACTCGAATGTAAAGCCAAACAAATATGCTCAAATAGCTCGGCTATAGTCAAGTAAAATGATTTGTATACACGGAACCTCTCGTCTGACAGTTGAGTTATTTATCTCAAACGTTTTATTCTAAGCTTTAGATAAGAGCCCTTTCAGGAATCAAATTTAAAGAACTGGATTAGAAAGCATGATGGCAGATTGCTATTTTTGCCCTTTAATAACATGCAAAACCAAAATTTACAGGTTGCATATAATTCTCATATATGTCTGTTAACAGAAGGAAGGTAAGAAAGGCATAGACTTCTCAAAAATGCTGACAATTACATTGCATGTTAACTTTAACAACATTACAAAGAAACTCACTTACTCCAAGACACAGACAATAAATGAAGTGTTGAGAGATTGTACTGCTAAATTCAAAATAACGGGGTCCACCGGCGAGCTAAGACATAATGGCAAAAAACTAGATGATTCTTTACCCATACGTTTGACAAACTTGATAAACAACTCAAAGTTAACATTTGTGAAAACAGAGGGAAGCATTGAAAAAGATGTTAATATTAAGGTTATCTGGAACTATAAAACAGGAATGAAAACATTTGTGGAAAAAGTTAATAATGGCTTGACACCTCAAGAGATAATTAAAATGATAGAAAAGAAGCACAATGTTGAAATAGAGAAGCACGGAGTTTACGAAGTGAATATTCTTGATAGACGCATGAGAAGTGATCTGGAAGATTTTTCGAAAGCATTGCTAGAAATAATTGGCCCCCTGTCCTCAAGCGTAGTGGCTCGCGTGAGTTATATAACGAGCGGCAAGACTGAAGAGCAAACTAAGATAAACGAGCTTCAGAAGAAACAGATGTCGGAATACCAAGCTAGGATTCGTGAAGAATCGCACAAGAAGGAATTGGTACAGAAAGAAGAATTGGCCCGAAAAGCTTCTCAGGAAACCAATAATGATAGGACGAACACAGATCATCAAGCATCACTGAAGCAGCAAGAGGAAGAGAATTTGGCGGAGGTGCGTAGTCAGGAGAATGAGAAGACTCAAAAGCAATTAAAAGACCATAAATCTCGCAAAATTGAAGAGGGTGATGACGCTGCAGCGAACTACGCTGAACCCAATGAAGAGGAAGCAAAAGACACTATTTACACTCCTTCCTCATTCAAGACTTATGAAAATCCAGACACAGATTATAATATGACCCTTGACCAGGCCAAGAAATATCACAGACTTGTTGTTAACTCCAAAACGAAGCCAAAAGTCTCTAATGAAAAACAGAAGCCAACCAAGTATCTTATCCGCATCCGTTTTCCTGATAGAAATATCCTACAATTGAATATTGCAGACGCAAGTACATCGCTTGGCCAGCTATGCAAAAGAATCGATGAACATCTACTCCCAATACACAAGCGAAATTACAATCTCAAGATCGCATATCCTCCATTTAGTATCATCCCGTTGTCATTGCGCAATAATCTGGCTCTGTTGCTGGAGTTACCTCAGTTTCAGGATGAAAAACTCACACTCATTTGGGAGCCGTTAGAAAAAGCGCCTGCACCCTTTTTAGAAAGAGGTGCTATAGAAATCAAGGAATCAAACCAACTACCTGAATTGGTCCTAGAACAACACAGGAACACCCTCCCCGATGTCGCTCTCCTGTCTGAAGACCTGGCCGCAGAAAGTTCGCATCAAAACAATCTGAGGCACCGCTCGTCTACGTCTGTGTCTCTGTCCACCAAATCAAAATTCCCCAAATGGTTCAGATCGAAATAGACCACTTCTCCATACCTTGAATTGCCGTCTACCTGGTTTTAATGCCCGGTGATCACGTGAACTACAATAGCTTGTCTCTTCTGTCTGCCCTCCAACTGCCCGTTATTGTTCCTGCCACCGTTCACTGAAGCGACAGCCCGCCTTCTGCAAGACTGCTACAACTGCCTGACACAACTCCGCGATGCCTCTGTGACTTCCCTATTGGTAACGCCAGAACTATCGTCCATTATCGGTCGCTTATTACCGTTCTATTTTGCAGTATGGGGCGAGATAGGGAAAGAACGAGCGCCGGTACCGGTTACAAAATGGTACACACACATATATCCGGCTTCCGCCTACATGATTGAATTTACTAGTGGATTAACATGACTGCCTTCATTATCCTAGCTACCATCTAACTTGACAAACGTATAATACTTGTATGTTAGCACCAAACCCCTCATTTTTAGCTTATCTTGTATAGGGTCAACAGATGGATTGGATGAGTCACTATCTATGCTCAATCCTATTCGCACAGGTCGATCGGTCCCCAATTAATATATGTAAGCTCGTAAAGTTAAGGCCGCACGGCTTAGAGTAAATTTCAGAACGGGATAAAATTTTTCAGCGGCTAAAAATTTTATTTAAGGAGTGATTTTCTCCCCCGAGCGAAAGATCAAAAAAAATTCGATAATAACAACAACAACAACAACACAACAACAAAATTAAAACATAATATCCATTAGTGTTTAAATTTTTCAGAACAATTTTTAATTTTTTCGTTTGATAGGTAGAAAGGTAATAATATCAAACATGTCGGCTTAAATTTTATTTTAGATTATAAATCTATAACATAAGTAAAGTAATAAGGGTTTTTTTAATAAAAAAAAAAAACTTATCAATTAAAGTAAAGTTGTTGTTAACTTAAAGATGATAGAGAAAAGAATAGCGCCATTCCGTCCAATATGACGTTTTTTGAACTAGATTAAAGATACAGTGATAACGAAATTTAACACAAGTATAGTCAAGAGGAAAACAAAAAAAATATTAATATGTCAACTACTAAAAGTCAACCAATGATCTTATCTGGTGATTCTATGTTTGAGTCGCTGGATGTATTCAAAAGTACACACGAAGACGCTATGTTGAAGCACGAGGCCGTGGACGAGTTGTCCAGTCATTTGCCATTTTCCGATCGCTTCACAGGAGAGGTACTGGAAGCTTCACCTTTCGTTCACTCATCGGTGATGGACTCAGTTTTCTCCAGCAACCTTGATGAGGGCGATGCTAACTTTGACAACACTCCAATGTTTGAGGAAGTTGATTTCGGTTTGGAAGGTAGGAGCGGAGTCCTGAAGGAGGATTGGGTTTCCCTTTTCGGGGAGGCTGATGAGACTGATGTCAAGAAGCAGTCTTTCGTTTCTGAGGGCTTTCAAAAGCCATCCAAGAAGAGAGACTTCAGCGATGTTGAACAGTCGTTTGAATTTGCCGCCTTCGGAAAGGACCAAGGTGCTTCTGTTGAGGGCACTTTCCAGTCTCCTACCGAGTCCGAACATTTGCAGTTAATCACTCCAGCCGAGTCCGTTTTGAGTACGCCAAGCTTAGATGCACCTAAGAGTCGGAGACCTTCGAAGAAACTTAAGGTTGACCACTTGGGCTGTGTTAGCTACTCTAAGAAGCTGAGAAGTCAGCCTTTGGAACCGATTTCCATTGATTCTTCTGATCCTGTTGCTACAAAGAGAGCTAGAAACACGGAAGCAGCGAGAAGATCTAGAGCTCGCAAGTTAGAGCGTATGTCTCAATTGGAGGAGAGAGTTGAGGATTTATTAACTACCAACTCTGGGTTAGAACTGGAAGTTTCTAGACTAAAGGAGATTTTGATTGCCAACGGCATTAGCTTTTAATTTCCTTTTGGTCTATATTTATTAAGAAACTTTTATTCATTTCTGTTTTTATAAGGAGAGACAACTGCAATTTTGGTTTTTTTTGTAAAAAAAAATCAGTAGTTTATTTCGCCTTTTCAAATGATATATAAATATGCCGAATTGAATACATGAATTACTATCAACGTGATATATGTAAATTACAATAGAGATAGCAGTGCTTTCTATTTCTTTGCGTAGGTTAGTATGATATTAGTACCATACAGCTTTAAATTGTCGTAGTTCGCAGTCTCAAGACATTTTGTTGATTCAGATTCATTTTCAAATTCAATGAAACATAAGTTTCTGATTTTGACCAAACGAAGGTTAATAAAGCCATCATAGGCGTCAAAGAATTCATTCAATTCATTGCTTGTTATGTCATCTTTCAAGTTTTGCAATAAAAGTATTTTATTAGGAGGTATATCTTTCCATGCTTGTATGTCTTTCTTCTCGGTTTTCTGAGCTTTCTTAGAGGTATCCTTACCAGCAACATCCGCTTTCTCCTGTGCTTCAGCCTTAATGCGCTTGCGTTCTTGCACGGGTTCCTCTTTATGCTCTACCCGAAGATAAAAATTGTCCGAGTTGGACTTAGCGTAGGAGACTTGCATCGATTTGCCAAAAAGGTCAGAACCATTGGCGCCCTCCACTGCTTTCCTACTGGACTCGCTGCTGTCAAAAGTTATGAATGCCTGGCCCTTCATCTTAAGATTCTTGTGCGCTGTGATTTGAACGATCCGTCCATACGTGCTGAACTTTTCTTCAAGTGCAGGCTTGAGCCTGTTCAAAGATATTCGTTCGTTGAGATTCCTCACGTAGATCGTCTCAATATCTTGCTCCATAGTCATACCGCTTGCCTCTATATTCATACGCTCCACAGCGACGATAACTTCTAGTGCAACTATCGACAAATAGTGTGTTCAACTTGCAAAATGCTTCCTTGAAATGCCTGTCCTTTGTTCTCTCCTACAATGAGAACCGAGCAATAAGGCCTCACTAAAACAGATTGCCCCACTATACACCACACACAAACGAAAAATCCACTGTGCTTGCTCCTCAGTGCCTGTAGTACAGCCCTTTTATCACCTAGCTCGCTCTTCAAGTTTAAGCTCGATGGGCAGTGACACAAAGACTCCATATAGCGGACTGGCGCTAAACTGCAAGCCAGACCAAATGTGCAAAACGTAACCCGCAAACTTCAACTTGCAAATAATCGAACACCACACTACCACTACGACTGCCCGCGCCGTCGAAACAATATACACAAAGACGCATCGAATAGAGGGGACCTCTTCCGAATAGCCAATGAGAATGATAAAGTTTATAAGCAATGCCCTAAATGCCACAAAACCGCAAAAATTTCTAAGGATAATGGTAAAGAACAGCACGTGACGTGTGATTAGAGAGAAGCGTATCGCAATATAAGAAGATCCATGATCCACATTAATCGCTTAAAATAGAGGTTCAGGAGGAACAAGTAAAATTGTTATACAAACGCTTGGATTGCTGAGGACTTGATTAGAAAAGGCTAAGAAAAGTACTACATACAGCTATTCTGTGGAGCCGGTCAGTTTGAGATTTCAGGCGGGTATTTTTTCACCAAGTTTAGTTGAAAGGTTACGAATTTGAACGCTCGACACATTAACAAAAAAGCACTAGTTTTACGTGGCAAAAGAGGGACGATTTTCTAGGAATCGAGCCGCGTCTGATCGAAGCGTTGGGAGCCAATCTGATATTTTTCCTAACGTAGCATACTGGATTTTTGGAAGTTCTGATAAATACACAGTTTTCACTAACCACAGCACGGAATAGGTTTCTGGTCATCTTTCGACAGATATACTTTTAGCATTACAACAAGTGTCTGTCAATTTACCGAAGCAAGGTATCTTGGGCCAGATATAACATACGAGAGTGCTATAATTCAAGCTCTAACTTCGTTAACATTTTTTTTGAGTATTCTGGCACCTAACTGGAAAGCAAAAAAGCGAGGTAACGCAAAAAGCGCAAGCGGACAGGGTCGCAGCAGCATAACATTGAATAACACCAACAGGTTATTAAGGATAGACGTGGTTTAAATTATCGAAGCCACTTATAAACAAGAGGAAAATTATTGGGATAGTTCGCCATTTTTTGAAATATATTTCAAGATGTCTTTAGTTGCAATAAAGAACCAAGTTGCTGGATTATTCAAGAGGAGCAATTCCGACGAGCAAATAGCAAGATTGGAGGAACCACTCCTCCACAACCAGATGCCTTATGGGTCAATGACTGAAGGTGAGAGAGACCGTGCTCAGGATGCGATGGCTGAGGAGGCTATCATCAGTGCAAGTAAAAACGCAGACTCAGACGATGATGAGGAGAACGAGCAAGGGTTTTGGAACAAGTTTGACCCAAGAGTGATGTCGGATATAATTATTGGATTGTCAGATGGATTGACAGTCCCTTTTGCATTGACTGCAGGATTGTCGTCTTTGGGAGACAGCAAGCTCGTCATTACCGGAGGAATGGCCGAGTTGGTTTCTGGAGCCATATCTATGGGTCTTGGTGGTTTCTTGGCTGCCAAATCGGAGTCAGAGTACTATCATAATCAGGTCAAGAAGGAGAAGTTGGGATTTTTCAAGAAGCCCGAAGCTGTCAACCAAGAGGCCGCCGAAGTGTTATTTGAAATAGGTGTTTCTGAGCAGACTATAGCATCGTTTCTTAAGGACTTGGACTCTACGCCTAAGAACCTCATTGATTTCGTCATAAGATTCGGTAAAGGTTTGGAAGAACCTGCAGATGGTAGAGAATTCACGTCTGCTCTTACTATTGGTATTTCATACTTTTTGGGCGGATTTGTCCCCTTACTTCCATACTTCTTTTGCACTGTCGTGAAAACTGGTTTATTAGTTTCAGTATTCGTCATGATTGTGACACTATTTATCTTCGGCTACATCAAGACATCGGTCTCGTTGGGAGATGATTGTGGCTTGCATAAGAAATTTATAGAGGGATTCCAAATGGTTTTGACAGGCTCAGTTGCCGCTGGTGCTGCTTGGAGTTTAGTTTTCTTGATTGATAATTGAACCCGTTAGAAGAAGAACGAGCGAGCTTCTGAACACATGTCAGCTCATTTCTCCACTATCCCACGCTTTCTGGGAGTTTAATTAACCATTTCACCAAAATCCATTTGACCATGCCACAATGTGGCATTTATCTTATAATACCCTTGGCTTACAAGGCTCAATCTACGGCAGATGACTTCCTTGTTTGCCATCACCGGTACTGAGTGAAAGTATGAGGATTTAATAATTTTTATAATGAATAGAGAAATTTTACTTTGAGATATCCCTTGCTACGAATTATTTACTGCCTCGATAATGTATACTACTTTATGTGTTATATATACTGCTTACGAGCTTGATTTCTGATACTATGACCCTTCACCTGGTGTAAATGCCCTGAATAATTTACAGTTTTTGAAATTACATTTTGCAGTTTAATTTTGCAGTTTACAGTTTGGGCTGAAAGGAAAAAAATGTATTATACTAGTGGCAATCATTAGATACAATAGTGTAACTTTACGGTAATCATATTGCTCAAATACTCCAGTGATAACTTGTTTCTTAGAAAGGATACTCCAATATGTCTCGCAGAGTTGCTGATATAATATCAAAAATTGCAGTTCCGGCTGGTATTGCTATAACTTTAGGTCAATCAGCTATTTATGATGTTGAGGGTGGTAAAAGAGCTGTTATTTTTGACAGACTTAAGGGTGTTCAACAACAAGTTGTGGGAGAAGGTACCCACTTTTTGGTTCCATGGCTCCAGAAGGCTGTTGTTTATGACGTTAGGACTAGACCTAAGACGATTGCGACCACAACCGGATCCAAAGATTTACAGAATGTGTCTTTAACCTTGAGAGTACTCCACAGGCCAGAGGTAACGAAGTTGCCTTTAATTTACCAAAGTTTAGGTTTGGATTATGATGAGAGAGTCTTACCAGCTATAGGAAATGAAATCTTGAAGTCTATAGTAGCTCAATTCGATGCAGCTGAGTTAATCACCCAAAGAGAGGTTGTATCTGCTAGAATCAGACAAGAGTTGGCTCAGCGTGCCGATGAGTTTAATATCAGACTTGAAGACGTGTCAATCACACACTTGACGTTCGGTAAAGAGTTCACTAAGGCCGTTGAGCAGAAGCAGATTGCCCAACAGGACGCTGAAAGGGCTAAATACCTTGTGGAGAAAGCAGAACAAGAAAGAAAGGCTAACATTATAAGAGCAGAAGGTGAAGCTGAAAGTGCTGAGACCGTTTCTAAATCCTTGTCTAAATATGGTGATGCTTTGTTGATGATAAGAAGATTGGAAGCATCAAAGGAAATTGCAGCTACATTAGCAAATTCACCTAACGTTTCTTACTTACCTGGTGGCAATAAAAATGGTGATAACGATTCAAAAAACTCTTTGCTTTTAAACATTGGACGTTAAAAAACATAACTTGTAAATATCTGCACATCTATTATTAGATATATACTCAATCTTCTATATACTTTTGTCATCTATATCTAATATGACCAATTCATCGTCAATACCTGGTGTAGTTACTCCGTTTTTGACTAATGATTCAACATCAGCTACTTCCTTAGCACAAAGGCTTGTTAAGTTCAAGACGTCTTCAAAGTTTTTGCCAACAACCACGTCATCCTCAACTCGGATCCCAATTCCTTGGTATGGTTTAGGATATTTATCATTAAAAGGAATATACAAACCTGGCTCTATTGTCAAAACATTTCCTGCTTCAATACCTTTGAACTTGGATATTGAGGGGATATCATGAAGGTCCAAACCTAAGTGATGTCCAATATAATGCGGGTACAAATCCCTGGAAACATCATAGTTGGTTAGGTTAGAAAATCCAGATAACTTCCTTATCTCCTTAGTAAGTAAATCGACTGAAACTTCGTGAATTTGGTTTAAAGTCACATTGTTTGTTTCAAAGCAGAGATCAATGCACTTTTTATTTACGCCCAAAACAATCTCATATATATCTCTCTGGGGCCCTGAAAATCCAGAGGTTGAGTTTGGCCATGCACGGGAGATATCAGAACAATAACCACCCAATTTGCCGCCAGCATCAATGAAAACCAATTCATCGTCATACAAAAGATCATCATTTCTCGTATAATGAATGGTTAATGCATTTTGACCACTTGCTACCACAGGTATATATGCTTGTTTATCACACCCACCTTTAACAAACTGATAATCAAGGTATTTTGCCAATGTCTTCTCGCTCTGTATTGGGGCTTGAGAAGCGACCTTCCCCATAGCTTTATTGATGGCTCGACTAGATATTCTTCCGGAAGCATGCATGACATTAATCTCGGCCTTGGACTTCACAGACCTCATCTTCTCGACAATTGGACTCAAAGGTTTCACGCTTATATCTGAAGATTTGAGAAGGTGTTCTATAGTGAAGTTCGGATCATAGTTGAAATTCCTAAACTTGAAAAATGAGCTTGTCTTCTGAGCTGGTCCCACCGGCTGATTTCTGCTTTTATCATCCCAATAAACGTATTCATTTCTAGAGATTAAGTTCAGTAAGTAGGTCTTCACTTTATCGATGTCTTCAACATAGTCAGCATTGAAATAGTCGTACGCACCTTGCAAACCCAGTCTTTCTCCTTCCCACAACTCAGCATGCTCATTCTTGGGAGGGACCAACATGTGGAAAAGGACATCCTCCTCGTTACCTCTGTCGGCCTGCTTTTCTATAACTGCGACACTGTTGGGCTCTAGCCACCCACTGACATAAAAGAGATTGTTATCTTGCTGAAAATCATAAAACACACTTCCCGAACTATATTGCACCTGGTTCCCTACAAATATGGCCAATGACCTTGGAGGGAGGTTTTTTGAGAATCTAAGTCTACGGTCATAGTATTCTAATGCACTGATCCCCGGTGTTAGATTTCCTGCCTTGGGTATATAATGAGATCTCGTTTCATGCGTAGCTTGCCCGGTATTATAAGGCACTCGTGTGACCGGTCTTTTTTTAATACTTAGGCTTCTTACTGATCTCCAGCTGAAATTGGCCGATAACAACTTGATCCTGTTTTTCAATAAGATCATGATTAAGGAATAGTATTCAAATAGCTAGGGTTTTTTGACTATTGAAAAGTGCCGCGTTGAAAAATTGCAATCTCATTCAGTTACAAAGACCTTATTGAGTTAACCATTACCATCTCTAACTACATATGAATGAAATAGAATTAGATGAATATAAAGGGTATTGCGTAAGTAATGGAAAAGGTTTTGAAAAAAGCCAAAAAAATGCTGATACAATAGTGAGTGACGGGATCTACGAATTACCTTGGGACGCATATATAGAGCATGATACCGATAAAGAAAGAGAAGATATACTTAGAGCGAGCTCGGAGGATGGCGTTGAGCCTAACGGGAAGAAAAAGAAGATCAATAAACGGGAGAAGCGGGAGCAAAGACTCGAACGAAAGATAAGGGCATCAGTGAATAAGAAAGCCAGGAAGCAGCAGCAGATGAATAAAGGAACAGATGAAAATATTCCCATAGTCGAGAATCCTTATGCTATACAACAGAAGATAAGCAGTATTTATAAAAAGATACTAGATAATGTACATGAAGGTAAGGACAATGACGTAAAGCTATTCCAGTATCATTCCATCTCAGTGTATAAATCGGACTTACATTACATCACGCCTGACCAGTGGTTGAGTGATAACAACATATCCTTGATTTTTGAAATGATACACATGGTGTTCTTGAAGAACCCTGATTTCGTGTTCGGGGAGCAGATCGTACTTCTCTACCCTTCAGTGGTTCAGCTTTTCCTCCACTTCCCGGCAGGAGACGGAATTGAAAGTATATTACCAACTAAAGACTTAGAGCAACTGAAACTAATCTTCATGCCCGTGAATTACATGGACAGTTCATCCCCCTTCGAGCTAGAGCAAGTAAATACAGGAGACCACTGGGTATTGTGTCTTTTCAACTTGATGAATAATTGTCTTTATGTTTATAATTCTATGACTGAAGACGACGAGGAAGATAGCGGAACATTAACTGAGCTTGTGAACAGACTTCAAACATGCAAGTCTTTCGTAAACAGAAAGCAGAAGATCAAAATCATTCATATGAATTGCGACCAGCAAACGAACTCAAATGATTGTGGCGTATTTCTTTTGATGATTACATGTATCTTAGTCAAACGATTACTATTCGATGAAAGGATAAATCTCAACATAAGCAATATAAAGCTCAGTGCTATGGCTGGACGTTTGAAAATTATGGAATTAGTGCATCGAATCTTCTCTATAGTGAAAAACGACTAGGAGTCTAAAACAAGGCCAAGAAGCGAACCTTTTGTGATGTGTGCAATACTTTCACCCGCTATCAGGTTACTTAGTTTTTCTAAGTCTGTAGCGATTTCATGTTGTTGCTTTCCGTTGTTGTAAAATACTTCATCTTGCATATTATATCCAATACCATAATCACCAAGCTTCAATGCTGCCATGAAAATCAAGAGTTTATCAATAATATCCTCATCTTTGCATCCCATCAAATGTAACAATTCATCTTTAGATATCTTTTGACTCATCGACATAATTAGAATGAACATTTTGAAATCAACAAGGTTCCTCAAATAATCTATAAAAGCCCCAGCCTCACCGGGCATTGCATACCCTATTTTTCCAAAAAGCTCAGTAGTATATTCCTCATTGTTAAAAAGGGATCTGAAAGACTCAAAATCGCAAGTTGCGAGTTTCAAAAAAACCTCGTGAGTTAAACCCTCTAACAGATCGTGTTCATCGTACAAATCAAAGAAGATCTCATCATGGCCATCTTCGTTTAATGAACGACAGTTTAAGAATGACTGGTTTTTGAATGGTTTTGTGAGTAATATCACGATTTTGAGCATCACCAAGATCCCTGGCTTCAAGTCCAAAACATTATCAACTAAAATGTTTGAACCTTCAGGCTCATTCTTATTTATCATCAGGCAAAAAAAGGCATCTAAAAATTCTACGAACATACCCTGCTTAAAGAGTGCAACTAACTCCAACCATTTGAGAGCCATGTAGTACTGATATTCAGAGCATTCAGTGTTATACTCAAAGAGAACTGAGTTTCTCTCGTAGTATAAATTTACTTTTTTGTAAATATTGCCTATTATTCGGTGCGAGTTTGCATTCGAGCTGGTTGGTTCTTCATTCGTTTCCGAAGAGCTGGGAAATAGTATCAAATTGTATAGATTGAACACATAATGATAAAAGTTATGCTCAATATATCTATTTTCTTGTATTTCAGCTATGGTTCCAGGATGTGATTGAAACAGCAACGATGATACCATTCCAAGTATCTTCTGTACCAGTGAATAGTCTTCCTGTATCATATACAACCCAAATAGACTTCTTACGCTTTCGAAGATACTTTCTCTATTGATCTGTCTCAGGTTCAATTCCTCGTAAAGGTTAGTGTTATGCACAGTGGTAGTTTCATCACTACTCAGTTTAACCTTTTCAAGCCATTTCTCATCGTATGGACTATTATATCCTGTGGAACTCATCATCGACTTATAATCAGGATGAAGTGCTCCGTATCTATCCATTATCGATAGAGCCTTTAATGCACTGTCAACAGCTTTACTTTTCACATCAGAGAGTTTACTTGCACTAAATACTCGAAACTCATGTACCACCCTACTTATTTGAAGGAAATCTATATCTTTATAGCTTTCCATGTTCAATGATTTCATCAAAATTAAGTATTAACTATCTTTTCTATCGCGAAATAAGGTTCATTACGATATCATTAGAATCACCATACAAAAATACAAGCTGTTAGTTATACATTTAGTCATTAGAAAAATAGTATATTACGCCATTATAACAGAAGGTATTCCTTCATTATGAGTAGAATGAGGGTGAAATGCAAATGTATAAACAGTATGATCTAGTTGAGCCATATATTCTGTCTTGAAATAAGAATATGAACTCTGAAAAACCATATCAAGACATTAAATGTGTTAAGTATGAATATATCATAGCAGATGAAGACCAAGAATATTGCTGCATTAAATTGGTGGAATTTGTAGCTTGTGGTGGGCCCGTAGCTTGAAATTTATAATTTATGATAAAAACTGATAGAATTTAACCAGAATTTAAGTACTTCGTCGGATTGAAACGGAAAGTGTTATGCAGTTACATTATATGCTGTTATGATCCCTGAAAGAAACACAACAGAAATTCGTATGTTCATCATAGAAATGCCTGGCTGATCAGCAACAGAGCGTAAACAGCGTAGAGTATTTCGCTTACTCCCCAGCAAAAGGGGATCCATGTGCTCATGGACATGGAACCGGCCCTGTAGATGGCCAGGATAATCAAACCTATGATAGCACCACTGCAAAACCCTTGTATGAGACCCATCACTGTGTAGAATAACGTTAGAAATAAACAAGCAATTATCGATACCTTCAGAATCTTATTAGTATGACGATAGTTATTCCAAAGCTGAATCACACTCCCAATAAACCCCGCTGCCAGGTAGAAGACCCCAAAAATTATTAGCGACCAGAAAACTGTAAACTTCCATATATCAAACGAATAGTATAGGTACAGCGATTGAAACTTTGTACCCGTGGGTCCTAAGGGCCAATAGAGTGAAGGAAATGCTGGTGTTGAATACCCTATCGGTACGTTAAGTGAGCTGACAAACAACTTCATTATCTCTGCCTACGGTGTCCGCATGCGACGGCAGTATTATTGGTATGATGTAATCTCTAGTATACCCTTCTTTCTAACTAGCCTTTACTTTTACGAGGAAAAAAAGTCTCACTAGTCAGATCAAGATGATAAGCTACGTGGAAAACTCGATACGAAAGGTGACCAGTAATGGGCCGTGGTACATAATAAAAGCTACTACAAAGAGCTAAAGTAGCTAGGTGAATGTACTTAGGTGGTCTATTTAATGATTTTCTCTCCAGAGTGTAGCGTATCGTGATTGTCTACCGTATGCGACACCCTGACTGAAAAATATATCTTAAGTCTGAGAAGGCACACCACGCCAGATACAAGCTGCCCATTTCTGGATGAGCTGAGTGCACCTCAGCAGAGACGTTTTGTGCCTATTCAAGGAGAGACAATCCACGAAACACGGCTCTGGACCATGGGCCAGCCCTTAGTGCTGTAGTTTTTCACTCAAACAATATGTAGCGATCTGAAGCGAAAAAAGTAGACTCAGCACACTGAAAAAAACACCATACGGCACATCAGTTGCTCTGATACATAGGCCGTGCTCCTATGAAGACGAAAGCCAACTCTCCACGGGAATTGAGTCTTACCAAACGACGGTAGTATCAGATGAAGAAATAGTGAGAGAAGACTATCTGCAGTACACAAAACATATGAGAAGATCGCCACCGGGCATTGAAGTTGAGAATAAGACATTATATATCAAACATAAGCTGGACAGCAATATCAATAGACGGTAAACAACAGAATGTCGAGAAGATATGACTCTAGAACAACGATCTTTTCTCCTGAGGGTAGATTGTACCAAGTAGAATATGCACAAGAAGCAATTTCACAGGCGGGTACTGCAATTGGAATATTATCGACAGAGGGAGTGGTATTAGCTTGTGAGAAGAAGGTAACTTCCAAATTGTTGGATGACGATGGGTCAGCAGAAAAGATATATGAGATTAACGATAACATGATCTGCGCAGTGGCGGGAATGAATGCTGATGCGTCGATCTTGGTGAACAGCGCACGGTTATACGCACAGCAGTATTTGAAGACATACAACGAGGAGATTCCATGCGAGATGTTGATAAGAAGAGTGTGCAATTTGAAGCAAGGATATACGCAGCACGGAGGGTTGAGACCGTACGGTGTGTCGTTTTTGTATGCGGGATACGACGACAGATATCAGTTCCAGTTGTTCACGTCGAACCCATCTGGTAACTATTCCGGTTGGAAGGCGACCAGCATTGGCGCTAACAACTCGGCATCGCAGACAATGTTAAAGAAGGACTACAAAGATGACTTGTCTTTGAAGGACGCATGCGAATTGGCTGTTAAGGTGTTGTCCAAGACAATCGATAGCGCCAACTTGAAGGGTGAAAAGCTTGAATTTGCCACATTGAGTTTGTCTGAAGACAAAAAGAAGATTATTCGTAAGATCTGGAAAGCATCTGACGTCGACTTGTTAATCAAGGATTCAGGTGTGTTAGACAAAGTTGATGAAGAATAAATTAGATAGAAGTTCATAATTCTGAGAGATCAAGTTAAAATAAACGGCATAATTAGTGAACTCCGCTGGTCTTATATAACTATCTTCTTTCACATACAAATTGCGCAGTCTATAGCTCTTTAATGACCACCTTGTTGGTGGAATGTTACTGTTCAGCTTTCGGATAGCTCCTTCAACTTGCAGAGATGCGAGACGTATAAGAGATTTTGTGTAATTTTTTTAGTGCCTATCAGTAGTCGTTTTAGAGCAACTATTCTTCCAAAAACTCCTCGAGTAGTCACCACCGGTACTTTTGAACCAGTTATTCGTGGTATTTCTACAAAAAGATAGATTGGGATACTGTAAATTTTTTCTCCCTTTGAAAAAAGATATATTTTTTGCATAGTTTTATGTTACAACGTTGGTACAGAGATTCAGTTTTATCATAAGAAGTAAATGGCCGAAATAATACATGGAAGCAAGAGATATTCTCGTCTTGTGCGTGAGATAAATGCTTCAAATATAGTTTCATTGAGATTGACTAAGATATTGGGCGAATTGAGTACCTTCACCAATACATATTTAACGACTACTCTTCTCCCACTTATTGACCAAGTATCAGCTTCTCGCGGAGAGGATGAAGATTTGAAGGAACTACAGGATATTTTTCAGCAGTTGTGCTACACCGTCGGAGTTGATAAAGGATCACAGACTCTTGATGTTGATTATAAGCAATTGAAGCAAATAGGCAGGAAAATCCAGAGTTTGGAGTCCAAGCTTACCAAAAATGCCAAACCAGCTAGTGGAGACAGCAGGAATGTGGGTGAAATTGGAATAGGAGAAGGCCATATAGGTGAACAAGCAGAACAGTATGAAGCGGTCGTTAACGCGTTAAGCAACTTTATTTACATATATTTGGGACTTTATGGTTACTCTAAGAGATCTAATGACCTTATTTTCAATACCATCCTTTACAAGGTGCAACTTACATATTGGAATCAAGTCGGTCAATCAACTTTGAGCAAGTTAATTTACTTGGTACAGATTGCACCGATCCGTCTCTATGGACTCGGGAAAAGTATCTTGAACAATTTCAGGGAGATAGTTGAATCCTCGGTAGAACAAGATCCAGTTGCAAATGCATATATCCTTTTGCAAACCGCACAGAGCACAGTATTTAAACTGATTAATTCTGTCCCTTCTTTCTCGATTAGTAGGATTAACAACAGTGCCTTCAGCCGTGCTAAACTAATATATCAAACCCCGATTAACATAATAAACAGTGAAATTGACAGCAAGGTTGCTGATATAAAAGCTTCCATTGAGAATAATTGCGAGCAATTAGGATCGTTAGTAGATAACTTGCCTGAAAAAGTACCTCACAATCTCCATGAGCCTTTTTCGAACTTGAATGAGTTTGCTAATATTGACTTACTTGACTTGAATTATGACGAGAAATCAAATACAGAAGACATGAGATTAGGCAGCAAGGTTGTTGAGTTGCTTAACCTGAAAGTACCTTACAGAGACACTCGACCTACTAGTGTTGTGAGGTACTGGCCAATTCTCCTTGTTTCAGTTTTATATGGCCCCAAGAGCATTTTCCTGGTAATTCATCACAGATGGGATATATTCAACTGGATCAGGTTTAATGTGTATGACACAGCAGTTGGTTTCTTCAAAAACTGGGTTATTGAGCCTGTGAATAATATGATGAGTATTTTGCGTAATGATGAAGGATCAGGCTGGGCAATAACCAGTAAAGACTCACTTCAATCAGACTTAGATTCTCTTGAACGCATGGTAGTTGATTATGCGAAGGACTATGATTCGAAGGGTGTTGCAGTTGGCCAAACAGATTCTAACATTTCAGATATACAAGAACAAATTCGTCAAGCTGTACTGAAAGGCGATATGACTGCAGTGATGTCTTCATATGAGAAAGACTTGCGCAACCCATTGCGTTCTGCGGTTCGTGGCTCTTTGGTTCGAGCACTATTGATACAGCTTCAGAAAACGAAGGTTGATGGTCAGATGGCACTTAACGGTATTAACAAGATGCTCAGGTCTCAACAGCTAGTTTTTGGAGTCGTTGCAATCAGCCCCTCGTTACTCATTTTGTATATGTTATACCTGATTTGGAATGTCTCAAAACAGGGACCTGTAACTATCGGCGGTAAGCAATCGAACTACTTATGTCTCTCATCATTGAACTCCATAGAACGTATGCTTTCAGGAGATAACCTACATGACAAGATGGGCGAGCTTTTGGTAGAAACAGCAACCCTTCGGTTCTATGCCAGCTTCTTGATTCCCGCTCACCTAGAGTCGCAATGGGTACAAGACCTCAATGAGTTATTAACTCTAGCCATGGATTCTAAAGACACCAAAAGGACTCTTGATCGTATTTGGCACACCTACAGAGGATTTTTCCATTGAAATATCAGGCGCATGGATAACCTTCTTTTAAAGGATGAGCTCGTAAATTACTGGCCTGTAGCAGGAATAGTTACATCTGAATATATGTTGTAGTTCTGACGCACATTGCATCCCTATAAATACACTAGTCTGCAAAACGCACTCTATCGAGTCCTCCAACCCACGAATATGCCAAGGAGTTATCCCAAGCGCATTTTGTTACGTGCTAGACGTATGCCCAGTGCTCAGAGAACACCATGGACCTAGGGCAGCACCCAATGAAACCCAATGCCTGGCCAAGCCATGGACTGCTTTTGCACCTAGGTTCCACCACACGTGAGCAATCACGTGAACACAGAACACCCAAACACCTGCCGATATCGTCTGCGCTCCACATGCCAGACTGTTGTTGCTGTCGCCGTCCGTAGGTACCAGTTAACGTTTGTCTAACGCCATTCCTCCCCTCCCCAAGGCGGGGACAGTTGTGGAAGATACGACAGCCATCAGCTGTGAATTATACTGCCTTATCTTGCGTTTAGAAGCTAGAATCTCCTTCTCCACTTTTCTTCTGGTGTACGGCGAGAAAACTCCGAATCGCCCTTTGAAGTCACAAACGCTCACCCACGGAAGATTAGTAGCCGCCTCCCGAATAGCAAGCACAAAAGCGACCTCTCCGGGAGGTACTGGGGCCCGGAATCCTAGACCATGCTAGCGGAACAACGCCTGCAGGACGCTGCTCTGGGCTGGTGCCAAGGAGGGGAGCGCCCTGGGTCTATCACAGAATAGCGAACACAGAAGCAGCCATTGACACCCAGTGGCCCGAACTTGGCCGCTATTTTGCTTCCGCACAGCAGAACGCCCTCAGTGAGGCCACGGTTAGTTGCTTCTCCTTGCCATTTCGTTGGCACTATTCAGGCTTCATAAGATTACATGCCGGGCATGCTTTTTTCACTTGCGTTAGCATACAAAAAGGCAGATTCAGAGACGCTCCATGACGAAAAGCCTATTTCCTGCGACAGTCTGTCGTCCCGCTCACCCTGTAACCCTCTAGACGCCTGGAGTATTGTTAATGGTGCATTACTCTTGGCTGCTACGCTATTGCGACCACACTGCGAAAATAATTACGTCAGGACGGTAATAGCCAGAGAGGGGGATGAATCATGTCCGCTAGTGCGCGCTTACGCCTCCCCCTCTCTATTCCCCCCCGGGGACAAAAGGGACTTTTTTTTGTCTCGCATTCCAATTAGTGTTCCCACGTATAGCGCACTTGTGGCCCGGCCTCTAATGCCGGGTCACCTGCGCAGCGACGTCAGCAACCCAGGGTGGAATTCGGGGAGGATCAGGAAAGGGGGGAGGGCCCTTGGGCTGCCTAGCTTTGTTTTACAGCTGACGCTAACCCTACGTATTTGGCGTGGCTTAATATTGTGGACGATGCGATATGGGCAGACGCCAGATAGCGCAGCCCGGTGTAGCTGTGTCCATCATACGGTAGAAGAGCCATCGGCACCATTAGCGAAGAGGGCACCGAACGCTGGCACGCCGAAAGCCCGACGCTAGCGCCGTTAACAAGCACTGCGTCGCTTATGGCGCTGCGCTGATCTGGAGTGTGCGTGGGATCTGAGGACGCACGTGATATCACCACCAGCGTCGTTCCAGAGACGGCACCACGGCTGCTGCCAAGGGGCGAGGGCTGGGCCAAGCCAGTCACCGGGAGCAGACAAGGCTAGAGCAGCGTGGGGGAGGGCGAGATAGCAGAAACGTGAAAAGCCAAAAAAAGTTAAAAAAAAAAAAAAAGTAAAATCATCTGAATATTCTAGTACTCTGGCCGTTAAGAACCTACGCATCTAAGCCTTTTAGCTGGGGCCAGCGCCGTTCCAACGACAAAAGAAAAGAGAAAACGATTGGAGCGAGTGTAGAGACAAGTGTTCTCGCACGAATTTGGCCATTGACCGCAGTAGACTGGTATCGGCTTGTTTTCTTCGCAGCACTAGTAGGTAAGACAAAAAAGGAGTGTCAAATTCCCCCTCTTTGAACGACTGGCTACACTAAAAAAAAACCTAAGATCGTAGCTCAAATAAGAGAATTATTTCGTACTGTAGCAAGCTCAAAGCAGACACGACTCGTAGGTATAACAGAATCCTTCTGGGCTTCCAAGCAACAGATGCCATTTAGGAGGGAAGAAAAGACGGGCTAAAAAAAAAAAAAAGGCTGGGGAAACAGAATCATCATGCTATATAAAACCGAAGTTCCAAAAGGGAGAAATCAATACCCGTTTGTAGCTCTAAGTCAGACAAAGGGACAAGCCTAAAACCAATACTAACAAAGAAAAAGCACATTTGAAGTTATCTCTTCAATTTTTATTTGTTCCGGGGAGCCTTTTTTTTTCACCGGGAAAAAAACCATACTTCTACTATAATAGTCCTCAATATAAGAATAACTTGGGGAAACAGCCATTCAACAAATAGTAATTCCAAATTTTTCTTTTGAAGAAAAGCAATAGAGAAAAGGAACTGGAGGAAGTCCAAAACACAAGAGAGTTTGTCCTTTGATACAAAGACAACAAAACATTAGCATCATCTTCTGGCTGGGGTGTACAAAACAGAGAGTGGAAATTGTGGAGAAGCACTAATAGTATAAAAGCGAAGAGAAATAAAAAAAATTAAGATATGGGAGCAATGGAGAGCACTACAGAGCAAGTGGGAAGAGAAACAGAGAACAGTAACGGAGGAAGACGAGTGGGAAGTGGGTACGGCACTAGAACACCGTCGGGCAATGCCCGAGTGTTCAAGTGCAAGCAGTGCAACCGGGCTTTTACTAGAGAAGAACACTTGACTCGACATACACTTCTGACCCACAACAAGTTGAGGCCGTTTGTGTGCGGTATATGCTGGAGACCATTTTCCAGGCGAGATTTGCTTCTTCGACATGCGAAAAACTTGCACGAGGGCTCTGAGTTGGCGGTGAGCCGGATTCGCAAGCTGTGCAAACGCAAGGACGAGTCGGAGCATGGGTCGTCTGGTGAGAGCGCCAGCCCGACTGAGAATGGGGCTCTTGAGCCTGGACCATCTGGTCCCCCGGATTCCGAGGTGCAGGGGATGTCGAGGTCTTCAAGCATATCCGACGACACATCCAGCAATCCCGCTGCGATGTTGCCTGTGCGCCCCGTAGCCTCCATGAAGCCCAAGTCGCAGACGCCACACAGCTCGACCCCAAGGCTGCTGGATAAGCCTGTCTCCATACCGGGCGAGTACGACTCGCCGGAGCTGAAGCGACTTAAAATGTCTGTAAACATGCTAATAAGCTAGCATCCTACTGTCACCGCAGGAACTCGAACCCCTTACCCACGCCTTGCAGCGGCTTTTCGGGAAAAATCTGCATTCAAGTGCCTGCAATAGTCATATTGTTTGGTCCCAGATCCACCATATATGTCTCTGCCGTTTCCCTCGGTACACTCTTTAGTTCGGATGCTTACCCGAATACTTTTCTGACGTCACGTTATGGTAGCTTGTGTTCTCCCGGGGAAAAAGCGGGAAGCTCCGCCATACCTCAGGCTGAGCATACAAGTGGGACAGACTGGGAACGCTCTCGAAATGGAAGAAAGTCGTAGATCACCGTTATGCCAGGCAGATCTTGCTACCATTATCAGACAACGGAGAACAATGGTCATCGTGCCCAGGTTTGAGCAGTTTAGAAACCTTCAAAAGGGAAGAGGGGAAGGCCTCGTATCCTCACATCTACAATAATCATGGCGTTAAACGTCATCCACTCATGCACAATTTTACTTCAATGACGTTACTTCGTATCCATACCAAATCTAGCAAAAGGGCCCACGGGGCACAGGAGCGGTTATCGTGCGCTTGGGTAATACTCGTGTTGATGCTGCTGCCAGCCGAACTCGGGTCCATAGCTCATGGCGGATCGGGTGGGGTGCAATGCCTTTGGATTGGTTCTGCGGTCACGTGATCACCAAAACTGGGGATGGTACATTAATATTTATATCAACTTCAAGCACTATGGAACCTCAACATTTTGCTCTGTTCTTCTTTTTATCGACTATATTTTCGCTGCCGTGGAGGCAGCAGGACAGCGGGGTGACAGTTCTGATGTATTTTGCTGTTACACCAACTGGTTTTTGTTATTTTTTCAGGAAAAGATTTAGGGAAATATTCACATTTTTACGAAGCTCGATTTGAAATTTTTTTTTATATAGTTATTTGCTGATTTTTCTATCACGATAAGAAAAGTTTCCAAGGTCTGGTTTTAGGGATCTGCATCCAATATATATATACGTATATATATATATATACAAAATTTATGATTCATGACAGGCAAACCTGTACTACTGTACAAAATACTTTTTGAAAAATGGTACTTGATATTAACATCTCAAGGACATCATTTCTACTTTAATGAAACAGACAGAAAGTCATACTGGCAATTGCATGATGTATTTGAAGCATATCCCAATATTGATAGAGATGAATTTGCTGAAAGCATAAATTACGGCGATGTTGCATTACTCATGGGAAAGTTCAATGGGTTGGATATTTCTCGGTACACCATACCGAGAGAAGAGAAAATAAGTGGAAGTGGGCAGGTTGAGCCAGTGGACTCAGGGGAAAAGGAAAATTCGGGCCTTCCCGCTAGAGAGGGCGAAGAAAAAGGAACAGAGGAAGAGTCAAATGCAAAGCAGGGGCAAGAGGTCCCTATAGAACAAGATGATGATGAAGTTGTCGATGAAATTTATGACAAAAACGAACAGGAGAAGTTCCTAAAAAGCTTTTTGCAAGAGGAAGGATACTTGAAAGAGAGGAAAGTGAATGATTCATCCGCTGAGAATCTGAATTCAAATAAATTGACGCTTTCTCTCGGGTATGGAAGCAGCAGTGATGAGGATGAAAGTGATGCTGATGGTGATGACAGCAGTGTATCTGATTCGAGACACGTGGACATCAAGGAAACAGAGTCTACGCCCAAAGCTGAGAGTGATCTCGACTTTGGAGATCAGGCGAGCGATGCTGATAGTGCTATAGATTTTGGCTTAGATGGTTTAGACCTGGAGGAATCGGACAGTATATCAAAAGAGCATGATTTCTTCAGCATGCTAGATGAATTTCAGGATAAATTCAGTGTTTTTGACGAGTGGTCGTTAATCGAAGAGGAGTTGTTACCCGAGTTCGCTAAGGACCCAAGATTTTACTCGATCTCTGATGCCCACGAGAGAGAACTACTTTTCGCTAAATGGTGCAGAAATAGAAGTATCCAGCGTAAGGATCAGAAGGAGCTGGAGAAAGAAGAAAAGAACAGTATTGATGCTGCTTCGAGCTCTTACGCGTCGCCAGAACAAAATGAATGTTCGAAATCCCCTGAAAACGAAAAATTATATCCCACAACTGAACAACTTTATTTTCGTTATTTACTAGAGAATAAGTCCTTGGTAAGGAAGAAGCTTTTCCCGGAGTTTATGGCTACCAAGAAGAACGATATAGCGGCTTTATTTTCAGAGCTTACTTCAAAACAGACTGAGACCCTTTTTAGACAGTACCGTTTAATGATTACAGATTTCGCTGAATATGAGAAGCAAATGAAGAAACAGGCTGGAACACATCCAAACTTGAAAAAGTTGAAACTTGATAAATATCTATCTGAATCCAAACTAGAAACCTTGCTTCCTATTAATAATTTTCGAAAGGATCAAATAGACAGTATACATTCTAGCGACAAAGACTACTTTGATAAGTGGACTGACCTCTGCAATTTACTTTCAATTCCCCGTTCAATTGCAGACAATGTTCAGAATTTCATTGTTGCCGATGAGAAACGATTTAGTTCTTATTCTGATTATATCTACTCAATAATTAATGCTTAATGACTATAATTTTACCACTCTATCTTATATTCTATAGAACGGACTAAATTTGTGGAATCATGTAGTATATAAAATTTCGTGTCAGCAACGGACTTACAGGATTGCTGCTGCCATAGACAATACTGGAAAAGATACTGGTTATTTTATTCTGGTCGGCTTTCCAGCAACCATGTTTTTAGGTTCAACTAATTTTTCAAGAAGAAAAAGTAATTTAAAAAGTTATCATTTCCAGTTTGTAAAAGCCTGCGATGTCAAAGCGAGTAGTGGTTACTGGACTCGGGCTTGTAACTCCTTTGGGAGTTGGTGTTAAACATTCATGGTCCAATCTAATTGCTGGCAAAAGTGGGTTGATCTCAACGACATCGTTACCCAAGTATAAGGAGGACGGCTGGGACCAAATACCATCGAAAGTTATTGGGAAGATCCCATTGGGTCCATTAAGCGAAGGAAAGTGGAACGTAGATGATCATTTTACAGAGGGAGAGTCTCGAAGACTTGCGGAGTTTACTCAGTATGGCTTTGCAGCTACTCAGGAGTCATTGAAAGACGCTAACTGGTTTCCTAGATCTGAAGAAGAACAAAATTATACGGGGATTTCCGTAGGAAGTGGCATTGGATCTATTCAAGATACTTATGAGAATTCAGTCAAGCTTCACTCCAATGGCTACAAAAGAACACAACCTTTGTTCATTCCAAAAATGCTCAGCAATATGGCGGCTGGAAATATCTCTATTCGTCATAAACTCAAAGGTCCGAATCATTCTGTCTCAACCGCATGTGCCACTGGCATACATTCCATAGGTGACTCCTACAACTTTATCAAGAACGATTACGCCAAAGTGATGGTTGCAGGAGGAACTGAAGCATCCATCCATCCCCTAGGTTTAGCTGCGTTTTCGAGAGCCAGGTCAGTTACAACAAAATATAACGATACACCCGAAAAAGCAAGTCGTCCATTCGACAAAGGAAGAGATGGATTTGTCTTGTCAGAAGGCTGTGGGATAGTAGTGCTAGAAGAATTAGAACATGCTTTGGAAAGAGGTCTTACAGAAGATAACATATACGCCGAGATAATTGGCTATGGCTTGTCTGGGGATGCTAACCATATCACTGCACCCCCGGAAGATGGAGAAGGTGCACGTAGAGCAATGGAAATGAGCTTGCGGTTTGCTGGTATCAAAGCTGAACAAGTTGACTATATCAACGCACATGCAACTTCCACTGTCATAGGTGATAGAGCTGAAAACTCAGCTATTTACAATTTATTCAAGAATAATAAAGAACTTGCCATTTCCTCCAATAAATCATCAATAGGTCATTTACTTGGAGCTGCCGGTGCTGTTGAGCTGATATATACTATTTTGTCAGTCAAGCACAATATAATATCTCCTACTCTAAATCTAGATAATCCAGGAGGAAGGGAAGATGATTCAAAACAACTATTCGAATACTTCAACTATGTCGCACATAAGAGTCAAGAAAAACAGGTCAATTACGCCTTATGTAATTCTTTCGGATTCGGTGGTACAAATGGAACTTTATGTTTTAGCAAATACGTGCCAGGTTCTGGAGCTCAAGTCTAAAACTCCTGCCTCACCCTCAAGTATAATAGCCGCGTTTAACAATTGCTTACTTTAAGCTAAATAACAATCCAAACTAAATAATATAGAAATAACCAATGTACATAAAAAGCAAGTGAACGAGATTTATCTTAAATGTGTCAAATATATGTGAAAAATTGTAATCACATTTCAAATGCTGTCTCCAACTGCGAAACCGACGGTGAAGTTTTGCTACCACGATGATTTGACCGAGTGAGTATCTTGCTTTACCTTTTCTACACGTGAAAGTGAATAATGGATTCAACCTTCACGTTGTCTCCATTTATGAATTTGATTAATGTCATTTCCCTATAAAAAAAACTGAATCAAATAAATGACGAGGCTTCTTGATTGTCCTTAACGTACCCATCAACATGAGTTCATTAACTTATTTTTAGGCCACTTATATCCTGCATCACTCCAACTAGTGTGGTTGGGGTTCATATAAGCATCGAGGTGACCTTGAATATATTCATATGTTGGACGATTGGTAGGGTCACATGTAATACTAACAGAATGTTCAGGTTGGTAGATTCTCACGTGGTCAATCCTCAAATGAGAAGGAAAGTGAAGGGAGGGCCAATCGATATACACCCAACTTGTGGAAATACCCAAGTTCATAATGAGAGCCATTGGCTCCTTTGCAAGTCTTCTCCAACCAATGTTACCATTGGGTGCTAACGCATAAGAGTGCAAAGTATATGTCTTTTCCTTTCCAACATACCAAGTACAATATCCATTGTCATTGTCGTTTATGTATTCAACTCCAAACCTTTGGAAGTTGTGGTTACCCTCTCCGTACTCATACCACGTTACATTCAAGGTCGACGCAGCAGAAATACCTTGTTGAAGAGGACCACCAGTCCATGTATTCATTGAAGTAACAGTGGTATTATGAATCTCAATGAAATTATAATCAGGCATATACCAGACATCGTAAGGAGCAATCTGTAATGACTGAGAAGCAACACCAATATTTGAGTCGCCCATTGCGGAAATTGTACCTTCAATAGCATCAATTTCCGGTGCACCTCTTCCTACACCAGGACTAGGATGATCTTCTCCGGAACAGGTACAAGAGTTGAGTTTCTGTCCTGGTAAATACGATATTCCATCTGGTGAGGACTGATTTGGTGTTATGCCAGCATCGCATGACTCGTAACTATAAGGCCACACACCTTCAGTGGAAGCCATATAACCAGGGCGACCAAGATTACCCAAAGTCCACAAACCGGGCCAAAGGCCATGCTTGTTACCATATCCAGGTAATCGGGCTGAAAATTCAACCATACCTTGACTAAAACACATTTTGTTCCAACTTTGAACCATACCAGATCTATAAAACAAGTCATGGTTCTTATACGCATCTAGTCGAAGGTTCAAGGTACCGTTTTCAGTTGAAACAGCATCGGGATCATACCATTCTAAATCCTGGGTAGAGGCATAGTGAATGTCCACCGCCTGGAAAAATTGATCGTCACCATCGTAAAATGTTCTACCGTCTGCGTTAAACTCATCTGAGAAAACAAGCTTCCAGGTTTCACCCTTGGCCGACTTTCTTGTCAACGCATCTGAAGGAGTATCAGGGTCAACGAGGTCTGACCTGATAGCACTTAAGATTGGATAGGAGTAAGCAGTTAATAATTCATAAGTTTGGGGATGATAAGGAGTTGTGATACCTGAGTATGTCAACACAGGCAAAATAATGAAGATAACAATAGCTATTACGAACAACGCAATAATACCAAAAAGACCACCACAGGATCTTCTGTCCATATTTTTCAAATCATACCAGAATCTGTTTTTATCATACGCAGCGTCTGCGATAGGATCAGGATTATGGAGGTAGTCATCTGGCTCCTTCTCATCGATGTGTAATGGGAATGATGAAGCAGGATATCCCCCAAATGGACTGAAATCAGAATATGGGATAAAGGGATTGACGTTTTTTCCGTCAGACATGTCATCGCCATCCATATTGTATGAAGACTTCTCCTGATATTGCAGATTGCGAAGATGCGAGGACAATGATGTAGAAGATACGACTCGAGAATTAGCCATCGAAGGGTACCTGTCGTACTCGGGAGGAACATGAACATTTGTCGAACCCCCGTTGCCCATATTCTGAGGCATTAAGAGATTACTTACATCATCTGACGAGTTCTCCTGCGACAACAAGTGCGACTCTGTTCCACTTTGTCTGTAATACCCGTTATTGATGTACATGTTACCATATGCATCATTTGCACGCAGCCCGTCCTGCTGTATATGGTTCTGCATTCTATTGTAGTCATCCAGCTGCCCCGACATGGAAGGCTGGTTCGACTCGAAGGAAGAGCTGTCTTCCTGTGACACAAAAGGGTTTTCTGCTATCAACTCGTCGCTCGAACGGTCTGCCCCGTGAACTTCCGTAGCATTTGTGTTGTACGTTAAATCTCTGTGTGCCATAATGTATAGCGTGCTATAAAACCCCGATCTATTTATACCCCTGTGAAATAGCTCCACTTGTTAGCGCTTCGGCAGGGAAAAAATTGAAATTAACAGATCAACAAATCTTCACTTAATCCTTGGTTTAGTTCAACCTCTCGCACCTGGATCAAATAAAGGAGCTTGCCAAACAGCTATGGTGCCCCAACGCGTTCCGCTGCAGTGAGTCTGTTCAAACGAATGTGTATATGAAACGTTTAATTTCACTCTAGTCTTTTTCTATGTAGAGTTCGCTTTTGATCTGAGTCCTGGCGGTAAATGGATGTTTTTTTTTTACTTCACCTTGAAGCTCAACAAACACAAAATCCTCCAAATTATCGTCAGGATCGATTTTTCTCAACAAATACTACTTGAAACGATTAATCCTAACACCCTAGTGTTTTTGCCAACACCCTATGTTTTTGATCTTTGTAGTATTTAATATTACGTTTCTATGGGTTAAAAATCCTATTTTTACTATGCGCTTCAAAATCTTCATCCAAGGCTATGCACACATAAAATTGAACATTTTACACGACTTGGTAGAACGGTACCAAAAGAAAAAGCCAGATCCTCGAGTCGCGTTTTTGTGTAAGTGAAAAGTTGGTATGTCTATGGCCCAAGAACCAACGGTTTGATGTTTGGCATGGTAGTGGTAAGGGAGGAAACATGGGGTAATTTCGAAGCGAGATGAAGCACACCGACGGTGGGGCAAGAACAGAGACAGAAATGGAAGGAAGGGACGGCAAGTTCCGATGGCAGGATTCAGCAACCGCCCATTTTCTTGTTCTTGGGCCACTTGAATCCTGCGTCGGTCCAGCTTGTATAGTTGGGGTTCGAGTAGGCAGCAAGATGGGATTCAATATAGTCTTGAGTTGGGTAGTCTTGAGGGTCGCAGGTCACGCTGACAGCGTCCTTGGGCTGGTAGACCCTTACGTAGTCGACTCTTAGTGTGGCAGGGAAGTTTATTGCCGGCCAATCGATGTAATCCCAGCTGTTGGAGAGACCCAAATTCATGATGACAGACATGGGTTCTTTTGAGATTCTTCTCCATCCCACATTTCCATTGGGTGCTAAGGCGTAAGCGTACAACGTGAACGTTTTCTCTTTGCCGATGTACCAAGTACAGTATCCCTTGTCATTGTCGCTCATAAACTCCACACCAAACCTTTGGAAGTTGTGTGTACCACTTCCGTATTCATACCAAGTCACATTTAAGGTTGTTGCGCCCGAGATACCCTGTTGAATCGGGCCTCCAGTCCACTTATTCATCGACGTTACGCTTGTGTTGTGGATCTCGACGAAATTGTAATCGGGCATATACCAGATATCGTAAGGAGCAATCTGTAACGATTGAGAAGCAACACCGATGGCCAGACTACCTTTGACATCACCCACAGTTCCTTCGATAGCATCAATTTCCGGTGCACCTCTTCCTACACCAGGACTAGGATGATCTTCTCCGGAACAGGTACAAGAGTTGAGTTTCTGTCCTGGTAAATACGATATTCCATCTGGTGAGGACTGATTTGGTGTTATGCCAGCATCGCATGACTCGTAACTATAAGGCCACACACCTTCAGTGGAAGCCATATAACCAGGGCGACCAAGATTACCCAAAGTCCACAAACCGGGCCAAAGGCCATGCTTGTTACCATATCCAGGTAATCGGGCTGAAAATTCAACCATACCTTGACTAAAACACATTTTGTTCCAACTTTGAACCATACCAGATCTATAAAACAAGTCATGGTTCTTATACGCATCTAGTCGAAGGTTCAAGGTACCGTTTTCAGTTGAAACAGCATCGGGATCATACCATTCTAAATCCTGGGTAGAGGCATAGTGAATGTCCACCGCCTGGAAAAATTGATCGTCACCATCGTAAAATGTTCTACCGTCTGCGTTAAACTCATCTGAGAAAACAAGATTCCAAGTTTCATCCTTGGCCGACTTTCTTGTCAACGCATCTGCAGGCGTATCAGGATCAATAAGGTCTGATCTGATAGCACTTAAAGTTGGATAGGAGTAAGCAGTTAATAATTCATAAGTTTGGGGATGATAAGGAGAAGTAATTCCAGAATAAGTCAACACAGGTAAAAGAACAAACACGACAATAGCTGCCACGAACAAAAAGATAATACCAAAAAGGCCACCGAACGATCTTTTGTCCATATTTTTCAAATCATACCAGAATCTGTTTTTGTCATACGCAGCGTCTGCGATAGGATCAGGATTATGGAGGTAGTCATCTGGCTCCTTCTCATCGATGTGTAATGGGAATGATGAAGCAGGATATCCCCCAAATGGACTTAAATCGGTATAGGTAGCAAAGGGATCAGCAAGTTTATTAGATATTCTTTCTTGGGAATCCTCACCGCCAACTTGTTGATACTGGTTATTCTTAAGCTGTGATGCAATCGATGTCAATGACACAACCCTAGACCTAGTCAACGACGGATATCTATCATACTCTGGGGGTACATGTAAGTTATTGGGTGAAGGTGTTCTTCCGTAGGCTGCGCCTGCTAACCCGCCCGGCCCTATCCCATCTTGTGGCGAGAGCAACCGGCGCGTATCTTCTGAGGATCCTTGATGGGATATTGGATTAGAATAGTCCCCTTCGCCAGCATAAGGTTCATTGTAACTAGAGATGTGTCCATATGTTTGAGTCTGTTGCCTGCTTCCATCAGGGTTGATGTGGTTTTGCATTTGATTGTAATCGTCCAGTTGACCAGAGTAAGACTGTTGGTTCGAAATCAAAGAAGAGCTTTCATCACCTTGAATGAAAGGATTGGCAGACAGTGAATCCTCGCTGGAACCCTCGGGGAATTCTCGTCTACTCCTTGATGTGGGGGCATTATCAGTCAAATCTCGACGGGACATGTTTTGTGTTCTATTCTATAATAAACAGCTGTTTGCTTCAACGAATAAAAGTAAAAGGTCTGTTGTTGCTCTACTATTTCAAGCTTTCTGATTTGGTGTACAATGGGCTGGATAACGATAGTCTTGTCCTTGTCCTGCGGCGTATCTTCCTAGTCCAAGAACCACTACAAGATGACCAGCACCTTTTTATCTGGCTTAAATAAATAGGCTGTTTATCAATTTGCTTACCTTACGGGAACGGCTAACAATTTTCTCGTTTGGTTGCTACTTTTTTTCGTTTGATAAAATCGCAATAGCAGGGCCAAAGTTGTTTGGGTGGAGTCCTGATAACCTTGATATTCGTACGTTAGCTGGATATTCCCCCTTATATTCTTTAAGAATTTGTTTTGATTCCGGTATTCTGTTCTTATCAGTGTTTTATATATCAAACTATAAGAGCGCCTTGAGTTCAAATACTTTATTGATATTCTTGTTATTAAAATTCCTAGGCTCTCTTGTCCGATATGGCCATCAATAATGGATAATACCTCTTGTCGCTGAAGTCGCTGGTCAAGTTATATGAATTAATTAGAGTTTCCCCAGAAAAATATATGGCGGAATGGGTTACTTTATTATTATCTCAAGTCGGTCTCTGTTTTACACGCACATATACATATACATATATATT
This sequence comes from Millerozyma pseudofarinosa, assembly GCA_030556505.1. Taxonomy (NCBI): domain Eukaryota; kingdom Fungi; phylum Ascomycota; class Pichiomycetes; order Serinales; family Debaryomycetaceae; genus Millerozyma; species Millerozyma pseudofarinosa. Next base: position 164,420 of record JAKTUD010000001.1, on the reverse strand, counting down.
ATGTATACGCTTTAGTGATGTTATAATTATGATTTTATTATATTTAAGCTTTACCACTTTATATTCGATTATTCTGATGATGTATATAACGTAAACAGCCTAAATAGCATAAATAAAGGGGTGGTGTTATTTTCCTGATATCTATCTATATACATATACCTTTCCATACCTTACGCATACAGGTGGCCTGAAATACCGCAGTAATACAACCCCTCGGATATGTTATCGCACGTCCTTTTGTTCTTAGGCACAATATAATGGACGCAGGGCTTCAAGGGACACGGATTGATCTGCGACCAAAGAGAACGGGTCGAACAGATGTGCAGTTGCAGTATAGAGAAAAATAGTAGGAAAGTTGTGCCTGGACCATACCAAGGAGGCTTTAGCATAGGCAAATGCTTCAGATGACTCGGAGTCTTGCCCTGGAGTCGAGTTGACTTTGAGTCAAACACAAACCGCAGCACAACGCTTCCCTACGAGCAGCTCCATCGTGGCCCACATGGAAAGACGAGCAGAGGACCAGATTTTCTTGTTGATAAATGTATGTAGTTTTCTACGCACATGCAATACAGATGTATCGCGAGGCTTCGTCAAGCTCGAATTTTTTTCGTACTCCGCAGCGAGCACTGCCGTTTGTGCATAAAATCTATAATGCTAAGAATTCAAACACTTCATCGGGCGGGACGCATTTGGGTTTAAGATAAAATGAATACGTGTTTCCGAGATGTATACAGGTTTAAGGCTGCCAAGATCAGCATGCGCTAGCCGTGGGTGATAGGTCGTCTTTACTGATAGACGCCCCTTGTGGACATGCAATGGCGCATATGCTGATGTTCAGATATGTAAAATGAAGTTTTCGGTTCGAATAAAACAAAAAGAAAAGCCATTTCGTATTTACTTTAAACCAATCACAGATTAAGGTATAATGTGTAGAGATAGGTGGAGCGGCTTCGTTATTCTAGCCTTTCTGCTGGATTTTAGGAGTTTTGACTGTGAATCGATGAGATTTATATGACTGCTCATTCAAGATTCAAGAGGCAACACTAGTCATATCGAGTCATGAGTCATGAGTCGCATAGACATAAGCGGAAACAACTTAATGATTAACTACTTCTGCTCTAAAATACTGATTACGAGTCATCGGAATATAACAGGACTCATGAATCACCACTAGCGGTGTTGGTCCATGACTCAAGAATCATGACTAGCACTATTACGGTTCATGATTCATGACTCGTAACGCGTGACTTCTTAATCAAGACTCGTAGTATCAGGTGCTGAAACAAATCATCCTTCTGAGACCTAAGATGTACCCTCTTGTATCTGTTATATAGCATATGTTTTCAATAAGAAGGACTGCAAAAAAAAAACAGATCATCTGACAAATATCAGATGACCTCTCGAGTTCTCTCGTTCTCGATCCTGTACATGAGTTGATAGTAATAGAAATGCGGGCTGATAAACTGAGACAGGCAACGCTACGTCAAGACTATATATTTGGTTGCTCATAATACCTTAATTGTGAATTTAATATATGGAAATAGAACAAAGGGTAGGTGTTCCAATATAAAATTCAACTCGGTTACCATAAGTTGATAGGTATTGTTCTTTCCACCCTCAAATTCACGATTCATAAGAGTGCCACACTCGTACTTATCTTCATCGTTGAGTATCAGCCATATTAGAATTATAGACGTCGGCTCAATTGAAGAGTAAGCACAAACCGAGCTCTCAGGGAATTTTCCGTTATTAAAAACCAAGAAGATCCAAGGATATATTGTTGTAAGAATCAAGGGTTTAAGAATGAATAACAGTAAAAGTGATACGTTTTTATCTAGGGTTTTTGGCTTGCATTCAGTTTACAACCAGATTCATGAAAACTATCATTATTACGATCCAGATGCAGAATTACAGGAATTTAGAGATACCAACCCTCACATCAATGATCATGTCGAAGGTAATAGTGGAGCACCAAATGCTACGCGGCGTAAGCTGGCTAATCCTTTAGATTCAGAGTCAGACCTGGACCTATCCCTGGAAATATCGTCTCCTAATTCTCCTAATCCGCTTTTAAGTACAGATAATGCTGAAATAAACCATGATAATGAACAAGATCCTGAACGTGGGTCGATATATAGTGGCCAAGTTCACTGGAACACAGATAGTCGTCAGAACTGGCAGGACCAAGACTTTGATGATAATATTATTTCTCAACCGTTAGTTAATGAAAACGAAGCAACGAACCCAATAAAGAACACCGCTCAAAACTTCATTAATAAAATAGGTCATGCTAAAAATGATAACGTGCTTCCATTATTTAATAAACCTCAATTCTTTCATAAACCCCTCAGGCCAAATGGACCATCCGAGCAAACTTTGTTTCAACAACAGAAACATGGTAGGAGGAAGAGGTTTGTTATTCCTCCTAAAGAACGTGCATTATATCTTTGGGCGAATATAGTAAACATGGATGATTTTTTGACTGACATTTATTATTACTACAGAGGGAAAGGCTTGCTTAATATCGTCTTAACTCGCTTAGTTGATTTATTCATCTTAATATTCATTCTTATCTTTACTGTATTCTTAAAATGGGGTATCGATTACAATTTTTTTTATGAATGGCAATCAGATAGAAATATAACCTTGAAAGATTTGGTCATTCCTAATTTTATAAGAGACAGGGTACCATTTTCTGTTAAATTTTTGCTATTTGGGTTTCTGAGCTACATTGTTTTACGCCTAGTCCAGTTATACTTTGAGTACAATTATAAGTTGAGAGAGATTAAAAACTTTTATGTGCAATTGTTGAATATTACAGATGATAATGAGCTCACAACAATCTCGTGGATAACTATTGTAGAAAGATTAATGCAGTTGAGAGATTATAATACACTCACTTCTACAAATCCTAATGTTACATCCCAGTTTGTCAATGACCTTAGCTCCAAAGTTCGTTTAAATGCACATGATATTGCTAACAGAATAATGAGAAAAGAAAACTATATGATTGCTTTGATAAATAAAGATATTTTGGATTTATCTCTATCAATTCCTGCTCCTTTTATCTTGAATCTTTTCTTGTCAAGCAAGTCCGTACTCACAAAGACTCTTGAATGGAATATGAAGTTATGCATCAATAACTTTGTTTTCAATAAACATGGGCAAATAAATCTGGATATTTTGAAAGACGCTAACAGAAATCATCTAGCCAATAGCCTCAGCTCAAGATTTAAAATGGCAGCCATAATAAATCTTATTCTTTGTCCCTTCATTGTCATTTATTTTGTTTTGTTGTATTTTTTCAGGTATTTTAACGAGTACAAATCAAATCCAAGCTCCTTAATAGGTCTAAGGCAATACACCCCCCTTGCAGAATGGAAATTAAGGGAATTTAATGAACTTCCACATTTTTTCACAAGAAGATTGCATTTGTCGATTGGACCTGCCAACACATATATCAACCAGTTTCCTCAAGGTTTCGTCGTCATTAATTTAAAAAACCTCGTTAACTTTATATCTGGTTCCATAACTGCAATATTAGTTATAATGGGACTTTGGTTTGATAATGAAGAACGTAATTTTTGGTCCTTCGAAATAACTGAAAATAAGTCTACTCTTTTTTACATCAGTCTTTTTGGAACATTATGGGCAATTACATCTAGTAATATAGCATTAGGGGATCCAAACTCGCTGGAGAATATGAATGCTCAATCATCATCTTTTGTTTATGATCCAGAGGCAAGCTTGCGATATGTTTCCCAATTCACCCATTACTTACCAAGAGCATGGAATGGAAAACTCCACACAGTGCAAGTCAAAAACGAGTTTTGCGAGCTCTATCCATTAAAGATTATCATCATTATTAATGAAATTTTAAGTTTGATATTAACTCCGTTCATCTTGTGGTTCAAGGTACTGAATAGCTCAGGAGCTATTGTTGACTTCTTTCGTGAATACTCGATTCACGTAGATGGACTTGGCTACGTCTGTTATTTTGCAATGTTCAATTTTGAAGAGAAAGATAAGAATATGATGTTAGATCTTCAGAAAGGACGAGGTAAAAGTAAAAACAAAAGAAAAAAGGCATCTAAGAATAAGTCTGTATCTACAGACAACGATAACAATTTTGAACTTAATGATATCAGAAACAAAAAGAAGGAAAAAGCTAAAATTAGTGACCTGGATGTTGCAAGCTATTCGAGCGACGATTCAGACGTGAATATCGTGAACAATCATTACCATGACGATAAGATGATCAAGTCATATATGTACTTCTTGGAGAGTTATGGTGGTACTAATGCAAGGGCTCAGAATAAGGACTTGCAAAAATTGAACAAGTCAGATAATAAAAAATTCGAGAATGGTACTTCAAACAAAAAAGTGACAGATCCAGCCCCTCCATTGCATCCCCCTAATTCCGACAGCTTGAATGAGTCTTCTTATAATATGAAATACGATGTTGAAGATGACTTTGAAGATGAAGATACTAGAAAAATGCACAGATCTGGTATGTTAGGTATGATCAATCAATTTTATAAGCATGACAAAAACAGATAATTTTAATCATAGCCTTCCCTAACATCTTAAGAATCTATTCTACTTACTCGTAACTAGCTATTTTGTTTTCCAAGGTAGGTTTCTTTCGATGTTTAGGAATACTACATATTCAGGTGATCTTTGTATTTATATTCTAAGGAGTATCTAATCGAATAATGTAACACATTTCTACATTATAATACATGGGCTTTGAATTAACAAAAAACAACGTAAGCATATGTAGTCTATTAAATTGAACATAGCTAGTTGTCTCTTGGATCCCTTTCTACGATCTTTATACAATTGTATAACGAAGGAAAATATCAACTGCTAAATAGTGAAAAAAAAAAAAAAAAATTAGACTAAAAAATGCACGAAAAACGAAAAGTAATGAGCTTTACTTAACATACATCAACTTAAGGTAAACTGCCGTGACACTATTGGTAGCTATGGGAGGGTCTCAGTTGAAACAGTTGAAAGCTGCTTTGAAAGAAAATGGCCTAGTTGGTCAGACCAATGTTAAGAGGAAAAATAAAAAGTCTAAAGCACCTTCAGAAACTAGAAGAAATGACAGAGATGAGATGCTTAAAAATATAAGACAACAATTCAACCAGTTTGATAATAAGTATAACAGAACCAAGAGTGATGTCACTACAATAAAAGGAAATAAGTTTGTGAAAGTTGGATCTCAGGAACATTATGATGCCACTAAGAGTGCTTCTAGTATGACAGATGCGATGAGGATGCAATATGAGATGGAAAAGAAACGAAAGGGAAAGACTGGAAAGTTAGTCGACCGCAGATTCGGAGAGAAAAACAAGCATATGAGTGCAGAAGAGAAGATGTTGGAAAGGTTCACAAAGGAGCAACAGCGATCAAGTAGGAAAAAGGTTGATTTTTCTTTGGCGAGCGACGACGATGACAATTCCGACGAAGTCTTGACACATGGAGGAAAAGCTTTAGAACTTGATGAATACGATGACGCCAGCTTAAATGATGGCGCTTTAGGAGACTCGAAAGCTAGGTATAGAGACAATGAAGATGACTTGGAGGATGAAATGCCTGCGAGAAAGAAGACAAAGAATGAAGTTATGAAAGAAATAATTGCTAAGTCAAAGTTCTACAAGAACCAAAGACAAGTCCAGTTTCGAAAAGCACAGGATGAGATACAGGATCTTGATGAAGATTTCAATGATGTCATGGTTGAGATAGGCAATACAGCAACGAACAAAGCTAACGCAATGAAAGCCAAAAAACCAGAAGAAATCAAGTATGACGAAAAAGTTAGAGAATTGACTTATGATAGACGTGCAGTTCCAGCTGATCGTACTAAAACGGAAGAAGAACTTAGAAATGAAAAAGAGGAGCATCTTAAAAAACTAGAGCAAGATAGATTAAACAGAATGAATGGCGAGTTTGAAGACAGGGATATTCAAGCAGATGATCTTGATGACTTCTGGAATGGAAGTGATGAGGAAAATCAAAATGACATGCTTGACGAAGATGAGCTGAGTGCTAGTGATGAAGGAGATGAATCTTCTGATGACGTCTCTAAAAATTCAGGAAGAAATTCAAAGAGAAGTAGCACCGCAAACCTCGTATCAATGCCTTCATCTCACGAAAACTTTTTACAATCACTTAGCGGCATTGATGCTAACTCGCATTTACAGTATACAAATAAGATCATCGAAAGCTATCACCCTCGTTTGGCCGAAGGCAACAAAGAAAAGTTGAACAACTTCGTTGGTATTATTTATGAACACTTATTATATCTATCAGAACAAGAAGAGTTTTCACCAAAGACTTTTGATGGTTTACTCCACACATTGAAAAAAATGCTCAAGTCATTTAACGAAGAAATTGTAGAATATGCTAGAAGTGAAATTGATGAAATTCAAAATAGAATTTCAAATTTAAGGAAGAGAGACTTGATATTTTTTGCAACTGTAGGAAACTTGTTTTCCACATCAGATCATTATCATCTTATAGTTACGCCTACACTAATCTTGATGAATGAGAAATTGTCAAAGTTTCAATATGGAGACAGCAGCATTAACGATATTTCCGAGGGACTTTTCATTTGTGACCTTTTGTTGAAGTACCAAAGATTATCCAAGAGATATATCCCTGAAGCAGTAAACTTTTTAGAAAAGGCTATGCTAATGCTCATCCCTGAGCCCTTGAAGTTGAATCATACTAGTTTATCTGTGGATGAAATCATTAATAGTGACACCAACTTGAACCAACATGACAAATTGCAAAGTGGCGTATTGAAGATATCAGATATTTTTCAAACACCTTCTAATGATTTCAAGGGAAAGCTTTTATTAAAAATGATTAGACTTTTAGATAAGTATACAAGCTTATGGTTGGACAAGAGTTCTCTTTTAGACATTGTGAACACTTTCAAGCCGCTTATTGATCATTTGGTAGTCTATTTTGAGAATAAAGAGATTCATGATTTAAGCAACAAATATTCCAAAGTCGAGAATAATGCTAAGAGGGACAGGAAACCTCTCACTTTGCAGCATCACAGAGCATTGGCTATCCCAACCTATGCGCCTAAGTTCGAGGAGAACTTCAACCCAGATAAGAAGTCGTATGATGTGAACAAGGAACGTCAAGAGTTGAATAAGGTAAAGAGCGAGTTGAAGAAAGAGAAGAAGTCCACAATGAAAGACCTCAGGAAACAAAACAAATTCGTTGCTGGGGAACAAATTAAGGACAAAAAGAAGAACTACGAAGAGTACCATCGTAAGATGGCTAATATCGTCAGTTCTATATCCACTGTCGAAGGAGCTGAAAAGAATTCCTACGAAAAGGAGAAAAAACTTAGGAAAAAGATGTCATAGGTTCTTGGATTATTTTTACAGATCAGTTCGTATATTATTCCACACGAAGTCATAGAGTAGACACTTTTTCATCAAAAAGTGTAATTACCCTCAGTATATCTTTCAATCTACGAAACATGTATAGAGCAAAATTAATACATTAATAACATTATATAAATGAAAATAAAAATACAAAAATAAAGGATTTCGGAAGTGTCCCATGGCACACTCCCAATAGGTATTAAAAAAATAGTAAAATAAGTACGGGTCAATAAGCAAAACGAAAATCCAACTATGAGTGGGAATTTTTTTGTTGATGTCGAGGTACCCATCTTTCGTTTTTTAAAATAAAAAAAAAATTCTTATGATTTCCTATCACAAGCATTGCTCATTCAAGCCTGTGCTGTAATTTGTCTCATGTATAATGTCAAGTCCATAGAAATTTAGATTTAACAATTTGTCACGGATATATTCAAAAAGGAAAAAAAAATTATTAGAAATTTGCATATCGTTCATATCCAACATGCCACCGACTTTCCCTACTGCAAAGCGTGATCTTTTAATCTCTAAAAATGACCTTATTTCTCTTTGATAACCAACTAGTCCAAAAGTATTCAAATCCAGTTACATCAATTATCGATGCAAAGCGACAAAAAGCAATAGCCTGGGACCAAAAGATTAGTAATGCACCAGTCCCAACCACACCACTTTTCGATCTTTAATCTGCAAGTTAATACCAGCGACAGCAGCGATAAAGTAACAGCTAGGAATCGGCTCTCTGGGTTCTCGTTTAGACCTGAGACATGGATGGAACACCAACTCTTGCAGTCGAGGTTCTTGCTGAAGTACCAAAGAGACCGCCTTTGAACAACGAAATAATAGAGAAAACACCGCTGAACAAAAAGATGAAGACAGAAAAGTAGAGGAAAGCAACAGAAGCCTGAGCCTTTCTACAACGTCCTGACTTACCCTGGGTGATTTTGTTGTCATCGAGGTACAGCTCGTTGCTACAAGAGTGGCAACGAATACCTGCGGCAAGAGCCGTGGCTCCCGCAAAGGTGAACACGAAGTTCAAGAAGTCAAACAAAGCCAACACAACGGGCCAAGCAAAAGCATCGAAAAAGTATGCCAAGATACCGTAGAAACTTGATGTCAAAATACCAAACGCAGCTGCGAAAACGGTGAAGTTAACCTGGGGGTTCAGCTGGTCGACAGTGGTGGCAGCCAACGAACCTGTCAAACCCAAGGCAATAACCAAAAACACAAAGTTAACTATACGTAAAATACTATCTCCGAGAGCAAGCATTGTGTCCTATCTTTTGTTGTAATTTTATCCGTAGCAGTAATTCCTTACTGATGACTGCGTATATAGTCTGATGCGAAAATCCTTAATCTACTGTGTGAACACACTGCTAAACAACGATCAACTAAGTCACTGACTTTCCTTAATTATCTGTGATGAGTTAGTAAATCTCCGACTTAATTGTTATAACTGCCAAAACTCCGCTTATATTCTTCCAAGGGAACTGTGGAAAGGATATACTGCCTGACTGATTTTTATTACGCAAGTTATGTCCTGCACATAACCCATCGGCGCAACCTTAAGACGTTTTCATACTATGGGATGAAAAATATGTTCCGCTCCTTCTGTATATTTGCTCCCTACCGGTCATAATTGCTCTCGATGTAAGTAGGCAAGAATTACTGCATTCGATAGCGTCTAAAACACCGATGCCAGGAGTGTGTGTGGGGGGCCGAGCATTACACACACGGACCACTCACGCAAGAGGCAGCAGTAGGAGCTTAAGGAAGGTATGGTCGAGACAGAATAACTCCCATCGGAACAGAGCGGAAATGGCCGTGTAGGTGTAGTTACAGTATGGGCACCCAGTCATGACATGGCTCGAATATCCTGCTGCATTCCTGGAACCGGAACACCAAAACACCAGGAAAGTGGTCACGAATTCGGAAGTAGCGAAGACGTCTAGTCCGAGAACCAGGGGTAAACCTGACCCCAGATGGGGGCCGTCATCTGCGGCCCACTCGCTGCTATGCCACCAACGTTACCATCTGTTCCGGCTTTGACAGTCTGCTGCTGCTCGACACTCAGCGCTGCCCGGTGGGTGCTTACCAATTTTTCATCCCGCTATTCAGGATAAACACTGCCGTTCGCTCTGCTTTCCATCAAACTCATCTCAATCGCCAGGGTTTTGACCACAATCGCTTCGATAGTACATACCTTTTGCTAGTTTAATAGGTCTTCTCGGAAAACCTTTAAAAAAAATACCTAGGAGTGTTAATATGTTAATTTCTTCCCTAGAGAAACAATTCAGTTATATATTTTGAATTATTCAGTGTAATTTCTCAAACCTATTCCGTTGTTTCCCTATTGGGACGGATTATAAAGTGGCAAGAGAGGTCATGTATAAATTACGGCTGAACTAGGTTCTATTAGCAACAAAGGGAATGTTTTGTTATGTACTAATTTGGGTAAACAACGTATGGAAACAGTAGTGCTTCAAGTCAGGTGAGCGCTCCATGTGATGACTTTACAATTACCTGCGTTTCCTGCCAATCAATAGCCGATGCCGTCTACATGTGTTGCTACCCTGTACATCGAATTTCCATACATTGAACATAGCTTAAATTTTCCTTTGCTCTTACAGCTTGCCAAACACAGCTTATGTCTCGCTGTCTCTCTAAACACCACTCGCCGTTTCATTTGTGTCAGCCCTTTTTAAGAACTTGCAATCACCCAAGAGGGCATATTAACTTCGATTGTTGAAGTTAGGTCAAGAGTTTGCTGCGAACCACTACTGGTCCTTTGGGCCAATTCAACATATCCCTTGTTGCATTATGCATCGATTGTGTTACTGAAACTTGCTCTAGCGAAATGTGGTTCATCCACCTAAACCCAAGGCGAGTAGGGAGGTAGCTGAGGGGCTCGATATCATTCGATGAAATCACTATGATACCACTAGATGAAGCTCCTTTAAGGTTATAAGATGTACATTACCGAGCTCCTGTTAGTGTTATGGCTGCCGGGAGAGCGTAAGATCAAAGTGGTAAGTGTAACTGCCTAATTAGGCATCAAACGCATTTAACAATGCATTGGGATTGAATTTTCCTCCTTAGGAATTTATGCCTGTGTATAGAGTCGTTACGATGCACTCTTCTGCCTCCGAACTTCATCATCGACAATTCAGATAACATGGCTACCAGATATGGGTTTTCACGTGACCGAGAACCCAAAACTTTGAGTATGTCTTATTTGTATTGTGAATGTCGTGTTGGTGCTATGTCGTTGTGTTTGCGACATTACAATTTCCGCAGGACTCTTACTCCAAGCTAACTATGCGCACATAGAAGGTTTACGTGCTGCTCAGCATATTCGAGCACTATGAATTAATTATAGGGGTATGACCCCCTCAAGAATGTTTACAGAAAGACAGAGACACGAAGTGAGTAACACGAAATGTTAGAATTTTTAGACAGACGTAGTAAAAAGGTGTTCTTATAAAGTGTAGATGCTATTCGTCCTTTCCGTCAATAGCTTTGTCTAACGACAATCTCTCAGAGACGTGCGAGGATGAGTTTGATGTTTCGGAGGAGGACGAAGATGGAGGGCCATCAAAGTAGGAAGACTTAATTAGCGTTGTGCCTGGATCAATGCCATACAGTAGAGCATTCTCTGCAGATGCACCAGATGGACGGTTTGTCTTTGAACTAATATAAGTCGCACTTGGTGTAGTTCCACCGGGCAACGAATACGAAGAATGAGCTGTTTCCTGTTGAGACTGTTCTTCTGTCCGCTGCGAAGACGAGATATACTTTTGGTAATCCTTCAAGGAAGCATGACTAGAAGTTGGAGAAATATCACTTCCGCTATTATCATCATCGGTGTCTGAGTCTACAGAAACTGCACATGACACATGAGAGTAGGGCACTAACGTAATATTGTTCTTATCCAAAACGTCGTTTAGTTCATTTTTGTGCAACTTCGATTCATTAGGCACTTCTAAATTGATATCAGCACCTGTACCCAGTTTCTCATACTGTTTGTCATTGCCATCAAATTCATCATTGATATGAAGACTTCCATAGAAACTCTCGTCTCCTTGACCTTGACCATGAGGTAGTTCATTCGATTTACTGACGTCAATGTTTAAAGTACTGTAGCGATAACCGAGTTCAGCTAAAGAGGTCCCCATGTCAGCAACGAGCTTCGTAGGCTCGAATTTGGTGGAATCAGCAGCCAGCTTGCATGTTTTGTACATTAAATCTACTTCTTCCAATTTTAACCCTTTTGTTTCATAGAGTAAGAAGTAGACAAATACAACTCCTGCTGCATTGAGACTGCCCCAAATGAAAAAAATCTTAGTGCCTAAAGACGTTCGACTTCCATTAGTATCTATCAAATAAGCAGTCGCAAAAGCCAAACAGAGATTAATGAGCCAATTGGATGCTGCATTGATAGATATTGCCTTTTGACGAATTCCAATACCATATATATCAGAAGTCACAGCCCAGACTCCTCCTCCCCATGAAGATGCAAAAAATGCTATAAACAAGCATGAAAATGAAATATTAATCGCAGATCGAACCTTTTTATTATTAATTGTTACCCCTATGATTGCAATTATGAAATTGGATGCTGTCATACCTATTCCTCCCAGAATCAATAACCTTCGACGACCAATGATATCTACCAACAATAATCCAGGGATTGTAAAAACAGTATTAACAGCATATGTTAGAAGTGAAATTAAGTATGAATTGTTACCATTCGTGTTCTTAAAAAAGTTTACTCCGTAGTAAAAAATGAAATTGATACCTGAGGCCTGTTGAAATGCTTGAACACCTATTCCGGTAATCATACGAAGAACTTGTTTGTGTCTACCTCCTCCACTTCTAAAGCAATCAATGTAGCTAGCTTTTCCAAAAGATAGTTCATAATCATAATTGGCCTTTATTTCAACCAACTCTTCAATCAAGTCAGTCTCAGAAGTGGGTAGCTTTCGTAGGCGGGATAAACTTTCCAACGCCTTTTGGATCTTATCTTTTTGAACATAATAACGAGGCAGCTCTGGAAGAAAAAGCATTCCCACGCATAACATAAGGGACCATACAAACTGAATTCCAATAGGTACTCTATAAGAACCCGAGTTATTGAGATTTTTGGTCCCCTGACAGATAGCACTTGATATTAAAAGTCCCCATGTAATCGCCCACTGGTAAGTATAGACAACTGACCCACGAACCCAGCGCGGTGATGCTTCAGCTTGATACAAGGGGACTATAGCTGAAAGTATACCCACAGCCAATCCAGATACGGCACGTCCCACGCAGAGCAATGTTTTTTCCAGAGCAGCCAGCTGCAAAACATTACCTACGTTAAATATGATCGCCGCAGAAATTATTATGGAGAATTTCCGGCCATACTGGTCCGAAATCAACGGAGCCAAAAGTGCTCCAAAGAACGTCCCTAGCGAAAGCACACCAGTGAGCAATGATCTTTCATCGACTCCGAAGTCTTTGTTATTGTCCGAGACATGCTTCTGAACATAGTTCATTTCTAAAATGCTGTTTATAAGACCCGTATCGTATCCATACATGAATCCGCCTACGGCAGCCACCAACCCAACCGTGAATGCACTCGAGGTTAACTCCCCATCGCGTTTTCGGCGACACGGATTCTCCTTATTCCTTAGTATATCCCCAATCATCTGCTAGTCGGTATGACTTTTACGTCGTACATTTGCTTGCTTCTTGCTGTCGGTTGTATCCCACTCTTGTTTTCCTTCTATCTCGTATCCAAGTTTCAAATTCCTGATCTTCAGTCGCTTGGCTTTTCCTCACCAGTTCTCTTGAAAAAAAATCCTTTCTGACTGATCCAAAGATATGTTAATCCAAAGCAAGTATCTCGCTGAAACTCTGGCTTCAATGTAACCTTTATCTCTCTGTTCTTCCGTAGACAAACACTCCTACTACTAGCCGTATAGGTCTACAAACCTTACCTAAAATTAAAGAATGTCCTCTGGGGTTTTGTGTAATTTGTTGTTGTCACGTGAATCCCGATTTCTCTAAAGGGAAACGTTGCACCATTTTCTTTCCTACAAGAATCTTCAGCAGAGAAAAGTTGGTACTTACGCTTGAAAAACGATAAAGTATCTCTGGCGTTCGGAAGTTAACAACTAGCAAATGAATATACTGCCCCCATGATTGAGCCATCCTTTATTTCCCAACACCAGAAGAAAATCACCAGTGCTTAACATTTTATGGTCGTGTTTGTGATAATTATGGGTTGCAATTAAGGTCAGCGCTGATCGAGCGGTAAATTTGAAGGAAAAGGTATATGTTATAGGTTCCTTCTTGGTAGAAAACAGGTTATAGAGAGGTAGCAATCATTAAATAAGGTACCAAGATAGTTGCATAAGTATAAGGCTAATAGGTATGGTGGAATCGTTGGTCAGAAAGAAGTCAGGTGCCAATGGTACTACAATTGTGTTAGGACGAGGTCTGGAAGCAGAAAGAATAGATAGGCGGGACAAGGGAGAGAGAGATGTCAGCAAGGTTACCAGAAGCTTGCTTGGCAGCCTTTTACATGGAGGAGATGGAAATGTAGCGACTGGTCGACTGGGGATGAATTTGGTGATGTTTTACATCAATCACGCTATATTGCTAGCGATTTTCTTCTTCATATCAATATACAAAAACTTCGAGTTTGTATATCACCGTGTGACACTTAAGTTTCTCACACTAGCATATTATCCTAACAAAACGCCTCAGCTCATCAGGGACGATGTGAGCAAGCTCAGCAAGATTCCTAGACGAGTCTCGTGCATTCTCAACTTGAAGGACGAAGACGACGAAAATGGCGGCATTGATGGACTCGTGAGCGATATAAGTGAATTAGCAGCATGGTCGCTTTCTGCTGGTATTCCTAGCTTGAGTGTCTATGAGTACAGTGGTGCTGTGTCTGACCATTTGCAGCAGTTATGTCGATCCATCTCAAAAACACTCTCAGTGTACTTTGGAAGCGACTCTGTGCCCCTGTACTCTGTGCGTGTTCCTCACACAAACACATTAATATACAACATCAACACGGAAGGTCCCACTTCTCAGGTACCTCCGGAAAAGGTAGACTTAGAAATCACCCTTTTGTCGCGAGTCGATGGGAAACCAACCATCGTCGAGCTTACAAAGACCATGAGCGAGCTTGTGAACAAAGAATTGTCTATCAATGATATCACAATAGACCTTATTGATGAAGAATTAGTCGAGTTGGTAGGTAAGGAACCAGATTTGCTTATTTCATTCGGCCCATCCCTAGACTTACAGGATTATCCTCCCTGGCACATCAGATTGTCTGAAATTTACTGGGAGCCTGACAACTTGGATGTTAACTATGCTGTATTTATTCGTGCCTTGCAGCTGTACTCAAACTGCAAGATAAACGTCGGCAAGTAACGTCTTGAATTTACTTTGCATTATTTAAAAAATATACCTTTTCACGAATCTAATTTAGCTAGTAATTAATTTTTATCCATATCTATATCATTTCTAATACAATAATGGCAGGTTCTCTGAAATCACCAATTGATCTATGCTCTAAATCGTAAAATGCAAAAAATGCGTATAAATGCAAAAGCTCATACTTTTGCCAGAATTTGCAATCGAAGCTAACAACTATACTACGCTCTATACTTATATCTTTGATTAAAAGAAGTAAAGGTAGCATTACAAGCGCCAATTGTTCCTCTCAAACAACTCTAAATTTATCTTGAACCAAACTATTTCTACTTCCTACATAATCTACATTGACGTTAGAGCAGCCCTTCATCTATTTAATTTACGAAAATAACTCACTCTTTATTTGCAAAGCAGACAACGAACTACATATGTGAGTGAACAAGCCTATATCACTGTAAGAGGGCAAACTTTAGAGGTAGATGCGTTCAAAATCTGTGGGCCAGACCATTAGAAAACTCCTAAATCAAGCTGAAAATTTCAAGTTACCCGCACAACGCAAAGTTGATACGTGTAGAACAAAATCAACGTTTTGCCCCTTTAATGTTTATTGCCAGAGAGTTCTGTAGCATATATTAGAATTAACAGTAAAAGACGATTTTAGAAAAGCTTAAAACAAAAGAAAAATGGGGTTAACTATATCATCTTTGTTTTCTGGACTCTTCAAGAGAAAGGAAATGAGAATATTGATGGTTGGATTGGACGCAGCAGGTAAAACTACCATCTTATACAAGTTGAAGCTCGGTGAGATCGTGACGACAATTCCTACTATAGGTTTCAACGTTGAAACCGTGGAGTACAAAAACATTTCTTTCACCGTGTGGGATGTCGGTGGACAGGACAGAATCCGTCCTTTGTGGAGATACTATTACCAAAACACGCAAGGTATTATCTTCGTTGTTGACTCCAACGATAGAGATCGTATAGCAGAAGCCAGAGAAGAATTGCACCAGATGTTGAACGAAGATGAATTGAGAAACGCATACTTGCTTGTTTTCGCTAACAAGCAGGATTTGCCTAATGCCATGAATGCGGCAGAAATCACTGAAAAATTAGGCTTGCATTCTCTTCGTCAACGCCCATGGTACATCCAATCCACATGTGCCACCACTGGTGACGGTTTATACGAAGGTTTGGAATGGTTATCTAACAACTTGAAAAACGCATCATAAGCTCATTGGTTTACAACTTTTTATTCTAGAATAACCCATCTGGACTCTCAGCACCTTTGAGGTAGCATAAAATTGTTAACACCACCCTTCAGTGTATACTCGCTGATATAGATACCAGTGTTGGAACTTGTTTTACTTGCTACTTCGTCATTAGATGTATACTTAGAATAATGTATATTATTACAAGGTCAAAAAAAAGCCTACAGTAATTAGCTTGCTCGCTACAGTAGAACTGATAGGATCTAGATTCTGAGTCTACCGTCCTGGAAGTGCCTCGTAAACTACTTTTATCACCATGTCTACTTGATATGATAGGGCTTTTGCCCTACCAGTCACATGACAAGCGACTGCTACACTATATACACAACATATGTTTTGTGTAATTTTTCGTTTGTTCAGCTCTACCCTCGAAGAATTTTCATAGCTCACGTACATAGAAAACATCACTTCTTACTTACTGATTACTAGAAGCAATAGGTTATAAGCTAAAATGGTATGTTTTAACATTAGAGTATCGTATAAATACACACTTACCACCATGAATGCAGAGTGATAGTCCTACCGTAACTATTCAGTTATAATTTGAACAGCTTGAAAGATTTTAGTCACTGCTGATGAGGAATAAAAATGGGTTGAAGTTGAATCGGATTGATTAAAGGCTGAAAGTTTTTACTATTACAAATTAACAGGAGGACTCTTATTGATTGATATGGTTGGTATTTTCAAATTACGAGACAAATGGGACGAGTAATGTGGTGTAGAAATAATGAATGTCAAACGGACATAGATTACTAACAAGCATAGGCCGGTGTCAAGAGTTACGAATTACGTACCAAGTCCAAGGAAGAATTGCAAAAGCAGTTGGTTGAGTTGAAGCAAGAATTGGCCAACTTGAAGGTCCAAAAATTGCAGAGACCATCCTTGCCAAGAATCCACACTGTTAGAAAGAACATTGCTCGTGTCTTGACTGCTATCAACTTGAACCAAAGAGAGAACGTCAGAGCCTTCTATGCTGGAAAGAAATACTTGCCAAAGGACTTGAGAGCTAAGAAGACTAGAGCTCTCAGAAGAAAATTAACCAAATACGAGGCTACCAGAATCACTGAGAAGGCCAGAAAGAGAAAGATTGCCTTCCCAGAGAGAAAATACGCTATTAAGGCTTAAATTCAAATACTCTCTGCTTAATTAGAAGTCATATAATGAAATCTTACAAAATTTGGGTTTAAGGTTTTAATAAACGTGTATATTTAAAACCCTTCAGTTGTAGTAATTGAATGTTTTTAAAGTAATTATATGTAATAAAGTATGTAACAAACTAGACGTCCTTCATCTCGACATCTTGGTTTTGTTTCTCTGATTTCTTTTGCCTTTTGAATTCTTCAATTTTATTTTTCAACTCCACATCTTCTATGACATCTTCCAATTTTAAGGGCATTCTATTAAAAGGATCAGTTGGATCACTTAATAAATGTGTTTTGATCGTCGATCTGTCTATACTGACCCTGGAACCAGGAAGGATAACGGGATCTTCCATTAATATGAACATCAATGGATCCAAAAACTCGTCAGGAATATCACCCAATTCCATTTCTTCATCGTCATCTTCTTGTCTTTGCTTTTCTGCTCTCTCTCCAAAATCGAGGAAATTTTTGAGAATTTGTGGGTCAATATAAGTCTTTGTCGATAAAATTCTAACCGCCTTATGGAAATACTGGAGATCAAACGACCTACCATCCCTTGCCACAGCTACTAAGAACCTATTTTGCTTAGAAAGGTTACTGTAAACCTCACATAAATCGCTTAAAGTTCTCTTTGGGTCAAAGTCATACTTCTTAGGATATTCGACTTTTAAGGTCGAACATTTTGGACCAACCATGATAGATAAATTATAATTCAACATGCTTGCCAACCTGTCCACAATCTCAGTTAACTCAAAACCTTCAGGGGTTTGTTTAGTGAAAAGCTTGAACAACTCCATTGTTTTATTTGACAAACCCACATAAGATTTCGCCTTTCTCTCTGACGAATTCAAATTGTCTGCCAATTCTTGATCTGTTCCAAATTCTGAGTCTGGTGGAGAACCTCTAGCCCTACTTTTGGTTTCTTGCTGGAAATTATGAATTTGATTCAACTCGTTGAATGCTTCATCCAAAAGGTATGTGATATCATTCAACATACGTGCAATGAATCTAATAAAGAAATCGGCATTACTCCTGGTATATTCATGTAATTGGAGTCTATATGTTTCATGCTTCCATAACTCCTCCAATATGACAGAGATGTAATATCTAGTATTGAACTTGTCATAAAATTGCGATGAAGCTCCTGTTTTTTCAACCATAACGTAAAAATCAAGTAGAGAGTATAATATGTTGTCTACCACCAATTTGTTGGAACTGAATATCAGAGTCATAAACCCAGGACTTCCATCAAACAGAGGCAATGAACCTATAAAAAGCACCTCAACCAAATGCGCTTTCATATGGGGATTGCTCACAAGCTCAGGACAGCGGAGGACGATTATAGCAAACTCAACAAACAACTGAAGCTTATCATGATTGTTGACTAATGGACAACCTCTGAAATTCGTAATGAATTTACAATAATTAACTATCCCTTCTACAATAAATTCTGGAAAATACTTCCATGGTTCCGGGGTTTTAGTTCTCAAATATTCTTGATCATCTAATTCAGATACCACAGACACTTTATAAAGAGGAATTGAAAGCTTTGGTCTGGGATGTTGCTTTTTGGGATCGATTACTCTTGTAAGAAACACGGTCGAACCAACTAAGAAATCAAAAACATCTAATTCTTGGGAGCGAAATGAGAAAACGGCTTGAATAGCATGCTTCATAGCTTTCATTTTATTTAAACTTTTCGACAACGTTGGCAATTGAGCTCTGAACAAGTGCGCCATCATTGGATTAGTACCGGGAGGAACTTGATTGTTTTGCATCATATCTACTCGAGAAGATAATTGCTTAATTTGAGACTTCAATCTATCAAATTGAACATATATACCCCCAATACCGTAATGCAAGTAGGTCAATGTCAAATAGAAACAATCAGATATGAAATTGACATCAGAAGACAACTCTTGCTTATGAAAATACTCGTTGCTTTCTTGAATAGAGGAATTAACTCTAGCTTCTTCACTAATGTCTATAAGTTTGCTTTTTCCGAAGTAGAAAGGGTCAATTTTATCTATTTTTGAATAAGTTGGATAATCCAAAAATGGCAAACTCAAACGGATCAAAATGTAGGAAATATTAAACATTATTCCATCAGAAGGCAACTTTGAAAAATCGGCGTGAGTGCCTCTTCTTAAATGACTTAGGTTTATTAACTTTCCAAACCAGGTTAAAAGATCTTTACGAGATTGTGCAGACCCTCTAATTACTTTGTCAATAATGAAAAAAAGCCTATCTGAAACCACTTTGTATTCATTTTGGAGAGATTCATACATTGAGTTCAATTGGACTTTGTTGATATTATCCACAGACTCTGTAAAATAGTAGACACTAACAGTGTCGATCAATGGCGACAACCTTAAAAGTGGTCCCAATAACGTTTTATGCTCATAGTCCAAAGATTCATTCTCATTTGGTGGATTAAAACCATTTACCTGCGTGAATATTGACGCGACAGGCTTAATGGAGACCAAAGTTTCGTACAAAGACAAATATTTAGCGTAGTTACTATTGCTCAAGTTGATGCCCAATAGGTCAGCACTCATGACAGGCAAGAAAATGTTTAATAGTTCCAATAGTGATTCCTGCTCATCAATTGATTTAATAATGTCGGTTACAAATGGATAGGAATCAGAATTGAAAATAAAAAACAGAACAGCAGAACGTACGTTATTTTGCAGAAACATGTCTGGTTCCTGAAAACATATGAAGGAATATGAACATGAAAAATCTATTATGTCATTGATTATGCCAAGCTTGAATTCGTACAAAGCGTCTTTTTTAGGTAAAATTCTTTTCAACTGGTATGCCTTCTTGTAAATCAGAAAAAGGTATTCGACCGCCTGGACTCCTTTTGGGGGCCCTCTTTCAGTTAAAATCTCCATGAAAATACTCTCTAGGATCTCCTTATCAAACTTCTGATGCAGCAATGCTTGAACTTCCGAAGCCGAATCTTCGAGATATACAAGCCCTCTTTTCTTACTATACTCCATATCTACTCCTGCACCAAACAAATGTTCAACTTCATTGATAAACCACCTAGATATTTGTTCCTCCTCGGATAAAGAAGAGTCTACACCAGGAAGAGCACTGGGTTCTTCTTTTGGCCTATTCGTAGCAGTGCTTGGAGTCTTGACTTCTTTGCCGACATTGGTGGGGTTCTCTTGCACCACCTTCTTTTCCTCTTTAGCAGGAGGGGGAGGAGAAGGAGGAGGAGGAGTGGTCTCTTTGGGTGCTTCATTGAATCTTGGCTGCTCTTCTCTCTTCTCTGTTTTGTCCGAGCTGCTTTCATTAGCTCCCGATAAAGCTGCTAACCTAGCTAGTCTCTTCGCTCTGATCTTGAAATGTTAGTATTTGCCGCTGAAGAACAAAATATAATTACATGTATCGCATGCCCAACTTTGATTCAAAATCGTGGAAAAAGGGAGTAACATACATCATTAGGATTAGACATGGTTAATCATATGTTTTCAAAGTATAGATTTTTGACCTTTTATCTTAAATTACCTTAGGTCTAAGGGAATCTATCTAAATATATAATAATCGCGACATGGATTCTCACCATTTTCACCTAATTTTCAAAACCCTGGGAAGTTCAGACGTACACGGGCTGAATGTCAAATAAAGATGGTGAACTCTACGAGAAGAATTGAGGATCGAGAGATACCGGAAGTACTTAAGGATGCTCTTAGAAAGAAGAAAGAGAGATCATTTCTTTTACAATTAGAAAAAGATTTGGTGAGGTTTATTAAAGACGGTTGTACGAAGAGGGACAGAAAACAGCAGTATTGCGTGGACTCTAAAAAGCTCAGGAACTCGTACTTGAGGTTATTAGCGCATCAGCTATCCGATTACTATATGCTACAACACTGGAACAATACTTCAAATGATATAATCGTTACGTTCGGAAACCGAGATATCAACTACCCTCAACTCGTGAGGGCCATACAGCACGATACTGGCCCGAATCTGGTCAGATTGAGCGACCTTGACGCAATATATAACGGTGCTGGGGATACAGGTTTGGAGAGAGATGGCTCTAGCCGCATTTCGGCGAGTAGAGAATATGAAAATGTATCTTTCCAATCAGATAAAACATCATGGGAGGAGACAGCTGATCACGACAGCTTCACACTAAATGGGGCCTGCGAAATGACTGCGCAATATGCATCAACCTTCGCAGACCTGAAAGGGGATCCGGAGGAAAAGGAAAAAAATGGGAGTACAGACATCACAACTCGCAGTTCTCCTGAGAACATGGCATCCCAATCCCAGGGCCAGAGCATGGAGAACTTGATACTGAAAGAGCAGGATTCGTTGGAGTACATATCCATAAACTCGCACGGAGAAGGCATCGACTCCAACATAGACACCACAACTACATCGACAGACATAGAAAGCAGACCAGGCACACCTTCTACAGCGGCATCAGTGACCAACTCGGGAAAGTACAGCAGCAAGGCGCACTACTCTGATGCTTTCAGCCTCGTGGGCCCTCCAAACCTGTTTGCGCCTCCACCTATAAACCTCCCCACACCCGTCTCCTACGCTCTGTCTCAGAACCCTTACTATTACCACGAAATGGGCCTGCAACCACACATGGCATATCCAATGTACCTACCCTACTCCCAGATGTTCCAGCCCTATCCACTAGGGTCGTATCCAACTAAATACTATCCGTCCCCCTACCATCTACCCATGAATACCCCATGTTATGACAAGGTCACAGAAAGAAAGTTACTAAACAACCCCTACATAATCATCCCCGACAGCCCAAAGACTACAAGGAAGAACAAGAAGTTCCATAAGAGAAAGCATTATGAATGGTCCTCTGGTCAGGCGAAAAATACTCTAGGAAAAACCCCAAATTCATTCACGAAGTCATGATCAGACCTTTTGCATACAGAAAGCTATGTATTCTAAGTAGTTTTTCAATATACTTATACTCCGTAACTTTATCTCACCAGTATCCTTCGTACGGCATTGAACGCGAGATCTGGAAAATAGAAGATTCCGGGACGGTCGTGCAGAATAATAGATACGAGCTAATATATATAGAGCTCGAAAATAACACGAAGATACAAGAACTGAACTGGGATTAATAGTAAAACAATGTCTTCCAATATCAATTCAAATCCACAAGATGAGGACTTGGTACCCGAAACAGCAGAGGGATATCATGTAGGGGAAAAAAAGACGATTGAGGAATATCAGAAGCTAGATGCGGAGGATGAGAGTTTGGCTAAGTGGAAAGCCTCTTTAGGAATTACATCAGATGTCGACGCATATCCTGTAAAACCGGGAGATAAGCGTAAGGTTGTTATTGTGGAAATGGCATTGCACTTCCCAGACCAACCAGAATTGAAGCCAATTGTAATTAACTTGGAAGACGCTCAGGGGAATACCATCAAAGACAAAGAGATTAAATTTGACATCAAGGAAAAGTCGATTTATCAGCTTGTCATTAAGTTCAGAGTTCAGCACGAAATAATCACCGGCTTAAAGTACTTGCATGTGATCAAGAAGAAGGGAATAAGGGTCGATAAGGTCGACGAGCCTCTTGGGTCGTATGCTCCAAACACCAAGCAAAAACCATACTACGAGAAAGTTTTCACAGAAGTAGAGGCGCCCTCTGGGATGTTGGCTAGAGGCGGCTACACAGCACTCACCAAGTTTATTGACGACGACAAGAACGAACACTTGTCTGTGCCTTGGAGTTTTCAAATCACAAAATGAATGCTCCAGACACATCTCGTACTGGCAGGACTAAAATATTCATCTACAATCTACTTAGTGTAGCTGAGTAGTTCATAGGTATAAATATAATTTTGTAAATTTCATGCTATTCTAATCACCTATCTACGCGACTCTTAGAGTGGATCGTACCCAATTTTCGTCTTCTGTGAAGAAACAGCGCTGGCACTTTCCTCACTGGTATATAGGGAGGTGCATATTTAGTATCTGGTTTTTTCACTTTGTCATTTGAGCAAACTGCGCTTTTCTGATTTTTTGATGAAGCAACAGAAGACGAGACAATTCTCTTTACCTTGCTTTCTTTTAGCAGAGAAAGATCCGATCCTGGTATTCTTCTTGTCAATTCTTTAAAATTTTGCGTGTTAGTAGTATTTTTCTTTTGGAGTTGTGGAATTTTATTTATGCTGAGCTCCTTAGCATTTTGGATCTTCAATTTGGCCGAAGTAAAACCCTGTACCTCACCTTTGGGGTACAGGACAGTTCTATCCATATTTGAATATGTATAATCTCTATTAAGTAGAGCCTCAAGCTTCTTAATATACATAGAACAAAATGCAGGGTAATCAAACTCATCCAGTGATGGGAACTGAACATTCATTATTTCATACAAATTGTGTAATGATTGCAGGTTTTCAAACGGATTCTTACCGCCAACCAAGGAAAGGTTATTAATGAATCTCGACTTATGTTCTATAGGCTGTCGAAAACTATTCTTTGATTCATCTTTATCAATATAAGATGACATGTAAAGAAGTGTTTTGGCTCTTGTGGTAGCAACATATAAGCAACGCCGTTCCTCTTCTATATTCTCCTCTTGATCACTTTGTAAACAGAATCTAGAAGGTATTATTCCTTCTGATAGGCCAGGAACAAATACGACAGGCCACTCTAGACCCTTTGCACCGTGGATAGTAGAGATGGATACCGTACCGCTATCCAGACCTTGGCCTTGACCTTCGGCAGAATGTTCATTCAAACCAACTGACAGTATGAACTCTTGAATTATATTTCTATCATCTTCTTTCACATCCAGACTTGTAGCGCCATTAAACAAGGGAAGATCATCTTCCTGTGGTTTGAATTCAAGAAGTTGCGTTTTCACTTCTTCTATATTCATTTCATGATTCGGATCATCCTTAAATTCAACCTTTAAACCACTTTCGCTGTAAGCGAAATCAAAAAAATCTTCAAGTAATTCAGTAATGCTTAATTCTTGCTTCAAATACAGTTCTATAGTACTTAGCTTCTTACGAGCTTTTTCAATAAAATTTAAGTAAACCGAAAGTTCTTTCCTTGCTTTGGATGAAATCGGAGCCAGTTTTTCATCACCATTGGCAACCCTAACTAATAGGCTGAATATACTAGTTTGGCCCTTTTTAATTTCAGTTTCTAGAAACTTGTCGATATGTCTTAATGCTTTTTCACCTAACCCCCGCTTAGGGAAATTTAAGGTTTTTAAGTAACTGATCTTTGAGTCTCTAATCGAAATCACTTTTAAATAGTCCATGATAGAGGTAACCTCTTTTCGAGCCCAGAAAGCTCTTCCTTTGACTATACTATATGGAATCTTGTTACGGACGAATTCATTTTCCAAGCATCTCGTCTGAAAAGCTGAACGAACTAGTACTGAAATATCCTGACACTTAAATACTTTCTTTGGTAGAGTTAACAATGACTGTATCTGAAGGCAAATCCATCGTGCCTCTTGAGTTGCACTATCAAAGCAACCATATATGGGACGGAATGTGTGATTGGAACGTGAACTTAAAGTTTTTTGAACCCGCCCGCCTTGTTGTCTCATTATCGTCTCTGAAATTTCAAGTATATCTTTAGTAGATCTGTAATTCCTATCCAATGCTATCAACAGAACATCACCTCTGGGATGCTGTTTTTCGTAATAATCTTTCATTCTAGAAAAGTTTGCGTATTGTGCATTTCGAAATCCATAAATGCTCTGATCTGGATCACCTACAATAGTCACATTCCCACAAGAATATTTGCTTTCTGAATCACCACGAGCAAATTCAAACATCAAGCGCAACTGAAGGTCGTTAGTATCTTGAAATTCATCCACTAAAACATGCCGTACGAAATTGAGAACAGGATACTTCAGAACTAGATTGTAACAAGCCAACAAACAGTCATCGAAGTCTAACAAATGATTAAGCTTCAATTGCTCCTGATATTTATCATATATTTCACTTAATAATAGGTTCCTACTCTGGCTGGATGCGTAAGACTGGGCATCAATTCCATTCGATTTCAATTTACTGATTTCATGTCTCACCTTTTTTGAATCCAAGGTCTCTTTTGCATCATTTTTAGTAATAACTAGATACCGTTTACCAGGCGTATTGAGCAGTTCTATCTCTTCCTTTGAAAATGTAGATTCCAAGTTTTTGAGAATTAGTCCAGCATCAGTCTCATCTGCAACATTATACCCACCTAGTCCAATTTTATGTCCATACCTCCGCAAGAGCCGATAACAAATGCTGTGAAATGTTCCTATTAACACATTACTGCAATCCACATTTACCTGCTGTAACATTGCACGTAGTCTTTCTGTCATTTCGTTTGCCGCTTTCTTGGTAAACGTAGTTACGATAATATTGGAGGGTTTGATCTTATGAACAACGATAAGAAATGCTACTCTGGATACAAGTACTTTAGTTTTGCCCGTCCCCGGACCAGCTATGATTTGCAACCTTCCCACCGGGGGAGCGACAACACACTCCTTTTGCTTCTCATTTAGTCCTGATAGTAAATTGAACGTGAATTCACTGTTCAATCCATCATTTATTTCCATAATATCTACTATGACAATTTTATGTTTATGTTTTGTATCGCGATGCAAATTATCATCAGAAATTGTTAATAGAGAGATCATAGTTAAAGGAAGTAGACCATTAAAGCAGAAACAAGATATAATAATATAGGGATGAACCTAGAGAGACGATGAGATATATCGGTATGATAAATTTTCTAGTCCGATTTTGCCTATTTATTACATATAGTTTATGTGATACATTGGAAAATTGGCCCTCTGCTTCTACACCATTAGACGTTGCTATGCGTGCCCAGAGAGATATAGCTAGACCAGTTTCCATAACACAGTTGACCAGTATAGGTGTATCTCTATCTAATAGCTTGTTTGATAAGAAGGGCTATACAACTGACTCATTATACACATTTTTAATTGCATTACAAGTTGGAGTACGCAATATTCATATTGATTTATATTGGAATGAGTTTACTCAACAATGGCAACTTTGTCCAGCCCCCTTTCCTTCAAATGCATCTCTGGATACATATGCTACACAAGAGCTATCGTGGAAAGGTAAGAAATATAAATGCCAAGGCTCTATGACACTTCTGTCCTTCGTCAAAATTTTGTCGAATTATTTTGACTCCACAAATACTAATCTCGAGGTCAATATGTTGACCATGTTAGTAAGATTGAATTCCATCCTGGTTTCTGATTTACCGAACACAAATCACTCGAAGGATATAAACATTTTCAAAAATCCGCCTTTTAAGGATTTAGGAAATTCTACTCTCAATGCAAGCTTTACAGAAATTGATTCAGCGATGTATAAGCCTACTAAGATCAAAGGAAGCAACATAAGTCATGATCCATCCACACGGTCAGACTTTTATAACAAGACATCTGGCGATTTTCCTACTCTTGATACATTCATGCTACTGGATTACAAAAGAATCATCGTTAGTATCGTCGAAAATAGTTTAAAGAATTCTAGGCTTTCTTACAATATATCTTCTGATGATAGTAGTAAGTTCTTTTTCTCAAAGGTCAACTTTGATTCCGAAATATCATCAACTTCAAATTCATCTGTTGTTTCTCGTTGCCAAAACTTGTTAGAACAAACAGCCAGTAATAACTCTTCCACTTTTATTGATATAGCCAAGGAAACACGTTTTCGCTACATTATAGATAACGATAAGGACACTTTCACGAATAAGTCATTAAGAGAATTTATAGTGTGTGGACTCTCGCCAATATTGAATGCCTCTACTTATTCTGTTTACGAAAGCCTGAAGACAAATTCTTTCCCAAAAATTTTGAACAACTTTCTCCCTCAGTCTCTTTGGGCATGGGATCCACACGAGCTTACAGGCCAAGATAATGTTTTGGAGGGATACTTGACTGATAATTCAACAGGCAGACATATTGCATTCAAGTGTGTTGCATTGAATAAATATGGAGGGGTGGTAAGAAACTGTTATGAGGAATATCCCTACGCATGCAAAAGCGAGAAGATTCCATTTGATTGGAAAATCGGTAAGAAAGAAAAATCGGTATATTTTGATGCATATAATAGCGATTCATGTCCAGATGGGTACCACTTAGGTACACCTCTGCTGAATATTGAATTACTTTCCTTGATGAACTATCTTTATCTAGAAAATGTTGAATTTCCAGTGTGGATTGACCTCAATGATATCACAGTAAATGACTGTTTCGTAACAGGAGGCCCCTACGCAAAATGTCCTTATCAGAATACAGTTTCGAAGCGTAAACTCGTGGGTTTGATTGCACCAAGTTTTGTTGTATGTGTGGTTCTACTCTTTTTACTACTCTTGGAGAAATTGTTTCGGGTCAATCCTATACAAACCAACAGGAAAAGGTACTGGCGTAAACGAATTAATGAATACAACAAGCTACATAACTCTGAAGGAGTACCTTCTTAGGTGTCCCTCGCAAAATCCCATAGCATATATATAGTTGAATGCGTTTATATATATATGAAATGTCGCATAACAGTAATTCCCAAACCACGACATTTTCAAGGGCGAAAATGTAGAATTCGAAAGTCATTACTTTACTTTAATCCTTACATTTGCATTTGCATTGATAAGTAATTTAATATGAGTGATCAGAACTGGAGGAATTTATCTAATGAGTTAAGACGTAGAGCTGCTCGTGCGAGAGGGAGTGGTGGATCCGGACCCAGATCACCTTTTGGAATGTTCGCTGGTTTCGGGGGATTATTATTGCTAGGCGGAACGGCTTTCTTGGCCCAAAATGCTTTATTTAATGTTGATGGTGGTCAAAGGGCGATCATATACTCTAGAATTAATGGTATCCAATCCAGAATATATCCTGAGGGAACACATTTCGTTATTCCTTGGTTTCAGAGACCTATCGTTTATGATGTACGTGCTAAACCAAGAAACGTTTCTTCTTTAACGGGAACAAAAGATTTGCAAATGGTTAATATCACTTGCAGAGTTTTGTTCAAGCCCGATCCAAACCAGCTTGCTATGGTTTTCAGAACCTTGGGGGCCGATTATGACGAAAAAGTTTTGCCTTCAATTGTGAACGAAGTTCTTAAGTCAGTCGTTGCTCAGTTCAATGCATCCCAGTTAATAACCCAAAGAGAAAAGGTTTCTAGACTTGTGAGAGAGAATTTGGTCCGTAGGGCCTCTAAATTCAATATTTTGTTGGACGATGTCTCCTTGACTTATATGACGTTCTCGCCAGAGTTTACTGCCGCAGTGGAAGCTAAGCAAATAGCACAACAAGATGCTCAGAAAGCTGCTTTCGTGGTAGATAAAGCTATTCAGGAGAAGCAGCAGTTGGTTGTTAAGGCTTCTGGTGAAGCTAAATCTGCGGAGTTGATTGGTGAGGCTATCAAAAAATCAAAAGACTATGTTGAATTGAAGAGATTGGATACTGCCAGGGAGATAGCTTCGATTTTAGCAAGATCCCCTAACAGAATATTACTTGACAATGATACTCTTTTGCTCAACACACTTAACGATAACCGTAAGTGAAGTTTTGTGGAAATTACAAGATGTAAATAGTTAAATCATAAGATCATATATTGTAAAATATGTAAGTGAACATCAAAGTTTAAAAAATCGAGTTTACAAGATCACTACCAATTGTTGCACCAGCACCAAAGATAGCAGCATTACCAAGTTTACTACCGAATTTACGCATGTGTTGATGACCCGAAGACCCGGTTTGTTGTGGTTGTTCAACCTCCTGTTGAGGTTGGCCATATTGTTGAGGAGGATATTGTTGAGCAGGATATTGCTGAGGTGCATATTGCTGAGGAGGATAGTAGTTTGTGGAGGGAGGAGGATACTGAGCATATCCACCGTAAGAAGGCTGGGGGTTGATTGCTTGTGGAGTGACAGGATCTGATGGAGGAACATAAGCCTCGTACTGAGGAGGGGGAGGAACGGGCGACGCGGTGTGCCCCCCCGGGTTGTTGTACGAGCTCTTCTCACTCTTCTTCTCTTCTGCGGGAGGGAAAGATGGTGCTGAGACTCCAGCTTTGTCGGAATCTGCATTATCCAACTCAAATTCTTGAGCCGATATGACTCTCACGTAGTTGCTTGGGAACACACCCGTGTCAGATGGACTGCTACCCTTCTTATAGCCCTTCCACCAGTCCTCGGACAAGTGCTCCACAACTGCAATCTTGTCGTCTCTCTTGAGAGGAATGTCCTCCTTCTCCTGAGCATTGTAGTCATATAACGCCTTACAGTATCCGAGTGCCTTCGCCTGGATACGTGGGGGTTGTGGAGGTGCTGAGATGTTCGTGCTTGCCAACTTTTCCGCCACTTCATCCGGACCTGAAGCCGGTGCTCTGGACCCGCTGTTTTGACCACCTAGTTTGTCTACACCCCATGGCCTCAGGTTCTTATCAAACTTATTAGGAAGTGAGTTATTTAAAGAATCATAAAGCTCTTCTGTGATCACTTCAGAATCCCTCAAAAACTCCAATTCAGTTCTGATTGTAGTTAAGGAACGATTTATCAATGCCGCTGACATCTTCTATGCTTACTAAACTAATTTCTATACTGTTTAGTATAAGTATCTTTTTAATGATCTTTCTCCCGAAGGTTTTATAATTAAAGTAATTTGCCTATACCATAGTATAAGCCTCTTTATATACAGTGATGATCAAAACGTCATTTTTTATTTTTTATTTTTATTATTATTATTATTATTCCTTCTAGAATATTTCAAGGTTTATTACGACGGTTACGGCTAAAGAGACCATAGAGGCGAAGGACATTATATACTAATCTTATGGAAAGAAACGAGAAATAGCAGAAATATGCTTACATGAGGAAAGATATTTTGGTTATAGCGTTTTCACTGAATTGGAACACTGCGAAATATAAAGGTAGATGGAGAAGGAACGATATTTCAGACAAGTAGATCACCTAATAATACCATTTTTCGTTATGCCTTCGTACATTTCGATTAGTGAGCTGCCATATAGACCGACGCTTTTAGAGGCAGGCGAGAGTTTAAACCCATAGGAGGACAGCCAGACCTTATAAATGCGAATAAAGGCGTCGCTGGCAGCGACGCATAGCGAGTTGCCGTCTGGCGATTGACAGGCACTTAAACAGCGCAAGTAAGCGCTACTGGAGACCTCGATCAAAGGGATCATTTGTGGGTATGAGTAGGCGGCGAGGAGTAAGGGCTTTTCGGCGTTTCCGTAGCCGAAGGTTGCAATGACTTCCTTCCGGTCCCTGCACCAGAATAGAGAAGTGACTTGGGCACCCGCAGGGAAGGAGCTGAGCAATGTTCCTGTGTTTGCGTGCCAGAAACGTATGGTGCGGTCATTACTGCCGCCGCCAGTGGCCAAGATGGCGTTCGCCCATGGACAGAATGCGATGGCTTTAACGGCTGCTTTGTGAGGAAGTACGAGCTTGATCTTGGGATTTTGTATATCGGAAATGTCCCATATAGAGCAGCAGTTGTCGTTCCCACCAACGGCTACCTGCGTTATATTACTGTTTAATGTTATTCCTAGAGAATGAAGTTAGTATGAATGATCATACGTTTTCACGGGTCTTGCAAAAAATGATACTTACCACAAATCTGCTGTTGGTGGCTCTCTAGTATACACTTTAGCTTTAGGTGAAAGCAGCCCGACATGTCTCGCAAAATATCAAAGTAGAGTACGTCTCCTTTTGAGTCGCCTGCGAAGAACCTACGACAATCTGGAAACCATTCAAAGCAAAAAATTGATTTTCCATGATTAGAAAATGAAGCCTTTACTTCGTTTTCAGCCTGAGAGACCAAAAGAATCTCGCCGTTTGCCTTTCCGATGAGCAAGAAATCGTCTTCCGAGTAAAGTACCGATGTGATAGACACATTTGTATCGTGGTGGATCAATACCACATCATTATCAGTGCTCCACGAATACACAGAATTACTCAAACCCACAGCAATACGATTGGATCTTTTGGACCAGCTGACGACATTGCAGTAGAAGTCATCTTTTAGGCCCGGTGCCTCCAAGTTGTGGTCGGGTTTCGATAAGTTCAAAGGTGATCTCTTCGGTATTATTGGCAAAGAACTTGGACGAGAGGCCAAAAATTGCCTTGCCTCCTTCGACGACGGCATTGTAGCTAAAGGACCCGCAATATCGAAAGAATCATTGCTCAATTGGTTACCGATACCACTCGAAGTTTGCGCTGTACTAGCATCGTTACCTTTCAAGGGATTTATACTCGTTAGCTGATATACACGAGGCGTTCTTCCGAATCCCAATGCTCCTGCAATAGCCTCGTGGTGGTTCGTATTTTCTACCCGTAGACTATCTTGAATAGCGTCATGACTTCCGGTGGTATCAGCTTCGATGTTCCCCTCTCGACTTTCCTCATCGGTTTGTTCGTTGACGGGCCGTATGAAAAACATGCTATCGCTAAGTTGGAGGTGGGGCTCTGAAGTTCGATCTACTGGTTCTTCGAATTGTGCCCTCTCAATTGTAGTTTCATTAGCTAATTCACCATTGTAGTTCCTGAATACCAGCCTAGACGAAAATAGCGGTATGAACCTGGAGTTTCTTTCGGTCAAAACCCTCGTATTGGGGTTTCCTGTGTATCTGATGTCACTAACCGACATCTTTAACTGAGTGTTCCAAATGTGTCTTCTATAAAAAAGATTAAGTAGCTAAGTGCAAAGCAAAGAAGATTAGCCCTAAAGTTTAATTTCGTTTGTATCAGGAAAGGTGTAGCAAGATGATATTCACCTCCAAACTAGGACTTGAAAGAGCTATCAAAAACTTTTGCAACTATATGTTTGTGAGCATACCATTGTGCGATTAATCACAGATACTAGATATACCTTCGCAGAATGTCTTCAGCATAACTCATTATCAGGTAGACCCCTAAGAAGTCGAAAATGTCTAGAGTATATCAAGCGATTCCAATTATGCTATTGGGTCTATCTATAAGGCTTCGACTCACTCTCATTGAGTGAGCTTTAGAGTACATATTTATGTTAGATGATCGCGAAGATCACTATACTTTTAATACTTGTAAATATAAATAAGCAGAATAGTGATTCTCTTGCCAGGAAATTACAGCTGTTATGGGACTAAAGCAAGCCCCATTCATTATCATATACATATGTGTGGGGGTGGTGTTATTTTATTTTGTACAGATCAGAGTTACATCTCCTTTCATAGACGAAATTTTTCACTTGAGACAGTGTCAGAAGTATTGCCAGTACAGATTTCAAGAATGGGACAATAAAATTACCACACCACCGGGATTGTATGCTATTGGCTTTTTGTGGGCTGGTTTATTCAAGGCTGTTTGGCCAACAGAGACCGAATTGCAGAATGTGTGTGACAAGTTCTGGGTCTTGAGATCAGTTAATTTATTCGGAGGTATAGTGGTGATACCGTGGTTGGCTTGGCAGCTTCAGAAAAATCGAGCTACCATCCAAGGAAACTACTGGCCTGTTAACATTGGAGCAGTACCTCTTTTATTTTCCTACTACTTCTTATTTTACACTGACGTGTGGTCGTCGATTCTAAGTATCACTTGTGTGTCAATTGCGTTAACAGACACCCCAAGACCCGTATTGGTGTCAATTGTTAGCGCTTTTGTGGGACTAATCAGTATTACCCTTCGACAGACTAACATCCTATGGGCTGGTTTCGCCATGTGTTTATTAATAGAAAAAGAGACATCCAAAGATAAAACATACGATAGAGGTCGTTTCGATTTGATTCAATTTTCATTTCAAGCATTGAGGAAATGGAAAGTATGCATTCCTTTCGCAACAGTGCTAGCTACGTTTGCAATATTTGTAAAGCTTAATGGAGGTATAACTTTGGGGGATAATGAAAATCACGTTATAACTGTTCACCTTGCTCAAATACTTTACTGTTCATTATTTATTGCATCTTTAACATGGCCGACATGGCTTTCTACCGATCACTTGAAAAACTACTTCAAGTTTACAGTGACTGGAAATCGTTTCAAAAATATCATCGGAAGTGTGGTTTCAATGTATTTTATAAAGTACCTTATAGCCCATTACTCTATTGCACATCCATTTTTATTATCTGATAACAGGCATATAAGCTTCTATTTATGGAAGAGAGTTTTCAGTGTCAATAACAGCTTTGTTTTCATGGTTCCAGCTTATCACTTTTCCATTTGGACTATTTTAAATGCATTAATTTATCGCAGCAAGGAATTAACACCAATAACGATTTTTGTTTATATTGTTGTTTCTTGCCTTGGGTTGATACCGTCGCCGCTTTTTGAGCCAAGATACTATATTCTTCCATTGGTATTTTTTCGTATGTTCATATTCCCAACTAGAAAGATGTTATTTGGGTTTAATATACAAAGACATATTTTGGAATACAGTTGGCAAATGTTTATAAATATTCTATTATTTGCCTTATTTCTTTTACGTGAGTTTGAATGGGAAAGTGAGCCTGGTAAAATACAAAGAATCATTTGGTGATCAAAAGAAAACTATAGTACATGATATATTAAATGGATGATTAAGAGGTTATTTTTGGAAATGAAAAGGGCATTAAATCATGTTTTATCTTAAAGTTCTGGATTAAGTATATTATTTTCATGGATTAATCCATGTCTTTTTTTTTTAGTTATTATTCTTTAATAATCGTCATCTTGGTTTTCTTCACTTATGGTAGTATATATGTTGTCAAATGGGACAATTTTATTGTAAATTTCTTTTTCAGAGGGGAATTTTACATCTGGTAACAGCTCTGGCTTTTCTACCGCATCATCGATTATTTGGCGGGACTCTTCAGAGAGTTCTCCGTTCTCCGATTTCAATGAGTTGATCCATTTTTCTATTGATCTTTTCTTCAAAACATCGAGGTAGTTCCTTTCTTCCTTTGTTTTCTTATCGACGTAAACCAATTCACCTTCACTACCTATCATAAGATCTTCGCTATTACCTGTCTGGGGCGTTTTTATTTCCCAGTTTCCGATTTCTAAGTCATTAGCAAAAATTAAAAGAAAATCACCAAATGAATCTGCCACTAGATATTTGCAATCAAACTCACGGCCAAATAGAATGACCTGGCCCATAACACCATTACCATCGGTAGGAGGCGAAAGATCAATGCCTATATAGTTTCCTACTTCATCAGTCAAAAGAGGAATCCACATTGGGTGTGCGAATGTGGGGCGTATGCGGTCGGGAGGAATTGAAGACAGCCCATCAACACTTTCGGGGTTCTTCCCCATATTAACTCTTTTAGATTGCATCTTTACGTTGCTTAGATCGAGCCCAGAGTCATCGTCCAATTGAAGCGAGGACTTACTGTCGTTTACTTGTGCCCTTTTCAATTGCGTGACTTGCTTGCTGTGGGAGGTCTTCGAATTCGTATAGTCTGCAATCCTTCTCCAACGTTCGGTCAGGACCACCACTTCATCGATAGATAACAACCTTAACCCATAAACCAAGCCATACGAGTTTGAATCTTTCAAGCTGGATTGTCCATCTGTAAGTTTGTAGAACTCAATGAGGCATTGGGGGAGCTTTACATTCAAATCTTTCTGGAATTCATTCAAATCCGACTCCGTGCATCTGCTTTGCAAAGACGCATTCAAGTCCGGTGCATACTTGTGAAGCCAGTTCTTTATATGCCTCCAAGCTAACCTGACTTCATGGACACCTGTATTCGGATCACTGTTGGCACTTCCATCGAGGAATGCAGATGACTGGTTTTGATGTGAGAATAACAAATTTGTTTCATCGGGTTTATTAACTCTATTGAAAGATTTCCTGGAGTCATACTCTGAATATTTATCACTAGTACTCAAAGAGTACATGAATTCCCGTATTTTTTTACTAAGATTCATACTTTGGCCATGGGTACATTTAGCAACCTGAGAATTTAGGGATATATATATAGCGATATGTCAACGCGTATCATCTCGTATTGAAAAAAATTAGCGATTCGCTTAACAAAGGCATACTTGATTTGACCAAAAAAACTATCGTGAGCCCTAAAACAAAGTAGATCCCAACTATACACGTTTTATTGATCACAATGTTGCTTACAATAGGAGGGTTTTTCAGCAGAAAAAGTCTACACCGCGTAAATAACAAGAGAAAGGGTCTACGTGAGTAAATATCCCCCGGGCATGAAGTAACTATTCTAGTGATCAGAACAGATACGATAAACCGGGGCTTTTCTATGGGACATCCATAAACAAACTAACCTTTAAAACAAACCACTGGAATACAATACTATGGAGTCTTCATCGTGGAGAAAACCTCGTAAGATGAGAAGTATTGAAAAAAAGGGCTCTCTTCTCAAATCTTTCGTGTTCCTCAGAACGAGGAGCACTACAGATAGTCACTGAAGACCACTGAGAAGAAATAGATGTTTGGTTTGAGATGTCCGTAAAACCAAATATATGGAGAAAAGAAAATAGAATGAATTTCAAGATGGGCCTTTTAAATTGAGACCGCAGACGGGTAACAGTGATAATTTTTCAGAGATCTACAGCTACAACAAAAATTCCTATTACTAGACCAATGTATTATTTATGAGAATATACAAAACAATTTTAATTTAATATATTGAAGCACGAGACTTTAATTGTTTTACCAGTTAGAAGCAGCAGCCTCTTCAGCAGCTGGTGTAGCACCAGATTCAGCCCAGTCAACCTCTTCGGTCTCACCAGTCCATTGGGTTTCACTCTCAGCAACAGGAGCCTCCTCAACCTCAGCTCTGGAGTCTTCAGTAGCATTCTGCTCGATTTCTTCAGGGTCTCTATAAAAGTACAAATCAGGCATAACGGACCACTCAGTAGTTCTGTCTGGGATGATTCCTCTCAATCTCAAGACTTCTCTTGCTAACAACCACCAGATCAAACCAATGGAGTGCTTACCCTTGTTGTTACAAGGAATAGCAATGTCTACGTATTCAGATGGAGAGTCGACATCGGTCAAGGCGATCACTGGGATGTTGACGTAAGAAGACTCCTTGATAGCCTGGGCGTCAGTTCTTGGGTCAGTGACAACAACCAATCTTGGCTCCTTGAAGGAACGGGTGATGTAGTTAGTGAAGTTACCTGGAGTAAATCTACCAGCGATGGCAGTGGCACCGGTGTGAGATGCGAATTTCAAGACAGCTCTTTGGCCGAAAGTTCTGGACGAAGCAACGACAACATCGGCGGCGTTTGGCACGGCAGCAATGGTTCTGGCAGCCAAGACAAGCTTCTCCCATGTCTTGGAGACATTGATCACATTAACACCATCTGGTCTGGTCTTGTAAACGTATGGCTTGTTGTGAATCTGGACGTTCTTGGATCCCAAGTGGACGTTAGCTGCCAACAACAACTTAGCGTCTTCTGGAGTCAAGTCAAAGGAAGCTGGTAATGACATTATGTTATTATAACTAGTTTATTTCTCAACTAATTTGTCTTGGTTTCCTTAATTCGTATACCACCTTTAATTGAAATTTATGAAAAATTTTACTCCCTCTGTTAGAGCGTCGTTATGATTATCTATGTGCAGGCAGGATTCTTACCTCTCTTTTATTACACAAAACCTCCCTCTATATGCTCGCGCGGTTTGTGTAAGACAACCTGCTGACCAAGCCCCCAGCTATTATAAACGTGAGGACAACCTGTCTTGGGTATCGCCGTTGCTGCTTTACAAGTAGCCTGTATTACATTCTGCCACCCCTATTATCTTAAAGGACCTCTGTAGACACATCCTGGGCCGCCATCTGCTCCCGCCCTCCTCTATACTGTCAGCTACTGAGAGTAAGTGGTGATACCGGTCACGTGGTCACGCGATACTTAGGGCTTCCGCCCTAGCGTTAATGGCTGCAAATATGATACACCCAGTGTAGCTATTCCATTACAACTATTTAACTTCTGTTTTTCTTTAATGAGTGTAGTTCTACAGAAGCACAGCGTTAGATGTGACTTGAATTTATGGAGTTTTATGTCGAGCATGGAGCATTGGATGTTTGCTTTCGACTTTTGATGTTTTCCTCTAGGATTGAACATACTATTCATTAGATGCTTGGCGACACAACCCCGTAACTTGCTATTCTGGGTGCATCATAGAGTTTAATTTATACGAGTGGGTTAGTGGAGCTACTGAAAGGGCAACAATTGCCATGCTGCTAGAAGTAAACCTAAAGGCAAAAGTTATAGCCTGGGTGCACGCTGAAGAAAAGACCTTTTTACGTTTCAAATTGAAGACGTATTTATGGGAACAGGTTAGCTTAAGGCACTAGATCGAGCTTAATGTTGTTTGGATGAGTAGGTGGCTGTATTTTATGATATGCCTAGAAACTCTTTCATAACATTGTATTTAAGGCTCTAGTGTTTCGCGATTGTGCAAAAAGCATCGTATTTTGTAAATATGGAATGTTACAGTATGATCGGTCATTAAATTCACTTTCATTAATAATTATGAAGGCAACTTTTGTCCTTATTATTCAGGGGCTTTCTGTTAGGATGGCGCCACGTAAAGGGAGGATCATCCCGCGCCCCATATTTTAATTAATTTGACTATATGGCTTTCTTATATGAAAACCGCACTTTCCCTTTTGAGCAATTTGACAATTAACATTTATCTTTTTCGATATTTTCTGATAACACTCATTGACAAACTGATTGCGATTTATTTTTCAATCCTTTTGATTTGCTTTCTACGTCCTTATACACTTGTGGACATTCTACAATATGGAAAGTGAATCTGAAGACCAGCCATTGCTTCATACTTCAGAGGAAAATGGAGGAGGCATAAGTGTGATGCCTGGTACCGATGCTACACTAGAACGTGCTGCAATAAATGCTTACGAATCATTAATCGACAATGCTGATGAATCAGCTCTTGATGAAGACGAAGTCTGGCTCAGGGAGCAGAGAGAGCAAAACAAGCTTACGCATTGGATTCGAAGACCATCGGTTTTAATGGCCTGTTTGCCATTATTTTTTCATGCATTCGGGGCAGCAAGCTCGGTTTCTACGACTAAGTTGATCTCATTGAAATTATCTTGCAACTCCATTGCTCAAAAATCTGCCGGCGGGGTCTGCGATCCAGCAGAGACGCAGGTATTATTGTCGAACTTGTTTCTAGTTATTGGATTAGTTTCCGGTTCTGTTCGTATATTTGCTCTGGGGAAAATAGGATCATGGTCCGATCGATACGGACGGAAACCTATTATTACAATACTGATAGCGGCTGCTTTAATAGGCAGAACCTTACAATTATTCGTTATGTGGAGATTCCAAACACTACAATTTGGCCTTATGATACTTGCTGACTTGATTTACAACTCTTTTGGTGGTCTCTTTACTTTGATAGCGATGTGCAATTGCTACATAACTGATGTGATAGAGCCACACGAGAGAATTTATGCTTTAGGTTTATCCCAAGCATCCCTTTATGCTGGTCTTTCATTAGGACCTGCTGTCGGTAATCTATTGCTCCTGCTTCCTCATTCATCTAATTCCCACACGAAGGCCCTTGAAGTAGATCAATTAGATCAAATATACTCATATGAATATTTGCCTATGCAATTTGAATTGGTAATATTGTTTTGTGTGCTTTTATTTGCCCATTATGGCTTACCTGAATCAAGGTCCCACAGAGCTAGAAGAAAGTCCAGAGCATTATCAGTATCTCTGTCTATGTCTCTGCTTCTGGTTTCAGATAACTCATTTAGCAGCTCATTGTTGTCCTTCTTCAACTTCTTAGAGCCTTTGAAGTTACTTCTCTACCCTAAAGACGTCGCATGCTGTCAAAACGATAGAGTTTATAAAAGGCACAAATGGGTTGTTATTAACATTATTGCTTTGATTTGCATTTCACTAGAGGCTGTTATGTCATTTGCAGATGTCTTCGTTCTCTACGGGACATACCAGTTCCACTGGTCAAGTAAGGACCTAGGCACCTTTATAATTATATCCAGTTTAACAAAGACGCTTGTGTTGGTTGTTGTCGCTCCTCTCTTTGTACAAAAGCTTTTGCAAAATGTTTTGAAATTTAAGGTGTTCAAATTTCAATTCGATATGATAGATTTTTTGGTATGTGCTATTGGGATAACTGTTGAAGCATTGTGTCTCATATCAGCTGGTCTAGTTCAAAGGTCCAGCCTTTTTATTATTATTATTGCAATTTCAAGCACGGGAACTTTAGTTGCTCCCACATTGAACTCAGCAGTGGTGAAATATTTCCCTGAATCCAAGATTGGAGAACTATTTGGCGCTCTTACAGTACTTAAAAACATATTAAATTTATGCGGACCCGTTTTGGTCCTAAGCCTTTACAAAGTATCAGTGAAAAAATGGGATTTACCTGGCATACCATTCATTGTATCAGGCTGTATATTACTTTCATCGCTTGCCTTTTTATTCCTTGTTAAGCGCTTGCACAGGTTAAATCGATCTTCAGAGCCTGAGGTTGTACTCCCTAGAAGGAAATCTACATTTTCATTCAGCGACCCTGATAACAATAACTTCAGACAAGGCACTTCATATAATAGTATATCTAGGTCATCATAATTTATTCTCAAAAGGATATGGTAGTCAAAGTGATGCTCGTTAAAGCAAACTCTCGATTTTCTGATGTTTTGAGATTTCAGATAATTGTGTATCACAATTACCTAAAGTTTTGATTATTAATATGCAGTGCATACCCGTTTTCTCGTACGGCTCATTCATAAAAGATTATGAATTCACGAATGAAATATGGTATATATCATGACAAAACCACATTAGACTTTCAGAGAGTCCAAAAACCATACCATGTCTGAGGAGAGGGGAGAAACAGAGCCATTACTTGGCCATTCTAGCTCAAGTAAGGGGATAAAAAACGATGTTAGTTTTGACCAGGTTATTGCTGACGAGGACTTGGAGTGGGAGTGGGCAAACGAACAACGGAGAGTAAATGAGATGACCCACTGGTGGAAAAGGCCTTCAGGCTCCAAAATAGTTTTGTTAATAGCCATGATGTCGTTTTCAGCCGATATTGCTAGTGCTAGCGAAACCACGATTCAGTTGGGACAAGCGTGCAATAGTACAATGAAGATGACGAATTCAGACCAATGTGACCCTATTGGCTCTCAGAAACTTCTATCCCGTCTTTATATGGCAATAAACCTAGTCTGTGGTATTATCGTGTTCATTGCCCTGGGTAAAGTAGGGGTACTTTCTGATAGATATGGTAGAAAACACATACTTTTTCTTAATATACTTTTGAGTTTTTTGGGAAGATGTTTCAATTATGTTGTCTTGAAAAACTCATACACATTACAAACCGGTCTTATCGTACTCTCTCAGTTCGTTACTAACATGGCTGGCGGTTTTAATTTATTTCTTATGTTGGGCAACTGTTATATAACAGACGTATATGAGCCTGTACGAAGAGCATTGTATTTGGGTTTTGCTCAAGCGGGTGCATTTGGAGGACAGTCACTTGGACCAGTAATGGGAAACATTTTGTTACTGTATCGCAATAGGATAAAGTACGTATCCCACCCCTCCCAAGGACTGAAGTCGATGGACAAATCGTATCAGAATGAGTTTATTACCCTTCAGTTTGAATTAATAACACTATTTACATGTTTAATCTTCTGTTTGTTTGTGCTATCTGAGAGCAGGTCTTTCAAAGCAAGAAGGAAATCAAGCGAAATGTCCCTTTCAACTGCAAATAATGTTAGAGAAACAGATATTGGCTGGCTTAGAATGTTCAACTTTTTACATCCTTTGAAGGCTCTTTCCTACCCAAGGGATATTTTACCTAGAGTTCCATACGACTTGTTTAAGATTCGCAAAAGAATGGTTTTCATCTTGGTTTTTATAAAGTGCTTTTTCACCATGTGTATGATGGGGATGAACACTGTCTTTATTTTATACGGAACGTATAAATTTAATTGGGGGCCTACCGATATGGGAGTTATCATATCACTTGCGGGCTTTTCAAAAGCTATATCATTGGTGGTGTTATTTCCATTTCTCGTGTCGTATATCTTACAAAAGAAGCTTGGATTAAAGTCTCTTACTAATAGGTTTGATACAGTGGATTTTATTACCAGTTTTATAGGCTTACTATTTGAAGGAGGGTTTTTGATGTGTTGTGCATTTGCCAGGTCAATTTTGCAGTACGATATTTTCATTTCTTTAACGAGTCCCGGAAGTTTTCTTCCTCCCATAATAAATTCTTCACTAGTGAAGTATTATCCAGAGTCACGTATAGGTGAGTTATACAGCGCTATGTCATTGATTGTGAATTTCTCCAGCTTATTCTCCTCATTTATATTTTTGAACATCTACAATATGTCGTTGTCTATTGGCAATTTCCCTGGTTTCACATTTTTGCTTAGCGGATCACTTATACTCTCATGCCTTCTTTTTTTCCCATCTATTTGGCGCTTCGGTCTCCAGGAGGCCAAGTATGATACCAATAATGACTTCGAAGTCGAAGCTGAAGAGTCTTTATTTGATGAGCTTGCAACC
The DNA here is from genome assembly GCA_030556505.1 of Millerozyma pseudofarinosa. Lineage (NCBI taxonomy): Eukaryota > Fungi > Ascomycota > Pichiomycetes > Serinales > Debaryomycetaceae > Millerozyma > Millerozyma pseudofarinosa. Next base: position 122,636 of record JAKTUD010000001.1, on the reverse strand, counting down.
TCTGGTAGCATTATCGAGGTCTTGTCTCGATAATATCTTTACATTTTGTTGGCTTTAATGGTCATTATATATTTATATTTATTTTATGCAAATCGTTCTACATACTTTATGATATTGGAAATGATAGTTATGATTCTCTTCACTGACACTCAAAAGTAGTAATTTTCAAGTAACGATCAAATGTTGTAGATTCTTAAAAGAATAGGAAATCGCGAAGTCAGTTTTCTGAGTTGGCGTAATTGATAGATTTGGTAGCTTTTACATAATTGATGAAAATATAATTATCTGAAGCAAACAGAAAGCAGTAATTCTGCATTCATGCAATTTCCAGATCTAAAGAAGGTAATCAAGTCCCTTACACGTTATTTGAAACCCTCTAGTAGTAGCATAGAACTTAATCCACAGGTTAAATCAATCATCTCAATAAGGCTTTTCTTAGCCATTGGAATAGAAATTGGAATATATTGCGGTGTATTTCTCCTAGTAAGATATTATTTTGTTGCCAAGTATAATCAAATAATTTCTGATCAAGAGTTGATTGAAACTAAGAATTCAGAACAGGCGGTGAAGTCAGAGGAGAACTCATTAAGAATATTACAAGATCAGGCAGAAAGTGAGGGATATTCAGACGTTCAAAGCTCAGAAGACGAGGAATATAGCAGCACAGAAGATAGAGACGTTCTTTTGTACCTTTCCAATAAGGACTTTTACAAAAGATTCAATAACAGCTCACAGTATTTGAGAAGAGATAGCTTTTCCCATGACTTTTCAGATCTATTTCCCCACAAGTCAGTTGAGGCTTTTAAAGAAGAAAAGTGATGGAAAGTTTTGTATTCTAGGCTACCACGTCGCAAACATATTTGTTATAGTAAGTTTGGTTACAGAACAAAATCTTGTGGAACTAGAGGGTAGTCTTCAGCAGGATGAGATGCTAAGAGGTATAGAAATGTTGGGTTATGTTAATGGAGATTCAGACCTCGAACTATCCCTATCATATAAGAAACAGTGGAAATATCCTCGAATAAATTACTGCACGACGCAAGTTTACGACTTCGTATTTTTTGATCCTCCCGACTTTAGAAATTTGGAGTACTTTTCAATAGAACCCATAATGTTACAATCACTAGGAGTCAATGACGTGGAAACTGAAGACCTCTTATTGCGGAAAAAAATGTCATTCATAAGCTCTGAAACTGTCTTTTCCGGAACATATACGATCGCTGACGAATCTGTCCTTGATAAAATCAATAAATCTTTGATGATAAACTTAAGAATTAAAAGCTATATCCTGGATGATAACATAACTTTATTGAAGAACTGGATACTTGAGCTTCGCAACAATTTTGTATTCAAAATGATTAAAACAACAATTTTGGACTTGATTACAAAATTCGTGATATCAATACAATTCATTTGTATATGCATTATTAGAGCTATAAATTATAAAATATTATCAGCAAGCTTGGTTGAGAGGTCTCACGTATTTAGACAGTTGGATTTACGTCTCAAACAAGTCAATTTTTTCCCTATTCAGTTTCTTTTATATCACGATAAAGAAATGTTGAAAAAGAAGGATGATATCTTGAAGATTTTGAAAATTCCAATTTTTAACACAAACCTCAATATTAATAACTCTAATTATATTAACCTATTTAATTCCTTATGGCTTATTTTGAACGACGTTTTACTTGGAATGTTTGTTTGGAGAATCATTCTAATTAATTACGATTCGATAGTGTCTTTCATTAATATCAATTTGTTTGGAAACATTTTGTTTAATTACTTGCATAATGTTTTAGACTGGATCTCTTTTAGACATCCCGCCGGCTTCAAGCTCAATGATGAACTAAGCAGTTTCATGGGAAGTCTATTTTTGTGGGCTTTGAAGTTTTGGAAAATATTACTAGGTGACATTTTGTTGATAGATAACGACAAAACTATTATCAGACCTGTACAATTCACATATGACTTCATATTAGAAGCAATAAGTTCCTCCGGTTCTTTCAAAATCGCTCAGAGATTTGTATCGCATAGTATGAAGGTTTCTTCGGGAATAATGTGTTACTGTGGATTAACATTTTTCCTTAGCTTCATTCTTGACTACTTTCATTTAATGACATTCCATATAGATTGCTTTTATCTTACATCTTCCCGCGTATATCAGCGCCAAATTGAGGTGTTGAAATCATTATTTCAGTTATTCTGTGGCAAAAAGTACAATGTATTGAGGAATAGAGTTGATAATCTTGATATATACACTTCATCCAGTGCATTCTATGGCATTGATCAGTTATTACTCGGAACATTGATATTTGTGATTTTAGTTTTCTTGCTTCCTACTGTCATGGCCTTTTATCTTGTTTTGTTACTAGCAAGACTTGCTTGCGTATTGTTGATAAATACATTGGAGAATATCCTAATAGTCATTAACTTTATTCCATTATTTGTGCTTCTTTTGAAGTGGAAGAATTCAAATCGATTACAAGGTTCAATTCATTTCACTTACTTAGGATCCGAAGAGAACACCACTTATCTTTCTCTTGCTAACAATTCCTTAGGATACCATGCCATATTCAAAAACTTCGTAAAATTATTTAAAAAACTGAAAAACTTCAGGAATTCAATTCTACATTGTTTTCTATTGGGAGAGCCTATTTACATGAGATATAAGCACGAAGTTAAGTATAATTACTTGATGCTCCCAGAAAACCACGAGAAAACCATATATGTATTTAACGACTTTATGAATTCCAAGGACAGGCAGGCAAGAAAATTCAAGAGAGATATATAATGGGCCTACTCACTCACTCAAGGTTTCAGGTGATTGAGCCGAAGAAGATGAATGAAATATTTCTATGCACCTGAAATTTTATGTTTCTTTTATTTGCCCTTTGAAAGAATAGGCTTCTAAAACCACTGCTTTTGTATACTTTTATAAACTCAGCATCAATGACAGCCTTTTATCAAACGATAAAGAGAACGGTTCAACTGCAACTAGTAGTACTTGTAGATACTGATTGATTGATTTTGTGTCATGAAAGCTGAAGCTCACTTTATAATCGCATCATTTCTTTTGCTCCTTTTTAGAAAGGTAAGGAATATATGTCCTATCATAATGAACAGAAATAGGCAAATATTTGGTCCGTTTCATAAAGGGGCAAGTTATATCTCGGGTGTTTTCAAGAATGGAAGTGCTCTAGAACAAACTAGGGCTTATTCTAGTGATCATAATCGAAAAGATAAAAAACTATCAGCAGAGGAGCATGATGAAGAGAATATGCTAATTGCAGATGCACTAAATCTTTTATCTCCAAGAGTGGAGAAGCGAATAAACTTCGATTATAAGCCTTCGTTGTTGCAAAGTCTACGGTCTACTTCTGATGATAAACACGAAGAAGTGAAGAACTTTATGAATTATGAAATGCCCAAAACAGACACCAAAAAACATTTGAATAACTTGATAAATGGATTAAGTGCGTTATCCCAGGTTCCAAGAACAACACATACGAAACATATAAATATTATTGATAGTTCTCCTCTGGAGATTCGTGATTATATAAGAAATGATCATGCCGAGGAGAGTTTACTTGAGGTGATGCGCTTATTATATTATCGCAATAACCTCAGTTTCCAGGTAGCAATGGACATATTACTTCATAAGAATCTCAAGAATTTGGGTAAACTACCTTTCAGCATATATGACACCACCGTTGAGAGTCTAAAAGGTTGGAAGCATGAGAACCTAATTCAGTTCCGGATTTTATTGATGAAAAAGCATCATGATTTGGGACAGCAGGAAAAGATAATAGAGAATTTACAGGAAAACTTCTGGCAAGAATACCTTCCAATGATAAAAATGTCAAAGCTTACACCTTTCTATGAAAGAATTGTATGGAAATTTTATTTTGAGCACTTGAATGAAATGAGCACCAGCGAACAGCTTGGAGAGTTATATTTTATAAAGTATTTGAATACCCTCAAGTCAAGCTTTTTAATATGGGAGTCTTCGTTACATAGATGCAGCGAGGTTGCAGAAGCAGCATTAAAATTTCATGGGAATAATTTGAACCCATTTCAGCATATGTTTTTGGCTCTTTGTAGCAATAACATCAGCCATTCTATTATAGCGCATGAGATAGAAGAAAATGTCGCAAGGCGAAAGAGACCACAGTCCAAAACCTTGTCTAGACTAAAAAAGTTGTCTCACAAATACAAGATCTACAGTCTTTCGAGCCTAGATGATAACACAAGCTTGGCCGACAAGGCTGCTGTGTATGCTTTCATGCGTGAGATGGAAAACGAAATTTTGGAAATCATGGTTTCCAACCAAAGCATTTTGAGACCTCAAGATCAAACAGGTTTGACCCTTCTTTTGAAGGGATTGAGGACTATAAGAGAAGCAAACTTAAAGCATTCAGACTCAAACTCATTCGACGATGGCATTTTGAGAGATTTCTCAAACTGGAATAAGTCACTATGGGCCGTGAACAAATAGTGGTTCATGACATTATGACATTACGCGTCACTTATATTTCAATTGTACATAACTCTCACTTTTTTTCCAAATACAAGCCATTAGTTTCATCAGAATTTTTCCTCCAACCGTTCTCCAACATCTCATCCTCGTATCAATCTGCCTTAGTGAATATTCATCTTACCAGACGGAAGATGCTGGAGTTAAGTGGTTTTGTGTCATATAAGTGAGGGAAGCCGCGCTCCATTTGTAGATAAGATCTTTTCTAAAGAACGACACTAAAAGATCAATATCGTATAGCTTACCATGCCTATTGAAAAAGGATTTATAGGAGAAGCTATCCCTCAAGGGAAAAGCGATAATATCAATGGTAAAAACTCAAAATTTGATAGAAAATGGTTGGTTTATGTCACGATATTTTTTTTGGCTATCTTTTATTTATGTCCAACACCAGTTTACTCATTTGAAACAGACCCAATTCAGCAGGTGCTCAAGGGCCATAAGTTTAAGGGGAAAAAGAACGTGATTTTCATGGTTACTGATGGAATGGGTCCGGCGTCTCTTTCGTTAGCAAGGTCTTTTAGACAGGCCAGAGACGGAGTAGACATCGATGACATTTTAGAGATAGATAAGCATTTAATTGGTTCTTCCAGAACTAGATCAAACTCGTCTTTGATTACAGACTCTGCAGCAGGAGCTACAGCATTCTCCTGTGCGTTGAAGAGCTATAACGGTGCGATTGGGGTTGGTCCTGATAAAAGCCCATGTGGCAGTATATTAGAAGCATTAAAGCTTGAAGGGTACTTGACCGGGTTGGTGGTAACGACAAGAATAACTGACGCCACACCAGCTTCTTTTGGCTCGCATGTCGACTATAGATTCCAAGAGGATTTGATAGCCAACCAACAAATTGGCGACCATCCCTTGGGAAGAACGGTCGATTTAATCCTCGGTGGGGGCCGCTGCCACTTTTTACCTCATTCAGAAGAAGGCGGCTGTAGAGGAGATGAAAGGAATTTGATTAAAGAGGCCGGCTCGAAGGGATGGGAATATGTTGGCAATAGAGAGCAGTTTGATGCTTTGAAGGGAGGCAAGAATGTGAAGCTTCCTTTATTAGGACTTGTAGCTGAACTGGATATTCCTTATGATATTGATCGTAACCCAGAAGAGTACCCTTCTTTAGCAGAGCAGGTGAAAGTGGCACTCACAGCGCTTACTGAAGCTACCAAGGATTCAGAGAAAGGGTTTTTCTTAATGATTGAAGGCTCTCGTATAGACCACGCCGGTCATCATAACGACGCAGCTGCTCAGGTGAGAGAGGTATTGGCTTATGACAAGGCGTTTAAGGAGGTTATCAAGTTTATTGATGACTCTGATATCGAAACTGTAGCTGTTTCTACATCCGACCATGAAACTGGTGGTCTCGTAACCGCAAGACAGGTAAGTCCATCATACCCTGACTATTTATGGTACCCTCAAGTTTTGATTAATGCAAAGCACTCTGGAGAGTTCTTAGTTCAAAAGTTAAGATCTTTTGCTACAAAGAACGGGTTTGGCACTGACTGTACTGATGACCATATTGAGCCAGATGCCTTAGATCTGTTCATAGTAAACGAGATTGTTGAGAAGGACCTTGGAATCAAAGATCACAGCGAACAAGAGATTGAGGCTATAAGGAGGAGCTTGCACCATTCACAATTGCTCTATATCATAAACAACATGGTTTCACTTAGATCTCAGACTGGTTGGACTACCCACGGTCATTCTGCTGTGGATGTTAACATATATGCATATTCCAACTCCAAGAAAATAAACTCAAAGCTTCTTTCAAGGGAAAAGAATGTCGGACTTCTAGGAAACCATGAAAATATAGAAATCGGAAAATTCTTTGAACATATCACTAACGTGGATTTGAGTAGTATCACCAACATGATAAAAGACATAGAACACACTCCATCCTTTTCTTCGTTGGAGCAAAGTAAATTGATAGCTGATGATTTACACCTGAATGCAATAGAAAAACAGTAGAGAAGAATATGTTTAACTTGAAATATTTGATATTAATAAAATAATATATGATTTATATAAATAGTGTTATTATTTAATTATTCATATTAGAATAAAATGCACCTTTTCTCATTTCTTTCTCTTGCTGTGTTGTGTAGTATATGGGGAATATCTGTAGGGATGTTAATGCTGAAGTAATGCTAATGCATTATTACCAATTATTTAGTGTAAGCAACTGGTTCTTCTAGACTTTTCCAAATGCAAACGACACACAATTAATTAAGAAATGAAAATGAGTATTAATTAAGATTTGAAGAGATTAAAACAATGAAAATCTATCGAGGAGAACTGCTCAAGCTGTAGCATCCCCATATTGTTCCAGTAAGTTGATGCAACCTTGCATAAAATGCAGAAAGTTTTAATGATGTGTTTTTTTGGCAACAGTACGCTCTTTGGCTTGCTTCAAAATGGTATTGTTTTCACGTTGATCCTTTTTAAATAAGATTAGCAGAATAGTCATGCTTACACATCTTACGTCTCAAAACATTTCCGTACTTGTAAAATGCGAATGGGATAACCACCATGACCAAAGATATGAAAGCAAGTAACCAACTAGCCCAATGTAAACCTAAACGATGATACATCTGGGTGGTAAACAATGGGAAGGCAGCACCTCCTCCTGAACGAGTGATAACCTTAGTACCTAAAGCAGATGCAACAACCTTGGCATAAGTATCAATAATATAATTATTCAACGAGTAATAAATAAGAACCATACCATAACCGAATGCAATACCAGATGATGCTGGACCAACCCAAATAATATGTTTATAAGACGTTGCACCCAAAATAAACAAGGAAATACAGGGGAAAGGTGCACCGATCATAGCTCCAATCAATCTATCCTCGGGGACTGGAGTTCTTCTTTTACACAAAGTCTTGTACCTGCTTTCCAAGAAGGGGGTGGTGAACACTGCAAAAACTGCACCAATCAAAATAGGTATATACATCAAACCAATCTTATCATCTTTGTATCCGTATAACTCGTCAAAGATAACAGGATAAGCAAAGAAGAAAGCATAAAGTAAAGAATAAATCAATACGATATACAGACATACAATCATCAAAACAGGTTCTTGCACCATAAATTTAATAGGACGTAAAAGGTATGTGTTGATAATCTCGGTAATAGACATAGGGGTGGCCTCTTGTTCTGTCATTATGTTTGGATTACCTGTTTCCTTTCTAAGTCTTACAGCTCTCTTTCTTAAGATGACCGGCGCATAAGTTTCAGGGATCAAAGAAACCAATATCCACATAACACCGGCGAACGCCATGTTGACCCAAACCATCAAATCATAACGTCCAGTATCAATACTGATGAAACCGTTGACAATACCACCAAAGACAGGACCAGAGTAAGGGCAGAAACTGAAAATAGCAATAGCCAATCCTCTAGTTTCATTATGCAAGTCGACAAGACTAGCACCAACATTAGATAAGGCCGAAGCCGCAAAACAACCACAAAGGAAACGACACACCAAAACTGTACCGATATTTTTTGCAACTGCAACAGGTATATTGAAAATAGTGTAAAGTCCAAACGAAACGAAATAGACCATACGACGACCCACAAGAGGCTGTTCAGACAAAGGAGACCATACCATGGAACCCACACCAAATCCAACAACGAAAAGGGAAACAGAAAGGGTGGATACCTCAGTAGAGACACCAAACTTTTTATCCATAACCGGGAGACCACCAGCCAAACTTGAGGAACCATAAGCGGCACAGATAACCATAATGGAGAGAATCATGGTATATAGCCATCTCAAAGCCAGCGGCCAGTTGTGGGGGTTCTCTGGATCGTTAATTTGGAAAGTAACAAACTCAATGTCGGGATTAAGGTCTTCCTCAGGTGGACTCACTTTCTCTTGCCCCTCTTCTTCACTTTCGCTTTCAACTTTCTTACGAAGGTTCTGAACCGCAGTGGAATCAGACTCTTCTTCACCGTATTCGCCCGAGCGTCTACTCGCAGCACGCCTCGCACTGGTTTTTCGACGTCCCAATGATTGCAACGTCAGTACCTTGACCAACCCTGTGTCGGTTTCCATACGGTACTCCTCAGGGAATATAGGGTCATCCACTGGGGGACTACCCAAGTCGGGCACTGGGATATCAGACGAAAGCCCCAAGTCCTGAAGGGACTTCTTTGTTTCTGTTCTAGTGATTTTCAATGAATTTCTCCCCGTACTGCTGCGCACAGATTGCGCTTGCGACTGGGACCTCAGAAGCTCCGATTGCGCATCTGTATTGTCCATGATCTGCTGAGGCACGTACGGCGACGTCTCGTACGACTTGTCGCTATCAATACTATTACTCATGTTTTGTAGCTTTGTAAAACTTTCTTTGTACTCTCGCAACCCTAGAATGAGCTAACTTGCTTTTAATCAGTTGCCAAATGGGTTCTTGCAACACTTATATATATCTAGATCAGTAGATGCGGCCTTTTCCCGTCGGGTGACGCTACAGGTATTTTTTTTTCGTGACCGCTTATTCTATCGCCAAGTCCGAACTTCCTTTCCGTGTGCAGGAGATGGATAATATTGCGAATGTCTCTGACCACTAAAACTTGGATCGAGGCGTAACAATATGGCTACTCCGAAATACGCTGTGGATTCTAAAAACTTTAAACTCCCGCTTTCCGAAACCTAATATAGCCAGTGAATATCTAGCGATAACCAAAGGCTTTCTGATGTCTATCTCTAGTTGGTCTGCTTTCTCGCCAACAGTTTGAGGAAAACAGTTCTTGTATTAGCGCTGTCTATACCTTAATTCTATACTTTCCGGTCTATGCGAAATAACCGTGCTTTCTTTTTATACACTGTGTTCTCTAACTTCTCACCACAGTGATAGCTATGTTTAAGCTTTAATTCAATGTTTCTCTTTTAGCCAAAGTGATCGTAAACTCTTGAGCCTTTATATTGATAAACAAAATAATAAACACTCTGGAGGAGGGCTGCAAAAGTATTTATACTTCTGCTGAGTCCCGACACATTAGCCGCTGTCAACATATACCCGGAAGACGCTTGGAGGGCGGTAAGGTTTTTTTCTGCCTTGGATCTTGGGCTGCCAGTTTTGCAGTCAATGCGATAACCGAGGACGCTACCGACGGAGCAAAGGCCGTATTCACGTGCCTGACCGGGTGGTTGTGGAGGTAAATACGAGGATGTAGAATATCCGCGGGACAGTTCCGACTAGCACACCCCCGATGGTTCCCTGTAGCGTTTTGGACCACCGCTTTGTTAGAAGGTAGGACTGTGTTAACCTCAGCCCTCCATAAGCCACCATCAGGGGTTCCAGAGCGCTCCAGCACCTGCGCGTAGTCCTCTGGGCTGTTTTAGAGAGAGCTTGGTACTGCGTGGACTGTTTTGGTGATTCATCTACTGCGGAGGTTGTTATTTTTTGGTATCAAATTCTTTTTTTGGGACTTCCGTACACACTTGGTTCGCTACGTCTACTGTCAGCGTGGAACCTGTTCCGGCCGTTTCCAAACAATTTTAAGTGTCTATCCGACGCCTTCAGAGCGTTTCTAGGAGTAGGTGGTATGCGCTGCGGCTGGCGTTAAGAGATTTTTTTTTTGCGCACTGGGGCTACGTTACCCATCCGGATCCTAGAGCGGATTTGCTTACTTCGATGTGCTAAGTGCGGAAGGTACAAGCCGTCGGAGAGGCATTTAGAAGAGATAGGAAGGGAACCAGGCAGGTGGATGTGAGTATGGGCTCACATAGAGAAGAGTAGATATAGCGTACGATCGTAGTAGCGCTCTGGTGTGAGAGAGCCAGGGGTTTCTGCTGCCATATGCTCCCCGGAGGGCCTTCCCCAAATGCGACATTTCTAGCTTGCGACATAAATGCGACTATTAGCAATGGTACGCATCGTCCGATATTCTGTTCCGATACCACGGATGCGCACGGTTGAGTGCGCCTAGGCTGCGAAACCTTGTGTACGAGCGTTGTACCAAAACCTATACTGGTTCATGAAATTGATTCTTCAAGTAGACATAAGTATCCACCCACCTGGAGGGGGGAGATTTACCCCATTGAGAGCAAACGGCGAGAACAAGAGATGTTTTGCAGCCGCAAGCCGCTCACGAGACACGAAGAAAAAAAGATAAAATAAAAAGGCTGGTCATGGCAGCGGAGCATTTGATAGATATCGCTACTTGGAAAAAGCCAGCAGGGGGTTTTCTTTGATCGATAGGTAGCGGTGGCCACTCTGGTGGCCACCGCTACGCCATGGGAGCTGAAGTTCGTTATTCTCTCCATTGACTATTTAGGGTGCCCGAGAGCCGGATATGGCGTAATTCACATTAGCCACTTCGTATTAAAAGATTGTTTCCGAAAGTGTCCGCGGTAGCGCGCTGCCCGCTCTGGCAGTGAAGACGCCGGCCCTTCGCAAATCTTGTGAGCTTACGGATCATATAGAGTATGTGCTGCTGTCCAGGGGCATTCCTCAGATTTTTGCCTCGCAGCAAAAGGCATGGACCCAATGTTCTAGTCCTTTCGCAAATGGGTTGCTCGATGTACCTATTTTGGGCCATTCGGCGCTGCGCGCAACTGTGCCAGCCTCTCGCTACACACACGGCTGACACGGAAGACCCCTGCAAAGTATATACCGTACCACAATGCGTACATATGAGCACGACAGATATTTTCTGGAGGATAACGTACTACACACCATGGGGCAGAAATCACTTCCGGCTGCGATTGCCCCCTGGCCCTCGCAAGTGGTCCCAAAGTTGGTTTACTTGACCCTCTGCTCGCTGAAAGATTTACCTTTTCCACTGAACTTCCACTAAGGGCGGCGGCTAACCGCAGTTTACTGATAGAAAGCTAGAAGAGCATTACCGTAGTGTTACCATTAAAGCGCCCCAGTACTAAGGCGCAGCTCCCGACTAAGGCGGCTGCGACAAAGCAATTACCGGATATGCGAATTCGAAAGTATGTTAGGTCTTTAGCGTGAAAAACTTAATGGAAAACGTAGCCGCCTTACTGAGCCCTGGGTAAATCTTAGTGAATACATTTATCCATAACGGATCAAACTTACCGAGTTATATGCAGACATGGAATACTGCGACAGAAAACCAAAATGGGGTTATGTGCCGTACAAGGATGGAAATCTCGGGTGTACATATAGTGTAGAGGACCGATAGGACCTGTAAAAGCAAGAAGTAGGCTATTCCCAAGAATAGCAGTGACGGTTGGGTCACCTATAGTATAGGATCACCAGAACTGCTTCAGCCAGTCGTGAAGATGGCTGCTATAAATCATTTCCTAGAAATGAGATATTTCTTGATGTTCTGCAATATTTTCGTAGAGGCTGATGCCTTTGTGCATTCAATTACATAAAATTATAAAGCTTGTCATGAGGGAAATTAACCTCAGGCTAACTAGTGGGGCAAGGTCTTCGATAACGCATCGTAGTTGTAAAACCTCTTGTTGGATATGGTCTTGGTAAATGGATGCTCTTTGGCATACGCCTGGCACTCGAGAAGAACCTGCTTGAGTTCCTCGACACTCTCACGCGAGAGTTGGAAATGGAATGCCAAACGGCCCCCCATGAGCTTCAATGCATGCTTTTCTCCGATCTGAACCAAGACCGCGTCGTCCATAAGGTTCTTTTTGACATCTATAAACACAAAACTTGTGTCAACGGGAGACTCTACGTGTATGTTATGCTCTTCACAGAAGCGGCCAATTTCCTTGGCTAACTCGTGAGAGTATTTAAGTTTACCGAGGTTCTCATCAATAGCCCGTATCGCCATTAATGAGAGCATACCACCTTGACGTATACCACCTCCTGTTTGTTTCTTGAAATGATTAGCCTTGCGCATCGCCTGCTTACCTCCCACTAAAACGCTACCAATAGGTGCTCCAAGAGACTTGGAGAGACACAAGGAGACCGTGTCAAAATACTGGCAATACTCCTTGATACTCACTCCAGTCTCGACAGAAGCATTCCACAAACGGGCACCATCCAAATGCATACTTATTCCTTGTTGGTGGGCGAAATCACTAATGCGCTTTATCTCCTCGATGGGCATGATTATTCCATGCAAAGTGTTCTCGAGAGATATGACCTTTGTGGGTGCAGCGTGTATGTCTCCATCATCTTGAGTAAAGTTTTCTATGATGTCTTCCAAAGTTAAGTAGTCGCCATTCTGAGGGCGCACTGGATGTACCATTGCCTGAGACAATGTAGCAAGTCCACCAGCCTCGTGCAAAAACACATGGGCACGGTAGTCACAGAGGATCGAGTATGGAGGCTGTTGGAGAACCGTCCTCAAACCAATCTGGTTCGACATTGTTCCGCTTACACAGAATAACGCAGCCTCTTTTCCTGTGATCTCTTGCATCTTTTTCTCAAGAGTAATAGTATTTTCATCCTCATTGTATACAGCATCTCCAAAAGAACTTTCACTCAAAGAATCAATCATAGACTTAGTAGGAACCGTGAATGTATCACTCCTAAACTCATTGTGAGTTGAGAACTTTTCGTTTTGTACTGTCATTCTTACGTGTTTTGCCAGGTATGTCTATGAGCTTCTGCTGATGTTAACCACTTATTTTATATCAGCAAGTATGTTAGTTTCTCAGTATATCCAGTGAACACAAAGTAAGCTGAATGTCTTCTAACTTGATAAAAGAGCGACCTATCTATCTAAGCAATCGAAGCTGAATCCAAAAATCTATAATCTTAATGCAACAACAAGAGTGTCCAGTTGTTCACCTCACTCTATATTCTGTAAGCTGCCGTTACTGTTTTTATTCGGCTTATTTTACTTTGAACTTTTTATTGGTTTACGAAGTATGCACAAGATGTCAAATATCCAAGGAAGACAAAAATGCTACCAAAGTTTTTCCAATTTAAACCTATAAGTTTATGCTTACACAACCAAGGTATGTTGTTTACGTTTAAATCACCAACGAGAGTGCCAAGTATATAAAATAAAAAGAAGAAAAATGAATTACTAAGTACTTCAACATACTCATCGCGTTAGTATGCCGTTCCCGTAAAAAAATGCCGTTGCTCAGCTGGTGTCAATTTTTTTTTTTTGTATTTTCTCCTAACTTGAATCTGGATCAAACCGTTACAGCCTACCTGATACAACTATCACCCATACATTAGTACTATTGTACGTATTAGATAAACAGTAGTAGTATTGACGTTTGTATGAGGGAGAAGGACTGGTGATGCCTCAATAGCCGAAGGACGTGCGCACGGAGTATTCACCGAAGCCGAGTTCCACCTATAGCCGAACTTTGGCGGAAGTGATTTGACCTGAAAAAACAGAACAAACTGGCATTATATGAAGCCGGTTTACAAAAAATAATGTCTTATATGCTTGGAATGCTAATATGTAGTGGAGATATGTAGTGATGAATATTATGTAGATAAAGAAGAGTGGAAAGTATCAAGATGTTGTCATCTTTAAGGCCCTAACAGCTCATTGAATAGTAAATGCAATAGCTCTTGTTATCATAAAAACGTCTATTTGAAGTCACCTTTTTAAGTTTTCTCCAGGGAAAAGATGGTTGTGAGAGTCAGTTGGGCTAGTAGGGTTTCGCCAGAGAGAGTTACTTGACCTGGAAAGGGTAGACGTGCTGGATACAGTTCGCCCATATGCAGGTTCATCTAGCCAGAGATTCCCGAGCGGATGGAGAGACGACAGGCTAGACGAGTTCGGTGCATGCAAAAGTGGCTGAAGTTGTCGCAGCGATATATTCTTACCCGATTCTGCAAGGTCAATCGAGGAAACGGCTGACGCAGAGGTGGTACCACTACTGGAAAGATGTTGCTGCTGCATCGACGACTGGTTAGGAGAGCTAATGGAGTGAAGCGATTCAGGTGTAGTATTGGGTTCCAGAAATCTCATTCTCTGGATCTCAAGCGGCTCCGTCAAAAAGTCTTGCAGTTTATGAGCACTCAGAATTCTAGAAATTGATGGAGCAATTACCGGTGGCGAAGAGTCTTGGAGAGACGACGGCGCAAGCATATTTGGTCCAGGAGGTGCATTAAACCCACGATCATGGCTATTCGTCACAGGTACCACATTAGAATGAGTGGGCCCCATTGCACTTGCGAAGGATCCTGTCTGCATGCTTATATCATTATGAAAGTCCCCAAAAGGAACATCATTAGGCGCATTAAACCTTGAAGCCGATATGGGTATAGAAGAATTGACATCTTGAGAAGGGATTGTCGAGCTGTTATCAACTAACGATCCTGAATAAGCATTACCAGTTGCAACATTAATAAGGTTAGAACCAGGAGAGACCTCACGGCCCCGAGAAGCGTTATTCGACACATGACCAGATGGAACAGATCTAACATTTGAGAGTGGAGATGACCATACATTACTCCCCGCAGACCTCCGATTATAAAGGTAAAAGTTATCTGCACCGGTGTCTCCTATGATCAGGGGTATTTCAGGTAAAGAAAACTCAGGAGACAACGATTGATTTCCCTTAGCCATACCTAATTTCTGATGCAAACGAAGACCTGATGTTACAGGTCTACTGTTTGCATTCTCCAAAAAGTCAATATTCTGAGAATCAGTAAATAAATTGGGAGTTTTCAATTGACCTTCCATTTGAATTGGGGGTTGGTCAGGAGACAGCAAAAAGTTATGCGATGGCTGATTAGACATAGAGGCTATTGATTGTTTTCTGTCTCTGAAATATAGGTCGTCCCCATTCTGGTAGTATAATTCTTCCTCAGGTGTACCCTGAATTACTTGCTCCTTAGGTGTATCATGCGACTGCTTAGTCGAAAATGAGGTTGCCCTTTTATTCTCGTCCTCAGTATTAATATTCCTATTTAAGGAATAAGAGCTATGACTTTGGCCCTGATTTTCATATAACAGAGGCATGCTTAAATTTTGTGCTATTAGTTGTGATTGCAACAGCGGCTGCGAAAACATAAATTCTTTTTCTATTTTCAAAGGTTCGGTTATTGGAGGTTGCACGAACAGTCTGTAACTGAAATTTCGCTCGTTTAGTGGGCCACTGTCTGAAACGGATTCACTTAGTGCGGGTGTAATTCCCATCAGAGCTGGGGGTATACCTGTCGAATACAGTATTGGATCCAGACGAATAAAAGAATCACTGCTGTTTGTCTGATCAATACCACCCATACCATATAATGATGCCAATTTCTGCTCAGGCTCAATCACAGGGGGATTACTGAACTCCGTATAACCCCCAATACTACTATCGCCTGAATCGTCTGGATTCTGCGAGCCATTCAAAAAATGATTTGGAGCCTGGGAAGTGCTTGCCATCATGTAGGTAGGGAATAAATTATCGAGCTGTGTTTGACTACCGGATAGACCATTGCTTTCAATACCCGCAGGATCTGTGTAAATAGGAGCAATAATGTTTCTATTATCAATCAGAGAATCAATGACTGGATTGGAGAGTAACATCTCTTTTTTAGAAGACCTTCCTCTATTATTTATTGGAGGTTCTTGCGAGCCTCCTTGTGGCGAAAAATTTCGCTTCCCTGGCTTTTTATACAACGCATTTCCAACCCCCCCAAATTCAATACTGGCTTCATACTCATTCAACTTCAAAGGTTTATAATCTGAAGTAACATTTGCCTTAAGATGTTCCAAATCGTTAAATACTGATACATATTTTTGTATCGTTTGTTTGTAAGCTATTCTCCAAGAATTATCTAGCTCCATGTTTTTCCTAATTTCGGATCTTATTTCATCACTCCACTCAGGCATGATAATACATATTTGATTCAATTTTTCCCCTGCTCGTGGTAATAGATATCCATCTTTGCTGAAAGATGTTTCATTATTGAAATCATCTACCAATGGCTTGAGAGTATTATATACATTTAGTAAACCCTTTTTCTGTATTGTTAAGTTTTTGGCACTCTCCTCCGATTTTTCAATACTTTGCTTGATAAGCGATATGCTAATTTTCATCTTATTTGTTTGTTCAACAAATTTTTGATGCTCGTCAGTGCTTCCCTTCAATATTTGCTGTTTTCTCTCTTCGAGTTTTCTATGCCTCTGCGACAAGTCTGTAAGCTTAGACTCGTGAATTCCTTTCGAAGATTCTTGGTATTTCAACTGACTAATTAGTTTGCTTTTGCTGAAGAGTAAATGTTCTCTTCTCATTTCATAATCTTTCACATTACTGTCTTTGCGGACAGACAAGCCAGCCTCAGCCTCAAATTCCCGGTTGGAATCTTCGAGTTCTTTGTTGAGCTCAGCTAACTGTAATTTGTATTGATTATGGGTCAGTTCATATTCTTCTTCCAACTTAGTAAGATCCATCTGATATAGTTCTAAGTATTCGTTCAATGTTTCTATTGATTCAATCTGCTCCACCTCTTTAGATGAAAGAGGAGTGTTAATTTTTAATTCCAGAACATTTCTACCAAGGTGCCTTTTCGCCAAGCTTATTTTGGTCATAGGTTCACAAGGGGGTACCTCCGAGGAAGTGGAAGTCAAATGTGGAGATTTCGTTTTGTTCTTTTTCGATTTACCCTTCTGTGAATGTCCCAGTTGGTCTTCCTGCGCTGTTGTGATATCAGCATGCATCAATTTGTCTACTTTAGAAATGCCAGTTTTTCCCAACGTCTTTACATACACCGATTCTGACACAGACCTATAACGATTTAAAATATTGCACGCGACCACCTGAATATGATAGTACTTGTCTTCTTTAAGCTTGTTGAGTTTGCAAGAAGTCTGCTCTATCGAGGCGACTGACTATGTTAGTAATTTTCCTTTGTAATGGTTGGGAAGTGGATCCATGCCAGTTCAAATTCAGCATCAAAAATTCTGCTGCCGCTGCTGCCGAATCGTTTCCATACATAAAAACAAGAACGCCCTTCGGGCAAACCACTTTACTTACCTTCAATGCCATTAACTAATATGATGTATAAAAAAACCTCATATTCTTTCGTTTTGATGTCCCAATGAATAACTATAGAGTCATTTGTAATAGAGTCGATGCAAATGCTTGGTGCGTCTGGTATTCTAGGTTTCAAATCCTCGAAGAGCTCCGTGGACGGAACTACAAAAACTCTGTAGCACCTATAGAGGACCCAGCATATTGATGGTACTACTGTTAGGAGTAGCTGTAACATCAAATATCAGCGTCCTTCAGCGTTAGCGTAGATCTAATGGTTGTTATTCGGTTTGAGGCTGCTCGAAAAATACAAGTACAAGTTTTTTCAGAAGCAACCGTTAGTCACGTGCACCCAGTCTAAGCATCGAACGGCAGAAACGACGGAGGGCAGCTCTTCTTAAAATAATTGGTCGATTGGGAAAGGGAACATCTAGTATATTCTAAGACAGTAACATCAGCGATGAAAAAACCGAACGAGAGCAAAATTTACCTGCTAGATACGATGTGTAGACGTTTTAGTCAAGACACCTGCCCAACGCAGGGACAAGACTGATGTCTGATCACAAGAACTTCAAGGAACACCAATAAGGACAACAAACATACAGTATTTACGTCGTAGGAACTGAGTTCTTCGTAGGAAGATTGCATTGGTATCTCAAAGTGTTCGATATTGTAAACAATCTCATGTCAGCTTGAATTAAAACATATCACTCGGAGATCCCTGGTACCAAAGCCACGGCACTGAAGACAGGCACGAGGCATCAAATGATGGCTGTCCTGGCCACTGAATGGGACTAATATGTCTGCTGAGCAAAATATGTTCTCAGCTAACATTTCGTCATGCTTTCGCAGCCCATAGCTTTCTGAAAACAGTGTTCACTCGCGTAAACAATTATGCCCATATCCTATATCAGATACCATGACGCTACTCTAGCTGTTCGCTTCAGAACAATGTCCGTGTCTGACGACAATCTACTTAATAGGTCTTTGGCCCCCTCAGCAGGTCTTAAGCTTAGTCTCACATTTGTGTGCTCATCGCTTTATTTTTCTTTATCATACTTATCTACCCAGCTCACTTTCACCCACAATCATAAAACTCATATCCGTAATTGCTTGTAGGCTGCATTCAATAGCCGTGTTGCAATTCACGTGAAGGTGTTGCAGATGTAAGCCATAGTCTGGAGATTAACCCCCTTTATATCGAAGAGTTATTAGTGACACAAAATCGGGGGCAACGTTTTCATATTTGATGACATTGATTACCTTTTATATATGGTACAAGATATAGTAAATACCATTATAAATAAACCTCACAGAGGACTTTACAAGTTAATTGAGTTAACTAAAGTTAAAAGAGAAAGGTATCTATGGGAGCGTGGAATGATATATGAACAATATGGTAGTTAAATCAGAAGCATATGATAACAATAGTATAATAGAAGCGAACACAGAGAAGACACAGTCGAATGGACGCAAAGGTTCAACTAGCTCCAGTCAGTATGATGGGTATAACGATGCGATATGTGATTCCTCATCGGAAGATTTGCTGATGCGACTGTTACTGCGAAGTAATTCTGTCTCTAGCATGCTGTTCAAGGACATTCCAAAACTCTTGTTTTCTGAGTTTGATTTTGGGTTTGGAACAGACGGAATGACAGACAGGACTAAAAAACGCTTCAACGACATGAAGTATCGCACGAAACTCACATTTCAGAAGCTCAGAGAAGACTCCAAAAAGGGGGAGAACCTCGAGCTACTCAAATTCAACGAGAACTTTATACGCAATGTGAGTAAGTTTGATGCCCGGCTACAGGCGAGTCTCCAATCTTCAATGACAGGAAAGCTATTCTATGCTGTCGCTGTATTTCTTATAGCGGTTACCGGTTTTATTGTTGGCAAGTATCCAGACTGGTTCCACGTGTACCACACTGTATTATTTTGTATCCTCATGCCCATTCGTTTCTACACGTATTTCAAAAGGTCTTACCAGTACTATTTGGCTGATCTTTGCTATTATGTTAACTTATTACTTATGATATTTATCTGGTGGGCTCCCAACTCGATTAGTCTATTTGTTTCAGTGTTCTCGTTAGCAATGGGATCACTTTCATTCGCGGTCATAACCTGGAGAAACTCGCTAGTCTTGCATCTGATTGAGAAAACGACAAGCTCCTTCATTCATGTCATGCCTCCGGTTACCCTTTTTGTCATGGTTCACGAGTTGCCTAGAGACTATATGGTGAAGCGCTTTCCGGCAGTTGCAAGTATTGATAATTGGAACTTTGCCAATGGCATTCTTTGGACTAGCGCCTACTATACCGCATGGCAGGTACTATACCACTATTTTATCACTATCAAACGCCAAGATCTGATTAAAAAAGGCCAGGTCACTTCCTTCACCTATTTGAAGCAAAAGAAAAAAGACAAGGGAATTGGCAAATTCGTCAATTCATTGCCTTATTCCTGGATGCAGATTACAGCTTTCACTATTATTCAATTTGGGTATCAGATACTCACAATGGTTTTTTGTCCAATATGGTTCCGCTATAAGCACTTGTGTGGTAGTTTTGTGGTTTTTATTTTTATTTGGGCTTCTTACAATGGTGCAACATTCTACATCGACGTGTTTGGAAGGAGGTTAGAAAAGGAGGTTGACCGCTTGAAGTCAGAAGTCTTAGAACTACAGGAAAAGAACATGCAAAAGAACAATGATATCGGAAAGTCTCTGCTGCAGTCTTTTTCCATTTGACCTATACGTACCCTATGTTTTCATTTCATTTTTTTCTGTTTATGCTTAGAGCCATCATAGAGAGCGATATTCAACTCTCTACTCTTCACCATGCTGTCATCTCGTTGGAGAATATTTATACAGAGATTAAAGAACAGGTTTTTTCACTGCAACCCTTGGTGGCATATATAGTTTGTTCTTGTTTTGTTTAATTACTTATTTATTATTTTTTTACGATATCCTCATGATAGTGCAATAGTGCCTAACCAATATCTGACAGATCGTCCTTGTAATTTACCTTATACTTTGTCCTTTCTGATGTTAGTATCCATAGAATGTAAGACACCTTCCTTTAGTGTGGAGTGCACTTACCATTTTCTCAAGAAAAAAACTTCATTACCATTCTTGTCGTCTAGTATTCACTGATACATAGGAAGGGGAGTACCTAGGAATATTAAAAGGGAAATGATTAAGACTGGGTTGTGCAAGTCCAGAGTGATCTCTGGGATCAAATGGACTCGTCCTTTCTCTTTAAGTCATGCTAGGTTGAATAAGGAGAAGAGAATAAATGAGCACTTGGAATTTTTGTCCAAATACTATTCACCCGAATTATTACAAAGCATTAAGATCACAGAAAGTTATGTGAGTCCCAACGAGGTATTCAGATTGCAAACAAAGGGTGATCGCGCGAAGTCATCTGTGCCACCACTGGACTTAGTCTCAGACTACTCGACAACAGACCCCAAGTGGACAGAACCCATAATATATCCTAACCAGGGAAAGGGAAGGTCACCTTATGCCCAGATTCCCCAAGTACACTCTCCTGATAGATCGGACTTGGTTTTGACATTCAAGACTGAAGAGAGCGAGAGGAAAAACACTTCTGTTTTAAAGGGCAAGCGAGAAATAGCGGAAGGCTTGGCTAAGCTAACCGGGTTAGACCAGAGATACATATCAAACCTCTATGTTCGTCCTATTGTCATGAAAAGAGTATCCTGTCAAACATCGAAAGGTAAAATCCCTAACTTCTACGCTTTAACCGTTGTCGGTGACCGTAACGGAATGGTTGGCTTGGGAGAAGGTAAGTCCAGAGATGGCATGAGAACCGCGCTCGTGAAGGCCCACTGGAACGCAGTTAAGAATCTTAATGCTATCCCCAGATATGAGAAAAGAACCATCATCGGTAACATCGAGTACAAATACCACGCCGTGAAGCTTTTCTTGAAGTCGGCTCCTTCTGGTTTTGGCTTGCGTGTCAATCCTAATATCTTCGAAGTGTGCCAAGCAGCAGGTATTAAGGACTTGAGTGGTAAAGTTTACAAGTCCAGAAACCCAATGAATGTAACAAAAGCTTTTGTGGAAGCCTTAATGAAGCAAAAGCCTTTGGAAGAGTTGGCTGCTGGAAGAGGTAAAAAATTGGTTGACTTAAGAAGAGTATACTACTCTGCTTGAATATTTGCACATACTTGTATATATATATATATCTTACAACTGATAGTTAAATCTACTGTCTTTATCCATATATAAAAATCAAATAGTTAATGTTAATAGTAACTATCATCAAAGAGTATATTAAAGTCGTGTGTGAATGTGGCGATAGATATGAAATATATGGCCGATGTTTTCCTATGCTGTTAAACTCGGTACACGATTCTTAAACTCAGCTTTAACATAACTGTTAGTTGATAATTATAGTTCGTTAACAGATTGAAAGCTTTCAAATGGTAGTCGACTCGACTTATTATGATTTATTGGGGGTGAGTGTGGATGCTACATCTCTAGAGATAAAAAAGGCTTATCGTAAGGCAGCCATCAAGTTACATCCAGATAAAAATCCCGGGGACCCATTGGCAGCAGCGAAGTTTCAAGATGTAGGGGAGGCTTATCAGGTTCTTTCAGATGAGAAATTACGACTGAAGTACGATAAATATGGTAAGCAGGAGTCAATTCCCCAGGAAGGTTTCGAAGACCCAGCAGAATTTTTCTCCATGATATTTGGAGGGGAAGCTTTCAAGGACTGGATTGGCGAATTATCGCTTTTGCTGGAACTTTTTAAGTCTGCAGAGCTCTCTGGGTATAATGAAGACAAGTCTGGTGAAAAGACGGAGAAAGGCGATGAAGCTAAAGCTGAAATGTCTCAGAGTGGAAATAAACCAGAAACAAAGCCTTTTGATGGAGGGGCCTATATTGAATATCATCAACAGGAATCTGCTTCTAATGAAGAGCAGGGCAAAGAGAAGGCGTTGACCAAAGAAGAGGAGGAAGAGAAGAGAAGGAAGGAAGAGTTGGAGAAATTTGAAGAAGAGTGTCGCATCAAGAAGTTGGAGACAAAGAAAGCCCTCACCACTAAATTGGTCAATAAATTATCACTTTTCACGGAAACAGATATGAAAAGTGATGTGGCAGAGTCTTTCAAGCTGAAGATAAGATACGAGGCAGAGTCGTTAAAAATGGAAAGTTTCGGATTAGAAATACTTCATACAATCGGTATCATATATAAAACGAAGCTGAAGATATTCTTGAAAAACCAAACTTTACTTGGCTTTGGTGGATTCTGGTGGTCTATGAAAGAAAAAGGTGGAGTGGTTCGTGATACTTTTAAAACTATCTCTTCTGCATTGGACGCCCAACTGACAATGCAAGAGTACGCAAAAATGCAAGAAGACAATGAATTTCATGCCAAGAAGGAGTCTGGTTCTGAAGCGACTCCAACTCCGGACACAAGTAAAACTGATAGTAAAGCTACAACGGATGCTTCCACTGCAGACTCTAATGCGAATGATAAGAAGGTTGGGAATGAGCAAAACTCTGACAACAAATCCAATGCTACTTCTGAAGACTCAAAGAAAGAGAAAACACCAGATAAGCATACCCCGGAAGATATAGCAGAGATGGAAAAGTTTCTTCTCTCGAAAGTTCTAGCAGCAGCTTGGTCTGGCTCAAAATTTGAGATACAAGGTACAGTTCGCGGTGTATGCGACAATATTTTATATGATAACGAGGTTCCTTTGGAAAAGAGAATAGCCAGAGCTAAAGCATTAGCATTAATAGCTGATGTATTTACTAGCATTACCAGAACAGAAGCTGAAGATGAGGAGGCAAGAGTGTTCGAAGAATTGGTAGCCGAGGCCACAAAAAAGAGGCAGCGGAAGAAATCGACGGCTGAGTAAGGATTTTTGTATATTATAGAGTAAGACAGTTTTAACCTCTTATTTTTTTTTTGTTAATCTTCAACTTAAATGTATATACTGCAAGCTTGTTTAGGAGATATTTATTATAAAGTAACGCAACTGACAGAAGGATTAATTTTGCAAATATTATCTCTTCAGGTGAGTCGATATTATTTGCAGTAAGAAAATGTGGCTTTTTGGAAGTATATAAGCCTGTGCTCTCCTAGCTGAAAAAAAAACAGGATTTACTTCGTTATAAGGATGGATTATATTACTGTATTACCAGAGAAAGATTCAGACGTGGCCTTGAAAAGTGAATATCCTGGCTTAGCATTTACGTCTCCTATTTTATACTATGATTTTCACATCTACTATTACGCTCATAACAAAGATTCGCAAGAAGAGTCCGATTTACTTAGAAAAAAATTACTAGAAGACTTTCCAGTAGAAGCAGAAAATGGCTCACTTATTGTAAAGGTTCTTCCTAATTCAAAAGTTATTGGGCCTCATTCAACACAATTTTGGGAAGTGGATGTTCTTCGTCCCGAAGTGTTCGTGAAGCTTTTGAGCTGGTTCCAATTACACCACAGAAACCTTTCCGTTTTGATTCATCCACAAACTGGAAATGATTTCAAAGATCATTCCACTCATGCCTTGTGGCTCGGGGAAAAGTTACCTGTTCTTTTGAATATTTTGCGTGCTGGTGATGGAGATATTCCTCCATTTGGAGGAAGACGTATAAAAAAAGAATGAAGTATTAGATGGTTTCTCACTAACTACACCAGTGAAACTGATTGAATATGTACTTTCATTTATTATTAGATACTCTACAATAATTAGTCAATAATTATTCAATGAAATTTACAAATCAAGTTTTATCTCTTTTTTAAACGCATCCAATCTCTTTTGATGGTCTTGAATGAACTTGATAACCTTACGTCTGTTATCTCGCAAGATCTCGTTACCAGCAATATCAATGCCATCCAATTTCATCAATTCCTTCAAAAGCATTTCCTCGAAATATCTGTACTTGTATTCAACTTCTTCTTTCGACAAAGACGAATAGTTGTCCAAATAGTCATCTATCTGAGGAACATACTCGTCCTCTACAAAGTCTAATATTTGCTGAATGTCCTTATTGATCTTTTGTGCTTCAGTTTGCTTCTTCTTCTTCTTCAGGGTCTTTTTATTATTTGGTTTTCTCTTCGAATCTTTCCCAGAAGCTAATAATTTAGTAAGAACAACTAATGAAGTAATAACAGTTATTGTAAATGATGCTGTAATTGGAGTCACCTTAAATTCACGGAACTCGTTTATAACATCTTCCACGCCTGTATTTTTAAAGTCATTTACCAATGGCCCTAACCCGTCAAGCAATTCCGAAAATCTTTGTTTTGTCAAGTCCAAATACAATTCAAGTGAATCTGACTGTTGGGAAAGAGTGGTCTTAACCGTCTCCAAATGACCCTTGATATGATTCATTTCAAAGATAATGCTTACACTTTTCAGCCAAACAAACAGCAGTGAGTATCCAGCCGAGCTAAAGTTGAAATTTGACAGCAGATTACACAAAATTGAATAAATAGCTATGCTATATAAATACTTCTTGGTCAGTCTCAAGCCTTGATTTCAATGTCTTATCAAAGTTAGGTTTCTTGTCTTTATTTACAACTGGAGGAGTCTTTTTCTTAGGCTCTTTACTTTCAGTCTCTTTTATGCTCTCGTCTTGATATGGCGTGATCTCGACAGTAGTAGATGGTGTTGAGGAAGTCCTGCTTACGCCCTTTGGAAGTCTTCTTTTTGGACCTCTTGCTCTCTGTTTATTCGTATGAGATAGTTTAACGTCGGGGGTATCACCTCTCTTCTCTATTTTTCTTGTGCTCAAATCAAGCACGCTTTGTGATTTTGGTGAACTTGATGGGAACGTTCTCGCTCTAAGTACGGAAGATAGCTGGTCTCTCAATGGCTTAGCATTGGATAGATCCAGAGAACTATGTGATCCTGACCCGTTTTTAGCAACTGGATTATCTATTGAGGTCTTTGGTGCCCTAGTACCTTGTCGTATTTTATTGAGCTGAGCTAATGCCTCTGGTACCGATTCTGACTTCACATCAGAGTTTACTTTTTCAACAATGTTATAATTCTTTCCACTTTGAAGTTTTGAAGAAGGTTTTGCGGGCTTAGGAGGTTTGTTTCCTAGGTTATCCTTTAAGCCCTTCAAGTACTCTTCATCCTTTTCCACAAAGTTCTTCAAGAAAGGCTTGGGTGGTTTCGCTGGGACATTTCTCGTCGGAGAGAGGTTATTTCTTTGAGTTGAAAGTAATTCAACTTTATCAGACTCGAATGTTGAGAGAGATGGTTTGTTTTTAGGAACAGGCTTTGACTTTATCTCATCTCTGGACCCCAGATTGTTTCTAGTTGTGCTAAATGTGTTGCTCGACGTTCCCGGAACAAAATGGTCTTTTTCAGGTAAAGGTGTAGCTTCAGATGTGATATTGTTTTCGAACTTCTTGGCGGAATCTTTAACCAGAGAAGCTAAATAAGAAGGCTTAGGGGCCTTCTTGGGTTTGTCTATGGAAGACGCGAAAACTTTCTTCTGGTCACTAAGTAGCCTTTTCGATTCTAAATTATTAGCATTCTTTGAATTGCTTACCGCTTCTTCCAATTTTTCTGGTTTCAGAACACCAACCCTAATGTCCTTCTCCATATCCAAAAATGATTTGATCCCCTGTTGTTGCTTTTCTTGGGATGGCCATACTTGAGGTTTCTTGGATGATTCAGGGGCGTATCTCTTATCCTCTAGCGGTGTTTTACTCGCTCTGGCCACGGGAGTGATAAGGTTCACGTCAAAGGAGAGAGGTACAGTCTCTTTTCTCTTAGGCAAACGGGGAGCATGTTCATCTTCACTTTCTTCTCTCGCAGAGACCAATTTATTCTGACCTCTTCTGCGAGGTAAGGGAGGAGTTTCTTCTTTCTCCGATTCTGAATCTATTGGGCGTGAAGGTAGTTTAGGTGGTCTTTTTGGCTTTGGAGGAGGCTTCTCGGATTTAGCTTGCTTAGAAAGCAAACTTCTATCGAAACCGGGGCGAATTAAATTTCCCTGGTCTTCTCTGTCATGATTTAAAGGCGAATGCAGTGTGCTTAAGGTCGAAGACTTAAGAGGTGATCCTTGTCTCAGAGAAAACCGCAAGTCCTCAATGTTGCGTTGTAATAGACGTTCCCTCTTTTGATCCTCCTTCAATCTTTCCTGACTTAGATTCGAAAGGTTTGATAAGAAGGTATCTACCTTATCAGATTGTGGATTTATAGATGTCATGTACAACTCAAACCTCTAGTAGAGATCTAAAAGCTATCCTCTAGTCGGAACTGATAATGTATGAATGAAAACCAGTAAACTGTAATTTGGGCGAGACAAGTTTTACAGTTTGTGTCAGTTTTTGGGATAACTATGCATGTACTGAGATTGATTTACCTAACACTGGCATTGGCAGAAATGAAAGTCAAGTTTGTATCGCTTATATCACGAGATGATAAACCTTTATATATTCAGGCATTTGATCTAGGTAAAATAGAATCTAGTGATCCAAAAAATGCAAACAAATTTTTACAATACAACTTTTTATCACACATGGCATTAGATATTCTTGCATCACCAATTTCTTTACAAATCAGAGAACAACAGGATAATGCAGATGAAAACGGAGGTGTCATACTATTGTTCATTCAGGAGGGGGTGACTGTGTATGGTTATGAGACTAGTACTTCGTTGAAGTTTGTTATTGGATTAGGAAAAGAGGAGGGTAGTCTTGAGGAACACGACAAAAATGGAAGCCCTAGTGATATCAAAACAGAGAGAGATGGAAACAGAAGAATTAAAGAAATATTTATGCAAATTCATAAGTGCTATATAAAAGCTATTTGTAACCCTTTTTCAAGTTTCGATAATGCGAACCAGGACCTGGAAGAGGCGCTACAGAATGAAAGGTTTGATAATAACATAAAGAAAATCGTGAATGAATGGAACACACAGTGAGTATAGAATGGACTATTTCAATATGATATTTGCACCCCTCAACCCAAGGTATTCTTGGTCCATACTAGGTGGCATATTTTTTATCACTTCTTGGTAAATTTCGGCATCATAAAATCGTAAGCTGTTTGACGGACTCTTGTACTTCCCAGGTAATCCTGTAATATCGCAATAATGCTTCTGGGGTTTCAAGCTGGGTGGTGCACCAATGGATGTATAAGTAGGCGTATCGTATTTAATATTAGTTTTCGATTGAAGGTACTTCATTTCATCTGTAACCAACTGTCTATAAGGCTTGTATCTGCGAGGGAAGGGTTTTCTGTTAGGGTTATTCTTGAATGAATGAGGTTTCATAGTCACCTCTGATAATTCGTAAAGATTTACTTCCTTTTTCACGGAAGACCCCGGTGATTGATTATTTTGTGATGACATCCTTGCGTCTTCTGGCTTGTGTCCTAGAAATATAACTGATGTGTGTTTATAATTTTCTTTTATGTATCAATATGATTTTTAGTTAGTGAGCGTTCCAGTAATTGCACGCTAAACTTGACATTACTATATTAATGAAGAATAGGACCGCACACACGAGAACGGTGATCTTTATAGGGATGACCGAGTTCCCTGTCCTATATTCCAGTTCTTTTCCATCTTCCTTTGCTTTTCACGAAGAGAAAATGGTGGCACATGTGTAGACAGTGTGGATGTGACTGACTGTTTTAGTACGTAGAACCACAATAAAGAGTGTGTTAAGGTCAGCCTACACGGATTCTTTTGCTTTGTTACACTGATATGGTCCTAAGCTTAAGTAATAACGGCGCTTCCTGATATAGGTAACACTCTGTCTGACAATATACTTCAGAGACAACTTTTTAGAAAAACAAGAAACCACTATTGAATTTAGTGATCTTATAGTATTTAGCTAGCACTTTAGTAGTCTACCAGAAAAGGTGATATTCAACTACCATTCCTCCTGTCATTCAAAGTAACATTCTGGTCAGAGTTGTAGTGCTACAAAAAGATATCGTACTAAGGAACAGAATTGCGACATCAAGATGTCGCAATTCTGTAATCACAACGACATATGATAACATGTCATGTGCCATGATAGTGATATCGAAGAGGATTTGGCTACAAAAATTTATCAACTTCGTTAAGCTGCTTAGTTTACATCGTATTTTAGTTGAAGGCCATGGCACCTCATGCTTTAAATACTAATAGCCCCAAATTAGGGAAGGGTGCAAGCCTGAATGGTAGCTTGTCTAACTTTTCCATCGAAAAAGTTGGTCAAGAGCCATTTGGTGGAGTCGTTGATCCAAGAGAAATTGGAAATACAACATATACATCGCCTCTCACGATTATCCAACAGGCAATTTACAGTATATCAAGCAAGATTTTCAGCTACGAGAGTGTTGCCTCTAAAGACTTTTTGGACGGAAACCTTCAGGTGTGGCAGCTGCATTACTTGAGAACAAATGCTTTTGGAGTGGTTCCTTTCTTCCATAAGTTTGAAGTTAGAAGTGGTGCCTCCAACGCCATCTTAGGTTTCTTTGGCAAGAATGGTACTAATGGGCAACCTGTGTCTATAATCGCTGGAGGTAATGCCCTTGAGTATATGCAACCATCCTTGCATCTGAAGAAAGCCAATTTGCCTATAGCATTAAACATTTCTGCTATAGATTACAACACAAAGAGCAACACTTTGGTGTCAAATTATAACAGGGTATTGAGCGTTGCTAGAAGCTTAAACTACCCTGTTTTGACTCCCGTTGATGCTAATAATGGTATTGAGTTCCAGTTATTGACTATTTTGAACCACTACATTGCTACGGTTAGTGGTAAACCTTCAATTAACCTCTTTGATGGTCCAGAATTTTCTTCAAGATCTTCTAGGTTTGATAATTTATTACCTTTGCACCAACTAGGTGACCTTTATCAAGAGTTACTTTCTTCTACTACAGAGGTAGCACATGATCTGGAGGCTTTAATCGAGAAATCATTGCAGAGTTTAAATTCATTGATGGGTACAGACTTTTCTTTATTCGAATATTCTGGAAGTGATGATGCCGAAACTGTCTTTGTTGTGTACGGTAGCCAAGAAGCGACTCAATTGTCATATGTCTTGAACAAATTGAAAGATGATAAAATTGGTATTATCAAAATACGCCTGCCTTTGCCTTTCAATGCTAAGAAGTTTATTGAGAAAATACCTACAAATGCTAGAAATTTAGTTATTCTTGGCCAAAGTGACGATTCGATTGATTTCAAGTCTTCACCTTTAAAGGCAGACATTACTGCTGCTTTATTCCTTTCCGGAAAGTATCATCAGTATATTGTCGATGAGTTTGTCTATTCGTCTGACTTTGTTTGGACTCCGGTTACTGCTACAAAAATTGTTTCAGAATTCGTTCCTTCTTTGAATCCTGCTGACGTTTTTAAACAGCCAGATCAAGTTGTCTCTCAGTTACCTTTGACAGCAAATACTTCACCTCTTGGTAGCTATTTGATTTGGGGTAGAGATACGAGTCCTCTTTTGCAAACTGCTGAGAAGTTGGCGTTGTCGCTCTCTTTGGATAATACCAAACGCATCACCTTTAGAAATAAGTTTGATAATTCTGTTAATGGAGGTTCATTCCAAGCCCAGATATCATCCACTTCAATTTCAGATTCTGCACCTACTGTGGACTCTGCTGATATTGTTATTATTGAGGATATCTCTTTGATAAAATCTTATGATATTTTAGCTACAGCAAGACCAGGAGCAACCATTTTACTTGCCATCCATAAATCAATCAAGAACTCTATTGAAGAAGATTTGATACCTGCTCTTCCAAACAGCTTTAAGAGGGCTTTATCTGCAAACGATAATAAATTAATTATAATTGATTTCAGTATTGTGGACGAGTTAGATAGCGTTAATGAGTCAACTAAAGGATTCTCTGCTGAGTTCTTAGTTCAGTTAGCTTTCTGGAGAGCTTCTCTTCCTGAATTAAATGGATTGATTGTCAATAAACTTTTACAGGCTAATGGTGCTGGTTTCGAATTGTTAGCTTCTGTGTTGGACAAGTTTATTGCTGCAGTTGAGGATAAACATGGATTGAAGTCTGTGAATGTTCTTCCTGAGTGGGCCCAATTATCAGATGATGAAGCGATTTCCTCTTCCAAGGAAACAGAACAAGACGGCCCAGTTGATATTGAAACTGATGAAGAGGTGTCTGAGGAGAAGAAAGCTCTCCCTTATTTCCCATTTGAGTCCTCCGCTTTCCCCAATCCTCGTAATTCACCTCCTGATTCTGAAGAAGTTAACCATGGTGGATTCAAAGATATTGCCAAGAGGATTGCTTTTCCTGAGTCATACGGAGTGGAACAAGATTTGAGACCCGAATTACCTGTTCGTAACTTTGTTGTTAAGGTTCAAGAGAACAAAAGACTTACACCAGAAGAGTATTCGAGAAATATCTTCCATATTGAGTTTGATATATCTAATACTGGGTTAACATACAATATTGGTGAAGCTTTAGGGATTCATGGACGTAATAATCAACAAAGTGTTGAAGAGTTCTTGAACTTTTATGGAGTTGATGGTAACTCTTTACTTGAAGTTACACATAGAGATGATCCGCTGTTATATGAAATAAGATCAGCTAGGCAGGCTCTTGCAGAAAATATTGACTTCTTAGGGAAGCCACCAAAACGTTTTTACGAGTCATTGGCAGCATGTGCTTCTGACTCCAAAGAGAAAGAACATTTGGAAAAACTCGCGAGCGCTTCGGGTGCTGCTGAGTTGAAGAAGAGACAAGATGTCGAATTTTTAACATATGTTGACATTTTGGAGGAGTTTTCGTCCGCTAGACCACCCTTTGTTGATTTGGTCAAAATGATTGCACCCCTCAAAAGAAGAGAGTACTCAATTGCTTCTTCTCAGAAACTCCATCCTAATGCAGTCCACTTGTTGATTGTTGTAGTCGACTGGGTAGACCCAAAGGGACGTATGAGATATGGTCAATGTTCTAAGTACTTGTCTGACTTGAGAATCGGTGAAGAACTTGTGGTCAGCGTAAAACCAAGTATAATGAAGTTGCCTCCACTTTCTTCTCAACCAATCATTATGTCTGGATTGGGAACTGGTTTGGCCCCCTTTAAAGCCTTCCTTGAAGAGAAAATCTGGCAGAAGCAACAAGGATTGGAGATTGGCGACATTTATCTCTTTTTGGGTTCTAGACACAAAAAGGAGGAGTATTTATACGGTGAATTATGGGAGGCTTACAAGGATGCTGGTGTTTTGACGCATATTGGCGCTGCCTTCTCTCGTGATCAGCCTCAGAAGATTTACATCCAGGACAAGATCAGAGAGTCTATCCATAGCTTGACAGATGCTTTTGTGACCAAGCAAGGTTCCTTCTACTTATGTGGTCCTACTTGGCCTGTGCCTGACATCACTGCTTGTTTGCAGGATATTATAGTCAATGCTGCTTCGAAAACTGGCGAAGTGGTCAAGGATTTGAGCAAGGTTATTGAAGACTTGAAAGAGGATGGTCGTTATGTATTAGAAGTTTATTAGATATGAGTAAATACTTGACCCCGAGTAGTTCCGTCTGTTAGTAGTAACTTCTTTTATAGTGATTATTTAATTAACACTAAGATTTAAAATACGAGACATAGGCATACCATTTCCTGAAGAGTACTGTATCTACGCATTGGGAATAAAATCTTATCAGCTTAAAACCTTGTTCTTCTTGGCTAATCAAAAAATTATAATACTTCAGTATAATGGAGTTACTGGGTCATAATGAAGTTACTACGCCCTTGAGAGTGGGTATATCTGGTTTTATGGGCTCCACATCGTATGTTAAAGACTTTCAGATACAGCAATATTTTAATGATAATTATGACTAACAATTAATAGCTTGGCATGTTGGATAGTATTGCTTTTACCGCAACTTATTGAACAGTGGAAACTCAAATCCGTAGAGGGTATTTCTATAGGATTCATATCGATATGGTTTTTAGGTGACATAACAAACTTGGCTGGCGCGTTGTGGGCTGGGTTATTACCGGAGGTGATTTTTTTGGCTGTTTGGTTCTGTTTTGCAGATTTCATGATGATTGGCTCTTACTTCTACTATACACACATATACAAAAAACCGGCGGGTCATCACCATAGCCACACACACGAGAATGAAGACGAATCGTCTCATTTATTGCAGAGACGCCAGTCGGGTACTTCTGTGCATAGCTCGGCAGATAACAGTAAGATCTTCACAAACTACGTTTTGCCCATTCTCTTTGTCTTGGGCTCTGGTTTGCTAGGCTTCCTTTTGTCTGGATCACACGAATCTTCTGACCCATCCTCTCACCCTATTGAAGTGGGTCCTCAAGTTATGGGATACATTTCTGCTGCCTTGTACTTGGGAGCACGTATTCCACAAATAATCCAAAACCATAGAAGAAAATCTGTATATGGGTTAAGTTTGTTGTTCTTTCTTTTCTCTGTTCTTGGAAATTTAACTTATGCTGGACAGATTTTGTTCTACAGGACCGATTCACAGTATATTTTGTTGAATCTTAGCTGGCTCTTGGGATCTTTGGGTACTATATTTGAAGATAGTATCATCTTCTTACAGTTCTATATGTACAAGGACAATGGCAAAGTTGTTTTAGAATAGTCTCCTTTACGTATTTCAATCAAGATCAACATGATACTCTGCTAAATACACTTCTGAACTATAATACAAAATTTTATTGGATGCAGAAATATAGGTTCTATAAAATATTACTATGTTAAAAAACAAGTAGAAATAAGTAGAAAAATATAGTAGAGATTTAAAACATGTAAGCTTGGGAAGCCCATTCAGAAACTAAGGGATTATAAAAAGGAGAATCTCTAAGGGTTAAAATCGGCCAATTGTTTGTCGTTCACGTTTTCCAAATTCCAATCATCAACTCCAGCCCAATCCACCTTAATATTCTTGAAGTTTGCCATATCAGTATTCTTCAAGAAATCTTCTCTTTCTTTGCCCCATGCATCATGGACATCTTCAAATGCTTTACCCCAAACTCTATCATATACTTTTTTAATCTTAGCCTCCTCCTGTTGCCTAACTTCTTCTAAGGCCATCCATTCCATATGTTTCAAATCATCAGAAGAGGGCTCATATATGTGCCAAATCACATAATGAGGCAATCCAACAACAGAGTAACCCATTCTTTTTGAAAGTTTTCCAAAAGCTTCTGTTTCCGCATGTTTCTCGAAAGAGAATGCTGGGAAGTGTCCACCATTTCTAAAAACTTTTGCCTTTGTTAAGATTGATACACCACCAATGCCATCTAAATCCATTTCCACCTCGGGGTCACCATAAGGATCTCTCAAGTAAGCCAAATGTGGTCTCCATGTCTGGTACTCGACGTAACCTTCAACAATACAGGCGTCCTCATCCAAGCCATCGGCTAGTTGTAAACCTCCATCGGACTCCTGCCAAGAGTTTAAGTCATATGGTTGTTGGTTTCCAAGCCAATCTGGTAAAGGTCTCCAAACATTTGGTACAATGACATCTTTGTCGTGATGCATTAAATCCTCTAATATAGTGGGAGGAGAAGTCTCTACATCAGCATCTCTCCAATACACGTATGAATGATATGGCTTTATAGCAACGGTCCAAAGCCAGTTTCTGGCTCTCGCCATAAGTTTACGTCTAGGTCCTTGAGCAGCGAACCCATGTCTATCCGAAAATCCTTGGCCAATAGCCTGACCAAAATCCTTCTCAAAGATCTCGATTGTTCCAAACCTCATCTTTTCATCTGGATCATTCTGAATTTGCGTGAGATGCTTCATTAATGCACCAAGAGTATCATCGGACGAGTCACTGACCAAGAAAGCCAAATCTATCAAGTTATGAGGATAAGTCAAATTTTTCATATGACCAAAAAACATAGGTAAGTGAGCGGAAGCGTCTCTTAATGGAACACAGAACAAGACTCGTTCGTCCCTTCTCCATCCATCGGGGCTCCCCTGGTAATTATCTAAATCATAGTACTCCACATCTTTATTCTTGCTGAAGTCTGGAACATACAAATTCTCCCCACCTGTGAAATCAAACAAAACCTTGATGGCTCCTAGTATAAAGAGGACAAAGGCTGTGGAGAGTATTTTAGTCTTGTGTTCTACCATACCTAAAGTGTAGCCTTTTTGCTTTGCCGAAGTCGAATATGCTCGATAGTTCTCGCCAGTTCGGACAGCTGAAATAACGGTGCTTGAATGTGATCGCAATACGTTCCTTCAATGCACTTAAACTCGTTTTTTGTCGAAATCAATATACCTATCCGTGTTCAATGTCTACCACGCGATATAGTAAACTTTTTTTTCGAAACAAGTTGTTGGTCTTCTTCCCTTCCGATTCGTTCGGATCCGTTTAAAGAGCTTCCCCCGAAAGTCTACTCCGCTTTGCTGCTAACCTCGTCCTGCTGCTTCAACTTAAACAACGACGCAGTGTTGTTCTTAATGGTCAAAAAGTAACAGCAATACAAAACTTCGAAACTTTTGTTTTCAGTCACGTGATGCTACTTCAGCCGTGAATGGTTCTTTCAACGGGCTCCAGCAGCTAAGGACAAGCTGTTCCTTGGACGGTTGTCTAGGGCTGTTGCTTGCTTGGCGCAGATCTACCTTTGCTTTCACTGTGCGTGTCAGTTTGCTCTCTAGTCTTCCATCCTCAGTGTCTCTTGAATTTATCTCGGTGCTGTGGCAGTACTACAATTTTCAGACGTACTCTACCTTGACAAAGTTTACGATGACTATAAGAGAAAAAGAGAAATTTGACCTCTTAGAGGGAGACTACTTGGCTCCCCCCCTAAGGGCTACAAGCTCTGTCTACATGCCCAGGGGGTCAATTGGTGGTAACTAGTTTTTTATGTTACTTCCAAATTAGGCAGTCTAGATTAGGTACGCGTTAAGTATGCGACAAACAAAACTAAATAACAAAGCAGTAGTAAATCAAACAGGTTAGTGGCATGAAGGTAGAAGAGTTGATTATCGATGGGTTCAAGTCTTACGCTACCCGTACGGTAATATCTAAGTGGGATCTGCAGTTTAATGCCATTACAGGACTTAATGGCTCGGGCAAGTCGAATATCTTAGATGCAATATGTTTTGTTTTGGGTATAGCGTCTATGTCAACAGTAAGGGCATCGAATCTACAGGATTTGATCTACAAGCGAGGACAGGCTGGTGTGACTAAAGCCAGCGTGACGATTGTGTTTGATAACAGTGAGACAGCAAGGTCGCCGATAGGGTTTGAAAACTGCTCGAAAATCAGCGTCACTAGGCAGATCATCCTTGGAGGTACACTGAAATACCTAGTAAATGGACACAAGGCACAGCAACAAACAGTTTTGAACCTCTTCCAGTCTGTTCAGCTCAACATCAACAACCCTAATTTCTTGATCATGCAGGGACGAATCACAAAGGTTTTGAACATGAAGCCCAAAGAAACATTGTCGCTCATAGAGGAGGCCGCAGGTACCAGAACATTTGAAGAGAGGAAAGAGAAGGCTCAGAAAACAATGACAAAGAAAGACACAAAACTCAAGGAGATCAGAATGTTGCTACAGGAAGAAATAGAACCAAAGTTGGAGAAATTAAGAAATGAGAAACGTACATTTCTCGAGTTCCAGCAGATCCAGACAGATCTCGAAAAAATCAACAGAGTCATAGTTGCCCATAATTACTTAATATATTCTCGCAAGTTTGACCTGCAGTCAAGGGAACTAAATATACAAGAACACACCATGGAAAATTACAATAAAGAAATTGAAAAGCTAAACAACGAGATACGGTTATTGAATGACGACTTGGCAAATATTAAACAGAGAAGAGAGTCTGAATTGAAAAGAGATGGCAGAATTAAAGAGTTGGAGCAGCAAGAGTCCCATGTGTCTGATGAAATCACGCGGCTCCTGACTTCAAAGGATATGACAGTCGACAACTTGCGAAGTGAAAAGACGAAATTTGACAAAGTCCAAAAGCAGCTTGCTCAATTGAATAGCTCCCTAGAGAATAACCAGGATATCTTTTTAAAATTTGAAAAGCAGTACAAGAATGCTAAATATGAATTAGAACAAACCAAAAAGGAATATAACAAATACGAGGAGCTATTGACTACGTTATCGACAGGTGTTTCTTCTAAAGGAAATTCTGATGGTGGTTATATCACCCAACTCAAAGAGGCCAAATCTAAAATTAATAATTCGAATATTTTTATCGAACAATCTAATTTGAAGATACGGCACCTAGAGACTAAGATGGCCAATGATAAAACCAGGTTAGCTGCTGCAAAAAAAGAGTGTGAAGGTTTCAAAAATGAAATCGTATCGTACGAGAAAAAGATTCATTCGATGGAGAGTGAACTAAGAAATTCCGGTTATGACCATGAAAGAGCCCAAACATTGAAAAAGTCACAAGCAACCTTAAATGATCAAATAAGAAAAATAATTAGTGAACTTGAGTACTTACAGCGTTCTGTCGGAGATTTTGAATTCTCTTATTCTAAACCCTTTCCTTCCTTCAATTCAACCTTAGTAAAGGGAACCGCAGCTCAGCTATTTACTTTGCAAGAAGCTAATAATAACAAGGCGCTTGCATTGCAAGTATGTGCTGGAGGAAGACTATATAACGTGGTAGTTGATAACTCTGAAACAGCTTCTCAGCTTTTAGAAAAAGGTCAACTTAAAAAAAGAGTAACAATCATACCTTTAGATAAAATCGCTTCTAGAGCGGTTGACTCAAGGGTGGTGAAACTTGCAAAGGAAAAATGTCCGGGAAAAGTTGAATTAGCATTAAACTTGATAGATTTTGAACAGGAATTATTGAAAGCTATGCAATACATATTTGGTAGTACTTTCATATGTAATGATCCTCAAACAGCCAACTTAATCACCTTTGATCCTCAAATAAGGGCCAGATCAATCACTTTGGAAGGAGACACGTATGATCCCGAAGGTAATTTATCAGGAGGGTCAAGACGCATTGGTTCTTCTATTTTGATTACAATGCAAAAATACAACAGACTTCACCAAGAGTTTAAAGGATTGAGAAATCAGTTTGAACAAAATGAGAAGGAATTGAATAAGTTGAATGAAATAGGTAAGACAACACAACATTTACAGAATGATATAAATTTAATGAAGCATGAATTGAGCCTTTTGATAAAGAAAACGGAAACATACCCTGCGTCTATTTTATTAAAGGAGACTCATAATGTAAAGCTTGAGATTGACTCTCTAAAGAGTCAAATATGTGAAGAAGAAGAGAAATCAAAGGAGTATCAGAAGGAGGTCGCAATTATAGAAAAAGACATGCAAGAATTCAACACTGACAAGGGCTCAAAATTGAAGACGTTAGAATCAAAGGTAGCCAACTTGAGAGAAAACCTAGTTAAAAAGGAGCAAGCAATTAAGGTTACTGAAGAAAAATTTCAGTCACTACAAATAGAGAACGACCAAGCTAATAGTGAGATTTCAAACCTTAATGAGGTGTCAAATGTGTCAAAAATTGCTATTCATGAAGCTCAGGATGAGTTGGATTCAATAAGCAAGAAATTAGATACTCTTTCTGAAAAGCTTGAATATGTGAGAGCAGATGTAGAAGAAGAAAAAGCCAATTTGTTGGGCTTAGATGATGAGATGAACGAATTGACTTCTATCATCCTGGTGAAAAATGAAGCATTAGAAAATGCAAAGTTGTCAGCTCAAAGATTGCGTCATGATTTAGAAAAAACAACTGCTTTAACGCACTCTTTGAGAAAGAGTTTAGATGAGTTGATTAAAGAAAACGAATGGGTTATTGATAAAACCTTAGTAGAAGGCATTTTGCAACAATATTCTAATATAAACCTTGCTGAGTATGAAGAGCAGGCCAATGTTTTGGATGAAAGGTTCAAAGGCATTCAGCGCAAGGTGAATACAAATATTATGAATATGATAGATAATGTGGAAAAGAAAGAGGTATCGCTTCGTCAAATGATCCGTACTATTGAAAAGGATAAATCAAAGATCGAGAATACAGTTAAAAAATTGAACGGTTATAAACGAGAAACTCTAGATGTAACCTACCAGAAAGTTTCAATTGATTTTGGTCACATATTCGCAGACCTTTTGCCGGGCTCTTTTGCTAAATTAGTTCCTGTCGACCCTAGTGACGTTACAAGTGGACTCGAGGTTAAGGTGAAACTTGGAAATGTGTGGAAAGAGAGTTTAGTTGAGCTCTCTGGTGGTCAAAGGTCATTAATTGCGCTATCTCTCATTATGGCGTTGCTTCAATACAAACCTGCGCCTATGTATATTTTGGATGAAGTTGATGCAGCTCTAGACTTGTCACATACCCAAAACATTGGACATCTAATCAAAACAAGGTTCAAAGGTTCACAATTTATTGTTGTCTCTTTAAAGGAGGGAATGTTTACAAATGCAAACCGAGTATTCAGAACCAGGTTCCAGGATGGTACCTCTGTCGTTTCGATAATGTGAGACCATATATATATCTTAAATGCCTTTCTTAAATTTTATTCTGGTCTTTTTTTACTTAAAGCGTACATCAACTCACCTGGGCGATACATAGGGTCTAAACGTTATAGTCTATATAACTATCTTTAATCTGGAAACGAAATAGGTTTTCTTAATTACTTAGACGTAATGAAATACCACTATAAGTAATGCCTTGCTTTCACTTTCGTACAATTATCATTTATCTCGAAGATAAATGAGCCTTTGGCTATATTTCTTCCACGTATTATGCTTTAAAGCTCCAGCTATTCCTATTCAGATAAAGCTATCATTCGAAGCTTGCAACATATTGATACATATACTTTTGTGGCATTATCTCTACATGCACACCAGCGAATGATCAAAGATGAGCTCAGAACACTCTTCACAGATTAAACCAAAAGCTACATAACTTCATGAGGGCCCCTTCTCGATCTTCCGAGTTTCTAACAATTTTCTCAAGGAATTACTCGGCAACGAAATATACTAATGCGAGCTCTAAAAGTGGGTCTGAAATTAGTGTGAGTCTGAAGTCTAAGGCTCCAAACAATGATAATGAGGTTCATGAAATATATGATAAGGGTCTGAAGAGTGATGTGTCCCAACTCACTAGATCAATAATAGCGAAGAGTAGTGAAAGAAATAACTTTTTCGACCCTGAAAATAAGACCTTAGATTTGTCGCTCAATAATAACACCCTATTTAATAAAATTTGGAATAATGCAAACACAAGAATGCGGAAAAGATATGAAAAGCCGTCTTCAGCTTGGTCGCAGAGATACCAGCAGTTCCTCCAGAAAAAAAAAGAGCCTGTCGGAGAAAAAGATGTTGTCAATGAGTCACTGAATATTGGAGTTTCTGCTCCAAATCGCCTTAACGACTATTTGAAAAATGCTACAATATCGCCTTCAAGCGCTAACAACCCCATAGCTGTTGGAGATATTGTTGCGTTGCAACAAGATTGTGTTTCATTATACATTGTGACATCATGTCCAGCAAGGTTGGATCAAAACTCTTATACATTTATAAATAGTGAAGGAGAAATAGTTCACGGAACGAAACATATGATAAAGCTAAGATTTCCGCACGTAATACCTAAGGAGGCAGAAACTATAGTCAAAAATTTAGTACAAAGAGAAGAAAAGTATTTGGATATAGCTCCTATTGGGATTCCAGACGCAAGTTTTTCAAGATCAAAGGCTTCGCTACCAAAAGGATTGAAAAAGAACTTGGCGGCTTCCGATTTATCTAATCAAGAAGAGGAATTACAGTATGATGAATCATCTGAAGTCTCAGATGACTTCATAGTCGCCCAGGCTTCTTCACAGTTATTAACAAACTCCGACGTGAATACCTACCATGTACCACATGAAGCTCGAAATCTTTATTCTAAAGCATTAGCAAAGTTGTCTCTTGAGACCTTCGAGCAAATTCCTGAGAACACAAAGAAATTGCAGTTGCTACATAAAGTATTACAAATGGATCCAAATGGAGATATATTGGACTCTCCAAAGTCAATATCTATGTTCCAGCTATTAAAGTACCTTGAAGTAATAAAGTTTGATGAACTTTCGAAATCAGTCGATATTCGTGACGATAAAATGGTAGCGGCCCATATTAGATCAAAATTATCTCGGGAAGTGTTAGGTGTTCGAAGCAGTTGCACTCCCCAATTGGGGGAGTCGTTTGCATTGAATTTATTATGGAATTTTGACGAACAACTGGTTTCGGTATCTTCATTCATGTCTGTAGTGTTGGCTTTAAGAAATCAGGGTCGATTTTGGCATATTAATCAGCAAAATCAAATGAATCCACCTATGAGTGTGAATATTTTACCAACCACGAATATTATCAAGACAGAAAAAGTATTAAGATATTTATGTAAGGAGGGTGGTATTGAAGAGTTTGCTCAGTTTGCGATTAAAAGGTTCAAATCTAAGACAGCAACTCCACCAAGGTATTATGAAGAAATTGTTCAACTCTTTAAATCTTATGTTGCTGGAAATTTTACTAATGATCCGTCGGCGGAGACAACTATAGTTTCTATTCTTCGCTTTGTTGAAAAATTAGCTAAATCA
The DNA here is from genome assembly GCA_030556505.1 of Millerozyma pseudofarinosa. NCBI lineage: Eukaryota > Fungi > Ascomycota > Pichiomycetes > Serinales > Debaryomycetaceae > Millerozyma > Millerozyma pseudofarinosa. The sequence continues at coordinate 81,683 of JAKTUD010000001.1, read as the reverse complement.
AATAATTTGACTTATGATCCCATAGTGCCTTTAAGTTATGAATTCTCTAGAACAAGGGCTTACGAATTGTTACGATACATTGGATATGAGGAGGAGCTTCATGATGTTGTTAATCCATTCACTTGGTCCCAAGCGGCTCAGTTACCTAATTACAATGTTCTGATAAAATCAGATTTGAGCCAAGAGTACTACGATATGCTTGATATGTACTTGAAAAATAATCTGATTTTCCTGGATATTTTACAAAATAAAAATCAGACAGGAAAATTAGAAGAAATATCGCTGACTGTTGATTTTCATGACAATAATAAAACAAGTTCAACAGGTCCACATTTCGTCAAAGATTTCTTTGAAAAAGATCCCTTAGAAGGATTACGGGAAAATTTTTCAAACATACCTATATATTGTATTGACTCAGAAACAGCACATGAGATAGATGACGGTATATCAATTCATGAAGATGATGAAGATGGTAATTACGTGATAACTGTTCATGTGGCAAATCCAACGTCCTATTTGAAACATGACTCGCATGTCTCCAGCATTGCTTTGAATAGGGGTAGTACAGTTTATCTTCCTGAAGGGCCCATAATGATGTTACCCCAAATTATTTCCAGTATAGTAGGATTAGGTGGTTCTCAAAGTACTAGAACATTCGCTATTCAGTATAAGTTAACTAAAAGCACTATAGATCATTACTTGCAAAAACAATTGAAAGATAACAACTACATGCCATCTAAGGATATCTCAGAAAAAGTTATAAGCGATTTAAGGTCATCGGTATGCGTAAAATTGTACACTGCTAATGATTTCCCTTCTGGATTCACATATAAAAAGGTTGATCAAATTTTGGAGAACTCAGAGAATTATGCCAAAATGAAAGCGGGTAAACTCAAAGATCACGAACTAAATTTATTTAAGCTCTACTTTATTGCTACTATCTTGAAAGATGTACGTATAATGCTTGGTAATGGGCTTGAAATAGATATTCCACGATCTACTCCAAGAGTAGACGGTAACGACTTATCTCAAATCAAAGATCAACTGTCTAATTGGAATGAGTTAGATGATATAACTTTAAAAGAGTTATCGTTTTTGGGCCAATCACCCGATATCTCTCTTTCTTCTAGTGAATCTCAACCAAATTCCAAATCTCAATTACTTGTTTCTCAATTTATGATTGCGGCTAATTATGCTGCTTCACTCTTTGCTCTGAAAAATGAGATAGGAATAATTCACCGAACTCAAGCAATGAACTTGGAACCGTTTATAATGACTACTTTGAAGGACATTACTCAGAAAAATTACTTAGAAAACCGAAGTTTAAACATTGAAGATGTCTCAAATATTTTGCTGGTATTGACTTCAGCTAAATATCAAGTTATTAAATCTGCTCACGAATCTTTGGGGGTAGAAGGGTATGCGACAGTGACTTCTCCATTGAGACGGTTTGTGGATATGATCAACCACTGGAAACTCGAAGAGTATCTTGCACGTAATTCTGGAATACCAGTTCAGACATTCGCTGACTCACTGTTGGATTATATTGCCAATCATTTACAGAGTCGTGAGATCATCCACAAAAACCTCCAGTTGTCTTCAAATAAATTCTGGGAGGGTTCCTTTTTAAGAGAGTACTTAAGATTACTAAAACAAGGCAACATTGAGCATCCTTTGATCTTTAAGCTTGTCGTTCAATCTCTTCCTAAATTCGGCAGAATAAGAGTGGGGGTCAAAGGATTCAATAACCTAAAAGCAAATTTGGAAGCCAATCCAGCTTTAATCGAGAGATTTACAAAGGGAGAACTTAAAGTTGGGGATACTTTAAAAGATTCTTTTGAAATTATCAAATTAGACTATATAGAAGACGAGCTTCTCTTCAGAAAAAATTGATACGCTTATCATGTAAATAGGACTTTTTATACTACGAATAAACTCGAAAGGCACGGGCCTTCATCTACGGGCTCAATGGCAGTTATGTACTAAACCAATGAGATGTCGCTCATATGCAGTATTGTTTGGTCCATTTAAATTCTGAAAATTTTTCGGTGTAAAGATTTTCAAATTATCATACTACTAATATTGATATATCAGTTATTAAGATCTCATAATGGTAAGTTCATAGTTTAGGATGGAGCAGGACAACTCCGCATATACCTTATAATCTCCTCTTAAGGGTTGTGCACAAGGAGTGTTGTTGGTCGTTCTTTTTTGGAAATACTACTAGGTCTTCATTGCTATGCATTTACGTTGTACTGGTACAGCCAGTGCCAGTGGCAAGTACATGTGTGCAGTTGAAGAGATATTTCAAAGTTCAAAGTTTAATACTTTGAAGAGAATGTGCAAACACCTGCTTGTTGCACAGGCTGAGCACCTTCGGGTGCTGTAGAGTAAAAGGTCATAAAAGTTGTTCGTTGACTCTAAGGAGAACGCTTTTAACTAACTTTACTCAATGACACAGCCTGCTAAAAAAGTCGCTCCAGCCCCATTGGCTTCTAAAAGCCAGACCAAGGCCTCAAACAAGAACCCCTTGATTGAGTCCAGACCAAAGAACTTTGGAATCGGCCAAGATATACAGCCCAAGAGAAACTTGTCGAGATTTGTGAAGTGGCCTGAGTATGTGAGATTGCAAAGACAAAGAAAAATCTTGAATCTCAGATTGAAGGTTCCTCCCACTATCGCCCAGTTTCAGCACACCTTGGACAAGAATACCGCGACCCAGGCTTTCAAGTTGTTCAACAAATACAGGCCTGAGACTGCAGCTGAGAAGAAGGAGAGATTGACTAAGGAGGCTGCTGCTATTGCAGAGGGTAAGAACGCAAGGGATGTCTCCTCAAAACCCGTGGTCGTCAAATACGGTTTGAACCACGTTGTTTCCCTCATTGAAAACAAGAAAGCCAAGTTGGTTTTGATCGCCAATGATGTAGACCCTATTGAGTTGGTTGTTTTCTTGCCAGCTTTGTGCAGAAAAATGGGCGTTCCTTACGCAATTGTTAAGGGTAAGGCCAGATTGGGAACTCTCGTTCATAAGAAGACCTCTTCTGTTGCAGCTTTGACTGAGGTTTCCTCTGCTGACGAGGCCGAGTTGGCCAAATTGGTCTCCACCGTTAATGCAAACTTCATCGAGAAATACGAAGAGAACAGAAAGCACTGGGGTGGTGGTATTGTCGGTTCTAAGGCAACCGCCAAGAAGGAGAAGTTGGTCAAAGCTCTTGCCCAAGACCCTACCACCGCTTGAATATTTTTCTGACATATTATTCGTTCGTATGTACAAGACTACCATGAGTTAAATAACTATTAATACATTTCTGCAAATAGATCACACCATTGGCCTTGTATATGTGTTCGTATCGGCTTCTTGGCTGACTGTAGTTGCGTACGAACAGAGCATGATAGCACCCGATCCTCTAATCAGCCGGTGCCTAGTAACAATGCTGCAATTCTAGGGCTTGAGCCCTACATTGCGTGGCAGGTGATGTTTGTTTTTGTGTAATCAAAAATTTTCAGGCTCGCACCTGGTGCCGGTGGTACAATTTAGTAGTCGTAGATTTCTTCTTAGTGAATTCCTTTAACGATATCAAATAAGAATAAAAGTACGTAGCAACAGAGATTTATGGACGTCAAGTGTTACAGTGTTCCACCATGCTAGAATAGTAGATGCGAAAAGGATCTTTTAATGAGTTAATGTGATGGAAAGTTAACGCTTAGATGAATGTTGGATGTTATTTTATGAGAATGAAACAGAATTAAATATGACGATTCCTTTTCACTAAAGATATAGTAGGAGGAATGGGTGTGTGGCATTTCCACACTAGTTGACACATGATTGGAAGTAGTTTCCCGTCCACGGTAATAGCCCGGTCAAAATAGAATACTAACAAACGTTTAGCAAAATGGCTAAGTCTAAGAACCATACCGCCCATAACCAAAACAGTAAGGCTCACAGAAACGGTATCAAGAAGCCAAGAACTCACAAGTACCCATCTTTGAAGGGTGTTGATGCTAAGTTCCGTCGTAACCATAGATACGCTTTGCACGGTACCGCCAAGGCTTTGGCTAAGGCTCGTGCTGAAAAGGCCGGTTCTAACTAAAGGTTTCTTAACCCTGTTAACTTATAATTACATTCTCATGTTTGGTTTGATTCCATCCGGGTATATTAGGTATTAATACAGAAACTCCCATCAACAATTGTTGTCTTTTGCCGTAGAAATCCTGCTTGTTTTCGAGCAGACTTTCCTGTAGTTTCAAATTGCTCCATCCTCTTTTAAAGCCCTAGAGGCGTGTTCTCCCTCGTCTAATTCGCCTGGTGTCGGGTCTTATGAATGAATTGAATCTAGTCGAGAGAATTGGTATATTTCGTGTCCTGTATACAAATCAGAGTTCTTTGTGGAGCTGCAAAAGTCCTGATGATATAAATCACAAATATGGGCTTTGTAGTTTTCTGTAAAGATTTACTATCAGCAGTATAGGAGAAACTAACAACCCTAAGTAATATTAATAAGAAAAATGGCTGAAGTAGTACCTCAATCCCCATTTTTTGATGTTACCAACGATTATAAAAAAAGACCTAGAGTTTATATCAAGAACCTTCATTTTGGAACAGCGGAAGATGAATTAGAAGAGTATTTGTCGAAATACGAGCCGTAAGTAAAACATTTGGACAAAAGGCGCAATCTTGGTTTTCCTGTTGGTACATTGTGTATCTGGTGATAGGAATTGGCTTTTATGTTTTTTAAATATATAGCGCCAGGTGCGTTGGTGCTGCAGAATGAAATATACTAACGAGATAGAGTCAACGTGCTTATTCCAAGCTACACTGTCCGTTTCAGTAGATCTTATAAGCATAAGCCTTTTGGAATTGCATATGCTGAGTTCAAAAGCATTGAAGAAGCGTCCAAAGTTGTGAAGGAATTGAATGGCGCTCTCTTTAAGGATCGTCCTATCTATGTGAAGCTTCACGCTCCTTTCAAGCCTAAGGGTAAGCCAATATTTGGTTTCCGAAGAAGATCACCTGAGGTTAGTAATCAAAGCTCTCCCGTGACCCTTGACAGCTCGAAATCGGTTAAAAGTCGTAAGTGGCGTCACAAGAAGAAGGATGAGAATGAGGAAGGAAAAGAGAATTCTGAGACAACCTCATCTCCACAAAATGCTGCTCAAGAAAGTGGTGATACCGAGAACCAAGCTCATATGAATCCCACAAGTGTCACGATTGAGGTAGACTCTCCCGGTGCGTCTTCTGAAGCACAAAGCAATCAAGTTCAGGTATCTGGTACCGTTGAAAGTGGTGAGACACAAGCTGCTGCAAAGAATGCAGAAGAAGAACTCGTTGATAATCCAGCAGCTTCGAAAAAGCCTGTTTCTAAAGATACGATTTTTTTGGGCAGAGTGAACTCTAAGGTTACTGACCAAGAAGTTAGAGAATTTTTTGAAGGATACCAACCGTCGCAAATTTTCATTTTTAAAGGGGCTAAAAGAAGCAGAAGAGGTTCTTTGTCATTTAGACAACGTACCGTCAGTGTTCTAGTCACTATATCTAATGGCCGTGACTTGAATGAGGCTATTGAGGAATTGAAAAAGAAAAAGCTTAGGGGCAAATACGTGTTGTTAGAGCCAGCTTATTTGCACAAAGTTGAAGAAGTGATTGAGGCTGCGAAAAAGTCAAACCAAGCAACAAATGATGAACAACCTACCACATCGGTCGAACAACAGGGTTCTAATGACGACACGAATACTATTACAAAAGATGAGCAACAAAACGCAGAATCTAATGCGACGGATAGCGCTGTTTCGGTTGATCAGCAACTTGCAGATGATAAGATTGAAAAGAATGAAAACGGTGAAAATGATAAAAAAACACAAAATATCTCAATTTCTACTGAAGAAGAGCAACAAAATACAAGGTCGATTGAAGGTACTCAAGGCGAAGACAATAATGATGCTGGACTAGTGGAGGGAAAGAATGATGAAGTTGAAGCAAGCAAAGTTGAGGCTGATACTAGCGTAAGTTATTTGGAAGTACCCAAGCAATTGTCGTCTCCTAAAAGCTTTGGAGGGGACGAAATAGGAAAAAGAGTACCAGCCGAAACTATTCCTACAAAATCTACACTCTCTCAGGCCGTACCTAGTACAGATATTTCTCCTGATTTCTCCATTAACCAGAATTAAAGAATTAGATTTTATATATCAGCTTCATTTATACTGTAGGGCTACATATTTTTGATTCATCATTAAATTACCTTGCGTTTATCCTTGTTGGTTTTTGTCTAGTACAAACATTTAACTTGTCCTACAAAGTCTATCCATACCTCAGACCATCTTCTCGATATAACTATGGACGGATATCTTACACCACATTAAGTCGATACTTAAAGAGGTTGTAGATGGATCAAACTGATAACGACAAGATGACTATTACTCATAAAACTACTTATACTTAACATTTTATATTTATACTACAAATTAATTATAAAATAGTTTAATCTTGAGTCTTTTGAGTACCACGTAACAAACCAGTTCTTCTAGCAGCAATTAAACCAGCCTTTTGACCTGGAACAGCACCTCTAGAAATTGTAGATGCCTTACCAATATGTTGATGGTTACCACCACCATGAGGGTGATCAACTGGGTTCATAGCAACACCTCTGGTCTTTGGCCAAGAGTTACGCTTAGCCTTGTATTTGTGGAAAGCTCTACCAGCCTTCAACAATGGCTTGTCAATTCTACCACCACCGGCAACAACACCGATAACACCTCTAGCATCAGAAGAAAGAACCTTCTTAGCACCAGATGGTAACTTGACTCTGGTCTTACCCTCATCTGGGTTGTGTCCAATGATGATAACGTAGTTACCAGAGGTTCTACCTAAAGCACCTCTGTCACCGACCTTCTCTTCGACATTGGTGACAATGGTACCTTCTGGCATAGAGCTCAAAGGCAAAATGTTACCGACGTTCAAAGAAGCCTTCTTACCAGCATAGACGAATTGACCGGTGTAGACACCCTCGTTGGCAATAAAAGTCTCCTCTCTCAACTTGTACTTGTATGGGTCACGGAAAGAGACCTTAGCCAATGGAGCACCTCTACCAGAGTCGTGGATGATTTGCTTGACAATACCACGAACGTAACCGTGACGTTCAGCATAGTCCAAAGTTCTCAACTTGGCAGCACCCTTTCTCAATCTGGTGTGTGCTGTGAAGATGGAACCAGCACCCTTCCTTTGGTTACGAATAACTCTACCTAAAAAAAGTTAGTATACGTGATACGCAAAAAGAATAAAATTTCAAGTCATTATCTGGTATCGGAATTAAACGGCCAAGTAATATATCAAGAAGTATAGGTGTAACCCTCTCGATTTACTCTTCTTTTCGAACACACGCTAGGTTCACACGGAAAGCTCAGAATCCACGAGTAAGGACCCACATCACACGCCAAAAATTTCAACGAACTAGATATAATTAGCCTATTCATAATCTTGTCACTCAATATTTCTACTCTGCAAAGGATATTTCACGGACAACATCAGCCTGAAAAAAAACCGCTTCACTTCTCATTGCACCCCTTCATGGTACATGTAAATCCCCTAGATCATGTTCTTGAATATCATTGTAATTATAACCATTGAAAACATACCCATTTTCTAGTGTTTGGTTTACTTCAATAATGAATTTCACTAATGAGTATTAAGGAAGCGCTCTACAGAAGGTAGTAGTAGTGAAAATTTTCAAAATATCAAATGTTACACAAAAGTGTTCTCACAAACTTTAGGGCTGGAACCCTAAAGTTGCAACTACGCATTAATAACAGTTGCAATAATGCTATAGATGATAGACAGGGTTAAGTTCTCTTCCTATAAGTTCTAAGTTACATTCAGAGAGTATGATTCAAATACATTTATAATAGAATATTTAAACATCGTAAACAAAGATAGTTAAACAAAAATTAGAAAAAGCTACCGGGCATCAGAATGGTCGAGTTTGGTGTGTTGTCGATCTGGGATATATCTGAAGTTACCAGAGTATCAGCATAACTATTGTCATAGGAGGCTGTACCATAGCCTTTCTTACTTTCACCCATGGCATCATAGTAGCCACTATCGTGAGACAAAATGTCTCGACTCTTGTTTGCACTGGTGGCACCAGTATGACCTTCTGAACGAGGAACACTGTCCTTTGAAGGTTTCTCATCATCGTGTGATAATTTATAAGAAGGTAAAGTGTATATTGTGTTACCGTTTTCATCTGAGACAATACCACTAGTACCATCAACTACCAAGGCCTTGATGTTCGGATTGTGGACAGAAGTTAACGCCTGTTTAGCCAATTTTTCTGCCTTCCTTTCATCTTTGATGCCTTTCACAGTTATTGGTACATTACTCAGGTTGGTAACGCCACTGGACTTAGGTGAGGTATTTGGCAAGGTACTTTCATTAGTATCCTCGTATTGAGTACCACTGCTATGTGCAGCAGCAGATAATCTTTCTCTCGCTTGTTCATATTCGGTCAGGTATTGGTCTGAGGCAGGCTTATTCTTTCGGTTACCGGCCGACAGATGTAAATATCCTCCAGCCGCTACGCCAGCAGCAGCAGCAGCAGCAGTACCAGTTGCCGCACCATCCAATGAACCTTTAGATTTGCTATGATCTTTACCAGTAGTTGTATTGTGCTTTTCATTGGCAGTCGAATGCTCAGGAGATGCAGTATATATTTCTTTCGATCTAGTGTCGACAACTACCTTAGAATTTGTCAAATCAACCCCCTTGTTTGTTAATTGTTTTGAAGCTTGGTGAGCAATCTTCGACGCTCTTTCTTTATCATTCAAACCAATAACTTCAACTAACAACTCTTTGTTCTCCTCTGGTGATTTTGAATTGGTGTGATTTGCACCCTGACCAGTACTTTTAATGTTCTCATTACCTGACTTTACAGCTGGGTTTGCCCCTAATTGCTTATTATCAGAGTCGGTAGCACTCTTAGCATTTGCAGCCGAGAGATTTAATGCACCTTGCATGTTACCTTCCTCTTCATAGTATTTTTTCACGCCCTCTTCATAAAAAGCTCTTTGAACACCAGCTTCATAAGCAGCCTTTTTAATACCGGCATGATTCAATTCTCTATGAAGACTCGAATCTAATTTTGGAGAATCATTTGAGGCCTGGGAACCAATGGCCGAGTAAGCACCTGCGGAAGTCAAGTCTCCTTTATCACCTGAATGTGGTTCTGCTTTGTTAGTCATTGTTTTCGTTTGATTTACCTGACTTGAGTCAATTTTTTTACTACTACTAAGGTCACCACTCTGGTATGAAGATTCGCTCAGTCCCTCATTTTTATTGTCATACTTACAATGGCGTGACTTATTCAGCTGGGAAGATTCTTTTCCGACTTTGTTGCTTTTTGAATCGACGTTATCCGAGTAACTCTTGTTTTTCAATTCAGGGTCATTCTCTTCTGCAGCTTCGACCAAAGATTTTTTGTTATCGGTCAAATTAAGGTTCCTGTTATGTTCATCGACTAATTTCTTCAAATCTAAGCTCTTATCATCATTGCCCTTGTCATCGTTTTTCTTGTCGTTAGAAGAGGGGGTGAGACCAGGAACAGCTTGAATACCATCATCTGTACCTTTGCCATCATCCTTACCAGCATCCTTTACCGGGTTCTTCGAAGAGTGATGCGCAGGCGCCTTAGACACATCATCAAACTGTCTTTCGGCAGTTGCAATCAAAGACTCTTCATTACCAGCCCCTTTACTCGTATCCTGGTTAGATGGATTAGAGGTTCCTCTCTGATGTGATAATCCTACTGCAGTAGCAGCACCACCCAAGGCACCTGCCACACCACCAACCAAACCAGATAAGCCCCTTCCACTGGAACCAGCACTCAGAGAGCTGTCGTCGTTAACATTCTTATCATTTTCCTTTAAGGTTTTTGACGTGGAGTTTATGTTATCTTCAGGTGATTTTTTTGAAAAAGAGTCCTCACCAGCTTTATAGTTAGCATTGCCGGCGAAGTCTTTAGCCTTTCCATCATCAAGTGGATCGCTGGATGCAGTAGACTCCTTTGGACTGTTACCATAACCAGCATATCCACCTATCGCGTTTTTAATTCCTCCGATAATGCCAACATTACTACTCAGACTCTCAGAACCATTTTTAATATCCTTGCTATCAGTCTGTTTCTCTAAGTGAGCTGATTTTTTACCCTCTTCGTAAGCCTCTTTCAAAATTTGTTCAATTTCGGGCGAATGATTTGACGAACCTCCAAAACCAATCTTGTCAGCAGCGATGGCGCCTACAGCACTAACTGCACCCGCGGCACCTCCTACGATACCTGGATTAGGACCCTTATCTGTAGGTTTCAGGCTGCTACTTTGGTCCTTGGAAGCTGTCTTCTCATCTGCACCTTGATCAAGGCTATCCTGTGAATCAAATCCTAATGTCTTAGAGCTAAACGAATTGGCTACACCAAAAGCTCCTCCGAAGAAAGAAGATTTCTTGTTAGAAGAGTCAGTCTGCGAAATGCCTTTACCGTCACTCAGACTCTGAGCTTTCTCTTTGTCTGCATCACCAGTTAATTTCTCACTTCCAGCACTGTAGGACCCTTCAGAGACACCAACATGATAAGATCCTTTTTTGAATCCTTCATTATAAGCTTCCTTTACAATATCTTTTACTTCAGTATCTGAGGTCAGGGTTTTAGATGAAGCACCAGAAGTTTTCGTACCCTCTGTTGCATTCTTATTTCCATCAGACTTTTTCTTACCAAAAATACCAAAAACTCCACCAGTAGATGCACCAGAAGTGGAAGCAGTCGCCGCAGATTTCTTAGTGTTGCCCTCGTTATGCTTGTTGTGCAGTTTATCATCAAGTTTCGAATTATAAATGCCAGAAGTATCAACTTTTTTAGTTTCAGATGCTCCCTTATCCTTGCTAAGCTTTTTATCGTCCAGGGTTGAACCATAAACACCAGACACACCAACAGCAGTTGCATCAGAAGTAGCAGCGGTAGAAGAAGACTTCTTACCATCTGCTGCACTTCTGTCCTTGCTGAGCTTGTCATTGTACAGTTTATCATCAAGTTTCGAGCCATAAAGACCAGAAATACCAGATTCCTTGTTTTCTTTTGCACTCTTGTCCTTACTCAGTTTGTCGTAATACTTATCGTCAAGTTTTGAACCATAAATGTCAGACGTGCCAGATTCCTTACCTTCTTCTACACTTTCCTTGTTGAGCTTATCGTCATTCAGTTTATCGCCCAGCTTGGAAGCGTAAAGACCAAAAGCACCAGCTGCAGCTGCACCCACGGCACTAACAGCGCCTACAATCCCAGATCCAGAGGAGTCAGAATCCTTCAGTTTGTGGTTAGAGGCACCAGCGTCGCTCGTTTGCCTGTAATTACTACTAGAAGGATCCAACGTACTGGGAGTGCCCTTTGAATTTTGAGCACCAGAGTTAGGGGTTTTACCGGAATTGAGGTCGTCGATCTGGCGCTGTGTTGCAGCAATCTTCTTGTCCATGGCCTTCACCTGCTTATTGTATTCGCTGTCAGCCAAAGAGTCATCATTAGTCTGAGATGTTCCGAATCCTGAAGCTCCGCTTCCAGAAAGATCACTTTTCTTCGCGGAGTTCCCAGTTCCATAAGCATCTACACCAGTAGCACCTTTAGATTGCGAATTCAGAGCCAAACCAGCAGCACCAGCAGTACCAGCAGTACCAACATCGGTGCCCACAGTCTTACTGTTGGCATCCAATGTTTGGTTCTGGTTCATAGTACTAGATGCCCCTTTACCACCATTACGTGCTTCCGACTCAGCAGAATACAAATCCTTATTCCAGGCTGACCTGTTCCTCTTGTGCTCCTCTGTGGGATCTGGGGCTCTAGAAGACCTTTCGCTATCATCAGAATCCACCTTAGTCACGTGCAAATTTCTACCACTCAAGTCGTTCTTAGAGTTCAAGTCTTCACCAGCTTTCTTCTTGCCATGCTCGTAAGCTTCTTGTTTGATATCCTCATTGCGCTGTTCTTGGTCCTTGAGTCTCTGTTCCTCGTAATACGCCGAGGGATGTGTTTTCAAATTGCCTCGCTTGTCCAAAGTGGCCCTTGTAGCATCATCGAGCACAGCTTGGTCCGTAGGTGTATCGTCGTAGCCATAAACACCACCCTGAGTGTCCTTGGGATCGAAAAACACGCCTTTGCCTTCCTTGATTTGGGCATCTTCGGCGTAGCTGGGCCTTGTGTTCTCGGTCAATGCCTCATTTTCATGTCCTTGGTCTCCTTGGTTCCATTGATCACGTAAAACACTCTTGTCGTTTGGCAACTTGTCGTTGGTGAAATCCCCACCTTTGTCCTTGGGCACAGGCTCCCGCTGGATCTTACGAGGGTGTGACACAACACGCCCCTTCGCAGTGCTGGCTAGCACATCTTGATCTGCACTGTCGCCTCGCACCCCATAACCCTTGCTGCTGGAACCTGCGCTCGACTTCAGGGGCAGCAGGGTCGAACTCGACCCTGCTGCCACACCCTTTTTCAGCGATGACCCATGCTTGGACAAGGCCCATCTTCTACCCTCCTCATAGGCCTCCTTAACAACCGGGTGTTTGAAGGACGACTCAATTTCTTTTCCAGTCGAGTTCACACTAGAGTTTCTAGAGTGCGACCTGAATGGGTGCTTTAATCTGTCCAAAAAACGGCCCTTCTCTTCATGTGTCATGATGTGCTTGTAACTGTTCTATCGTCAAAGCGTACGTACCAGATGTGAACTATCTGGTGTTATAATACAGCGTTTACTCAAAGCCTATCAACGACTTAAAACAATTTCTAATAAAGTATCTGGTATACTCGATGCTTCTACAAGGAACTACAGTAGTGAGAATTGGCTCCATTTTAATACCCCCACTTCTCCCCCCTTCACGCATCGCCAGACCACAATGTAGCATTCTGCTCATGCCGTAGCAATCAAATTGAGCAATGTCATAGCACTACCTGGGTTAATTAGGCATTCACGATCCCTATTGTTGCTTTAGTCCTATGATTGCTGGAAAACCGAGCCATATGCGAAATTGTGAATTTTTAGCCCGAGCATGCAGCAAAGAAGCGTTTCAGTCACTACCGTCTTTGTTCAAGAGATGCCCCAGCCACGGTGCCACTAGCAGGAAAAAACGGGGCGATGACTGTGCACGGTAGACCACGCAGCAAAATAAGAATACACACATGCACCAAATGTTCTGTGCATGAGATGAGAGGCCGAAAGAAGGCCGCACGATGTCGACTCTCCTGAGAGAGCTACAATATATGGCATAAGGGGAAGACAAAACGTCATGTATAGGTATATAAATAGACTATTGGAGCAGGAACCAGGCCCGCGGGCTCAGCGATACTCTGGTAGTCGATTAGACTTGTTATATACGATGCGGGTGACGAGCCAGTCCAAGCTCTCGCGAATGCCCTGGTTCTCCAACACAGACACAGGAAGGAGTTTCAGGTCGGAGGCCTCGAGCTCGCTGACCAAGTCGATGAAATAGCCCGTTTTGAGCGACACAAGATCCACGGCCGTAGCGAGATCCTGCTTGTTGGCCATCATGAGGATCGGCACGCTGACGGAGTCGTGCCCGGGAGACGAACCGTCGCCGTGCCACGACTCGTGGCGAGTGATGTCCACGAGAGTGTCGTAGCACTCCTGGAAGCGCTCTGTGTCTGTGGAGTCGATGATGAAGATTATGCCGTGGCACGAGCTGTAGTAGCGGGCCCACATGTTGCGGAGCGAGCGCTGGCCGCCCAAGTCCCAGAACTTGAGGTTGACGTGGTCGTACTTGGGGTGCTCCTTGTTCAGATACCGGATGGTAGTGACATTTTGGCCCACCGTAGGGAGGATGCGCTTGGACTTGAGGACCTGTGTAGTGTCTTTGTTGGACGCCGGCTTCTTGCTCTCTGTGGGGCCAGGGTAGAGAAGCTTCAAATGCTCGAGGAGCGACGTTTTTCCCGCGTTGTCCAACCCCAAAATGAGGATATTGTACTGTTCCCGTCTCGAGTAGCGATTGTATAGAGACGACGCTAGGTGGAACATAGCGCTGCCCAATTTTTTTTTAAAAAAAACCTGGTCTGCCCTCTGTTGAACCTGGAATGCTGCTGTCTTTCGCTTGTTTGAACCGTACCTTTGCTGCTGCGCTGGAGTACTTGACCAGACTTCTCTATCTACTGTTGTGTGTCCTTTTCTTCATCTTCGATTTACCCGGTTTTTTCTTTCGTGTCGCAGCAAGTTGTGTCTGCCCTATATAAGAGCATTTTTCATGCTGCATTCTCTCTTTCTCTTCTTTCACGCCAGAGTGCTACAAAGGTAGGGCTGCCCACGGGCAGCCCTACCGGTGGCGTCTTCTCCAGAGAGTAAGTGTGCTTTCTACGGCTTTGTCTGGGGCTCTATGCTGATGATGAACATATGATAGGGACAACTGATACACATTGAAGAGACCTATCGCGGATGTTAGTAGAATTTTGCATGTCTGAAGCGTGCCAGCCCCAGCTACGGCCCTGTTCTCGTCCGAGGAACAGTACGAGTGTCTACGCAGTCCATACTAACTGCAATTAGCGTCTTCTACATTTCCAGATTGCCAGAATCTCTGTTCTGCGACAATTTTTTTCACCTCTTACTATATATATGTACCAGGTGCAATGCCCTTCTAATACACGAATAACGACCTGAAGACACATTCCTCCAAAGCTAGTAGCCTTCTGTAGTTGTACTCAGCTGGTTCCTGACGGCTTCACCAGACCCCAAGCTCATTGACAGTCCTGCGTGTATGGGCTATTCAGGCATTTACGCATTTTATCTCCTTTCGAACGTTCCATAACCAAAACATTTAGTCCAGTTACTGTTAATAGATACCGCACGACAGACTAATAGTAAGTCAACAAACACGAAGTGAGTACCAAAGTACTAGTTTAAGATGTCATTCAAACTTCCCTTCAACCTCCAGTCAATCCAGGAGTCGTTGAATTATGATAATATTTCAAAGTCGTTCCAGAAGGTAAACCCAGGAAAGTACTCAGACCAGTTCAAAGAGTCGATTCAACCATTTGCAAACAAGACAACACAATTGATTTCGTCGCAGTTACAGCAGTTACAACATCTTTCCAACTTGAATGGAGCAAATGTGGAGGTGAGCGAGTTACCTGTGGAGTATTTGGAGCTTGAGAACAGCTGCGACGCATTGTTCAATCTCTACACGGATTTGATCCATTTCAACGAGCAGGTGTACGGCAAGGTGTCGTACGACTACCCGCCAGGAAACTACGCATTGAACAAGTTGCGTGAGTCAAACGTGAGCAGCGTGATTTCGAACAAGTTCAACCAGTTGCGGAACGTGTCGTCGCCTCAAGAGGTAGAGAAGATTCTTTTGGGCGGGGCCAGCGAGGACGAGACGCACATCCAGACCACATCATCGCAGCTCCCCAAAACGCTCTTTGGCCAGTTGTCGCAGATTGCTCAGACTCACAGCGAAGAGCTCAAAAACTCCAGCTCCGCCTTGTCCTTGGGCTTGTTGAAGGTCTCGTCGTCCTACCTCGAGATCGCCGACGCAAGATTAAGCATGGACGACAAGATCATGAAGGAGTTAAACGCCCAGCTAGTCCAAATCTTGAACGACCAGTTCATCAAGGTCAATGAGTTGCGTAAGCGCGTCTATGCCACAAGACAACAATTCGACCAACTCCGTGCTACTATCTCCGAAAATGAGGAGGACGAGGAGCTCATCAAGATCGAAGACGAATTGGTAAGTGCGACCGAAGTTGCGGTGTCTGAAATGAAGGTTTTGTTGAAACCTTCTCAAAGTGTATCGTTGTTGAAGTTGTTGGCCACAGCCCAGAAGGAATGGTTTGAGGTTGGCCAACAGAAATTAACTGCATTGATATCCGAATTGGATAAGATCGACACTGCAGCAGAGGAAGAGTAAATGGAGCGTATTATGCTATGGATATATAGTTAATAAATTTTTTTGTTTTAGAGTGAAAACTACTATTTTCATGTAATGACCGCATACTATGGATATCGAAAATTTATGGTTTCACAACTGCGCTGTTACTATATATGCTATCTAAGGAATGAACCACCACAAGAAACAGGCAGCCTATAATGATAAGAGGAATGTGCTTAATAAAGCAAGCCTAGTAGAACCCATCGTGCGACATAGAGTTCAGGATTCAATTTTTTACAAGCAATATCTATACCTCACCAATGAGTCCACTATCTTGAATGTGATTATAGAACATGTACACTATATTGGAGGCACATCATCCAGTGGTAAACCGTCGCCATTCTTGTGTTGCATAGTACGTTTGCTAGAGCTTGAGCCAAAGCAAGAGATCATTGAGATGTATTTAACACAGATGGGCACTGATACCTTCAAGTATCTCACTGCGTTAGCGCTAATGTACATACGGTTCGTGTGGTCGAATGAGGACGTCTACAACACTTTAGAGGCTTATTATAAGGACTACAGAAAGTTACGTTTCCAATTGAAGTACCCTAGAGACGACAACGGAAAGCACAAACTATACATCTTAACGTACATGGATGAGTGGGTGGATGACTTGCTAAACAAAGAACGATTGATAGATCTAATTCTCCCTCGGATGGTACCGCGGCTGGTGTTGTATAATAATGGCTTGCTTCCAGCCAGAAAATACCACATTCTGCTCTCTGGTGGCTCTGAGTCGTCGTCGGAAGAGTCCAACTCTGGTTCTGGTTTCGAGAGCGACAGCGATTGAGCCTGACATACCCTGAAAGTCAAAGAATAGACACCCACATACTACTAGCGAGGCAACCCACGTTCCTATGCTAAGATATATCTGCCTGGAGTCTATTCTACTAGCTCCTGAGACATACCGAAGAACGTGCACTGCTGTAATAGCTTCATGATGATACAGGGTCCCTACATCTATATGCCTCAAAGGTTGACCCGTATAAGAAGTGGCCGCTACTTCATCTGTCTATAATAAACTACTTGATAGGGACTATAATTTACTGCCTAGGAAGGAAACTTTACTAACTGGAAGGAAGAAAAATCAAAATTGCAGGTTAAGAATTTAACCTTTTTCTTGTGAATTTTTTACAGATTAGCCTACAAAGTTGGCGATTTTGTCTGGGCGCACTTTAAAGCAAGTACGAAAGTAAACCCCATAAGTATAGTTGATGAACTAGTATATGAAATATATTGAAGAATGGCGATTACAGTGTTAGCACCTAATGCTGATGCAGCACTGAATTCACAGGGTGATTTTTCGAGATCAAAGGTTATCTTTGTCACACTACTCTTTTTGCTCTCGTTAGCTTCGTTTGTCGCTCAAACTGAATTTACTTCTGAGGCTTACAAAATTGGATTTAAGGAGCCTATTGTTTTACTTTTAGTGACACATGGATCATGGTGGGTTCTTTGGCCCATACAAGTGTTTTCCGTGTCTTTTTGGAGAACCTTGTCCGAGGCTAAAAAACAAGTCACGAAAAAACGCAAGCCAGTTGGAGAAGCTAACACCAGACTACTTGAACGCGGTGAGCACACAACAGAGCTGGGAGGTGGCCTTCCGGAAAGATTACCTACAACCAGACGATTCAATCCATGGCGTCATTATAAAAAAAATATAGTTAAGCAGGTGCACACTGTTTATCACACATCTATCTTGATATACGAAGCTAACATCCATAATGATACTTCCGTTTACAACTGTAACGACTTGATTGGGAAAAACCCGCGTATATCGAACTCGACGTCATTGATAACTTGCTTTAGATCCTTCGCTTCAACCCCCTCCTTTAAATACATATTCTCCAGGGCGACTATGATCGCTGTTTTGCTTACAGCGGCAGGTGCAACATGGTATGCCGCGATGTCATTAACCGATCCCTCGGACGTGACTGCGATTTATAACTGTTCAGCATTCACTGCTTACGCGTTTGCTATCCCAATTTTAAAGGAAAAGTTTTCATTTTTGAAAGCGTCTTCTGTCATTATTGCAGTTGCCGGCGTGTTCATAGTGGCTTATTCTGGGTCAAATGATGGTGTGAGTGCTGAATCGGCCAAGGTTGAATACCCTTACAGGTTATGGGGAAATCTTTTAATCTTGACTGGTGCCGTCTTGTATGGTTATTATGAGGTCTTGTATAAAAAGTACCTCTGCATCCCAGCTCACTTGGTCAAGGTAATCACCCCAAGGAGACAACTGACTTTTGCCAATTTTGTCATGGGTATCTTTGGATTTATTACATGCTTGATTTTAGGTACTGCGATAATCATTGGACATATTCTGGGAATTCACAAGTTCAACTTCTTCAACTATGGAGAAGTCACAACCAAAATCTGGTTTTATATCAGTGGCTCAATAATCTCAAACTTACTTTTTAGTGCCCTGTTCTTGTCTTTGATGGCTTTAACTAGTCCTGTATTATCATCCGTCAGTTCGTTATTAACTATTTTTTTGATTGGAATCGTGGAATGGTTCTTTTTTGGTAATTCCTTGACTACCTTGCAGCTTCTAGGTGACTTCTTGGTTATCATAGGTTTTGTAATATTAACAGCTGCTTCTTGGAAGGAAATTAGCGAGGGTGATGATCATGACGAAATTGAAAATGCTAGTACATATTCTTTCCCTGTTAGCACATATTCAAGAGCAGAATCTATTTAGCATTACTCATAAAATAAATGACTATAAAATAAAAATGGCATACAAATTGAATAATAATATGTAATAGTGTTAAGTAAGTGTTTAGTATAAACTATGAAAAATTATATTCGTTCGCAACCTACTCAAGATTCAGTATATTCTGAAGGCAACTTCATATAACATATTGACTGGAGTGATGACATACGAAAAAGATACGAATGAAGACAGCTTCGTGGGCCTTATGAGGCACCTAAATTTAGATGATTCCAAATTCAAATGTTATGACAATACAAGTTTCGAAAGATGGAGCTTTGAGGAATTAAGAGATGCAAAATATAATATAGAAGAACAACTAGACACACTCTCTCATATATTATCGTATGAATATAGAGCTGATATGGATACCCCTCTTGTAACAGAGGATGGCTATCCTCGCAACGATATTGATGTCGTTGCAGTAAGGTTGATTAGAATCAAGATTATCCGTTTGCGTAATGATTTGAAAAGCCTCTACATACACTTAGAAAAGAGCCTAGTGGAAAGATTCAACAGCGGGAGAGAAAGTAATAGTAGTGCTAGTGTAGGATCAATGGCCCCTGAACCTACTAGGACATATACTATTGCATTTGCACTCGTGGGCGAGGTTATTGAGAATAGCCCAGCACATCTTTCGGGGTTAAAAGAAGGGGATCGAATAATATCCATAGACAATATTCACGCGGGAAATCATCGTAACTTGGCAGGGGTATTGGAGAAAGTCCAAAGTCACAGAGATAAGGAACTTACAGTTGATCTTTTCAGAGGCGATTCGAGGAAAATACTTACCTTGGTTCCTACAGATCAGTGGGATGGAAATGGCCTTTTGGGATGTCGTTTATTCCCCTTATAATTTCAATATTTCGTATGTATATTACAGTAAGCATGATATATCATTATTTATATTATTAACCACCGTGCAAAGTACTTGTAAAAGTAAAAACGTCGCCACTTTCTACAACATAATCTTCACCACCTTCAAGTTCCCAGTCTGTATCATTTATGAGAACCAAAATTCCGGGTCGTACTGTTCCATGGTCAATGAATACCGGTATGTCTTTGGGATCGGTTATCACATTTTCTGTAATAAACTTAATCACATCCTTGAGAGTTGCGTCACCTTCTTCTAATGGTAGCGTGCATTTATGCTCTCGAACACCACTTGAGATAACATCAAGCCCTCCAAAGAACTCAACCTTGATCTTCATAGCCATCTATAGTGTTCCTCTATAAACCTTTCCAAACTGTGATGGTGAAAAATGCTTCACCTGAAGACACATGTTACACAAAACCTTTCTCACACTTCAAATTCAAACACGGTAGCGTTTAGCATGGAAAATCAAGAAATTGTCTCCATATCAAACAAAATATTTTAGTTGACAAGGAGAATGATAGGCCAAAGGAGTTTAATATTCTACTTATTTTTGGCAATTGTCTATGTTTTAGGTGTTGCGGAGGCCGATTCTCGTGTATTGAGTACAACTCAAGTATTGGTGAAGTATGATTCTGAACTTTACGACTTAAGTCAAGCAGGTTCTGGAACCCCTGAAGTGAATAAGTTAATAAAGGAATTGGAGCAGAGAGGCTATGAATTAACATACGAGTCATATGATAGCAAAAACTCAACTTTGTATCTTGAGGATGAACCAAGATTCGACCATTTGGTATTGCTTCCCAGCTCGTCCAGGACTTCAGGCTCTCAAAAAACCTTCAATCAACATGAATTGTTAAAATTTGTTAACACTTTTGGCAACATTTTGGTTGTTGGTGATAGTGATTCTTTCTTGCCTGATTCCGTTAGACTTTTTTTGAATGAGATCGGTGTTTATCCATCACCCAAAGGATATAAGTATGTTGACCACTTCAACAGCAAAAAGGGTGTACCACAAATCGCAAATGATAACATTGTTAATAAACATGTTTTATCGGAAATTCCCTCCAAGGTGGCTTCGTATAAAGGCTCTTCCGCTTTGATTTCAAACAATCAACTTATATTCCCCATAATTAGAGGAACAAGAACAAGTTTCACTACGAACAAGTTTGATGAGACTGCAGGTGATGACTCTATCTGGTCTTTTGGTGAACAAGGATTTTTAGCTGTCGGATTTCAAGCCTTGAACAATGCTAGAGTAGTCTGGTTAGGTTCTGAAAGCTTGATTAACAATGACATCTTAGATTGGACTTTCCAAGAGAAAAAGACCTTGAAGTTGCAATTCGTCCAACACCACCACAATGATAGACCACAGAACCTCAACCCTAAAATATATCGCATAAAGGACCCCATTGTGTACACTATAGGTGTTTCGGAGAATGTTAACGGTAAATGGGTCCCTTACAAAGTTGACAATGAAGAAGAAAAACTACAGATAGAATTCACAATGCTTGATCCTTACCAAAGAATTAACCTTCAACCTTTGGGATCTGGTTCCTCAAAAGGTGATAATACTTTAGATACTTATATCTACTATGCAAACTTCACGGTTCCTGATAGACACGGTATATTCACCTTGAACCTTGACTACAAATTAAATGGATTGGGCTATATATCCGATAAAAAGGTCGTAACCGTTAGACACTTAGCGAACGATGAATACAAAAGATCCTGGGATATCCCTAACTCATGGTTTTATGTGACTAGCGCTAGCCTTGTGGTAGCAGGATGGTTCTTTTTCATAGTGAACTTTTTATATGTTAGTAACACTAACATTACAAAGAAAAATGTATAGTTAATAAACATGTCATTTATGATACATCTTAAATTCTTGATTGTAAGTGAATGAATCAAATAATATAGCTCGTACAGTATCTTTTCAAGTGAGTACCATGATACATGGATGTAAAAAAAAAAGGTCGTACCCGGATTCGAACCGGGGTTGTTCGGATCAAAACCGAAAGTGATAACCACTACACTATACAACCACTTCTCAAAACTCGATTGTATTTTATCGTAATTTGAGCCTCTTCACTGATCTTACATCTTTTTGTTATACCTTTCATGTTAACCTCTAAAACTTCACTGCGCGGCTATATATATAGAGAGACCATCGTGCTCACTTTATTCCTATTCCTCTTGAAAGATATTAGGAGTCGTACAGAATATACCAACATTACCATTTATTTATCATTTCTCAAATGACGAGTTGTAACGAAGCTTCCCATTATGGACGATTTATGAATTTTTTTAGTCTTGTTTTTCACTTCTATCGCTAGACTCTCCAACCATATTTTCTATGGTATTAAATGGTTTACATATTTTTCCTTAATAATATTGTATTCGGTTTCCATTGTTTCTCATACATCGAATGCTAATGTTTAAACTATTAATCCCAGCTAATTTCCCTTACAGTATCAAGATTACAGTAAAATTCACATGGTTAGTCAAAAAACATTTACATTTTCATGAAATCCATGATTTACAATCAGAGGAGAAGAAATTATTTATCACCACTTCCAAAATAGGTGTTGAAAAGATACTCAAACTTGACAAAACTCTGTTTTTCAAATCAATGGGCGTCCTATCATGCAGATATAAACCCATATAAGTTTCCACAAAGATATCATAAAGCAAATGCTGAGCAAATTCAGAAGAAAAAAGAAACTAGAGGATAGGTATCCTAAAATTTTGATCTATTTGAAATAAGATCAATTGGATCATCCCAATCGGAGTGTCCTGTCTTGTAACCCTCACAGTAAAGGTTAACTACATCACTTGTAGCACAATAAACTTCGTGATTACTATTTTTTATCAAGGTGTGCATTCTATCATAATGTTTGAAATCTTCATCAACGAGGAACTTCTCGCCTCTCTTACTCCAGACCGCTCTTCTTCCTTTGGGTGTAGTATCGATGTAGTAAGGCTTTATGA
Organism: Millerozyma pseudofarinosa; assembly: GCA_030556505.1. Taxonomy (NCBI): domain Eukaryota; kingdom Fungi; phylum Ascomycota; class Pichiomycetes; order Serinales; family Debaryomycetaceae; genus Millerozyma; species Millerozyma pseudofarinosa. Next base: position 59,141 of record JAKTUD010000001.1, on the reverse strand, counting down.
ATATCTGTCCAATTGTGCCGGAATTAATGTTGCAAGTGGTGGTTCCCAGAATTGTGACACCGTTTTCCAAGGAAACTCCTAATGTTAACGATAAAGTAAGCATACCAATCTCATAGCTCACTTCGATCAGGGGGTTATTTGTGAACAGTTCGCCAAATGAATACCCAAAGGCCACTGAACCTTTTTGGCCCAATTCTTGGGATTGGCAGGCGCTTACAGGAATGTAGCCGGGATACTTATGTAGTTGTGGTCCTTCGTAGCCAATCTCAACCCACTCGTTCCTGTCATTCCCCTTGATGAGCTTTTTAAGTTTCGAGCGGTTGGAATCTTTATTTCTATTCAAGTCATCAATTTTCTCTGGAGAATCGCTAGTATGGGATGGTTTCCTTCTCGCAAGAAAGGTCTTGGTTTCCTTCAAAAAAAAAATTAGTTCCCTATCACTGTTAATCTCTTTTTGGAACTTTTTAGCAACTTCTTCCAAATTTAATACCTCTCTTATCTCAATATTGTGTTTTCCCACTGTGTCTTTTGCTAACGCAGTCTCTTTTTCAAAATCATTGCCAAAACTCTTGGTGGGCAAGCTCAAGACCTCAAAGAAAATGAAAAAAGAACAAACAATAATTTTCCAAGTATTCATTTCCTTACTTAGTTCCACGTTGGAACAGCAATATTTGAACAATTATCATCATTTATAAAGAAACCTTGAAATTAATTAGCAGTACAGATTTACTTTCTTTATGCCTGTTATAAATTCACAGCATAAGTATTTCGCAGCCTTTGAAAAGCTATACCCATCTAACATGTAAAATTGGCAATGTTTTATTTTTGCAGTTTAGGTCCTAGTGAGTTGAAGATTCATAATGCCTGACATTTTTTCCAAAACCCACTACTTGATTGTAATAAGATGTCAGAGAAAGCCGATGCAGAGAACCAGCAAGCCCAGAATGAGAAGGCACAAGCGTTGCAAAGACAGTACAATGCTTATCAGGAATTATTGACTGATTTACAAAGTCAAGCAAGCACATTAACATCACAAGTACAAGAACATGAAATAGTGAGTAAGACCCTTTCGTCAATTCCCCTGGAAAAGAGAGCTGGAAGGAAATGTTTCAAAATGGTTGGAGGTGTTTTAGTAGATAAGTCCATAGATGAGGTTATAAAGATTCTTAACACGGATATGAATAAGATGAATGAACAGAATGAGAAAACTAATGGTGAGGTAAAGAAAGTGAGTACGGAGATGGAGAGCTGGATGAAGAAGAACAAAGTCAAAATAGTCAAAAACGGTGCTCAATAGATTTTACTCTCGGGGTTTTGTAAATTTTGGGTACTCATGCCAACATGTAAAATAGCTCAAAGCATCACATACATTACAATACATATAATAATAAATTACTCTCATACGGATATAGCATGTATGTACTGTGCACGGGCAGCACTGTTTCTGCCTGTACTCCTGTTGATGGCCTCCCACTTAGGCTCATCCTTGAATAATCTGACAGCCTTAATTTGTCTCAACCTGCTAGTTAATGTAAACCTGTGGTAAATTCCGGCAGGAAGTACGAGCATATCGTTTTGGTTGAGCTTAGCTCTTATCCATCTGTCTTGCTTGTCTCTTACATCGAAATACCCTTCACCATCAACAATATATCTTATCTCCTCATCTTCGTGATAATGTTCTTCGTAAAATTGTTTCATTTTGTCATTAAAAGCGTCAATATCATTGTTGAATGATTTCAAAGACAATGTCACCTCGTCTCTGTTCTTGTAGTTTCGTTCGTCCGCAATATTGTCTAGCTCCTCTTTGTTCTTCACGTTGAAGTAGAGCACACCCAATGATTCAAGCTCTTGTGGTGTAACTTCGACTCCAGAGTTATGCTCATCGGTGAAGTTTTCAGGTGTGTCTTTTCCATCGTGATAGTAAAATTCAACCATGTTTACTGAATGCTTTTGCTAGAAATTCTTGGTATGAAAATATGTCCATGTGGCAGCCAAAGAAAGTAATCTAATTTATAAGTCATATTTGCGACATTTGATGATAATTTTCAGACTAGCCACAGTTAATGTCGTATGTCGTACACATTTTGGTTTCTTCGAGCAGCGTACGTAAAAGAGAAGATGTACTTGATTGATAGGCAGAAGTCACATTTCACCCTCTGCGATGTCGGCTAATATGGATGCAAGCAATGGGTTTCGAAATAATAACAATGGACATGAAAGAGGTGCTAATTATAATCAGAATATAGAACAACAGTTAGCATCTCAAGAGAAGAAAACGGCATATAGAAGAACGGTTGACCATGGAAATAATATGGGACGCTGGCATATAATACGGAGCTTAGGTATAGACGACCAGCCTATAGGTAAGATAAGACCTGAATCATCTTATTTGATAGATTTGCTTCCCTCGCCGGCTTATGCATCCAATTCCGTGAGACATAACAAGAATAATGCAGTGGTCTTAGACGCTCAGGCAAAGTTTGTACACTTATCATCCAACAAAGCCAAACATTCGATAAATACTGTAAAATGGACGCCTGAAGGAAGACGTTTGCTTGTGGCATCGCATAGTGGAGAGTTCACTGTATGGAACGGTATGACATTCAATTTCGAAACTATAATGCAAGCTCATGATCTGGCAATCTTAGCATTGAAATATTCACATAATGATGATTGGTTGCTAAGTGGTGATCAAAGTGGTGTCATTAAATACTGGCAACCGAACTTTAATAACGTTAATATTTTAAACGGGCACAATGATGCCATTAGAGATATAGCATTTTCTCCAAATGATTCCAAGTTTCTTACGTGTTCTGATGACTCGACACTCAAAATATGGAATTTTAATAATGGAAAGGAAGAAAGGTCTTTAGTAGGTCATCATTGGGATGTCAAGGCTGCAGATTGGCATCCTGATCTTGGTCTTATAGTTTCCGGTTCAAAGGATAATTTGATCAAACTTTGGGATCCAAGGTCCCCACAATGTATCTCGACACTTCATGGGTTCAAACATACTATTACGAAAACTAAATTCCAGAAAACAGGAACTAAAAGAATGTTGGCTTCTGTATCAAGAGATCGGTCCTGTCGTATATTCGATATACGAGCTATGAAGGATATATTTGTATTGAGAGATCACGAAACCGATCTCTCTTGCGTTGAATGGCACCCTGTACATGCCTCTATGATAACTACAGCTGCATATGATGGGTCAATGATACATTATGTTTTAGACTCACATATTTCTGAAGGAGCCGTCAAAAACGAAAGTACTAATAGTTCAACTTCCTCGGTAGAACCAACGCACAAAATTCCTTATGCTCATGAAAAGGCAATTCATGCTTTAGAATATCATCCTTTGGGCCATTTACTTTGTTCTGCCGGAGCGGACAGATCTGCTCGGTTCTGGTCTAGGGCAAGACCCAATGACGCAATGGCGCTTCAAGACGCTCTTTACACCAATGAGAAAGTTGGTGCTTGGTACTACGCTGTTAACAATAACATCAATGCAGTTATAGAACCTACTTCGTCCTCTAATACAGCATCAGGTGTTACAGCTAGTGCTGGTAGTGACGGTTCTTCTTCGTTCGTCTTGCCGGGTCTCAATAACTTGACCAATAATAAGGAAACAAACCAGAATGGATTTGGCTCTATTCCAGGTTTACGAGGACATTAAGGGATTTAATTTCATCCTTGTTAGTTGTATACTGGACTTATCTAAGTTGAGCTGTTGATGTACCTTATGATTCATACTATATAACTCTATTAATATTTTTTTCTTTGTAACTTACATAATGAAATACAGAGTTTATTTTCGAAAGACTTTAGTTACATGTACCAACTTCCTCTGCATAGGTTAAGTATGTATTTAACAACAAAAAAAAATCTATATTAAGTACATGCAGATATATGTTGAAACTTATAATGCGATGTAGAAGCCTAAATTTCTGTCATGTTCTTGGTTCATAAATTACAGGATTTAGATCCTTTTCACTCCAAAGATCAGCTCTAGCTTTTCCTATAGCCGAGTACACCTTATAAACATCAGAACTAGGATGAACTTTTCTTCTGCTAAATGTGTGACCAGAGCTTTGAGAGTCATCTCCAACCTCTACGGTAGAGGACTCTTTCTTGTTTCTTAGAGATAACAAACTAGTAGAAGCATTGAGCATGTTCAAGTAATCGTTAGATCCTCCAGAAAGTCTATGAATACTAAATGCAAGTTTCCAGGGCTGATTTTTTGACCTTGGGTATGGGTGAAGTGATTTGGTAGGGAGATGCGAGTTTCCAAAGTAGTGCTCAACATCTATATAGTAAGATAATACACCTGCTTCGGATGTCTTATGGTTAAACGTATTAAGTTTATCCCTATGATTCTTCAAATTTTCTGACCTCTCTTCGGAAGATATATCCTCTTTAAAACTTGTTTTAAAGGAATGAGAGAATTCTTGGAGCTGTTTAACTTGATCGTCTTTTAAGGGGACTGCACTAACTTTCATTCTTCTCCTGAACGAACCAGGTCTCCTAAATGATTTAAACACAAGCCTAAATGCACTTCCTTCGTATTTCGGATTCGCATCTAAATCAGCTATAACCGTACGTAGCAATCTGTCCCATATATCAAGTGACATCTTAAATTGGGTGTCGGCCACGTAGGAAGGTAGATCGTCAGTCAAATCTTGTAACTTCTGTGCTCCAATGTGTCTTGACAATTCTAATTTACTTTGATTATAGAATACGTTATCGATCTCATTCAAGGGGAGATACTGGAATCCAAAGAAAGAATTTAAGTTGTGATAAGCGACATAAATGCCATCCATCTGCCCTATTCGAGCCTGAAATGAGTATTTAAGAAGTGCTCCCGTTTTAAGTAGATCGTTATATTCTCTTTCAAAGGATTCATATTGACCTTTCAATTTCCATATCTGATATGTATCATTTTCCATATTAGGATTTTTACTGTCGTTTCGGATAGTACATACTGCTCGCGTCTTCAAGTCAAAAGTCCCATTACCTGGTAGCCTCTCATCAAAGCAGTCTAGCTGAGACCTCATTAAAAAACTTCCGTATCCAGCATAGTTATAGACGTTATTAGGCTTTTCATATTCAAGTTTGTCATCTTTTAACTCATCTTTGTAAGCAAGGGTGTATTTTTTAAACTCTTCTTCATCTGTTGTCAATAAAGTCTCCATACAATGCCCCATTGCAGATAAAAGTATTTCAGTATCGGCAGATTTGTCTGAATCGATAGAGTATATGCGGTCTCCTGTTTCCTCATTAATTCCTTTTGGTTCAATAATCACACTGCTTGCACTCTTTTCAAACGTCATTGAAAAACGAGGAAAAGGAAACCTATCTTCTGACATATGAACGTAGTTATTCAATAGCATGTAAAATTGCATTAATGAGGAAGTCAAAGAAGATGTCGAAGAATAAAATTTTTTCCTTTTGTCTGAAGCCACTTTGAATAATTCCTTATCTTTCGAAGCGGAAACAAATTTTTCAATAGCATCAAAGTTGAACTCATTAACTTTGATGATATTTTTCAAAAAAGGTGGAAAATTGTATATTCTTGTTCTAGGATCTTGTAAGAAATGTACTCCAGGAGAAAACAATACACGGTCCAAATTATGACCTAGTCTAGCAATTTTAGATGAGTCGAAACTTTTAACCTGTTCCAAGTCTTCTGTAATGACTATTTCTTCCCTATGTGAAGAAATACTATCGTCTTGTATTCGTTTCCTTTTACTTGCTAAACCTTTTGTGACATCCGGGCTTATGTGAGATTTCCTGCCTTGGCTAGATTTTGTTCCATACTCAGAGTTGGAAAAATGGCCCAAGACCTTCTGATTAGTTTTTCTTTTTATATCGTAGTCATCTCTGGAATCTATGACACAGTTTTTCTGGTGGTATTTCTCTTTATCCTCTCCTCCCGTTCTTTCTTTCGTCTGTCTTTTTCTACCTTCTTCTTCCACTATAGCTTTCTGAATTTTTGGTGATAATACATTCTTGTTTAAGTCAGAAATATAATTCTTGGAACCTTTACGAGCTTGAGGACTTTCGAAATCCTTATCCAAATTCTTTATCTCATTGTTGGTCACCCTTAACTTTGACTTATGTTGTAATGCGCTAGCAAGATCAGTAGTAGAGATTTTCTTCTGAGATACCTCATTTTTGGTCGCAGCCTTTTCTTTCTTTAGATTCAGGATCTCACGTACGAATAGCTTGTACGAAGTTCTCTGTCTAGCTGCAAATACCTTTCCGCATCTTGATGATCTATATATATTGATCATTACAATTATTAGTATTGCCAATATCTTCCTGGTCGTTAACCTATAATGAAAATTACTGCTTGCGCGGAAAAGGATGCCTCATCGAAAGCACATAATACATTTGTATGGAGCAAACTATAATACTTAGTATTTTATTTTTACAACCTATAAAGTCTAAAGAACTCTACCATAATTGAAGATATATAGAAACAAAACCAATGAAGGGCAGCAAAAGTAGAAATAATAAAAAGAGTAAAAAATTGAAGTGCTTGGTAAGAATTTTGAAACTAGAACTATAAATTAACATCCCACGTAATCATAAAGTACATTTTGCATTTAGTTGTAAATCCTTCTGTCGAGTTCCCTTAAAACATTTGCAACGGACTGTACTTCGACCTGCATTCCCCTCGTAGTCAACTTCCCTACTAATGTACTGAAGTCCACTGAATTGAACTTTTTGTGTCTCGACAATGTCCTATAAGCATCAGCACAAGGTATGTACATGTCTGTTGGCTTGGGCGTCGATGGCTGAGTGATCGATAATGAAGGTAAGCTATTTCTGGAATTTGATCTGGTCAAGTCAGGGCGTAATGGCTGATCACTTTCATTAGATGATCCGCCTTCTTCGAGAGATTTCAGAGGGGACGAATTTTCTTTCTCCTTATTTGCAACGGTAGTACAGAACAAGGTGGACAATGGGTCTTTCTGACATTGCTCGCACGTTCCTGGATTTCCGGTGCATCCCCCAGCGGATTTCTTAGCGGGTGACTCAGGAGCCAACAGTGACTCTTTTTCACGGTCGGATGTTACTATCGAGACATTTGATCTGGTAGTTGGTGTAACAACAGTTGGAACAGCACCAGGCGTTAAGTTAGTGATCTCTCTAATCTCAACAGAAGGACCAGGATGCATCACCGGCAACGAGCTTTTACGCATGATATTATTGTTCATTTGGAGTGGAGGTAAAGAGGTGTTTGTCTTGAGAGGTTCGTTATCGTCCGTCAAAGACGCATTCAACTTTGCTGCTTCCTTGGCTGCTTCACGGCATACACAAGGAGTATCATCAGAACAAAATCCACAATTTTCGACTGGCGAAGACTCGTCGAATTTTTCTGGTGCATTACCTTTTGTTGGTTCCATTAAACTCTCGTTGGTTTTCTTTTTCAATTTTTTCAAATCGGGCATCTTCTTGGGAGCAAAAAGACCCGTGAAATCGATCTCTTTTTCTGACATCTCATCACTGCTGCGTTTCCGTTTATCATTTAACGAAACTGCAGGTAATGGCCTGAATTCTCTCAAAGTTTCATCAAGGTTTTTCTTGGGTTCAGGGTCTTTCAATCCCACGGTCTCACATAAACACTCTTCCTTTACACAAACTCCACAATCAAAGTTATGGTTATTAGAGTTTGCACCCTTGTCAGGAGTATGATCGTTAGACACTGGCGTTATTGTATTGTTAGTTTTCGTAGAAGACATGCCGGTGAAAATCGGAGGAGAATCAGCGGAAGGTGCTGGAGATATTTGTTGAACGGAATATGAAGAAGATGCTGGGGAAGCGACCGCTTGAGTGCTTGAATTGTTGCTATATGACAGCCTGTATTGCAGAATTACCAGGTAAGAACCTGGACTAGGTGCCATAACACCACGACTGCTAGAAGGACCATATGATGAACCCTTTAAAGCATTAACATCTCCCTTTAACTGTTCAACAGTCTTCACGAGATACTGATTCTCTATTTTTAGTTTGTTTATAGTATTCACCAATCCCATTTCCTTGATTTCCTTCTCTTTTTCAACTTCCAAAAGCTTCTCTTCTAACTCCTGGACACGCGTGGCTCGTCTCTCCCTAAATGCTCTTTGGGCAGCTCTGTTTTGCGCCTTCCTCTTCGATGCCGGAGTATCAATACTGGGCTTTCTGCCAGGCTTTGGACGAGGAGGTAACACCCATTCCTTCGATGTGATTATCCGCGGAGGACCTGGCGCTACTTTATTTTCGTCTCTATCACCGTCGTCTTTTCCTGAAGAAACTGATGAAGGGCTGCCTTTCCCCACGCTCGCCGAAGGACTCGCAGCGGTCCCAGCTGGCGAAGGCGCCAAGCTTTGCTGTTGCCTAGGCATAATTGCAGGGCCCTTTGCACTCATTTTTAAGATCACCTCTTATTGTAGTTGCCCCTCAATTCTATATTAAATTGACGTTCGTTTATAAGTCCCTCGCTAATCTGAATAGTGCTTTTCTCTTACTGAACCTTTGCAACTTAGCTAAGTATGTTAGTTGAATCCTGATTCCTTTCTCGGCTCTTATACTGTCGGACTAATATGCTGATGAAAAAGATAAAAAAGATAAAATTTTTATCTTTTTCATCAATACGTTTCTTGTCGACCAATTAAATCTCTCCACTTATAAGAACTCCAGTATGTATTTTGTGTCACTATCCCAAGGAGCTTCCGAAGTGCGGAATTGTTGCTCCTCTGCTCTCTCGAGGTCAAAAACAGTTGTGTTGTGACTGGCACGACTATTGAAGTTACACAAAACTATGTATATGACCTTCGCTTTTACAACCACGAGAAAGGTTATGACTAAAAGACCAAGCTGGAGAGTCTTAAAATGTATAGTTTTAACTTACCTAATGTATGGCTTTAGCGTACAGAACGGCAGCAGCCATTGACTAATCAAACGGAGTGCTTATGCTAAGCGATTGGAAATGTCGATACACCCAAGCGCCGGATAAAATTCTAATAGTAATGGCGAAGCAATAAATACGCAGCAGATTCCGATAAAAATGGTATAGACTTCTATCTCGTAATCTGGTACCTGTAATGGCTCTTTGTTAGCAAGTATGACTCTTTGTCCTTTTAATAGCTATTCCGCTTGCCGATTTATTCCAGTATAAACTAGTTTGTATTTACAGGTGATTTTCATGTCGAGCACAAAATCAAAGTCGTGCGTTTGATAATATTGGTGTACTGTACATAGTTCACTGCTACGCTCTACATGGCTGTTAACGGTATTAAGTATCACGTATATACAGATTTTGAAGCTGCAAAGCTATAAAGACATGGTTATTTATATTTAGCTTGGGATTAGATATTGTCGACTTCATGTCGGATTGTTAGTCAAAAATCAACTGACTAACATTCCTTTCTAGTAAAACAGACATGAACCAATCACTCACGCAATGTACAAGATCATACAATCGTATTGAAAAGGTATGTGAGGTTCCATTAAGCCTGAAGTCTTGAAACAATTCATTATATACATACTTCAACCTATAAATGGCCTTCCAAGCAAGCATACGGCGATCTCACTTGGCTGCCTCTGGGTTTTCAGCCTTCTCCGCCTGGATTTTAGCAATGGTTTCAGGAGATGGAACACCTTCTGTAACCAACTTGTTCAAAGTAAACTTTCCAAATTCATCTTTCAACTTTTGTTCTTCCTCTTTGATCTTTGGAGCGTTTTCTTGTAAGTATCTTTGGAAATGTTCGTATTGCATCTGACCGTGCTCTCTGATAATGTCCAATGGCATCTTTGGTTCCTTGTTAAAAGCACTTTGAGATACACCTAAAAGAGAAGCCAAGAAGTTGGCAGCATTAGGTCTGTTTGCTTGCGCAAACAAATGTTGGTTGTCTTTCCTCCATTGTTCTCTCAATTTCTTTTCTCTCTCAGTGAATTCCTCAATAATGTTCGACTTGTCCCTGAAAGAGTTCAATATAGGTCTCACGTCTTTGACTGGTTGTGTAGCAAGATACTCAAGGAATGGAATCAACTTGACCAATGTGTCATCTGGTCTTCCATCCCAAGGTTTCATTGGGAGAGCATTTTCGGGTTGCAAAGCCCATGAATCCTCTGAAACATCTACTAAGACGGTCTTAGATAAGTCACGGTTTAATAACGATAAATCTTTTATCAACTTTCCATCCTTATAGCGACATGCCTCTCTATACAAGGCATACGAAATATACGCATGGTAAGGATCCAATTTCTGAATGACTTTATCAGAAAGATATTGATAGTTTGAGCCGAAAATAACAATTTCATAGTATTGAGATAAGTAACCCAAAAAGTAATCCAATCCTGGTCTCTTACCTGTTCTCCATCCATTTTTCATGTCCCAATCAGAATGTATCAAAAAATCATCTAAGGTAACTACCAATGTTAAGGGACGGCGGTACGCTTCTGGAGCAGGAGGAGGCAAAAGCTGTTCGAAAGCAGGTTCTGCGAAAAAAGAAAAGAGAGATCCCATTCTTTTGCTGAGTCTCTGGTACATTAAGCCTGGGGCGTATCCATCTTCTATATTTTCGCCACCGTTTTCCTTACGCTCTGTTTCTGAGTCCCAGTTACGAGACATGTATCCAAGGCCTAAAATACCACCTACAAAGGAGGAGATGTAAGCCCAGTTGGCGTATTTCTCACGCTGTATATCCTTGGATGTCTTAGCTCTTCTTCTCTTTCTAGAACCTTGAGAACTTGGCTCATTCTCATCGGGTTGACTCTTTTTATCACCGCTTTTATCTCCTTCACTTTCATTGACTGGTTCCTCAAATCCTGCCTTGGCCAACATATCGTCATTCAAAATCGATTCTTGTTTCTTCGGTTTTTCATCTTTAGAGTCGGAGTAAAATCTCAACAGTGAGATCTTACTTTGAACGAGCGAACATGTTATGCTCCTATTATATTGTCTAACCACTCCACTCCTAGGTATAATCCTTGAAAATCTCAACATTTTATAACCACAAGGAAAACTACTGCTTTGGCATTTGCATTACGATGAAAATTTCTGGAAAAAAGGTTTCGCACATTATAATATGTGGTGACACAAAAATCATAACATAGAATCGTAAGAACCTTTAGTCTTGTACGATGTTGAAGACTATAAATATACGGTACATTCCAATATCTAAAAGAGGTCTTTTCCAAAATGCTGGGAGGGCCCCTTTTGTTTTTTCAAAAGCATATTCTCTGAAGTCTGAGAATCGAATGGTAGCATGGTTAAATTATGTTCATGAAGTAGACAAACATCAAAAAGAATTAGAACAAACGCCTGAACTGCGGAAGATTATAAGTCTCATGGATCTGATAGAGGGTAAACCAGAGCTTTTATACTCGTTGGCCGTTTTTTTACACGATCTCAGGAAGATAGGTATCGACCAGAATAATGATTCCGATTTGAGAACGAGTCTTAAATGGAAATATAGAATCTCGTATCTACTCAAACTTTCGAAAATGCATAATGTTTTCTGGGAGCAGTGCCAATTTAGAGAAATCTCACAACACCGTCATTTCTTAGGCTTTGATCCTGTTAATATAGGTCTCTTAGATCCATCCAACTTCCCAAGTGATATTTATGATGAATTACAGTCAGGAAAGTACAAGGGTACGAATTTAAAAGATATTGAGCCAATAGGTATATTTTCCAAAAATCCCTTTAGGCCTAAATCAGAAGGAAAATCGTAAGATCCGAGCTTTTGATTCCCTGTATCCCTTGCTTAAATTACTGTTCCATGTCTTTGATTCACTCTCCAATAGTAACGGAAATCATATAGACATGTAAATATATATAGATACGTTCGTACTTTTATGATAGAGATGCCGATATTGATAACGAAGCCTGACATCTTTGCTGGCAGTTTGTTTAATTTTAAAATTATGTCTAAGGTATTTATTTCAATTTTCCATTAGTGATTAAAGGATAAGCTCACATTTTAAGCAGACTCGTTTCGTTATAAATACATTTATGAGTTCCGGATACAAATGAATTATGTTAAAGGTTGTTTTCTTTCATCTGATGGCTTCATCTTGAAAGTTCTAAAATTAGCGTTTTTTTGGAAATAAATAGAATGATTCATGATAAATGATTAGTCGAAGATGGTTAGACATTCTATGTATTAGTACCATAAATTTTAAGTTCTTACCATTAAATAATGGTATTGATTATGTTACATCTTATTAGTGTCCCATAGGTGGTTAAGGAACCTTGCGTGTTAATACTTGGCTGCGAATTCTGGTAAAATATGAAATTTTTGAAATTTTGGTAAGTGAATCTTTTTTCATATTTTAAAAGACATAATATCTTTCAATTCCGGGCTCTTGATTCACAGATACTACTACCTGATATCATGAAGAATAGAGGACGAGCCATGAACAAGATTATTTAGAATCAAGACATAACCAATTATCTAAAAGTATGTTATGTGCACCTACTTTTCCAGATATAAAATACTTAGAACGGTTCTACAGATAGTAATGAGTTTTCAACAAAACAATTTAAGTATATTTTTATATTTTCATGCAGTTATAGAATCATAACTTTAACTTCTAAAAGGCCCCAGAATACATTTGATAGTCAGAATCTAGTTGCGTATAAAATCCTGTCAATTTATGACTATATTTAACTAGACGTAGACCTATGGTTTCGGTACATGTAACGACTTTGATATTTCAGCACATCCTTGAAAAGCAAACAAGATTGAAATAACGTGGAATTCCAAAAATGAGCCTTCAAGAAGAACGCCACCAGGAAGATTATCTAAGATGCGATCAGTGTAAACCAAGAATGCCATCAGCAAAACCCAGAAAACATTTGTAGGAATTGGTAATCCTTCAAAATACTTAGATTTTCCTAACTTATCCTTTGGGATTTTGTTGGAAGATATGTTGAATCTAGCAAGTCTTGTTAAACCACACAAAACCCAGAAAGACAAAATCAAAACATCAACAGTAGATTGAAAGCCGATTGAAAATGCAACTGTGGCTGGGGAAACACCAAAAGAGATCAAGTCGGCTAAAGAATCTAATTCTTGTCCCATCAAAGATGACTTATTTCTCATTCTGGCAACCCTTCCGTCAAAGAAATCAAAGAACAATCCTAACGATATGAAAAAGTGAGCACGTTGAACATACTGAGCTTTACCTGTTAACGTGAATCTTAAGCAAGAAATAATCGAGTAGAAACCAGAAAATCCATTCAACAAAGTTATAAAATCTGCCATGTGCAAGTTTCTAACCAAACTAAAATGTCTTGAGTCGTCTATAAATGCAGCATAGTCCTTTTCATCAGGCTTTGGCAACTCATCCTTCGATGACAAAGAAAATAAAGAAGAACTTCTCCTGAGTGGCTTATTAGTTGGGGTATCAACAGTCTCAACATCTGATTCAAAATCAGACACAACTGCTGATTCGTTTTTCTTGACTCCAGTTGAACGTCCAGACATTTCTCGTTTTCCTTCTATCAATTGGACTTTCTACTTCACTTGAAAATAATATATTTGGTCAGCAAAGAGGATTCTGCTTAGTTGCTTATTGCATAGATGTCTTGAATTCTACTATTGCTTTTATCTTCGCAAAACCTAAGCGCTAAAAATATTAATCTCGTAAAGGTCACGTGTTATGCAAATCTATAAAAGTCTGTGATATACGAACTATTTAATTACTGTAGTAGAGGCTAGTGATCGCTTATAAACACTTTTGGAACATCTCGAGAAGCATCACTGTCACCTTCATCGTGTGGCTTAGAGCCAGGATAAGATTGGCCCTGATGAGAAGCCTGAGAAGACGCAGTACCAGCCCTTTCCAAGAGTGAGTCTGTACTAACGGCATTCTTGAAGTCTGCAGTTTCTCTCAAGCGGCCGTGGTCATGCTGAATATTTTGAATAAGATCTCTGTTGGTGTTTAATATGTGTTGTAGCTGAGACTGGTGAACCATAGAATTCATTGAGTCACTAGAAGACACTCTTGAGATAGATCCCAGTCGAGGAGAGCCCAAAGGCAACTGCACTTGATCTGTTGCAAAACCAGACATGTGCATTTTAGGACTTGTTTGTTCCAATATTTGGTGCCTTTGCTCACTCTCAAATTCAGATTGCTTAATTTTCAAGTCTAAAATTTCCTGTTGTTGTTTTAAGAACTCTCTTTGGATATCAAGATAAGCTTCATGTTGCTGTTGGTGAGTGGACTCTACTTTCTGACCACCTACAATCGGTGGAGACATAATGATTCCATTAGTAGACATTAACTTTGGAGAGAATCCAGGAGATGACAAAGCAGATCCCTCTCCTCCTCTAGCTAATGTGCTTTCAAAAGGATTTCTCTCATTCTGCGAGCTTCCGGTAGATGAAGGAGTATGAGCAGGAGATGTCACTGATTCACCTACAAATGGTTTTTGGGTACTATCGATTGAATTGTTGGACGAATGAAAACCTCTTATTGAACCACTCGCGTCACCAATGTTTGAAATTGGATCTGCAATATGCGAATCACTTTGATTTAAGCGAATATTATTCAAAGTTAATCTTAATTCTTCGTCTTTGTTAGAAGGTGGGTAAATAGAACTTGCGCTTGTAGATGCATCACTATTTGTTTTGATCGATTGATGATCCACCCCTACATCCAGATTAGAAGCACGATGTCCGACTTTAGGTACATCCTCTAAATGACCGCTTGCCTCTTTATGTCCTTCAGATTTTTTATTAAAGGCTTCCTTTTCCCTCATCTTCTTTTCAACAAAACCAAAGCGAGCAATATGATCATTACCAAACTGTAGAAGATCAGAAAGATCTTCGTACCAATTGTCATAATCGTGAACACCTTTGCACTTGAACGTAAACTTTTTGCTGAAATTTGTGGACTTTTGGAGGACAAATTTGAAATTTTTGGGGTCTTTGCTTTTTAACACGTATTCATTCAAATTATAAGACTTAGTGGGCAAATCATCATACTTTATATATCTTGCAATTTTATCTCTACCCTTTTTAGAAGAATTGTTTGCATTATCTCCGTTATTTTCATTATCGATTTTGAACTCATGCAAATAATTACAAGAAAGCAAATAAAAGTTTCCGCTGTAATTCTTTAAAATTTTCAGTTTCTTGTAAATAATTCCGGACCTAATGCATTTATTGTGGATGGAATTCCCGTATGGAATTACCACTTTACTCATATTTCTTATATCTTTCTTTTTGGAACTGGGAGTATCCGCATAAACGTTTAGAAAATTTTTGTTCCTAGAAATGAAATGTATCCAATATTTATCAGTAGATATTTGGATGGTGTTTCTCAAATGAAACAAGAATCCAGTCAGCGTATGGTCGGTATTTGGAGCAAAAAGAATCTCCTGGTTTAGCAATCTGCCAAATCTGTCAGTAACAGAAGCCAATTCTTTCAAAACATAAGAGAGTAATTCTTTCGAAATGTTCTGCAAGTTCAAGTATGAAGCGAAAAGATAATTTTCCTGGATTAGTTGGTTCTTCAATTGATCATCTACCTTAAGTTTTAAAAGAAAGGGATCATCCATTACTCCATCGTCATCCTCATTGTCATCGGTGTGTCTCTTCATCACTGGTTTTGGACCTGAGTATCTCTCTATTGACTGCATATAGTTATCCAATATCTGACCTGTTTGACTCACTTCTCTAGCTAAATCTTTATTGGCAAACGATTCATTCTTTAAGCTCGACTTGATCTCCTTGATCTTCAGAGATAAGTTTTTTAACAAGTTTTCGAGTTTAGGTATTAACTTGACATTGAGCTCTTTAACCGTTCTCATTTGACTGCTGTAAAGATGATAATGGTTATTGATGAGCATTGGCGCTAAGTTAGTGAAAACTGAGTTATCGGGGAAGTATTCAGGAGGCACATGCATATCGTTCAAGTGATGGCCTGAAGTGGGGCTATTGTGTTGGTAAGGAAGCGAAAGTGCACTACCATTAATAGGGAAGTTCTTGAACAAGGTAGTCGCAGAATTGAAGCTGGCATTCCGCTTACCGTATGGCTGAGCATTGTTGTTAGCGCCGGAAGATGACCCCGACATGTTCTTCATGAACGTGGAATTGTTGCTCTTTGTCTTGAACAACCCCGGTCGCTTCTCAGTCAGGTGGCCGGCGCCGCCCTGCTGCGAAGATGAGTGAGAAGTAGGTCCGCTCGCAAGCGAGTGGCCCGAGGTCTGGCCAAGATTCACCAAACTCAGGTTGGAAAGCGTCTTCTTGAGCTCCTTGGTGGGCGTGCCCAGACCAGTCCCCTGTCTCAAGTTATCCACCATGGTCATGTACTTGTGTGGCAAGTCCTTGCACCCAGGAAACTGCACCGAGTTGATGAGCTGGCTGTTGAGGTTCGCCGTGAACTCCGTGCTCATGCAGATCTCCTTGAGGTAAAACACAAGCGACCGGATAAAGTGCTTCCAAAACTTGAAGTACTTCACCAAATCATCGATCGGCCGTGCATTCATATCGGGCACGTTGATGTAGAACGGCGACCTGGGATCTGTCCCCGGTAAGATGCTCTCTTTTTCAAATTCTCTCTCGCTAGTCATCCTGATCTACTCTTCCTTGTAACCCGAATTAGCCTATATCTTGATCCGCCTATTCTAAATCCAGGCGTGTCAAATTTCTCTTGATTTCTCCGTTGATAGATCGATTTCCCTCTTCTCTATCCCGAGAACCTTGTCTATATATGTTTCTGCTCTGTTCAAGATAAAAATACCTTCGCCTCCTTCCTTGTTACAATCTTTTATTCGGTCTATTTGGTATAATCATGCCTCCCGTGCCGCCTTGAAGGTGCTACCCGATGCTGGTAGTGTGTATACCAATAAATATTCGGCAGTTCTAGAAGGGGGTGCCCAGGGCCATCTCTGCGCGTTCTTGCGGGCGAGAGCAAGAGGACCGACCTTTGCTTTCAGGCACATCGACAGGGGCCCGCAAGCCAGAGAGTAGCCCGAACAAGATTGTCTGTGAGGGGCACCCCTCCTCCGTTCTATTTGTAGTCCGAGCAAACAGCGGAAGAACAGGTTGGAGACGCGGATAGGGCGATTTGCTTGCTTTTTTCTTAATTTAGTTGCTTAGGCATTAGCTCCAGGAGCCGCATCCCAGATAATGGGAACCCTTAAAAAAATAACACACGGTCATGGAAGCGGTGGAGAGAGCGAGTATTACAGGAGAGATGCAGGGTGCGTAGTCGTAACACAGAGAGAACAAAGGAAGCGGCGAGCGGCCCTCCTACAGTAAAGACTGGGGTGGGTGAGCCGCAAAGAATGAGTGAGAAATGGGTGCAAAAAAAAACCACAAACGATAAAGCTGTAGTACGCATTGAGAAAAAAAGACTCTATGAAGACATAGGAAGCCTGACGGTTGAAGACTACAGGATTCACAATATTGCTAAAAATTGCTAGGCATGAGGCGGCACCAAGTAGACATGTCGCTTGCTTCCAAGTTGATCGACAAGCTCAAGAACGCGGAGAGACATAAAGGGAAGGGGTGGGCATTAAGACACAGGCGCACCACGCACACAGAAGATGCCAAGGAAGAGGCAGAGGAAAAGCACCCGATTTCAGAGGTTCTACTGCCGGAGAAGGAGGATGAGGACCTGGACGAGGAGCTAGAGGTATTCAACCGGTTCAAGACCATCGACATCGAAAATACGTTCGATGAGGATGCGGTTGGTAGCGGAACAATGGCCGAGGCCGACATGGACATCACCAGCTTCAACAGCGACTATTTCAACATCTCTTTCGACTCCGATGAGGACCAAGCTTCGGAGCAGGATTCGGTTTTGATGGAGTTCACGCCGTTCGAGGATGACCCGATAATTCCTGCCGAAGGGTTCCGTAAGACAGTTGCCAATATGTTCCGGAAAATGGTGAGCAGACAATCTGTAGAGCTCCTAAACAAAGAGACGCATCTCACGGGAGAAAACTATCCTCCGGTGTCTTTGAAAATCCCAGTTATTGAGGATATAGAAGACTACAAGAAATTAGATTTGCTGTTGTTCCAGGATGAGGAGAATGTCGATGACTCCAAAATCAAGTTCAGTGAGTTTGCCGATGTGCTATTTTATAATGGTAACTTCGAGTCGAACAGCACAAATAAACCAGGAAGGCTGAACAATTCTTACGTTCCGCAGAAAGCGGAGGCGCCCAGGAGAGTTTCAAGGCGCAATAGTATCGGCAGAAGCCTCTCTTTCTCAAAAGGTTCTATCAGATACCGTTTCTCTAAGGGCCCGAAAACAAACTCGATATTGAAAAATAAAACGAATGATAATTTTGAATACGAGACTTTACAACTAAGAGAAATGGACAAAGTAAATTTTGAGAACTTCATATCTGACTTTGAACATTATGAGACTGTGAAAATGGACCAGGAACCGTATTTGAACAACCTTAGGTTGAATCAGTTGAAAAAATACTATGAGCTAGAACATTACAATAATAGTGTTGAGTATGCAACTTGAAAAGATTGTGTTTCCTATTTAATAAGAAGCATGTTCATTTTTTTCTTTGAGTTCATTTATTCTACGGAAACAAGTGATGTAATTGGGTTCATTGCAAGACAGGATATCAAATAGAAAAAGCACTTTCTTTATCTCCAAATTAGTACAGTGTTTTTGCTCCAAGCAAAAAGAATAAAGCATGTCTTACTTTTTCAAAAGAATTTAAATGTCCCAATGTATCTCGCTTATCTCTCCTTTTCCTTTAACTATAGACCTTCCATAAGCCCTCCCCATTCATATTTATATATCGATTTGATTATATAATACATATACTGCCTATTAAGCGAATGCTAGACATACAGAATCCTCTCCTTGAGATACAGTCTAGTCTTAAACAAAAATGATGAAATTATGCTCTATAGTACACGGGTACCTACATTTCATATATTGAAGAGTCTATTATGGTAGTGGTAGTTATATTAGGAGTCTCTTCCTGTGTTCTTTCAAACAGAAACAAAGAATCAAAATTGAGAGGTAATAACATGAAAGCAATTAAGCTTTCCTCTCAGGTCCTGTAACGTGTCCTACTGCTAAATCTGTTTAACGACAACATTTTCGATCTAACTCATCACTTTCTAAACCAGCTCTATTTTCACCTTTGCAAGATAATGCCTCATTGTAAGTGAAGATGAATCTGCCAAACAACGCTCCCAAAATACAACTTATGATGATATATCCGTTGTAATACATGAATAGCAACATGATAATATACGATAACCCCCATTCCACAGTAAATATAATTGTTCTAATAGTGTGTTCGACTAAGGTAGGTCTAATTGCAACTGATGCCGAAGGGCCTTTAACCATCCACACGTGAGACATAGCATGTACAAGAGGATCTGTCGATACCAAGTTTACATTAGTCTCAGAAGATGATGATTGTAAAGGTTCAGTTTCTAAAAGTATATTCTTTAGATTTGACTCTTCCTGTCTTCTAACAATAGCCAAATCGTATTCTCTCGCAAATCTGTGTAACCATTGTGACGCCAAAACCAACACGAAAACACCAATACAAGAACCAGCAAACATTCCCCTAGTCTTAACATGCCAGGATCTTGCTATAAAACATGAATCTATCGTGTACCAATTCCATAACATAGATATCTTGCACATATGTTTCTGGGACATGTTCCCACCTCCCATATTCATTCTCGATATTGTCTCAAGTGGTGCTTCACCAATTTGAGCCGATGACATTATAAGTAATGTTTCCCTTTTGTTAGATCTGCCATTTCACAATAACTAGGGTGGGAGATTTTCTAGTAATTAATATACCTCATATATGAGCATTATATGAGCATTTATGATAACCTTTCTGGGGAAAGATATGAGGCGTTTTCAGAATCGAGCCATTTGAAACATCTTTACAGTTCAATCTAGCAAATCACACCATCTCCCCAATATGAGAGAAATATACATGTCCAAAAGCAGCTCATTGAGAGATTCTGGGAGCTTATGATTTAGCATTTTGGAGTTAATCAAGTGAGAAGATATTTTAAATATGCAGATCAACACCTTTACGATAAAAATGAATATAGATCGAAAATCCGACAAATATGGGAATCTCTGCTTCAATTCTAGACATTAAAGGGTCCAGCTGGAGATTTTCAATTCCTTCAACATATATACCTTTCGGAATTTTTTCTTTTCAACCATCAATGAGCCTTGCCCTAGTAACACGAATTTTAGATAAAGTAGTATACGACTATTGGGGTCTCATAGACAGCAAATAAATCTTGTACGGGCATATACAGTAGAGCATAGATATCATAATAAGTTCCCTTACAAGTTAAAAAGACTACTCCAGTCACATAAATTTTGCAACTTAATTATGGAAAATTATCGCAGGAGAATTCGTATTTTCGGAAAAAATTAAAGACTATATTTCTTCGACATGAATAATTCAGGAACAGAATTTCATTGTAGTTTGCGTACTGTAAGTAAGTAATAATTATACATCAGGTCCACGAACCTTTTTAAAATCACTGCTTGATATTTATTAAGCTTCCCCGTCAGATAAAGAATATCAATCTCATCATATCATGTGACCACTATCAAGTTGATATTAAAGCTGATGAAAGATAATTGTCAGCGAAATATTTGCAAGAATAAAGATCAGAATATCAAGGACATATATTTTCTGTCAATATGGCGACTAAATACCCTTTGACCATTACAGAGGAACAGCTAGCCCACTGGAATGACAAGCTTCAAGATGCTGGTCCTAAAGAGATAATTAGGTGGGCATATTTGACATTTCCAAACTTATTTCAAACTACGGCCTTTGGACTCACTGGTTTAGTCACAGTTGACATCGTATCTAAGTTGAGTGAAAACTCGAAACACCTCATAGACATTATATTTATTGATACCTTGTACCACTTTCCTCAGACTTACGATTTAGTCAAGAAGGTGCAAGAGAAGTACAATGTCACTATGAACATATACAAGCCTCCTGGTGTGAGCAGCGACAGAGAATTTGAAGAGAAATATGGTAACGAGTTATGGGAGACAGACGAGTCCTATTACGACTTCTTGGTAAAGGTAGAACCTTCACAGAGAGCATATAAAGAGCTCGACGTGCGCGCTGTTTTAACCGGACGTAGAAGATCGCAGGGCGGTGCCAGAAGCGCTTTACCGGTAGTAGAAATTGATGGTTCGAGCGGAGTTGTGAAGATAAATCCCTTGTGTAACTGGGATTTTACTCAGGTGAAAAACTACGTAGATACGCACAATGTGCCATATAACGAACTACTTGATTTGGGGTACAAATCTGTGGGTGATTGGCATTCAACCGCTCCAGTGGCTGCGGGAGAAGATGAAAGAAGTGGAAGGTGGAAAGGAAAAGCTAAAACCGAATGTGGTATCCACGAAGTTAGCAAGTACGCTTCGTACTTGCAGCATATTGGAGCAAAATGAAAGATGCTGGCATTAATTAGACCGTTTCATAGACAGTTATTTCTTCTTGACATAGTGAAATCCTGATTTGGGGAACGAAAACTAGTGGATAAATGTATATATCCTGAATAATAGAATTTAAATACTACTAGATCTTATGTAGATCGAATGAATATATTCGTCCAATTATCACAACGATATGGGTGTTTTATATAGACGTGAAAAGTAAAATCCTCCTCACCTATAGCCAGATCATATACATTCTGCTATTCGTTTAAACTACCTAGGAGACCCTGCTAGGGTCCTTTTATACCTTTCAGCGATTTTGACACATGATAATGTTGATTCATTACCTTCCTGTGCAGGTGACTGCGCAATCAGATTTACAAAAATTGCACCAAAGAAAGTGATACCCTTTCAAATAATAGATTCGGAACAACGTGCTTTGGTAATAAATAGAGTACAGTGACGAATCTTTCAGATTTACAGCGTTACTATTGCCATATATCTTACCGGAAAATCTAATTAGTCCTTAGGAAATGCTTCCTTTCGCATTTCCTTATCCTCCGGAACAGCTGGAGGGCTACTGGGGAATTCCCACTTCGACAATCGATTGGTGTGAAGAGAACTATGTTGTATCTCCCTACATTGCAGAAGCCCTCAATACGATAACCAATTCAGTATTCATTGCATTGGCTGGTTTTGCGACCTACCATGCGTATGTGAACAAGCTTGAACCTAGATTCGTATATATCGGGTTGGGGTTTCTTCTTGTTGGGGTCGGATCCTGGTTGTTTCATATGACGTTGAAGTATCACTTCCAATTGTTAGATGAGTTGCCTATGATATATGCGACGTGCATTCCTTTTTGGTCTGTGTTCAGCGAATTCAAGACGAAAAAAGCGTCGTTGCTTGTGGCCCTTGGTGTTTTCACTGGGGCAAACACATTGACCATCATATATCTCTTCTTTAAAGATCCAACAATACATCAGGTGGCGTATGCATTATTGAATGCTGCCGTTGTTATCAAATCTGCAGTATTAACTCATAAATATGTCCCCGACTCCAAGGCTAGAACTCAATTGAACAGTACCATGTTTCTTGGTATTTCGATCTTCATATTTGGGTACTTTTTGTGGAACCTAGATATTCATTTTTGTTCTCAAGTAAGATCAATTAGAAGAAGCTGGGGTATGCCTTATGGCTTTTTGCTTGAGGGTCACGGATGGTGGCACATATTTACTGGTACCGGTGTATACTTCTATCTAGTGTACGAAGAGTACCTTCGCTGCTTTTTAAATGGAACACAAAATTTTTATAAATTTGGGTGGTTTTACGGTCTTCCCGTCGTGAGGTGTATCAATCCAGACGGTTTAGAAAGATATAATGCTATCAAAATATTGCAAAAAGAAGATGAAAAACACATTTCCATTGAACGTAAGAATATTTAAGATATAGGTCTAAATTTAGAAAATCTCAAATTTTATATTTGGTTGACAACTCAATATGTAAAGAAGTATGTATTTAGAGCTTGGTTATGATTTCGTTTAAAAAGTTATCGTTCTTAATTGTGTTGGAGTACTTACCATCAATTAGTTCTTTCAATGTTTTGATGGCGGCTTCTGAATTGACGGTGTTTTTTCCAGACGCTTCATTGTAGCACAAGCTTTTCCATTCTTTTAGAATCTTTCTTAAATTCTCCAAACCAGTCTCAACTTCGGCATCACTACATTTGGACTTCTTACTTTGAACATAAGGGTCGATTTCCTTTGAATCAGAGCTTTGAAGTTCAGAGGCCTTCCTTTTAGCGACATTAACAATTTTCTCAGGAAACTTTACTAATTCTGCAACATGAATACCAAAAGACTTATCTGAAATTCCGGGTTCCACTTTATACATTAATGTAATATCATTATGGTCCTCATTCTCACTTTCGACATGTGCAGCAACGTGTAAATTCTCGACCCTATTTTTGTATTTGTTTGACAAATCTGTCAATTCATGGAAATGTGTAGCGAACAATGTAAAACACCTTTTCTCTGCAATTAAATGTTCCAGAATTGACCAAGCTAATCCAAAACCATCATAGGTACTGGTTCCTCTACCCAATTCATCAATGATAATAAGTGAATTATGAGTTGCAGTAGCCAAAATCGAAGAGGTTTCCAACATTTCAATCATGAACGTAGACAACCCTTTCATCTGAGAGTCACCAGCACCCACTCGAGATAAAATTGCGTCAAAAATAGGTACCTCTGGAGTGAACTCAGAGTCGTCCGCAGGAATAAAAGAACCAATTTGACACATCAATACAATAACACCAATCTGTCTAATATAAGTGGACTTACCCCCCATATTGGGTCCTGTGATAATTAGGAATGGTTTGCCCCTCTCATTTTCAGATGAATCATTTGATAAAATAATATCGTTCGAAATGAAACTCATATCATCCTGAGCTTCGAGAACAGGATGTCTGGCTTCCTTCAATTTGAGCTTTCTTTCTTGATACTCTTTTGAATCTATATCACTACTCAAAGGATGAATGATAGGTTTGGTATATGGTATAGGTGCAAAAATGGCAGCATTCGCAAAACTATTAATCACGTCCAAATGTGCCAATGACAAAGACAAATTGGTAAACACCAGGTAATACGTCAACGAAATTGACAAGATCTCCTTTATGAGTTCTTTCTGTTTTGAATTGTATTCGTCAGAAAGTTCTTGATACTTTTGTGCCAATGATCTTAATTCTTTTGTCGTGAAATATACACCTGCTTTCACAGTTTGTAATTCGATGTATCTATTTCCAGTATTTCTTAATACAGCCGAATCATTACGGGTAACTCTGAAACACCAGCCATGTTGCTGGTGTTTCTCAAGCTTTAATTTCTTTTCTATCTCCATTCCTAAATCTTCGCTAACATCAACCTGACATTCTTTAATCTCTTGAGATATGCTTTGAATGATCGAGTTCGTTTCTGTCAAAGAATCGTCAAACTCCAGCTTTATATTGAAATCAGCATTTAGGAGATCACTAGCATTAGAAGAGTTCAATGGAGATAAATCAATTGTAGTTTCTACCAATTCTTGAAATTTTAGTAACGAGTCATAACGCTCATTTATTGGTTTCATCCAGTGTTTTCCAAGTAGAGTTTGAGTGTCATGATCAGCATTAGAAGACTGAATTAAATCTTTCATTTTCTCTATAAGAGATGGTAAAATTAAAACCAATTGATACAATCTGACAACATCCTCAAGCTTCTTGTTCTCGTTTCCGGAAGATTTGTTCACGCCATTGCTAATTTTTTTCAAAAGACGTTTAACATCAGGAACTTGTCTTAACCAATCCTGGGTAAGAAATACGCGTAGGTCCGTGTTTTCTATGATAAACTCAACCAATCTGTGTCTTTCTTGGACATCATTAGCATTCGTGAGAGGTTGTTTCAACCATTGGGATAGTAAACGGGAGCCAGCATTAGTCTTGCACTTATTTAATAAGTCGAAGATTGAACTAATAGAACTACCTTTTGAATATGCATTACCCGTATTGGACTGACTTGAAAAGATATTCAAAGCCTTCATGGCAGACAGGTCCAATTTCATATATGCTGAAAGGGTATATTTCTCAATTGTGAAACTTGCCGACTCCAGGACAAAAAGGTCCAAGTAATGTAAAAGTGCGTTGCAGCACGATAATGAGGTGGAAAACTCCACAGAATTTATTCCCTTCGAAGCGAGTATAGCTTCGACATTATTAAATTCGTTCGAAGTTGCAACGAACTTGCCTAAATCTTGCTCAATATCTTTACTTGTAAATAAAGATGATTTAGTTGTGCTTAAAACCAAATTGCCTATTTTTTCCAAGACTTGAAAAAGCTTGATATTGTCATTATTTGTATCCTGGGGTTCATAATTAGAGGGGAGTACTATTTCTTTAACTCCTGTTTGCAAAATCAAACTCTCCAAGTTTGAGAAAAGTTCATTATCCTCGAACTCACACACTTGTATCAAGTTGTTCAGTAAATCAATCATACAGACCCCAATTTTCTTCTGTGCGTTTACCTGTATGTATTTCACGGCAGCGATTATGGGAGACGAGCAGTCTAAAAACATCCCCTCCAAGTTTATTCCGTATTCATTGGATAAACCTTCCAAGTTGCCAGGTGTAGCAGAGATAACCATTTCGAACGTTTTGTTGTGATATATCTCCACTTTATAACTGTTATCAACCAAACAAAATTTAAGAACGTTATTCAAAAACACCTGTGGAGATATAGTTACATATCTGTGTTTCTTGGATTGATTGTACTTGATGATAGATTGGGTTTTGTATATATTTTCGGCTATTAAATCTGCATCTTCATCGAGAGCAGTAAAATAGTCCTTATTATTATGGTCAATAATTCTTATAACAACTTTCTCTTTCTGTGGTAGATTCTCGAACTTTTTGTAGAACAGTCTCTCGTCCCCATTGTCTAGGAACTTCAAGTCTGGTCTTTTACTTGACATTTTCCTCTCTTCTATGGTGATATAAATTCTTGAATCCAGGTTTTAGAATTCATTTTCTAATTTATATACGCGTTCGCGTGTCCCATAAAAGTCAGACATAAATATGTTTTCACTGTCAGTTAGTTTTAAGCAGCAACAGCTTTTCTCAGCTTTTCTCAGCTTTTCTCATACCACAGCTTTTCTGTACTCCTTACAGACGACTACAATAAAACACTAGTATTCTACGTGAATTTTTCGAGAACCTACCCACTACTTGCGACAGAGATCCGTTACGGTTCAAGGCATCTTCTCGTGAGATCATCCCCCGAATATAAGAGGTAGCCATCTCACTATTCTAGAGAAAGCTATTCTCATTGAAGGCGTAATACCTTTCTCTCGCTCTCAAATCTATGGTTATTTAGAGTATACTACTGTCAGCTCATCTCACATGAGTCTCGAGTCATTCGCTGGGTCCGAGTCTGCGAACTACCGAATTAAATTATCCTGAAAATTAATGTTCAGGAGATTTAGACCTTTTTTCACTATCATTGGTAATACGTCAACGTAGGTAAAGAGTAACCACAAGATGTCTGCATTGCGTAACACGGATTTAGATGGTATTTTGCCTCTAGTTAATAGGGGAAAGGTAAGAGATATATATGAGGTAGATGATAAAACATTACTTTTTGTTGCTACTGATAGAATTTCTGCTTACGATGTTATAATGGAAAATGGAATAACAAGCAAAGGTAAGATTTTGACCAAGTTGTCAGAGTTCTGGTTTGAGTTTTTGGCAAATGATATTCCAAACCACTTGGTGTTGAAGAACAATGATGACGAACATCTTTTTGCAGCTCTTCCAGAAAAGTTGTCGGAACCTAAGTACAAGTCTCAGTTGAGTGGAAGATCCATGTTGGTCAGAAAACTCAAGTTGATTCCCTTGGAAGTTATCGTTAGAGGTTACATAACAGGGTCTGCTTGGAAAGAGTATAAAAAGAGTAAGACAATTCACGGACTTCACATCGAGAGTGCTGACTTAGAGGAATCGCAGGAACTTCCCACCCCTTTATTCACGCCTTCTACCAAGGCTGAGCAGGGCGAGCATGATGAGAACATTTCACCTTCTCAGGCAGCAGATATTGTCGGTAAGGAATTGAGTGACAAATTGGCATCTAAAGCTATCTCGTTGTATGTAAAAGCTAAGGAGTTTGCGAAGAGCAGAGGCATTATTATTGCAGACACCAAATTTGAGTTTGGTTTGGATGAAAGCGACAATTTAGTGCTTGTAGATGAGGTCTTGACTCCAGACTCCTCTCGTTTCTGGAATGCCACTGATTATAAGGTTGGTCAATCGCAGGATTCTTATGACAAACAATATCTTAGAAACTGGTTGACTTCAAATGGGCTTGCCGGTAAGGAAGGAGTTTCAATGGACACTAGTGTCGTTGAAAAGTCAAAAGATAAATATATTGAGGCCTACGAAGCATTGACAGGCAAAAAATGGGTAGAATAATGTGTTTAGAGCCTCAGGCATCTTTAACTTTCATGTCTGTATAATAATATGTATAATCTTCAGAATCTTTGGAGTAGTTCTAAAGGACTTTCTTCTCAAGTGATCCAGGTATAGCTTTTCGGCATCCATAGATATATATTTTTTTAAAAGAAAAGATAGTAAGTATCAAATATTACAGAGCACACATTTTGTATTTTTAGCTACAACTGTCACAACTGAGATATTATCTTCAACCTTACCTCCGGCATATCGTTAGATTCTGTGGCACAACTTTTTTTACCATTACTAAGCCTTTCCTATTTGCTCGACATATATCTCAATAACTCTTAGGTTCCCAATTCATATAGCAAGTCATGATTTTCCTATTGACTATGAGCATATTCAGAAATGTAGGTCATTATTGAAACAAGTTCAATCTCAGGGATACTACTCCGTCAATTTTCGCTCGAGGAGCTAAGAGATATGGTAGAATTTTACAAATGAAACATAATCACACTCTTGATGACCTGAAGACAACAAATATAACAAAGTAGGTATATATTTTTGGTTGATAATGGAAACCTCCTAAATACTATTAATCTTCTCTATTGCAAAAGTTGCAAACAGTAATACATGAGTGAAATGAATATGTATTATGACACAATATCCTAGTTCCTGCCGCCTCTAAGATACAATTCTTCAAATTCAGGAATATGCCTTTTTTCTATGCTCAATCTCTCTAGCTTATCCGTTATCCGCTGCTTATAGCTGTTTCCCGGAAACCTTGAAGCAGGAACCTTAATGTAATTGTCATTTGCTCCGTTTGGTAGATCAATATCATCTAGTTGATCATTTCTAGCTTTTAAAGGAACTCTTCGGGGAGAGGGATGGTGGAAGATATTATCGTCGAAATTTAATTCCTTTGGTCCTCTTGGTTTTGAAGGCAGCCCTGTATCGGGTGTAGTATGCATCTGTTGGTGTATCACGTTTCTTGGCTGATATTGTCCTTTATTAGGGCCCTGGGTAGTTGGGTCAGATTTTTTTCTTATAAGTTCATGCTGCGTATTTGTATACACTTGCTTACTTAGTAGTTCGCGTACTCTTTTCTGTACTTCCTGCTCTACTACTAATTTGAATTCTCTCTGATATCCTAATCTGACTTCCTTTGCCTCCTGATCCATAGCTTTTTTACGCATTTCAAATTCCTCCATTAATTCTTCTTCAAGTTGCTTCTTTTGCATGCTACAGTTCTTTCTCATATTATTGTATTCCAACTCTAACTCATCTTTCTGTGCTAATACTTTTTTCTCTAAAGTCAATAAGAGAGCTTCCTTTCTTTTTAACTCGTCATTTTTAGCTACCAATTGATCCAGAAATCCACTTAGATTGGAACTTATTTGCTTTAATTCCATTTCCTTCCTTAGGAACCTTATCGATAAGGTTTCTAGTAATTCAAAGCAAGATGGCCGTAAGTCGGGTTCGACCGTGATACAGCTTTTGATGATTGATCTTAATTGCAAAGAATAAGACTCTGATATCTCTGGAATCGATCCATCTTTGATTTTACTTTGAAGTTGAAGGTGAGTTTTTGCTTGGAATGGGGGTCTAAGTGTACATAATTCAAAGAGAACGCAGCCTAAAGACCAAATATCGCATACCGGAGAATAAGGTTGATCCATCAAAACCTCAGGGGACATATAATATGGTGTTCCTACGTATGTTTTTGCAAAGTCATTTTGGGATGTGATCATTTTTGCTAGCCCAAAGTCGCCTAATTTGACTGTCTTACCTGAATTAAGAATGAATATGTTGTCCGGTTTAATATCTCTGTGAATTACTACGGTCTCTGAATTAATGTCTGGTTCATCATCATTAGTGGCTCCTGAAAATAAGTCAACTTTCTTAGTATCAATACCATAATGGCATCGATGTAATGCAAATAATGTTTGAACTAGTACCTGCCAAATGAACTCTTCAGGTACGGATTCTTTATTTCTTTTAAAATTTGTTATTACCTGTGCTAGGTCACCACCATCACAGTATTCCATATATATATGTATGCTTTTTCTTCCTGGTATATGCTCATGAGTGTAATATTTTACTATATTAGGGTGATTAAGTTCACGAAGAATTCTTAGTTCTGATATTAACTGATTTCTTTCCAAGGTATTCATAGAGGTATATTCGATTTCTTTCCTTACCAAGATTTCGTTCGTACTTCTCCTCCTTATTTTTCTTACTATTCCATAAGACCCCTTACCGATTACCTCTAATGCTTCATATTCGTCCTCAATAGATGCCATAGCTACGTATTCTCTTTCTAAAACTTTAGTCTTAATTCATCAAGAATAATAGTTATCTTAACAGCTCGCAAATTATTTGCGTTCCTAGCCGGTTATCGATTCACTATTTTGCAAATGCTTGTAATATATTATTGTTGTAGAACCTTCTCTTCTGATGTTTGGCTTAATTGTCGAGAGACTGTGTAAATCTTGATAAAGTTTGACTATTTATCTATTATCCAAATCAGGTAATATAATACAAAATCAAGTCCAAGGTAATTAATCTGGATCAAATCTTGCTGGTTGAGTAAGTACAACGTGGTAATCTAAGATATTCACTACAGAAATATGTCTCCAGAAGGCGTCCTATTTGTCAATATTTTTTTCATATTTAATGTTAGCTTAAAAAATTTGATAAGATTTTCTGTGGAGTAAATTTAGCTCGATCCATGAATAAGTTTTCGAAAAATATGGGACGACCGATAAAATGGAGGCATGGAAGATGAAAAGTCATATGAATAGCATATATGGGATATAAGTCAAAGCTTTAGTTTGTCTGTTTCTAAAAAAAAATCTCTACCACCAAATCTTCTCAATCAGATGACCGAAAGCTGAAGACATATCTTTTAGAACTATGATTTAAATAATAATAATTATCTACTGTCATTAGTAGACAATAGATGATCTAATATCACCTATGGCTTAGAGTTCTTAGATATTTAATTAGATTGTGAAATAGAAGGTGTTGTTTTTGGCCCAATTTTGCGGCATCTTCATATTTTCACTATTAATTGATATTTATCAGAATCAATACAAAAATACTTCCTTATTTTGCAGATCTAGCGGACAATTAACAAACTTCAAAAGTCCTATGCTCAACCTTTTACAGCTTTATAGAGATCTCAAAGACCAATAGTAAAATATTGTGGTGTTCGGGTGTTTAAGAATGACTTGAGCCACATCAATCCAAGGTA
Organism: Millerozyma pseudofarinosa; assembly: GCA_030556505.1. NCBI lineage: Eukaryota > Fungi > Ascomycota > Pichiomycetes > Serinales > Debaryomycetaceae > Millerozyma > Millerozyma pseudofarinosa. The sequence continues at coordinate 28,482 of JAKTUD010000001.1, read as the reverse complement.
CATAGTAAGTCTACACTCTAAACAGTGAGGCTTGATATTGCTTACAAATCGGTTCTACTATATAAAGATGTCTTCAACTTCAAAGTTCAATCATCACTTTAGTACTCTAGAGAATGACTCAAAAGGTTTTTGTATCAGGAGCCACAGGCTATATAGCCCAACACGTTGTTAAACAATTGATAGTATCTGGCTATCTTGTTATAGGTTCTGTTAGAACTGAAGCAAAGGGAGAGAGATTGAAGACACTCTTGAATTCCGATAAATTCACCTACGAGATAGTTCCAGATATAGCACAGAAAGGAGCATTCGACAATGCTTTGGAGAAACATCCTGATGTTTCGATTTTCATTCATACAGCTTCTCCTGTAACTCCTACTGGTGGTGACCCTGGGGAAGATTTCTTAAAACCGGCCATTGAAGGTACTAAGAATGTGCTAACTTCTATTCAAAAATTCGGTAAGGAGGTTTCAAAAGTTGTAATCACCTCATCTTTTGCGGCAGTGAAGGATAAATTTACTCCTCCTACAGGTGAACCTATAAGTGAAAATTCATGGACAAAGATTACTTATGAAGATGCCATAAAAAAAGAAGGCTTCGCTTATACTGGTTCTAAAACTTTAGCAGAAAAAGCAGCATGGGAATTTTTTGAAAAAAATTTACCAGGAACACCTCTTACGGTGGTGAACCCAGTTTATGTTTTTGGCCCTCAGGCGTTTGATGAAAATGCAAAAGGAAGTGTTAATTTCTCGGTAAATTTTGTGACATCCTTACTTAGCTTGAAACCTACTGATGATGTCCACTCTTTTGTTGGTGGTTTTATTGATGTTCGGGATGTTGCAAAGGCTCATGTTCAAGCAATCTCTAATGCTGAAACAAATGATAAAAGACTTTTACTTTTTGAATCATTTCATTCAATACAATTGATTTTAGATATTATAAGAAAAAGGTTTCCAGAGCTCAGAGAAAAACTTCCCGTTGGATCTCCTGAGAACAGTCAGATTAAAGTTCCTTATACGCTTAATAACGATCGTACCAGGAACATATTGGGCTTTGATTTCATTGATTTGGAGACATCTATTTATGACACAGTACAGCAATACTTGAAATCTAACCGCTAAATTGTCTTTATAACTTCAATATTACAGTGAGCTTTTTATAGCATTTTATCCTGTTACCTTTTATGTGTAGCTTCGTTTTAAAATTAGCATTTCGACCATTAAATTTTGAAGTCCATGCAATTCGAAAAAGTTAACCATACTGATATTCTAATAAATAACATCGAAAAATGAAGAAATGGTTGCACTGGTTAAATAAGAAATCTATTTTTTTGAAGGATATCATGAAATAGTTTGCTTTTTAAAAGCTATTGGTATATTTAGATATATTTAGATATATACTTACACCACAGTATATCACTTAGTTGCGCTTAATTTGCAACTACTAGAGTCGATCCGAATTCAATTGTCGATCCTCTGAACTCTGACGGGGATACAGTCAGTGCCTATTGTATTATTGTAAGCCAAGAAGTAGTGATGTGTTGAGAAAAGAAAAGGATCGCGGATGTTGTGACAAGCATAAAAGTTGTCAGCACTACCATCAACAGTCAATAATTTTTTGCCGTCCTCAGTCGAAAATCCGACCTCTTTGGATGAAACAACATTGAAGGTAGGAACTCCCTCGGTAAATCCAAAGTGGGCTGGGAACCCAAACCCAGAATTAGCTAAAGTCAACAAGCGGGTTTGATCATTATATTGGACCTGGTCACTCAGATACTCCTCCAATTTAATATAACTAATACCACCACCTTCGTGAATTCCTCTCAAGCCAGAACTGTTTACTGTGCTGTTATCAGAAATGATTGCTAAAGTTCCGTTATAAATAGTGGCAGAGGCTGATGCAGCTAAGGCAGCGAGGGATGCAACTGCGAAAAACTTCATTTTAGTTCTTATTTGGTCTAAGTACTTTGCTTGTTTTGCTGAGATGTCGAATTTATAGCAAAAACATGGACTTGCGGCCTGCTTTATATGTTCTTCCGATCCGCAAGAGCAATTGGTGGTTGAACATCATTGTTCTATTAAAAAAAGGTGTATTGTACTATTTTGCGTTTCTCCTTCGATAGTTCGCGAAAAAGTTCCAATCGGAGGCTGAACAATATGAAAGATCATGTTCTTCATTGTTTCCTACTTAAGCATTTTCGTTTGTTTTCTTCCTCCGGTGGCTCAACAATGTCCCTTGAGTCTATAGCGTGTTTGTGTTTACTATTGCTAACCTCACTTCAATACGAGATTTTTAGAATTAAGGAAATTTACCAATAGGAGAACTAGGAGGTGATGGATTGACGGTAGTAGTTAACGGTCGTAACATAACGGTTGATGCATTCTAATGTTAGATGGAAGTATGCGACCGAATCAGAAGCCAGGGACTGATATGTTCATTATGCAGAATACTTTTTCTATGACGTAGATTTTTTTGGGGGGACGAAGGCGAGCAACGTAGACGGCTCCGAACTTAACACAAACTCTGTTTTATCTCAGGTTCGTCTCTTTCTGGCACTAAATGGTAGAACATATGAATCGGAGGTAGGTGACACTGTGTGGATGGTTTTGTCTTTGTTATGAGGGCATATTCATCATGTCTGTTCTTCTGATCCGGATAGGATATACACGGAACTACACGCGGAACGGGCCGTACTCGGTAACCCCCTAATGATCGATGAGAAAGGTTATAAGTAGAAGGTGAGACCCCGTTGGATATTTATACATCATTATCGATAGTGTTACCTTCCACATACTCATTTACAAGATTTAAATTTCATATTCGAAAGATGGCTGGGAAAGACTTGCCAAAGATCCTTGTGATTATGGGCAGCGTGCGCAAGAACAGAAACTGTAAGACCATATCCGACTGGGTGCTCCAAGTTAGTCAGGAGACAGGGCACGACCTAGATTTCGAATTGATCGACTTGCTTGACTGGAACTTGCCGTTTGATGATGAGCCTTATATACCTGCACAGAAGAAGTACGAGAGTGAGGCCACGAAAAGATGGAGTAAGCTCATAGATGCGGCTAATGGTTTTGTTGTGGTCTCGCCGCAGTATAACTGGGGGTACCCTGGCATTTTGAAAAACGCGTTGGACCACCTCTTTAATGAATGGCACAACAAACCAGCAGTGTTGGTAACTTATGGAGGCCACGGTGGATCTAAATGCAGCTCTCAACTCAAGGTGGTGTTCGAGGGTTTGAAAATGAAAACGGTGCTGACCAATCCCGAAATTTGGCTTCAAAAAGAAGATATCATGAATGGGGTGCAAAATCCTGATACCCTGTTTGCCGAATATAAGCCAACTTTACAGAAGGCAATTGAGGAGCTCTCCAGCAGCTTTAAAGTCTGAGTAGCAGATTATATTTATTAGTGTATAACTAGAGATTAGTGACACTGCCCTATTATCTTATTTAATTATTAGTTCAGCTTTATATTTCAAATACATAAATATTTCAATAAGTCTTGCCGTCTCGAACTTGAGAGACATAATGCTATCAAGCGTAAGATGAGAAGGTTATCAACAATGAAACAGTAGTTGCATTTGAAAGAAAGAATTATTTAAAAAAAAAAGATGTCATCCTTACAGAGGATAGAAACACCTGAAAAGAAACAATTTTATTTCTTTTGTTCTACCTCTATCACAGAATTTTCTTCTGTTTCCACAAAAGATTCATCATCATTTTTGAGAGCGCCAACGGGCTTTCCATAAAGCTTTGATCCAGGGGCATCAAATAAGATGCCGATTTCTTCTAACGAATAACCCCTTGTTTCAACATAAAACACATAAATTATCACCATCACCAAAATGAGCCACGCATCATAAACTATATAAAACCTCCACAGGAGATGCTGAACGCCAATTGCATTGACAAAAGAATTGAATATAACAGCAGATTGCTGAACTGCCAAATAAAACGATGCACCCTTCGAACGTAACTCAAAAGTCATTATTTCATCTGAGTACATGAAGGGTAAAGGATTCCAAACAAGATTAAATACAGTGACGTATAGCACTATGAATGCTATAACAGCGCCAGCTGCCGCGTGGTCTTTTCTTTCGACATAAATTCCCGATGATGTAGTCCAGGCGATGAAAAATAGCCAAAGACAAAAGGTAGCAGAAAGAAACAATGTCCTTCTGCCGAATCTTTCTATGTTTAAAGTGGCAAAAATCGACACAAGCCAGGACCAGGTACTTAATATACTACTGATCAAAGTCTTGGTGTTGCTGCTTGTAACACCAATTGTAGTCAAAGTGGAATTTAAATAGGTCTGAACTAACGCTGAACCCACACATTGTTGAAATATTCCTAACGATACCAAAATTATAATTCTCCTTCTATTACCTGGAGAGGATAAAATGGAAAATAATGATTTTCCATTATTTACCTCTCTTTCTTTTCTAATCCAGTTTTTGATCTCATCGTACTCAGCTTTTGCTATTTTATCCTCCTGATCACCATCTGCATGATACTTCACTAAAAAGTCCCAAGCCTCTGCTTCTCGATCTTTTGAAATCAACCATCGAGGGCTCTCTGGAAGCATAAACACAACAGTCATAGCACAAACTGTCCAAAATGCTTGAACAAAGCACGGCATCCTCCACTCCCAAGAAGTTGTAGGAAGTTTATGAGACGCAATAAAAGATAGCCAACTATTACAAACAGATCCTAAATTCCAGAATGTAGAAAAGAGGGTATTGAACTTGACTCTATCAGCGCCATGAGCCAATTCCGCCAATAAAACCGGGCTACCAGACATACTAAAGCCATCACCGAACCCAACTAAGATTCTTCCCGCAATGTACATACCAATGTTTTGAGATGCGGTTTGCAATATCACACCTATGATAGTGACAACAGCCCCAATGAATATCACATACCTCCTTCCAAACTTGTTGGATACAATGGGAGCAAAAGGTAAACTGGAAATTGATCCTAAAGAGTATGATGCAGTAAGAAGCCCCAAAATACCTCCCTGAGGATGATTAAACGAGTTTTGCCATGTATCTAGAAGCTGTACGGTTCCTGCCAACGATGAATCGAACCCCACAGATGTGTGAATAAAGACGATACCAGGGATCATCATTAAGTATAGCTTCCTCAAATGGCTATTTTTGTACCATGGCAGACGGGGATACCGTGAGAGAGCATCCTTCAAAGCAAGTGTCATTTTATGACTCTATTAGAACCGTTACTTTAGCTTGAATCTATTCGAAAAAAATAAAAACTGTTCGACCAAATCTTATTGAAGTGAAGAATTTATGCTGTAGATAACAAGTTATGAAAAATTAAAGGGCATGAAGCCAACATATATACATAAAATGAATCAACAGTATAAACCTAACTCTGCGACGAGAATATTAAGCGTCAAAAGACGTTTTATTATGGGGCTTCAATAGAAGGGGAAGTGGGGCGTATACCACTTCAAAAAATACGTCCGCTTCTGATGGATATGCAGGGTGCATAAAATAATGCGTAAGTCGTTTCAAATCAACTTCGCCTAGTCCTAACCTAATTTAGTAATCGATAGCCATATGGGCCTCTTCTGACTGTCAACGTATACTCTCTAGTTGGACTACAACATTGAATATCTTCTGATTAAGTAAACATCCCAGTCTGATTATTATATATATGTAGGTTCTATATACCTATTTTTTATAGAAAAAAAAAATTTTAAACAACTTTGTCGTATAAGCTTTTGGTACCTTTCATAAATTCCTCACATATGAGTATATCATTTTGAATTAAAGGAGAATTGATGCTAACTGATTTTAGATACTGGAATCCTGCTATTTTTGCCGTCTCATCTACTATTATTCCTTTCCTGAAAGCAATATCTAAAATAATGATCATCCCAAAAAGTAAATGTAGTCTGTAGATATCCACTGTGACAGATGTCGAATTCAATACCTTATATATGATCTCCGTAGCTATCGAAATACACCTGGTGTATTGTACGGTAGAAGTTAGTATAGCAGGATTATCTGTCTCGCAAAGCACCTTTAAATATGGTTGCCATAATAAGAAGCATGTAAAATCGTACTCGAATTGAAGGTTTTTTATCGTTTCGTCAAGATCTGGTCCCTCAATATCCCATCTATTAACCAAGGGCAAGTTCTCTTTCCATACTTGTAACTGATGTGAAATTTCGTTTGTAATTTTATCCAAGAGGGTAATGTCCTGAATCAGAAACAGGTCTTTTTGGTTTATATATCTCAATGATTCGATGGCACGGCCCCTGATTAAATCTAACGAAACATTAGATAAGAAAGAGACCCAAGTTGTCGCCAAAAATTCAGAAGCTTCCGTGTCACAATCCAAAGGTAATTCCATTTGAGAGTCGACAACACTCACACCCTTTCCAGGTGCCAAATCAAAATTGATGTATAGTTCGGCTTCCAATTTTCGGATAACCCAGTAAATACGGTAAATGGTATGTCTACGAAACGAAGGAATTGACTTTAAATCCTCAAATGACATCATAGTAACGAACAGAGTTGATGCAATCTGCAAATACTTCAATTGATCTAGAGGGCGACCAATCAATCTCAAGTATATCGTGGCTAGTAAAACCCCTTGAACGTATTCAGTACCGAAAGATGAGCTATTATGCATAAGTATCTGTACGGCTTGAGAAAAACAGGCAAATCCAGGGGGATTGTCTGAATCTATTGGGCTTTCTTCCAAAAGAGAAGCACACGCTACGATAAGTAAGAGGACAGCGCTTATTATATCGAATCCGAAGCCTTTCAGCCGCATATCATCCACACAACAGTGTATTGCTTTATCACATAGTATAGGATAAAACAGAAATATTCTTCGGAAAAACAAATCGATTTTCTGGTCTATCTCCTCCTCAGACATATTAATTGGGGTTAATACAGGCTTCAAAGGAGGTCTATTCTTTTCCCATTCATAAAAAAGGTTGCGCGATAAATAAAATCCAGAGTTCTTCCATAATAAAGGTAGAAATGGATTATAGTCATAAAGACCGGAGGGAACCATATCAATGGTTTTCACAACCAGATTGCTCTTAGAACTAGTCTGTCTCCCCCACTTGATAATAGCCATATCCTCTATACCACCAGGGCTCGCAAGGGATAGCAACGAGCCATCGCTGGGGCTACTTCTCATTCCAGCAAAATCACTGTGCTGGGAACTGTTGATCATGGACTCTATCTTCGTCAACTTTTGGAGGATAAAACTCAACGTTCGCTCCTGGGGATTTACCTTCCTGGTGTTCTTATAAACACATTTTCGAATGTACTTGCTGCAGTTCGAACAACTTGGAATTTTTTCATCACATTTCATTTTTCTTGATTTACAGAACTCACAAGCATTCTGGGCCCTGTTGGTTGGTCTAGATAGATATTTGACCACATCGTCTATACTGTCATGCTCTTTTGAATTATCTTTCATCATAGAATCGTTATCCACCTTCTCTCCATTACTAGACGTGTTCACTTTCATAGAGAAGGGGTATCCTATAAAAACATATCGAAGGAAAAGCAAATGAAGTATTATCTGAAATTCTCGTATGCGTGCGTCATTTTTGGAAATCACACTATTTGTCGATACGAGTCAACTATTGTGGAGCTTCTTTCATACTGATTCTAAAATAAATTACGTGATTCGCATCAAGAAACATCCACCCATTACATTCATATATATACATAAGGTACCTCCATGATTACTGACAATCGTAGAACTGCTATCTAGTGAAACGTATTTATATATTGGAGGATTTTTTTTTTTTTTCTTTCTTGAGGCTAATCTATATATTGTTCTAATTGGGGCAAGGAGTATAGATGTCGATCGACAATATAGAATCGGTTGCAGTAATTGGAGGTGGACCTTCTGGACTTGCAGCCCTACACTCTCTCACTTCTGAACAGCTGTTTAAGAAAATACGTTTGTTTGAAAGAAAGAGGGAAGCAGGTGGACTATGGTGAGTAGAAGAATTATTATGATATCAATTGGATATGTACTGACATCGGCTTTTAGGGTATATGACGATAAACCAGAAGAATTGCCTGTATTGAATTCCACAAATATATCTAAGCCACTAGATATACCCGATAAGCTTCCTGGGAGCTATCCAACTAAGGGGTTTCCTGTTGGCTATAGATCTCCTGCGTATGACTATATGGAGACAAATGTTCCAGAGCCGCTCATGTCTTTCTCATATGCTAGCATCGAAGAAATACGGAGTGCAAAATCTGTTGCATTTTATGGATCTGATCATCCGTTCAGACATCTTAATGTGGTGAGGGAATTCATACAGAATGAATATAAGAAATATAATGATTTAGTGCAATATAATACTTCCGTAGAAAGAGTCATTAAAAAAGACAATCAGTGGGTTTTGACGCTACGTGAAATAAATAAGGATGGTGATGGGAATGATTTCTGGTACGAAGAGAGGTTTGACGCCGTTTTGGTGGCAAATGGACATTATTCAGTGCCCAATTTACCCAATATCCCAGGTGTCCCAGAGGTTCAACGTTCAAATAAGAATTTGGTTCAGCATGTGTGTTCATTCAGAAGAGTGAAAGATTATCAGGATTTAAAAGTTTTGATTGTGGGAACTGGTATATCTTCAACAGATTTTATTAGTGACATACTTCCGGTTGTCAAGAAGCCGATCTTTGTATCTATTCGACGTGAAGCTCTGCGAAGTGATTTTTTTGATTCCTTCAATGGCCATAAATCCATAACTTTGAAGCCAAACGTTAAACTGGTGGAAATAAGTGACGATAAAAAGCACTTAAATGTTAAGTTTACAGATGACTCTACACTTGAAGGATTAGATAAATTGATATTTGCGACTGGTTACAATTTTGACTTTCCCTTTCTTAGTGACAACGAAATAGTTGTGAATGAAAACCATAGAATGGAAAATGTCTACCAGCACATATTCAAAATCGGTGATCCAACACTCTCCTTTATCGGTGCTGTAATCGCAGGGATATCATTCAGGGTATTTGAGTACCAGTCTACTCTCGTTGCGCGAGTCTTATCCGGTAGAATAAACTTGCCCAGTATCGAAGAACAAAAGAAATGGGAGAAAGATCTATTAGAAGCAAAAGGTGATAATCATATATTCCATGTCATTCCTCCTGATTTCAAGACGTACTACGATGATTTATATCGATTGGCTGGTCCGGCAAATGGTAAAGGGCATGAACTAGAGCCGTTTGGAGATGACTGGAACTCAATTTTAGAGAATGGTAGAAACTTAAAGCTTAGATACTGGAGAAGGAACTAGGTTAGGTTTCTTTTCATAATAGAATCACACCTGTGAATATAATTATTCTAATTTTAATGTCAAATTTGATCGTTCCTGAATGCTAGTTTGTAGCTTCAATATTTAATGTTCTCAAGCATTTTCTAGTTAATAAATTTTATTATGACCTGTTAAATCTCAAGAGGATAATATTGCACTTGAAGAAGCTGCTCCTCTTTGTATTCTTAATATTTAACCAAGTTTAGTACTTTGAAGTAACATACATTCTTGGCTCAGGATTTCTTGGTTTATTTTATTGAATTGAGCACTATTATTGATATTAAAGAAATGCACCCTCCGAATAATGCTTGATTCCTACTAGTCACCAATTGAAGGATGTTGTAGAAAACTTATCGGGTAAGCAGTACTTAATTATATCTAGCAACAGCTAAGCTGCTATGGTGCTGATAAAACGGCGTACCATTGATGCAAAAGCTTTATTCTACACCTCTCGGCATTGCAGCTAAAAGCAAGTACGCAAGACTTTTTCGTTAAATACATCATGTCATTCCTTTAACATACCTCAAAAACCCAATTCACTGGCAACTGAAATGCCCGAGACAAAAATCGCAGTTTACTGGATAAAAGGCGGGTGAATGATGGTTAATCATGCAGACGATAACTTCGCAGCAACAACTGATAAGACAGCTGCAAAAGCTAATTCTTTCCAGTGTGCTATAGTCTGTGTTCAAAACTTTGCAGAAGCCTGGATATCAATCACCAAACAGCGAGACATGCTAGTTCATGACACTATAGGCCAGTTCTATTCTCCTCTCAATGGACGACCAATTTTATGCGTGCTCAATTACAATACCATCATTGTGTTTAATTCACAGAATTAAACATCGACGAAGTCATAAAAGATGACTGGACACATGTACTTTTCCTGTGATAACTTCCGTGTTATTTTGTACTTCAAATTGCGCTTATAGAATCACTTGATCGTAAGAAAATGTAGTACCTGATAATTTTCATCTTCCCAATTACGTTATAAGCCTCAGATACTTCGCGAGCATGAAAAATTACGACCTATGGTATTTCCTTAGAATCGAGCATGCCTAGTGAGTTGTATACCAGGGCTGAGTATATCAAGAAATTAAGCCACATCCTTTGATTCCAAAAAAACTACTTGAGTATATAATCAGTATTGAGATTTTTCGTTAGTGTTGCGCATTTGTATCTTTCTCAAGCTGTACCTTTTCGCTGCTTTCGAAGAGCATTATTAATGGTATCCTTTTCTTGCTTTCTGAAGTGATACTATTCATAGAAATCCCCCATATGAATTTATCCTCGGAATCAATTCGCAAAAGATACAGAGCATTTACTCGAAAGATTAAGTAAACGAAATCAGAATAATTTTCCAGCAATCTTAAATTACGCAATTTGAAGTACACAGTTTCTTGCTTCTTATTTTTTTTTTACTTCGGTTCATAATATAAGTGGAAGTATTTTTGATATCAGTTGAAAACAAATTGTTAAGCTATTACGTCTACAATGTCAGGATTAACCCTCTATACAGCGAAAACACCAAATGGAGTAAAGGTTTCAGTATTGCTTGAGTTACTCGGGCTTAGTTACGAAGCAAAGAGTATCGATATATTCAAAAACGTTCAGAAGGAAGATTGGTTCCTCAAATTAAATCCAAATGGACGAATCCCAACATTGGTTGACCATGCTAGTGGTATTACTATCAGTGAATCGGCTGCTATCTTACAGTATTTAACAGATGTCTACGACAAGGAACATCGATTCTCTTATCCGAGCGGCAGTAAAGAGTATTACTTGCAATTGGAGCTACTCTACTTCCAGATGGCGGGAATTGGTCCCATGCAAGGACAAGCTAATCATTTCAGTATATTTGCACCCGAGAAAATCCCTTACGGAATTACTAGATACACCAATGAGACTAAGCGCTTGTATTCTGTATTGGAAGAGTACTTACATCGTAACCAGAGTAACGGACCTTATCTTGTTGGAAATCATCACTCAATTGCGGATATCGCAGTATTTGGATGGGCTTCTTTTCTAGTAAAATTGGATATTGACATCAAGCAATGGCCACTTACATGCCTATGGTTTGAAAAGTTGAACGCAATCCCAGAAGTTCAAAAAGGTCTCAGTGTCCCATCTTAGTTTTGATTAGTTCTATCTAGTTCAAATTTAGGAGTATAGCGCTAACAAAAATATATTAAAGTCAATCCTGATTAAGAATATATATATAAGGTAGTTAATTGCGTATATCTATGCTATCTTAAATTGATCGTAGATTTATATAAATGACGGTGTTGAATATATCTGTTTTCCTGCTGTAAGATACCTTCATGATATATGTACAGCCGGTAGAATTAATTTTAATTCAACCATATGGGCATTCCGTCTACCAAGCGATTGCTAGTTTGAAGCGAATATTTCACCAACTGGGCTACAAAATAAATTTCTTAAAGAAGAATATTCAATTTCAAAAAAGAGGGCCACTTGATACCTGAAATCTTGAAAGGTCAATTTCACTCATCAAGAGACAAAGCTCATTGCGCAGATTATCAATAAGTAAGCAGTTTCTCGAGTCAAGCTTTCTCCAAAAGCATTATCTTTGGAATTGTGCAGCCTCAAACTCAAGTTAATAGGGTTTCAGACATTCGATCCATACGCATCTGACTCATTCTATTTTTGAAAGAATCTTTCTTGCTCTCAAATGTGTTTCCGCTTAAACATTCTGGCACTTTATGATAAGATCGCATGAATTGTTCCGAATTGTTCATCAATCCACGAAAGCGATCTAATATCATTAAATAATTCTCAGCGGTAATTTTTAGCAGTGAGAGTCAGTAGAGTCCAAGTTCGACCGTAGAAACAAATAGGTATCATAATGAGAAGCAGTACTAAAAGGGGTTTCACTCCTTCGGTATTAAAGTTCATTGTGACTTCACATAATATTAATTACTCTAAATAATGAGCGATTACTAATTCTCCAACATCATATATTTGGGTATATGTGATTTGACTAATTCCAAGCTGTTACTTATATAAGAATACCCCAAGTAAAGCGCTGAATATGCAACTCCAGAAAGTAGAAGTGCTTAGATGTGTCGTCATTCCTTGAATCAGGTTCCTTCATTAGAAAACAAGACTGGTGAAAGCACATTGCCTACAGAGAATGTTGGAACACAATATAGACCTGAAATACTTGATGATTCAGATTACTCTTCAACGACAGAAGAAGAAGAAGAAGAAGAAGTTATGATTAGCCCATTTTCAAGTAATGTTCCTATTCAATCTGAGCAAGTTCATCCTTTAGGTAGAAATGGGAATGAAAATGAAAATGAAAACGAAAACGCTTGTTTGGAGTTATCAAGGTCTACAAGCCGCAAGATAACAAGCTCTTTAGAGATCTTGAGAGAGTGTGTTAATTCAATTGCACCATTACCTTCAATGGGAGGTGGGCGAGAATATCCACCTTCACTCAACAATATTGATTATTATGTTGTAGTCTTTGACGAACATGACCCTCTTGATCCTTTGAACTGGACGCTACAGAGGAAAATAACCAACTGTATAATAACACTTTCTTCTTCCCTTACTCTTCAATTGGGTTCAGGATTTTTATCAGACAGCTTGCCAACAATTTCCAAAATTTATGGAGTATAGTTGCAACATTAGCCATATCGTTGTTTATATTTGGGTTTGCTGCAGGTCCCGTAATTTGGGGTCCTTTATCCGAGATATATGGTAGAAGGCCAATTTTGTTATTATCTGGATTTGGCTATATGTGCTTCGCATTTGGGGCTGCAACTTCTAAAGATATTCAAACTCTTATGTTGACTCGTTTTTTCTGTAGCCTCATTGGAAGTGCACCTGGCGTGGTCACTCTTTCGTCCATGGCAGACATGTTTGTCAAGAAAAACAGAGGTAAATGTGGGATAGCATTCGGTATGGTTATTTTTTGTGGACCCATGCTCTCGTCTGTAGCGGCAGCATTCTTATCCGAGGACATGAGCATATCCTGGAAGTGGCCGTTGTATTTGACTAGTATAGCGTCTTCTGTGTCTTTTTTTACACTATTTTTTTTTATGAGGGAAACTCATTCACCTTCAATTCTTGTCAAAAAAGCAGAATTACTTAGAAGAAGAACTGGTAACAGAGCAATACATGCTGCACATGAAGAAGTGACGTTATCCATATCCGAAATATGCAGATGTAATATCTTACGTCCTTTACTAATGCTCACAACAGAACCTATATTGTTTTTGATGTGTTTATACAATTCTTTTGTGTACGGAATCATGTATTTGCTTTTAACGGCAATACCAATTGCTTTCAAAGGAAGTTACAAGTTTAGCACTGGTGTCTCAAACTTACCCTATATCGCTACCATAATCGGTATCATCTCCGGGTGTTCAATTTTATTTTATTTCGACATTTTGTATGCAAGAAATACGGTGGTTTCGCCAGAAGATAGAATACCTCCCATGTTCTATGGCTCTATCTTATTTCCTTTAGGCATGTTTTGGTTTGGTTGGACGGCAGCTTATCCTAACGAGATCCATTGGATTGTCCCTACAATTGGTACATCTTTCTTAGGAGCGGGAATTATCACCATATTTCTTCCATGTCTTACTTACATCATAGATACCTACCATTGTGTTTCAGCATCTGCCTTGGCCCTGAATGCTTTTCTTAGATCGAGTTTCGGGGGTGCATTTCCCATTTTTGCTCGGGTTATGTTCAAAACATTGAGTCTAACATGGAGTGCAACACTTCTAGGTGCATTTTCTGTACTTTTGCTTCCGGTACCATTTATATTTTACAGATATGGATCGCGTATAAGACTTAAAACAAAGTATCATTCAGCATAATGATAGTAACCCACGCATTTTATCTTCTTATCAACAACAGCACCTTCAATTGATCAAAAACTATCCAACAGAAAGCATTTTAAAGATATCCCCTGAATTGATGTTTCCTTGTTATGGATATGGAGTTATCATAGTTTGCTTAGCATATTGTACTAATATATTTTCAAAGATTTCACGTGCGTGAAGCTGTGTGTTGGTGTTCACTGTAGATCAGATGACACAAAGTCAGTAATCTGATATATGAAAGACCAGATGTTGCAAACATGTATGGAATAGAGGATATGACTAAAGAAGAATAACACACGAAAAGCTAGAGGAACAAATAAATACGAGAGTGTTCTCTCTCATATCGGATTATACTATTTGAACGATTGTGGCAGTAAATTCATACTTCTAGTAACGGTATTAAATCACGTCTAAGATCAATCAAAGAACCCAGCTCTTTCCCAAAGCACTACACAAGATAGTAATATAGGCTATATCAAAGTTATTCTTCTCTAGGAGAATCAATCTACGCTTCAGACGCTAATATTCATCTTAAGGTTATAGCAAGTTCAGCTTTAGAACTCACTCTTATACGCAGGATCCAATACTGTGACTTTTTCAGGTAATATCTATAATTACATGATCCTCTCAAATCTATACCTCCTTCATACTCCAAGTTTCAATAAATGTATTAGAATCAGATTGAGTACTATTGAGTGCTATAGTAATTTTTCGATATGGCGATGCGAAAAGAACCCAACATTTGTATTATTGATGTCCTTAATTAAGGCCGCGTCAAAGAAAATTATCTTTAATGAAGTAAGTTTGGAGATTTTATCATATTGAGTATTATATCAAATAACTAAATAAGAAAGGAAATATTATCACACGTTGAACAATTAAATGTAATACAATAAGTTAGTGGGCTTTGAAACCGTGAGTGTCAACCAAATTCCAGTATGCCGAAGCAGTTACTTTTCTCATTCTTTTTCCGAACACTATCATAAGGAAAGATAAACCCCAGATAAAAGCACCGATACAGCCAATTGATATGTATAAGTTCTGAGTTCCAACAGCTAATAACCAGGGTGTGACAGCGTAACTAAAGCCAAAACCCATACTGTTACGAATCAATATCATTGTGACTAAACCATCACCACTGACTTCCTTATAACAATCAATAATATAATTAATAGCAATAGCGCTTCCAATTGGAAAGGTTGCGCATATAGCGCCCAATCCAAAGGCTAAGCCAACCCAATGGATTCCATGAGCTGCACCGATTCCATACAAAAAGCACCCAAATGGATGAACTACCATGGGAATTACTGATAGCCACAATCTAAACTCAGGTTCTCTATATCCCTTACCATTTCTGGCCAACCTAACAGTAAAGTTATCGACGATCTTTCCACTGAAAAAGGAGCCTAAGGAAATACCTATGGCTGGACAAACAAAAAAGACACCGATCATATTCGCTCCAAAGTTATATGGGGGTGCAGACAATACAGTTGATATAGTAGCATTGACAATATTGAACCAACTTAATACCGCTCCAACCGTAAAACCTGCAAAGATAATGCTGGGAAATCTCAATAGATAAAATGGGACCCAAACTGATTGAAAGAATAAATTTTTTTGGTCTGGAGACCTTGCACCCCATACCTTGAGTTTTTCAAGATAAGTCTTAGTGTGATACGTTGACGCTTCATTTGAATTGTCGGCTGATTGAACATCATCAACTTTCACCTCTATATTCTGTTTTTTATTTTCCAGAGTGTTAGATTCCTTAGATTCAGCAATCGATTCTTTTCCGTCTAATTCCAAAGCAGGATCACGATAATACATCGTTTCCTCCAAGCAACAGAATAAAATCAACAAGCATCCAGAGGATATGATAGATGCAATGAACTGGATCCACTGCCATCCATATCTTGAAGAGATGAATCCCGCCACAATTCCACTTATGAATGGAATGTTAAATAATGTCCAGCAATACCAAGCAATCCATTTTCCTCTTTGATGAGCAAAGAATACATCTGAGATACAAACCTCAGCTACTGTCTCCATAGGACCATAAAAGAATCCTACTAATAACCTGTTGACATACCATTCACCACTACTCTTAACGTATGCTGACCATACAGTACAGAGCATACATGCAAGTCCTGCAAAAAGGATTACAGGCCTTCTTCCGTAAGTCAAAGCAAGTGGTTGCCATAATAGACAAGACCATCCGAAAAATAAGTACTGAATACCAACACCGGTATTCAAGTCTCCTAATGAAATACCCGTGTCCTTAACGATATCTAACAAGACGGCAGAGAGGGCTGTACTTAATATATTCGCAGAGAATACAGCTAGCATAAGACAACCACCTAGTTGCCGCTTTCTCCATGTACTCCAGTTCAAGGGATCTTCTGGATCTTCTGTTGGCTGGGGAACGAGAACAATGTCATCTCCTTCTTCATGTCTAACATTCATGGTTCCATCCAAATCGACCAAGTGGATGGTACCAGGTATCATCCTGTCGACTTTTTCGTCTTGTGCTGTCATTATTGTGTTTGTTCTTACTATTTTTTCACCGTCCAAAGAAGAGTGGAGATATTTATGTCTTCACAAACAACATATTATTCATTCCATAGTCTATAAGGATTTTTTTTCCTACTTCTGCTATCTGTTCTATTAGATTTGAAGGTCAAGCTGTAAGCTTAACTTCATTGGGGTATACTTTTACATCTACTGAGAAACCATTATGTTATCTTACTGGGGATAGAGTTTCACTTTTTGAAAGCTAAAAGTTTTCTAACTTAGGATAAGTTTTTACGTGTTTTCAAAAATTCAGATTGTTATCTGGATTGAGATAACAATTTTAAAGCACAATAGATAATTTTCAAATCTCATGGATCACCAGACTTTGAATTATGAAAATGAATAATCTGTTTTTTTAGGTTATGTTTGCGAAGATTCGAAATTCTACTACAAGTTTTTTAAGAACAACGACCTCAATTAATTATTATATTAATTCAGGTAGGGTCCAACATCTGGTGTTTTGCATAACTGCTGCTGGAGTGTAAACCGAAAAGAATTAACTTAGAAGCCTTTCCAGAGAAAAACACCAACTTACTAATCTAATATGCGAAACAAGTTAGATGGTATTGTGTCTTTAGGATAAGTCTGTAAGTCAAGAGAAAAAGCCTGTATTCATTTTATTCACAATAAAGACCCTTATCAATAATCAACAAAACACTTTCTTGGCCCTTAGAAAATAACTGAGTTTTAATATTTTTGGATCACGGCTTTATGGTTGAAAGATAACGATACTCTAATGTAAGTGGAGGGTAGGAAATGTTACTTTATTGAGTGTTACGCCCTTATCCCCAGAAACTGTAGATAACGGTTAACGTGTGCTTGATAAAGAATATTCGCAGATACGCAGTTTTTGCACACCTTTTTGCTACATTCATAATTACCAAAAACATCGAATTTTGAGCTACAGGCTAAGTATCAAATGCGGAAAAGCAACGGTTATGTAATTAAGGCATACGAAACCAGTTGATATGGCTCAAAGAAATAGATTATGTGATTGGGGTATTTAAACCTAAAGCTTTAATACTCTCTGATATAGATATCTTATTGAGGTATCCAATCGTCCATTTCTGTAAGAAGTAATAGAGTAAGAACCTATCAGAGTTGAATACCATAGTCAATGGTATTTTTTTGGATAACCATATCTTATCGTAGCCTCTAATTCAGGGTCTTTTATTCTATATGAGAATATCATGGCTTCTTTCTTCACTTGAAGAGAAGTGATCCCTTGAAACAATAACGTTCATGATGCTTTCCAAATCAGAGAAATTTATCCAGTAGCTGTTTGGTCTTCAATTATTAAAGCACTTGGATTTTCTGCTTGAAGTCTATCAGGGTATCATCAAGTAACAGAAACGTCAGACAAACAAAATGCCAACAGCATACATTAATGGAAACATATACACAGTTGACAAAAGTCAACCAAATGCAGAAGCCTTTATAGTTAATGATTCTGGCTTTTTTGAAAAGGTTGGAAGTAATGAGGACATAAAGAAATTAGCCTCGGGAATTGAAGTAGTTGACTTGAAGGGCCAATTTGTAATGCCAGGTATGCATGATGCCCATAGTCACTTATTGATGGCATCAGAAGAGAAATTGTTTGAAGCTAAATTGGGTGTCTATTCATCAGCTGACGAAATAGTTGCCAAGTTGAAAGATCATAAGGATTGCCAATGCAAGCACTTGGATTCCGTGAGTAATTGGCTTGTAGGTAACTTTTATCATTATGCCAGCTTCAAAGACGGTAAACCTGATAGAAAGTTCCTAGATGATGCCTTTGGTGACCAACCAGTTGTTATTAGGGAGTATACTACTCACAACATTTTTGCTAACACTGCCGCTTTGAGAGCTGCAGGTTATGAGGAAGACCCTAAAGACCCTTGGGATGGTTACTATATAAGAAGAGAAGATGGAACCATAACTGGAGAGTTAGTTGAAGGCGCGGCAACCAGGCTTTTCAATGCGCTACCAAGAGGAAGACCTGAAGATAATGTCACTGCTTTGGAATATGGAGTTAAGATGGCAAATCGCTTCGGATTTACTGCTGTTCAAGAAGCATCGGCCAACACTAAATACTTGGAAGCTGCAAAGAAATTAGAGACATCTGGCAAATTGACACTCAACTTAGATGCTCACGTAGTTGCTTATGGTGTCGGTGCATTCCCACAAGAAGCGGTAGGAACACTTCACCATGCTTTGTGGAACGCTAAGAATTACAAGAGTAAACATTTTAACCCCATGTTCATCAAATTCTGGATGGATGGTGTCCCTTGGCCACCAAATTATACTCAGAATTCACTTGCAGAGGATGGTTCTTTCAGCTACAAAAATTTGTTGATACCTCCAGAAACTTTCAAAGGCTATGTTAAGCGCTTTGATAGTGAAGGCAGGACTTGTAAAATCCATTGTTGTGGCTCTGGTAGCGCTCATTTCGCGGTATCTTATATTGAAGAATTGAGAAAGTTGAATCCCAACGGTCCTAAGCATGAAATTGCCCACAATATGGACGTTATTGAAGAGGATTGTAAAAAGTACAAAGACTTGAATTTAACGGCTGAGATGTCACCTGCTGTCTGGTTTGATCCCGACTTCCAACCGGAGAATAACCCTTATTCGGTTTATCCTTTCAACACTTTCCAGAAGTATGGAGCATTATTGACTATTGGATCTGATTGGGTATTCTCACCTGATACTCCGAATATTTTTCCTGGTTTACAATCTATCACTGAAAACAAGCATGGCTGGGATTTGACTAGAGAAGACGTTATCGAAATGGTAACAATCAATGGCGCATTAGCCACCAACAGAGACAAGACTGAAGGTTCTATTGAGGCTGGAAAGTTAGCAAACTTTATTATCTTAGATCGTGACCTAACCAAGGCAGCTAAAATTGATGACACTATCATATACAAGACTTACTTCGAAGGTAAGGAAGTGTACGATTACGAAACCGATGAGTTGAAACACTTTCAAGGTACTATTTAATTATGCTATATAGTATTATGTTATTTAGGAATTTGTAATTCCAAGTTGCTTTTCCCAATTAATAAGAGCTATAAGAAATTTGAGTCGTAGAAATGTACAAGATACAAAATTATACTGTAAGGCTGGAAGAATGGCTGCATGATATCCCAGTCATGGCTTCAATGAGCCATAATATGATTGTTATATCTGTTATGGCTATTGGCAATGTTTTCCCTTGTCTTCTCTTTGTATCTAACACTCTTACGTGACTTTATGAGGCGTTATCTATCATTATTCCTTACATGGCCGGAATAGCTCATTCTTCCGCTTATGCATACAGTTCCATACCTATGTATGTACTGCATGACAGGGTTCTAGAGACGTTAACACAAACAATGAAGCTCAGACAAGATTATCTGTGTCACGTGGTATACTAGAAAGCGATAAGCGGCACATTGCCCATTAGAAGAATATGGTGAAGTATAAATCCGAGAATATTTTTTCCCGAAGAGAAAGATTTCAAGATGAACGATGTAAAAGTAATTCGATACTCATTATAACAGTGTTTGATTTAGTCTAAGATCAATAAGAGTGTCTAGCTTTTGCAAATTTCATCCGAGAATATTGTATAGATTATTTTGTACTTAGAACCTATCGATGAAGTTCAATCCACACTTGGGACTATAAAAGGAACAAGCTCATATAATCCTACTCATATAATCCTACTTAACTCACGTCATCATTTATGTATAGGATCCGATTGGTGTTTATCATCTAAAAAAAACTCTATGTTTAAGCGTGCTTTAGTGTTTGTAAATGATGTCGGCATTGTAATTCTATCTCTCTCCATAACAAGTGGATTATTTTATCCAACCATCTGGGATTTATATAGGAGAGCGTATCTTCTTTCCGGAAAAGACTAGGTTCGAGCTTGGGAGTTATGGACTTGACGTTCTGTAAACAGGTCGCGTCTTCCTAGATGATTTCATAGAGAGAAAAGAATACAGCGACAAGGTGTCACCTCCAAATAGAAAGGACGAGTATGTGAAATTACCTTCAATGTCTCATTAAACTCCCATTAATGAGCCTTCTAATATGGTATCTGAGACCGAATACGCACAGAATCTTATAGAAAGGTTTCTATGGTCTGGGATAGGAATATTGCCTGAACCAGCGGAATACACCTCCCAGCCTGTTTGTCTCATCGTACTTTGGTTGTCGCGAGAGGTACTTGAATGAGAATTCATATACGGAAATTGGTACAAAAGCATTAGAAAATGCTATTCGTTACACTTGACACTGAAGAAGGAAAGCAGTAGAATCATAGAAAGAGGATTCTACTGCTATAAAAACTGGATTAGATATGTGAAGGAATTTGCTAACGACACATATGTCGTGGTCCAAACAAGGTAGCACTACGCCAGTTGTAAAAAGAGTGCTCGGTGTTATATACTTTAATACTCCGAATTTGCAGTGATATCAAACGCATGCCAGTGCCCAGTTCTCGGTGCTGCATGTAATGTGTGATATTGTTGCACTATTCTTTTTTTTTTTCTTCATTTCGACAAACTTCGAGCCAAGCGTACCTCATCCATCATATCAAGGCATTTTATTTTGGTTTTTAGTCTCCTCCATTAGGATGCATATTTTGGCGAGAGAAATTTGCGCTGCTATTTCTATGATAAACTACCTCTTGTCATTTCTTTCCTGCTACAATCCAATCATGTTCTTTATTTCCTTTCATGTAAAGCATCTACCGTAATAGATAGTGATTTCATGGCTTGAGTGCTCAAAAAATATATGGTAACTATGTTGCACATCCAATCAATGCAAACTGGTTTTACATTATTTTGATAGGAGCGTTCCTGATTCCGTCAAAATGACACATGGCTTACAAGATGTGTTTTATCTTAAAGCCCATTGGCCACTAATGAGCCATTGACATAATTTAGAAAGTGTGCTCAGTTTTCATGAATTGACCGAACAATGCTCGGGTACCTCCTCAAGTCCACGTGTATATGTGTTGTTGGAAACACCTACGGCTGTTAAATCACGTTGGCTGTATCATAGCAGCATCAATAAGATCCATCTCCTTTAAACAACCCGTGTTTATATAATTTGCTTATATATATTAAAGACTATGATGCCCCTTGAAGCACCTTGAGAAATAGTACGAATAATTATAATACAATGATATCAAAGATTATTGTAAGTCTTCTCGCTAGCGGATTATTTTCGCTAGTTCTCGCGGGGGACTTGAATGACATCAAACACGTTGTGCTTTTTATGCAGGAAAATCGAGCTTTTGACCATTATTATGGTACTATGGCTGGTGTTAGAGGGTTCCAAGACCCAAATGTTATCAAACGTAAAGACAACCTGTCAGTGTGGTATCAGCCTACGGGAAAAAATGAGAGTAAGTATCTCTTGCCTTTCTACTTGAGCGAAGACAAGGACTACGCGGAAAGTAACCAGTGTAGCCTTTTTGGCTCAAATGACTGGACTCCAAACCACAATGCGTGGAATAACGGGAGCATCGATGGATGGGTCACTGGAAACTCACCTTATTCCTGGTCTTACTTCAAGAGAGAAGACATTCCTACACATTTCAGTATCGTTGAAGGATGGACTGTTGCTGATATGTACGCGGAAAGTGTGATCGGACCAACCTGTCCTAACCGTGTCAGTTGGGTGTCAGGAACAATCAATGTCCCAGGGTCGCCTCCGGGTAAAGGTTTGGGGGGACCTTATATTGAAAATTTCCAAACTAATGGTTGTCAGAAATCTCTGAATGGAGAAGAATACCTGTGTTATCCTTTGAAATGGAAGACCTTCCCCGAATACCTTGAGGAAGCTAACATTGATTGGTATGTCTTTCAGGATAAGAACAACTTTGATGACGACCCCTTAGCTTATTTTGAGCAATATCAAAATGACACTAGCTCCTCTATTTACAAAAAGGGTAGATCATTCTCAGGATTAGATGACTTCTACAGAAGGGCTGCAAATGGATCACTTCCTCCTGTATCTTATATTATTGGACCAAAGGAATTATCTGAGCACCCACCATGGATGCCAAAGGATGGTGCTTGGCTTCAGCAGAAAGTTGTTGAAGCAGTTATGAAGTCACCAAAGTACAATGAAACAGCATTATTAATCTCGTACGATGAAACTGGTGGTCTTGGTGACCATGTCCCTCCATTTATATCTCCTCCTGGAACGCAAGGAGAATGGTTTTATGATCCTGAAAACCTCACTCATTATGTTCCTTCAGGACCTGGGTTTAGGGTACCTTTTTATGTAGTTTCTCCTTGGACCAGAGGTGGAAGGGTTTATACTGCTCCCTCAGACCATTCCTCTCAAGTCTTATTCCTTGAACAATGGGTTCAAAAGAGCTATAATAAAACCATTCTCACTAAAGAAGTTAATCCTTGGAGAAGAACACATATGTCAAATTTGGTTGACATGTTCGACTTTGAAAATCCAGATTATTCTTTACCTAACATTGTTAATGCAGATTCACCGCAGATGTCTGGAGACAACTATGTTGGAACTAGTCTCTGCGAATCTAAATATTCAGATCGCCAAGCTAAAATTCCATATGGTAATCAAACCTTAAAATCTGCGTTGTTTTCAGAAAAGGGCTACAAGCAAATTCGTGGAAAATTAACGGAAGGCAGATATTTAGCGTTTAGGGACACACATTCTCAAAAGTGTTTGGAATCATCACCAAATACTTCATCCGTTCAATTTGGTGAATGTAGCCAAAATTATGAAGGTGACAAGAATCAGTTTGTGGTTGAGCAAGTTGGTGATGCATTTAGCCCTCGATTCAGGTTGAAAACCAAAAGTGGTTACTACCTCCTTAATGACAAACTCACTAAGGACGCTAATTCATCAACTGAATTTAGCATTACCTTTAATTCTAAGACTGGTTACTCTATTAATGGTAGCATCAATTTAGGTAATTTTGAAGTTTTCTCTGTATCATGAAGTATAGAAGGCTGCTTTCCAAATGAAATCAAGTAATTGTGTCGAAATTATTTTATTTTTTTAACAGATACTCATCCATAATCACTCGGGTAATAATTTTTATCGACCCATAGATAAAAAATATTGTAAGCTTTTATTAGGAGGTTATAACAGTTTAACTTGTCTTATAACCTTATTGTTCTCTAAAGTAAAAACTGGCATTTTCTTCAGGTTTCTAAATTCCATAACATTTGAAAATATATGAAAAAATATCTTGATAGATGATTACCCGTTAGTACTTTTTGTCTCATTTTGTAATACTGCAGGGAGCACAAACGAGTATGGTAATCTGATTGCGAAAAGCGAAATTTGTATCGGCGAAAGAGGAAAACCTCATTAAGTAACCCTTAGGTTAAGACTTTTTCTTCCTTTAAAAAATACTCAAATCACGACTCTTTGTATTTTCTAAGATAAAAATTAGGTTACCATGAGGCTTTTCAAGTGTTCTCAGTTTTATATTAAAACCGATCCCTTTTGTCTTGATTTTGATCGTAATTTTTTTTATTTTTTTCATATTCAGAAAAGCTACTGATTTATGTAGGTGATAAGTAAGGCATATATTTATAGAGTTTAACACATATAAAATATATCTGTTTGTATTGTTGATTCTACCGCAGCTCAATAGCAAAACCAGGCCAGAATGCAGCAAGTATCACCTCCACCACCGTGTATATAGAAATGACAGTGACACAGATCTGGACAGTGACTGCAAGGAACATTTTGTCCACTACTACTGCAAACCACTGCCTTCTGGCAACTACTGGCAGGTTTATCGTGACATCTCTTCTGCAATACTGAGCCTGCAACTGGAGTGAACTCATACATTTCGAGTTCACGCGCTTTCAAATAATCTTCTGGCAGCTTTCCTGACTCAGCGACAGCATTATAGAAATTTTTCTCAGCTGCTAATAATCTCTTCACAATAGGGTCATCCATAGATACGATGTACAGGGGAGTTCCTGGATTCTGCTTGTCAATCTTAGTATCAGACTCAAATATAGCAACCGATGTACTGTTTAGCTCTTTACCTAGAATATATTTCGCTGAAATTAGCTGAATTAAACAACTTGAGATCGCAAGTAAGGTCAAAAAGAAGTTTTTAGCCATCTTTGAAGTTAAATAATAATGTGGTTTGAATTATCAGGTATTTCTTGAGCAGCCGAGGAGATAGGGTTTATATACTTATATTTCTCTATCACGTTTTAATAGGGGTTTTATAATAAGTGAGCAGATATTCTAGGAAAAGTTTATTTTTTGTCCTTCTGCTTCCCAATGTTAGAAGCTCTACAATTGACAATGCACCGGAACTTAGAGAGATTGCCAGTAAGGTATTTGATAAAGCAATGATTTTGTGTCACATTTGAGTATATTTACGAATGTGAGAAAGATTAGAAGAGGTATCTGTATAGCAAATATAGTTATTATCGAGGCTCATGCTACTATTTTACACAATGAAACGAACCATAAGAAGCATTATTCGGGATAATTTGTTTTCATAAACGACCTTGGTGTATGGTTTGTATGAAGCAGCGATATTCACAGATATTTTCACTTACTTCAAACACTTTTTTTTACGGCTTACTAGCAGTCAATGATTAACTGATCTTCAAAAATTCGATATCTCTGATTTGGACAATTTGTTGTTAATAGAGTGGACTATTTCCCATACATTTACTTTTTTTCTTGATTTCCTAGTAATGTAGGCGTATATTACAATTCATGGGTAACTTTAAAACTTACAATAAAAATACGTCTTGCGGCTAGGTTACATTTTGACGTCATATAGTTGCAATATCTTCACCTTCTGCCTTCATGATGCATTAGTTCGACTTTAGAAAGATAAGCACATCTTTACGTACCTGAAATTGGCTGGATTAAATGAACCTTTAGGAGGAGAACAAAAAATTGAAGTGCTCTAATCGTGCTCTCTCAACTTTCCTGTCCCCAATTTTATTTTTTGGTTTACTTATTTGAATAATCATACATATCGTCCAAGTTATTACGCTATGCCTGAGCTATATCCACGGAACGATATCTTCTTAAATTGCAACAAAAACCGATGTGTAATTCTGCGCAGTACTATCCCAAAATTCATCTGTAGCGCGGATATCAGTCGCACTCTTGTATTGTATCAACTTCGTAATTATTTTGGTGGATAAAACAGGGCTTAGGTTATCCATGTGATTAATATTTCGGGGTAGATATTAGTCCAGTTATTTGTAACAGTGTTACATTGTATTCAAGGAACCATGCCATCGAAACCCCGATCTGCTATTGTTGGATATGGACTTATCAAGCCAGTGACACTTTCTTTCCATAACTGGCAGTTGATTTGAAGCAAAGGTATTACATAATATCTCCAATGTCATATATAAGTATTGGAAGAGAATACTAATGTGCTATAATCCCCTTTCGATCAAGTCGCTTCAACTTTGCTTTAGTAAAGGATTATCTTCTTCATTTTTTTAATTTTAGCGCCCCATATTTTCGAGTGGTGGTTTAACTGGTGTACCAACAACTGTCAAGACAAACTATTAAGA
The DNA here is from genome assembly GCA_030556505.1 of Millerozyma pseudofarinosa. Lineage (NCBI taxonomy): Eukaryota > Fungi > Ascomycota > Pichiomycetes > Serinales > Debaryomycetaceae > Millerozyma > Millerozyma pseudofarinosa. The sequence continues at coordinate 2,189 of JAKTUD010000001.1, read as the reverse complement.
ACGCGCCTGCTGCTTCTGGTCCGAAGCCGTACTCCCACGTTATCAGTGCACCACATCACCTAGGCTCATAGAGTCCCGTTAATCCTGTATAGTGTACACATTTTCGTCTGTTTTAATTCAATGGTGTAAGCGAGCTTTTGACAGGGAACAGAATGAACTGAGCGTTAATCTAAAAATCGTCGAATTTGCAAGTATTTAGGCTTCATTTCTATTACCAAAAATATGTTTGGAAATGTTTGAATATATATCAGCGGACACCAGTGACATTTGTGAGCAAGATATCTATCGTCAGTTAGCGGATAGTCATCTGAAAGCCAACATAGCTAGCCACGGCTGCAGTTCCTACGCTATATGAATTGCTCTCGTAGGTACAACCGGTGGGCAGAATTCAAGTTGCACTTCTATGACTTCGGAATTTTAAGAGCTTAGAGAATATGTGCCAGACATGGTTATGTATTGCATACAGCTTCACATATAGATTGAGCGCCTGAAGGAACACCAGTTCGAGTCGACAAGAGAGCCTGCATCTGTCTACAAAATCCTTTAAAAGACCCTGATATTGAGGAAATCGGTGACAATAATATCAGCGTGGTCAATGTGTCCTGCATAGTTGATGAGAATTTATAACGATTCAAGTCCTAGTCTCAATTAGTGCCAGTGTAAATCGTGACTGTGAACGGCAGTGCAATATCTGCAATATACATAGTTTTGACCATGATTTCCGGGTGGAGAAGAACAAAATCCAGGCAGTCAATTGATTTACGATAACCTGGAAGTATATGAGGGAAAATTTCTCAGTTACCACATAAAAACTTTAAGGAAGTGCCAATTTTAGATCAAGCTCAGAAGCTAGAATGCATATCATTGAATGGATTCGTTTCGAGCTCAAAGAAGAGGGAAGGTAAAACAAAATTCAGGATATTACAAGATAAAAGAAGCAGACAATATTTTTGAGGGCTTCTCGTATCAGACTCAGTCGCAGGATGTTTTAATTGAAACTAATGCTTCTATATTTTCTGTCTATGGTGTTATAATCAGCTGCTTTATCTCCAACAAAGTCTCTAATTAGCTTCATATCGCAGAAAGTTGGGCTGATATAGTATACCGTTCCTAGTCCTAGGTTTTTTATCCTGTTGTATTTCTTCTTACATTTTGCCTATTCACTACATTCACTTCATTAATCAGTTTGAAATGTTAGAACTCATAAGCCCGCATTTATTTAATATTTTTTTTTGCAAAAAAAAACTACGCCTCCTTAATAGTGCATTGCACTTGAGTCGCTAGCATTGTTATAATACGGGGTCAACTAATATTGCGCTATTATCCTTAAGCCTGAGATATACCTGTAATGCCCTGCTGGTGTGGCACAACTGACGATTTTCGCACTACAACCCTCCTGCTCTGAGCATGAGAAGTGAATCGATCCTCAACGCTTGAAAGGAAGGTGATTGCAAATCTAATTTATAACCAGGCTCAGACTTGCGACGAGACATGTAGGCCAGTCTTCAAACATTTTGCTGTGCCCATATAAGGTAGACAATAACCGTTTCAAGTCCATACAATGGTAGTTTGGTGTGCTTTAAGTTTTGGTCTGTAACCTATATTTAACATCGGAAAAGACTTCATTTCCATTTGATTACACAAAATTATTATGTACCCCTCTCGTTATTCCTTTATTTAACTTCTACGCTGCGGCATATATTCAAATTGTCGTATTGTTTTGATACATCTTAGCTTCGGCTATACCAACCTTATGTTGCTTTCATTTCTAATACGGAAAAAAACCTCTCAAGGAAAACGACTAAATTCAAAAAAAATGTTCGCCTGCATGAAAGAACCTTGTTCCTACGCAAATTAATGAAATTCATGATGTAAGTAGTTATATCAGAAACTAATCATTCAATCATCGGCTTAGATATACTATTCTATTATGTAATCTCTCGAAAAAAGAAGCACAGACCAATTATCTTAAGTATCATTCGAGGTCAAACAATAGGCAGCCTGAATTTAAACATTCAATCTTCGAATGATATAAATGTAGCGTAAAATCCCATCATAGCAGCAAAAAAATGAACGAATTACTTGGTTATTACATCTTATTTTTGACTATTCTTATACCAAGTTCAGCATACTATGTTGATTTCAGCCTTTGCTTTTCGGTCTACATTATTGCTCTTCTTAGCACAATT